>JARHVA010001586.1:1515000-2715000 GCA_037957365.1 Torreya grandis | reverse complement strand
CCTATGGGCTTTGCCTTATTCATTTTCCCATAGAAAATACTTTCGAAAGAATTCTAACGGCTCTTTCACTTAATAATTTCCTTCGAACAAAAAGTCTGAAGGAAATGTTCCCTGTCGGCCTTTGAACAAATCGGAAGGAATTCTATCTTTTCAGTCAGTCACTTGGTTCTTCCTTTAAGTTCTACGCTTTATTTGAATTTCAACAGATATTCCCTTACTTTAAATTTGATATCCGCGGAGCTATCAATGGTCGCTAGCCGCTTGAACCATGTTGAACCTTAAACCTTTTGATTCCACTGAAAGTACATTGGTTCATTGGTTCATCGGTTCATTTTGTCTCTTTTGTTTCATTGCTTCTTGGTTCAATCACTTTTCTACTCCTTGGTTGAACCATCCATTGAACCACCTGTTTGTTGCTTCTTTCCTTGACTGAGGCCACCTTTGAACCTTTGAACCCATGAACTATTGAACTTTGAACTCTTTCAGTTCAAAGTTCAATCGGTTCATTGATTCATCCTTTGTTCGTCACTTGTTCTTTCTAAGCTCTTTGATCTTCATCGCACTAGTTGAACCTTTGAACCTGTGAACTCATTGAACCTTTTGGTTCAAGGTTCAATGGTTCAATCGGTTCATTTTTTTTATTTGGCTAAGTCCTTTTGATCTATTTGAACCAAACGCGTTGAACCATTTGGTCATTAAACCTATTGAACCATTGAACCTTTAAACCAAAGTGGTTCAATGGTTCAAGCCTTCTCTTTGATAAGTGTTTTGAAGCCGTTGAACCTTGAAGCGATTGAACTTTGAACCTTGACAAATGCGCTTAACTCTTGCTGATGACATTGAACCTTTGAACCCATTGAACCTGTTGAACCAAAATGGTTCAAGGTTCAACAGTTCAATGGTTTAATGGTTTAATCCTTGCTTAGAAGCTTGCTGATGGACATTTTGGTTGAACCTTGTCGTTGAACCAACCTGAAAATGACCAAGTGTTGGAAACTTGTTCTTTTGATTGAACTTGCCTGCAGAAGCCTTTGAACCTATTGAACCTGCTAGTCCCTTTACTGAAAAAGCTTGAAAAATGATGAATTTGAAAGCTCAGAACAAATTTTGAGAAGAGAAGAGATTATTTTGGTATGTTGAACCAAAATAGTTCACATGTCACAAAAATGAGAAGTCTATTTTTGGGGACAACAGCTGGCTCCAGTTGGGGAACTTCTTTCAATTGAAAATTTGAAATAGCTGAGGGGAGTAGAAACTAGAATCTTTAGTGCCTTTAAAGTATGACATTGGGCTATGGATTCATGCTACCAAAAAAAAGGCTCCAACAAAAAAAATGAAAAAGAAAAGCACAAAACAGAACTAAAGACTATACAAATGTACATATGTACAGGTGAACTTATCTGATACTTCAAGAATTGAAGTGATTCAGATGCTGCCCATTATGAGACAATGAAAATGGCATTCCATCCTAATAAACCAGTAGGAAACTATTTTGTCCCCAGAATCAGTGACGGGCGAATGGAACTCTCCTCCAGGAATCACACTTTCTGTGCATTCCTCTTGGTTCTCTCTTCTTGCCCCATGGCAAGGCGTGGTCTTCAATCTGAAAACTGTAACTCTTTGCTCTTTTGGTGAAGATTTTTTTTGTTAACTTTGGAGTACAGTAGTATGGTCCACTACCATAGCTTGTTGTTCTGTTGGATCAATCTAGCACATGCTTTGATTATCCCCTTCAGACACTTGACAAACCACCGGTTCATCATCTCTTTTCGTGTGAAGGATTTTGACATCTTGGTCTTGAGCAGCTTTCAATCTGAGCAACAGATATTCACATGTAGCTATGTTGTTGGTGTTGCTGAATGACAACTTGCATGAAGGAAAAATATATCCTTGAGGAGATGTCAACACAGTCCCAGCTCTAGCATTGGTAGAAGAATTGTTGCCATCGGATTCTAGGATCCAAGCATCATCAAAAGTTGATCTTCTATCAGATTTTTCTTCATTAGAGAAGGAAGATCCTTCTTCATTTGTAATGTGCCCTACCAATTCTTTTGATGTCTTGTTTGGATCAATTCTTGGATTGCCAGCTACAGGACTTTCATTTGTAGAAACATGAACATCCTTTGTGGTCAAGAAATAATTACCCCTTCCCAAAGACAAACAAAATTTGAGCTGCAAGGGCTGATGTTTGGGTGACCACATATTTTGCCTCCTTTTCAGGGAGCAATCTCTTCATTACGCCCTTGACAGGGATCCTTTCCTTAGACAGGTCCATACTTAGTTCTCCACTAATGTCCAACTGCTCAGGATTGGCTTGCAAGAATTCAAATTCAGTCATTTGAATTTTGGATTTCTTTACATGATCAATTATGTCAAATGACTAAAATGGACTAGGAAGAGAGGATGGGAGTTCATCCTTTTGGTTTTTCAGAGGGGGAAGATTGGCCTGTGAATTTGAATTTGAAGGTGCAGAAATGATTGGGGTACTTACTTTTTTAGCAACTACCGGGTCCTTTGGCTGGAAAGGCAAAGTGGTTCTATGCTTAGCAATTGAAATTGTTGGTTGAGGTCGCTCTTCTGTCTTCTCTTTATCAGCCTATTGGGTTGACTGATTTTTGGATCGGGTGAACACAGCATATGATCCCTCATCTGCTTTCCCTTCACTTTTGGGTTCATCCTGATAATTCAAGAAATCAATGTTGGATTCCTAGCTAATTCTTCTTCTTCCTCAATGAAGAGATTAGCGTCATTTTCTTGCTCAAACTCAGGTTGGAAAGAGAAATTATGTTCTATTTTTAGATATCCAATTGCTGAGTTGGTTGGAGATGCTTCAAGGGCGAGGTTACTCTGTGGTGGAGGAAGATGATTTGGCTGCCCTTGATTTCTTGTAGCATTGCCTTGATATGACTGATTGGGGAATGTCCTCCTTGGTACATTTTTGTATGAAGGAACAAAAGACATACCTTGTGCCATTTGCCTTTTCAAGGCTAGCAATTCATTTGCCAACTTTTGCACCATTTGATCAGTGGTGGTTGTGGGTGAGTATTCAAAAAATGAAGAGGGTTTACCTCTATTTGGATCTCTCCTTATCTTTTCTGCTAAGATAAGGTCATCTTCTACCTCAGTAGCCAAGTCTTGAGCAGCTTCAAGGTCTATGTGGCCAGCATGTCTCAATAGAAAACTCACTTTAGGTAGTTGTGAGTTAATGAAGAAGCATTTGAGGTTTTTAGGTGTGGGCTGAGCAATGATAGGAATTCGATTCCTCAACTTGTCAAACTTTGCTATGAAATCCCTCATGGGTTCATGAGGTTCCTTCTTCATCTATGTAAGCTGGGCCAGCAAAGCATGTGCATCTTGTATAGGTTTGAACCTGGCTTCAAACTTGGCATTAAGTGTGCCACAGTCAGTCACTAATCTAGCTTGCAGATGGTAGAACTAGTCTGCAGCAGCGCCTTGTAGTGTCTCTAAGAAAATCCTGACTGTCACGTCTTCAAATTTCACCCCTATTACGCCACATGCTATGCTGAAAGTTGTAATGTGTTCACCATGGTAAACTCTCCCATTCCCAAATAATTTAGGGAAATTCTTTCTTGAGCTGCGTGGAAGTTCATGCAGAGGTGGAGTCAAATTAAGTGGGCCAAATGAGTTATCTCAGGGGCCTTGAACTGCCATGATGGGATTATGAAAAAGAGATAATAAATATAGGTGGCATGTGGATAGGCAAAGCTCTGCTAACAATAGAAAAAACAGTTCTACCTTGGGCTCTCTGGCTTCTTGTATAGCATGGAGTTGTCAGATTGTAGAACAAAAATGGGAAAGAATTGGCTCTGCTTTAGCTTGAAGCTTGAGGCTTCAAACTACGCATTTTATCCCAGCAGCTCTAGTTTTGCAGACCAAATAATATAATGGAGATGGAAGAAGATGGTAAGGCTATAATGATAATAGGTAAGACACAGAACGGAGTCGCTAGAATATGTAATGGATAAGGATAGGAACTGCTTTAATCTTAAACTTGAGGCTTCAGATTGCACATAAGGCCCCAGCAAAATAAATGAATAAGGCTATAATGATAATGGGTATGACACGGGTGATGTTTCAATCTGAAGCTTGAGGCTTCAAATTGCATAAAATTATTGTGTCCCTAGCGGAGTCGCCAAAAACTGTTGGGTGAATATTTTGTCAACCAGCGAACTAGTGAGCAAAATAGGTCTCTTCAACCACGGCATAGGGAGATTGGTCAGCCAGGTGTGCAAGTTTATTGCATCAACAGGGGACCAATCTCTCCTCTCATCAAGGGGAGGTTCCCTATAGGTATAAAGGCACTATATACTATAAATATATGTAGAAAATAACACTCAGGGGTAGGATAAGCCATCCATATCTCTTTTTTTAGAGATGATGTTAACAAACAGAGGAGAAAATCTTGGTGAAAACACTGAAGGCACTTATCTTCTTTCAGAAGTGTTCTTGCAGGGGACAGCATGAGTTCTTTCAGGTAGGATAAGTAATTGGTAACAAAGTATAGGGTAATAAGCAATCTAAGATGTAGCACAAAGTCTCCACCTTGACTGCCCAAGAGTGAGATACGAAGAATAATGGGGGCACAAAGTCATCCCAAGGTCCTTTACACAGAAATAGAAAATGAATACACACTGAAGACAACTATGACAGCACAAAGTCTGAAAGTCACTGGCTTCAGGACACCTTCCTTATCACTTCCACTAGCTCTGCTCATTAAATTGCATAAACAAGAATACATTTAGGAAATAGACATAAGAACAATCTCCTAGAATGATACAAGGTATAACAGCACAAAGTCTGAAAGTAACTTGCTTTCTGATTCAAACAAAGAAATATGATAAATAATCTAAGCTCAAAGTCTCAGTGATGCCTTTCAATTTGGGCAGAGTTTTGCTTCTGGTAATGGGAAGATCTCCCTTGTAACAAATGAGAGATTACAATATATAGCACTCCAAGAAAGACTTAGGCACTTGTTTTCATGAAAAAGGCCCATGCTGAATTAAATGCCTTCAATGCGCCTTTAGTTCTGTCTAGAGGGACCATGCTGGGAATAGTGCATTACCATAACTATGGCTGTCCATTCCTCTAATATGTCTCTTCCTTAGTATGGACTATCTGGTCCTTTTCCTGATGTTTGTGCAGCTGTCTAATTTGCCATTACTTCATTGAAGGAAAAATAGGTCGCATCCTTGATTTGGCATGCTTGGGAGTCTGCTTGATCCATTGTTTCACCTACTGAAAATAACTCCCTTGAAGATATTTTGGCCTTTCCCTCTTTCTGCTACAATTTGAGCCCTCAAGCTATCTTTTCCCTTTCTGGTTTTATCTTTTCTTGGCATTTGAGATCTCAGGGCTATATCCTCGGCTTTGTTGTCTCTTTACGTTCTTCCAGCAGCAGTTCTTCCCTTTGGCATTTTGGTCTTTGAATGCATTCGAGCTCTTCATCCTCCTTAGCAATTCCTTCATGTCTTTCTCACTTGCTTTGGCCGCTTTTCACTGATCTCAGCAAGTGACACATGGCATTTTCTGCTTTTGAGAGTCCTGTAGAAGATGACACGTGGCAGCATCCGCTTACTTTATCAACTCACCTGGGACCCACCACAGTCTTTACGAAATGAAAGGGAGAGACCGCGGATGTTGACACTTGGTGGCTTTCGTTGAGCTTTTCAAGGGACACGTGGCATGTTTTGCATAATCTAGCAATCACACAGACGATGACACTTGGAGCGCTCTGCTCTCGAGCTTTTTCCTTTTGGGCATTCCTTTGGTCGGGCTTATTTCCTTCAGACAAAAGTCTGAAGGAATTCCTTCGAGCTTTGCCTTAGTCATTTTCCTGCAGAAAATACTTTTGAAAGAATTCTAACGGCTCTTTCACTTAATAATTTCCTTCGAACAAAAAGTTTGAAGAAAATGTTCCCTGTCGGCCTTTGAACAAATCTGAAGGAATTCTATCTTTTCAATCAGTCGTTTGGTTCTTCCTTTAAGTTTTGCACTTTATTTTAATTTCAACAGATATTCCCTTACTTTAAATTTGACTTCTGTGGGGCTGTCAATGGTCGCTAGCCACTTGAACCATGTTGAACCTTAAACCTTTGAAACCGTTGAAATTACATTGGTTCATTGGTTCATCGGTTCATTTTGTCTCTTTTGTTCCATCGCTTCCTGGTTTAATCGCTTTTTCGCTCCTTGGTTGAACCATCTATTGAACCACCTGTTTGCTGCTTCTTTCCTTGACTGAGGCTGCCTTTGAACCTTTGAACCCATGAACCATTGAACTTTGAACTCTTTTGGTTCAAGGTTCAATCGGTTCATTGGTTCATCCTTTGTCCATCACTTGTTCTTTCTAATCTCTTTGATCTTCATCGCACTGGTTGAACCTTTGAACCTATGAACTCGTTGAACCTTTTGGTTCAAGGTTCAACGGTTCGTTTTTTTTATTTGGCTATGTCCTTTTGATCTTTTTGAACCAAACGCATTGAACCATTTGGTTGTTGAACCTGTTGAACCATTGAACCCATTGAACCTTTAAACCAAAGTGGTTCAATGGTTCAACAGTTCAATGGTTCAAGCCTTCTCTTTGATAAGTGTTTTGAAGCCGTTGAACCTTGAAGCAATTGAACTTTGAACCTTGACAAATGCACTTAACTCTTGCTGATGACATTGAACCTTTGAACCCATTGAACCCGTTGAACCAAAATGGTTCAAGATTCAACGATTCAATGGTTCAATCCTTTCTTAGAAGCTTGCCGATGGACATTTTGGTTGAACCTTGTCGTTGAACCAACCTGAAAATGACCAAGTGTTGGAAACTTGTTCTTTTGATTGAACTCGCCTACAGAAGCCTTTGAACTTGTTGAACCTGCTAGTCCCTTTACTGAAAAAGCTTGAAAAATGAGGAATTTGAAAGCTCAGAACAAATTTCGAGAAGGGAAGAGATTATTTTGGTCTGTTGAACCAAAATAGTTCACATGTTGTCCCAAAAATGAGAAGTCTATTTTTGGGGACAACAGGTTATACGATAATTTTTTACAAACTTGGGATTATCCATGGAAACTAGAATTATTATTATAGTTGGAAATTCTTATTTTAAGTATGAAATCATTGGACTGCATGACTATTAACACCTTAATTATGTAGGAAGTCTCATGATGGTTGTGTTCTCTTCACACTTGTTTATGTAGAAATGTTATCAACCATATAAGTATGCTTATTCTTATGATTGATGTTATCTAGAGATAGGTCTATCATTAAATGAAGTTCCTATTTAAGAAATGGCAAGAAACTAGTGGTTTAATGTTTTTGTTGATTATGATGAATATGTGTATGGCTAAAAATTAATTTAATGACACAATGCATGTTGCATTATTGACCCATGGTTGGAAATTACATGGGAAATAAAGGAGTTAGTGTGGGGTTGAGTATTACTCTACTTAGATACAATGGACTTACTGAGTAATTTAATGATAATAATAAATGCTTGGATGGAAAATATTTATGTTGTGTCAATTTCTTCTTCTTATTAATTATTTATGCATTGACTATTTGTCAACCATGATCTCTTTTACGTAATTTGCCTATGGCTACCACTAAATCTTATCTGGTAATTTATAATGTTGATCATAAATTGTACCTTTCCTCGTTACTAGATTAAAGCATCTGTGCTTAATAAATTGGAACAATGTGAGATTGTATAAATTCAGATTTACCAAAATTTCCATGACTTTTAGGAGTTAGTCAAATTGGTTACATTTCAATTTAATAATGAGTGGCATGTGAGTCTAAGATAAATTAAGCAATGGTGCAATGACCTTGAGTCGATGAGGAGGTTAATTTTCCCTCGACTGGTAGCACTAGTCAATTGCTATAATATTTTAGTTTTCACTCTCCTTTCCATGGTTGTACTCTCTTATTGTCAGTGATATTTTTTTGTTGTATGTTTATGGAACCATTGAATGATTCTGCATGAGTTTAATTGACTTGTTAGATGGTACTCTTAATTTTAGCATCTTAGATAAGTATGCATATTATGCACTTTAACCATCTTATCTAGTCTTGGATGTTATACTCAATATGTGAGAAAATAAGTTAAAATTAAGTAATGGAATATTTCATTTTGAAGGAGAGTGCATTGCTCTTTGATATTGTAGACCATCATAGGCATGTTGAATGCATTTTGTATGTCAATTTATGGTTTTCATGTTGATTTACAATACCCTGCTTGTTTGGGGGGTTTATAGACAAGTTTCATGGATGTTTTAACCTTTTGCAAAGGCAAATGTTACTGTAGGAATTAAGTATTGGGCCTGCCCAATTTTCTTAATGTGGAATTAAATAAGTTGTTTGGTTACTCTATTTGTACTGGTTTTATTAAAATGGAAATTGAATTTTAGAACATCTTCTAAAGGTGGGTCTCACATTGCCAGCTTTATGCTGACACAATTATTTTCACCCTTTCAATGTAGGGATTTTACTTCACTTGGATCTTTCCTTGTTTATTTGGTTACCTAATTAACTTGTCACCTATATAATATTGTGTTCACCATTATTATTCCATGAAGAGTTTTAGGATGTTAAAGATGTTGATTGAGTTTATTGTAATGCAATGACTATGGAAGTTGACATAAATTATATTGAGTGCTTGATTCAAACATTTGTAATTGTATGATAGCACAATGGGTTCCTTGTGCATATGCCTTCAGGATTGCATACATATTCATATGTTAAAACTATCAACCTTTTAGGATTGTTTGAACTTTTGTATCAATCTAATTCTTGTGATATTAAGACTCGGTGAGGTAGTCTTTTATATGTAATAACTCTTGTATTCAACAATATTTTGTTTTGTACTTATAAATGACATCCTTATATTAAGGATTGATTATGTTTGATTACAGTTGTATATTAGAGTGATTCAACCTTGAGCATGGTTAAGTTCAATTTATTAGAATTCCCTCATTTTGAGGAGGGTTACCCATGTGGTTGGTAAATGAGGCTATTTTATCCATGTGATGTAGAGGGTTTCCTTAGATTGGTTCTTAATGAATGAAAATGAGAAACAAAACTTCACCTCTTACCTTAACTCTGCCAAAATGTCTATTGGCTTTGATTCTTTTTCTTGATGTACCTTAGCTCTCTTAATCTTTGTTCATAATCTTTTATTATTGGATGTTTATGGTCTTATCTCATCATTCATTTCATCCAAACATTCACACTCACTCTCTATATAAACCTCATCATGTTATGTCTCTTCTTTGGTGAAAGTTATATATGAACTGGCTCCCTATAATCTTCACCTCGTCTTATCTCTATTGGCACACAGATCACTGCTATCCAACTCTATCTAGACCTCTTTCTTGAATTCTTATACTTCATAGCATCTATATTTCTCATTTCAACAATAGTTTATATGGACTATATCAAAAAGTCTCAGGCACCTATAGTCTGTCTGAACCTGAGGACAAACATTGGAGGTGTACTTGAAGCATTATAGGTTTCAAGGTATTATGTGAATCATTCTATGTCTACTTCCTTTATACATAACATCTCCAATCATGATATTTCACACTAAGGTGACTAATGCTCAATTTCTTTAAGTTTGTATCGACTGTATTATTTTAATAATATTATATGAAAACAACAAAATTGTGTCCACCCGCAGGGATATAGAATGGTGACATGTTTTTTTAAAACTCTGTGAATACATGATAAACTCTAAGCTAATGCCAAATTCTTCCTTCACACTTTGAATACCCATTTGCCAATTCTCTTTACATCTTTCTTAAGATCTTGGGTTGTCCAATCAACACCTTTGCCACAACATTCTAAGAGGTCATTTGATGGACTATGCAATAGTATTTATTTACTACATAATTATATAGCGATTTATATCATATAGCATGAAATGAGTGATTTCAAAGACATGAGAAACCTTTATAATTAAACAATCCCACTCACCAATGTTTCCAGAAATAATAGTAGTTGATTATAACAAATCTTTCCTCATTGATACAGAATTTGATGTCAAGGTTCTTACTCAAGGAACCAGGTAATTTGGTTTTGCAACACCTTTTTCTCAACTGGGAAACTTATCATCGATACTTCTTTAACTCAACATATAACCATATTCAATACATTAGCATTCAATTGACAATTTACTGTCAAGTTCATAACCTATATTATCTTTAAAGATCACATGATGATTATTATATTCCTTAATATCTCCAAACATAGAGTGCATGGTAAACATAGAGAAGGCTGAGTCTATCTTGAGTTATTCAACCATACATTTTAAGACAACTTCAAAGAGCATATAAAAACTTCATAAACCAAGGCATCAAACTTACCAAAGTTCCAAAAATGCACAAAAACATGTCTTTATTGAAATATTCTTTATACTCTGTTTACACACCAAGACTGTTGTTCACACACAAAAAAACGGGGACTGCCAAAACTTTATTTGCAATCAAGAAACTATATGATTAAATTATTTGGGTTTCCTTTGCCATAAACATTTGAATTAAAACCCCTACAACTATTCTTCTTCATTGAATGAATGAATGTTGACAACAAACGCTTACCTATTCTAAAAGACTCCAAAATTAATTATGACTAACTCTCCACTTATTTAGGTATGTTGGATAACTATATAGCTACTATCTTAACCATCAAGGTGACTCATTAAGTGATTCATGCACTCTTGACAATTATTGAAACCTACCTAGATAAAACATGACATGAGACTTCTTTTAACAAGTCAAATTAAGCCTCCTAGACTTCACATTCAAATTTGAAAATTCAAATTAAGCTCTTGGTGGGAAAATCCCAAAGAGATCCTTAATTCAAACTTGTCAACTTCTTAACACTTGTGAATTACTATTAACACCATAAAATAACTAAAACAACTTGTTATTGACTCTAGACTTACAAAATAGATCCTTTGTACAATTGAGGTAGTGATGTTCCTACATTATACTACTCAGGAGCAAGAAACTTTCCATAAAAGTGATAAAAGGTTTTGGGGTTGATGATTCTTTATAGAATCTTCCTTCCAAGCTCATGCCCACCTAAATCCCAAGGCCTATTGGAAACATATAGACCTTTATAATGATTGATCATGATAGCTCCTCCTTTATTCTTTTTTCTATCGTTCCTCCTTTTGCTTTTCTTCTTGCTTTGCATCTTCCCAATCTTTGGAAATTATTGTTCACTCTCTTTCCTCAAATGACCTACACATGAAGAAAACATGTCAACTAAAACCACTTCTTTCTTTCTCCCTTAGAGTTCTCCTTGTTCATTGCTTGGCATCTCTTCTTCCTCTTGGCTCAAGATTCTCTCTAATGCTAACTCAGTTGCCATGATGTTATTCTTGTCTCCTATCAGAATTATATCATTAGATTCTATCATTATTTGTTTCCATAGTTTCTCTTCTTCTATTGTATACTCATTTGTATCACCTTCATCTTCCATTTGTGTCAAACAAGACACCTTAATCTATTGCCATGCAAACTCTTCAAGCACTTCAACTTGTGCTTCCTTCTCCTTATCTACTGTTGGCACCTCATATGTCTCCAACACTTCTTTGTATTTTGTTGTACCTTCTTTTCTTTCCATCAACACATTCATTAGTTTCATTATGCTCTCTTATAATGCTTCTTCAATAATATTCAAATCAAAATACTCATCAAACACAACATGAAAACTATTACCTTGTGTTTTTTGGTTATCCTTTATGTTTACTTAATTGAAATTTTCATTGTCCTAACTCACCATGAGGCATGATTTTATTTCAAACTCTTTCTCTTCTTTATCTTCATCTAATGGCTCACCTTTTTTAGGGTAATATATGATTGTGTTCCCATACTTAGCCATCCAATCAATTTCTTCATCATTATCTTGATGTTCTTGATTCAATCCTTCACCTATATACAAGAATTCAAAGAAATCATTAGTTCTAATCACTTGAGGTTGGTTTGACTCATTATTTTTCTCTCTAGTATGCCTTGCTAAATGCTTCATCTTTTGTCTCCTCTTCTTCTCAATCAACTGCTTGATTAGCCATTTTAGTGGCTTATTCCTTATGACCCTTCCAAAATGTGGGTTCTTAATCTCTCTCAATTGCTCTATCTTGGTCAACATCTCATCTATTTTTTGCCTCATCTCAATTATCTCTTTCTCCATCTCAATCCTCTTCTTGGAGTCTTCATGCACCTTCTCTTTATGGTGGCTTTTCTTAACCTTGCCATTTTTCTTTTTCTCTCTCTCTATCCTCATCTCAATCAAGATGCCTATCAATTATTTGGTGTCATCCAAGCGTATTATTCTTTTTGACAATCCTTCTTTTACTTGCCACATCATGACTTCACTTGGGTCTTCTCTTTTCCTACCTATAAGAGTCTCTCAAGCTCACCTATGAGCTTCTCACTCCTTAGAGCTTTCACTGGATCTCTTTTCTCTAAGCCTTATTGGCTAAGGGTTTTTCCACATATCACTTTATTTCACTTATTAATACCTCTCCTTTCACATATACCTCCAACCTCTTAACCTTATTCCTTCATTCTCATTATCCACTTCATACAACATCTTCTCAAACCAACATTCAACATGCATCTAACAAAATCTTCTTACATATGAAATCAACAATCTCAAAACCAAAACACACCTTGCCATAAAATCTTCCTTCTCTAATACCAAATGATGTAGAGGGTTTCCTTAAATTGGTTCTTAATGAATGAAAATAAGAAATAAAACTTCACCTCTTACCTTACCTCTACCAAAATGTCTATTGGCTCTGGTTTTTTTTCTTGATGTACCTTGGCTCTCTTAATCTTTATTCATAATCTTTCATTATTGGTTATTTATGGTATTATCTCATCATTCATTTCATCCAAACATTCACATTCACTCTCTACATAAACCTCATCATGTTATGCATCTTCTTTGATGAAAGTTATATATGAACTGGCTCCTTATAATCTTCACCTCATCTTGTCTCTATTGGCACTCAAATAACTATTATCCAACTCTATCTAGACCTTTTGCTTGAATTCTTATACTTCATAGAGTCTATATTTCTCATTTGAATAATAGTTTACATGGACTGTATCAAAAAGTCTCAAACACCTACAGTCTGTTTGAACCCAAGGATAAACATTGGAGGTTTACTCAAAACATTATGGGTTTCAAGGTATTATGTGAATTGTTCTATGTCTGCCTCCCTTCTATAGAATGTCTCCAATCATGAGATTTCACACTAAGGTGACTAATGCTCAATTTCTTTAAGTTTTTACTGATTGCATTATTTTAATAATACTATGTGAAAACAACAAAACTGTGTCCACCTGTGGGGATATAAAATGGTGATAGTTTTTTTAAAACTTTGTGAATACATGATAAACTCCAAGCTAATGTCAAATGCTTCCTTCACACGTTGAATACCCATTTGATAATTTTCTTTACTTCTTTCTTAAGATCTCAGGTTGTCCACTCAACACCTTTGCCACAATGTTCTAAGAGGTCATTTGATGGATTGTGCAATAGTATTTATTTACTACAAAATTGTATAGCAGTTTATATCATATAGCATGAAATGAGTGATTTCAAAAACATGAGAAACCTTTAAAATTAAATAATCCACACTCACCAATGTTTCCAAAAATAACAATAGTCAACTATAACAAAACTTTCCTCATTGATACAAAATTTGATGTCAAGGTTCTTGCTCAGGGAACCAGGTAATTTGGTTTTGTGTCACCATTTTCTCAACTAAGCAACTTATCATCGATACTTAAAACTTATCATATAGCCATATTTAATAAATTCGTATTCAATTAACAATTTACAATCAAGTTTATAACTTGCATTATCTTTAAAGATCACATGATGATTATTCTATTCCTTAATATCTCCAAACATAGAGTGCATGGTAAACACAAAGAAGGCAGAGTCTGTCTTAAGTTATTCAACCATACATTTGAAGAAACTTTAATGATTATATAAAAAATTCATAATCCAAGGCATCAAACTTACCAAAGTTCCACAAATGCACAAAAACATGTTTTTATTGAAATATCCTTTATACTATGTTTACACACCAAATTGTTGTTCACACACAAAAATGCAGGGACTACCACAACTTTCTTTTCAATCAAGAAAATCTATGCTTACATGCCTAGGGTTTTCTTTTCCATAAACATTCGAATTAAAACCCATACAACTTTTCTTCTTCATTGAATAAATGAATGTTGACAAAAAATGCTTACCTATTCTAAAAGAAACCAAAACTGATTATAACTAACTCTCCACTTCTTTAGGTACATTGGAGAGCTATATAACTATTATCTTAATCATAAAGGTGACTCATTAAGTGAGTCATGCACTCTTGACAATTATTGAAACCTACCTAGATAAAACATGATATGAGACTTCTTTTAACAAGTTAAATTAAGCCTCCTAGACTTCACATTCAAATTTTAAAATTCAAATTAAGTTATTGGTGGTAAAATGCCAAAGAGATCCTTAATTCAAACTTGTCAAGTTCCTAACACTTGTGAATTACTCTTAACACATTAAAATAACTAAAATAGCTTGCTATTGACTTTAGACTTGAAAAATAGATCCTATATACAATTGAGGTAGTGATGCTCGTGCATCACCATGACTGAATACACACACACACACACACACATGTGTGTGTGTGTGTGTGTGTGTGTGTGTGTGTGTGTGTGTGTGTGTGTGTGTGTGTGTGTGTGTGTGTGTGTGTGTGTGTGTGTGTATAACATGTTGTTAATTAGGCCATGTCATTCTAACAAGTGTTGAAAATATATAATGTAACACACTATGTTATGACTTTGTGGGAACTTGTTAATTAAGATAAAATTTTCAGTTGTACACCTTGTTATATTGATTAAGGATCATGTTTAATGAATGACTTGTTACATGATACTACCTTGTAATATTGGATGATAATACAAATATATCTTTTTTTGGTAGTGTAAATGTCAAGTGTTAGCAAATTGGTAAACCATTGAATCAATCATTATTATCTTATAAGGGTTTGAACCCAACCATGATTAATGGTTGTGAGCTTGACTTATGGGTTGGAGCTTCCAAGCTCAACATGATTATAATTGGAAAAGTACTCCTTGGGATGCATGGTTGGCCATGTACAAGTAATATGATATGGGGCAATCGACTATTCATTATCATAGCCCATAACTAGTCTAAAATTATGTAATTAGAAGTAGCCTAATGGTTGAATCATCATCAAAATAAGTCATTACTCCTTTTGGCTAAATCATCTATTATTCTTATTTTAAGGAGTTTGAAAGAACTAATAGTGTGAGGACCCTTCGGTTGCGGAATTTATAAATATAATTTTGATTGGGTAGTACTATTAATGTTGATCTAATGTAACAATTGGGGCTTATATGTTGGGTAACAATCCCAATGGATGTGTCCTTGTTTATATAATGGGATGATTAAAGGACATTGTGTCCTCTATAGCATGTGCACTTTTACTTGGTGAACGTTAATTATTCATGTTGATTAAAGGTATGTAGTTGTCTAATACACTGGTAATTATTGCAAGGTTGGCATAAGCTCAAGCTTGGCTTGATGGTACCAATAGTTCTCCTTGTAAGACTTGTTACACCTGTTATGGTACCTCCTCTTTATTAGAATTATATATTTAATAATGGTCAATAAGATGACTCATTTTTATGTTAAATCTTTCCTTGGGTCAGCAACCTTGTTTAAGGATACTTGAGAGCTAAGTGAACCTTCTTGTCGTATGATTTGCCAAGTCATAACCATATAGGGTTATCAAATGCTTGTATTGAGTTGAGGATACCTAGCTAGTTCATTGGGGAAACCAAGTGCCTTCTAGGTTCAAAGTTTATTAGTGTGGGTCCACACACTAATACCCCTTGAACAATGTTTCACCCTTTAGGCAACCCCTTTCTCTATAGAATCCTCTAGCGATGGTCATCCTTGCATAAGTATCTCATTGACCTAATCCATTTATGGGCTGACTACTCATCTTATGTAGTGTTGTGATGACTGCATTGTGCATGGTAAGTTTGTGTAATGGATTTTATATGCGATTATGTGTGTACCCTGTTAGCAATTCCCAAAAAAATTGAGAGGTTATTTCATCTGGTATCAGAGCCTATGCTATGATTATTATTGAGAATAATTTTTATTTTCTCTCACAACCTGAAAGTCAAGATAAATGCTAATTCAAATTTTATAACGAAGTTAAGTTGTATTTACTATTTAATTCTTGTCAGTAGCTACTCTAAGTAAGCTTTATAAATGGTAATATACTTGGAAGGTTATCCTAGGATTCTCAAATCAAGGATAAGGTCATATTGGATGGTGTTCATGTTGTGCAAACTTGAGGGCTAGGTGGCTTGAAAAATAGGAAGAAGTCTTCATTAGGGTTGTAATAACTTATGAAGCCATTCAAGGCATGATTGTAAATAGGAACGTGTACTAAGTAATCTCAAGAATGTTTCCTAGAGGTTTGCACCAATTTGAGATGGGCTATGCATATGGATTGAACTACATGTGAGGGTGTTGATTGTGGTTGACCTGGCATCAAAGAGCTCAAGAGGTCCCCACTGCCTACTTATACGGGTGGAAAAATTGATGATGTAGCTGATGCATGAATGGGTGTACACATGAGTATATCAACCTACAATTTGTGATAACTAATGAGATTGAGTTAGTGTTGTTATATGACACTGGGATGATGGAAGTTTGATTTTCTATGACAGTTGTTGCTTTCTACCTTTGCCTTGGTTGGGTTCACCCTTCTTGATTTCAATTGCATTCGGGCAAGCCTCACTTATCGACTATTGGCTTATATGGGTGATTCAATAGGAGATAAGTGGTAAAGACTTTGATCTTAGAATAAAGGGAAGTAATGTTCGATATCTTTTGACAGGTTGTATGGGCACCCCATCACTAGACGCTTGGAACATTATGACCCTAGGAGGACCAAGGGTTTAACTCTAACCTAAAGGGCTATATTGGGTATAGATATTTGGTCTTCTTGGGTAAATTAGTTGAGCTTGTGTTTCCTTCTTACTGGGGTAATGTTTTGAGCCTTTGAGGAGATACGAAACATGAATGGTGGTAACAACCAATACTAGTCTCATAAGTAAGATTGTTGTAATTTATTGTTTAGTAAACCAAATATCTAGTTTGGTTTATTGAAAAGATTTCAACGATGCTAGAATTAAGGAACTATCATACCTCTCATAAGTTGCATGGTTGTAAGTGGAGTCAAAATATCTCCATAGGTTTAAGATGCTCCTAGTTGGGCAAGACTATTCCAAGGCAAGTTTGCCTTTGGAGAGCCATGAGAGTAAACTTTGGTAAGGGTATGTTGAATTGTTACGTGTATGCAACTATTTTGTTTACAACTGTGTATTTATATTAATTTGGTTGACTAATTGGTGCCATGCTAGAGATTTAAAACATAAATAGCCTTTGTAAGACCTAGTTAGATCCTCTATAATTTGATATAAATAACAAAGGAATGTTTCTTACTTCTTTTGCTCATTTTATTAACATTCATTGTGGAAAAACTATGAGTTTTTATAGTTATAATTTTTTGATAGTTGGGGGTAAGTAATTGTAAGTTCTTGTTTGGCTTGTGTGTTGTTACACCTGATCAATCACAATAAAGCAAAGAAATTGCTAAGTATTATGTTTGATGCTTAGGAACATTGTTTTGTTCCAAGTAATGGACTTATAAGTTAAGTCTATATGGGGTTTCAAGTTGGAAACTCTGATTTCATTGGATGATTGTAACCATAGTAACCTGGAAGTGAACAAGTATTATGCGTCATAATACTAAGGTGTAAAAAATGTATGCATTTTAGTGAATTTAGGCTTGTGTTGTTATGAACAATTGGCCATTCAAGATGGATGAAGGATCCTATGGTTTTGTCACTCAAAAAAGCTAGAAGCTATTACGTGTGTGGATATATTTTGATTCTATGTTGATGTTATTTGAGCATGGATATATTTTAATCCCATAAAGAGACAGGGATGTCCCTGGTTATGTTCATGTCTATGTTATGATTATTTGATTTTGGGTTGAGTTTTGGCATCCATGAGGATATCATGATGTTCATGGATATATATAATTTACATCCATAAGGATGTCTTTTGTGATTGCATCTATAATATGGTTTTAGAAATTATGATTTCCATGATGATTATGTAATATTTACTTGGAGCTTTGGTTGAGTTCATCCTTTCCCCGAGATTAGGTTGTGTTAAAGCAAACATTGATAGTCAACTTTTGAATTGTTGACATGAGTCAATTGGAAGGATAGTGATAGAGATTGTTGTTGGAATCATGAAACCATGTTTGTGACCATAGGTGGCTTACATGGGAGGTCCATCTTATGATGATTGAGGTATAATACACATGGGAGGGTCAAGGATGTAACTTAAGCCTAGAGGGCCTAGTGGGTGAATATGACTTACTTGCTTGGGCAAGTGAGGAAGTTTTGGGGATATCTTATTTTTAATAGGTAACATGAGCCATCTAATATATGAGGAGTGAAATTGTTGGTAACTTTTTGAGATTTATGGGCTATGTTAGAACACACATTTCCTTGAAATAAGGTGTTCATGAACTTGAGATCCCTAAAACTGAGCATGATGTTATATGCTAGATATTTATGTCATTTTGGATGATATTTAGACATCAAATAGACCAATGAGGACCATGAACCCTTGTACTTCACTTACCAATGTGTTTAAGTGGTGTGATGTCAAAATACCTCGACATAATTTACCAAACTTTTAGACACATATGTGTGTCATTGTATTGTGTTTTCCTTTAGTGCATATAAATTATTGTATGTTGTGTAAACATTTACATTTTGTTGTTATATTAATCATGTGAAATTGTAACTTCTCTGCTTTGTGTGAATGTAATTAGTTATGAACCTCCATATTGATGCCCCTCGATATTATTATTATTGTATGTATATGCTTTGATGATGTGATGTGATCATGAATCACTTTGTGATGTAATTTTCTTTCCTGAATTAGCCTCTATTAATTAAAAATCCGCCAAGGCATAGTGAATGTGTTGTTTAGTGTGATCATGCATCACTACTCTAGCATAGAACTTTGATATAAGTATGAGATTTAGGGTGAAAAGAACACTATATCCATGATGATTAGACCAAGTACGGGATAGGAGTGGAGTCTCATGTAAGATAAAAACCCACTTCTCTCCTTTGTATGAAGTAGCCACCTAATTCATTTAGGTTATGGACCATGAGCACTAAAGGATGGCCATGGGATCTTCATGCATAACAGTCACCTCTTGGATTGAGTGTTCCTTTAACCACTTCTTTGAGGTTGTTGTACAAACAACCTTGTGAAATTTTTTTATGTAGCCTTGTAAAAACATTATTTGGTTCTAAAAATTAGACTTTTATGAATATTAGCAAGATTGAACTTGCTAAAATACAAGTACGTATTGACTTGTAAAGTCAAGCATGCTATAAATATTGTAATGGTTGAATTACCTAAAAAAAACATTCTAAAATGAATGTTATGATTTAAGACATGTGTTGACTGGTAAGTGCAACCATGTTATGTACAAGGTATTATTGTATATACCTAAAAAAAAAAAATCTAGCATGAATATTTTTATTTTATTTTAGCATGGCTAGAATGCATGTTAATTTTATGCTCAGGAGGAGCAATGTTAAGTCATGATCAGACATATTTTTAAAATTTTATATACTTTGTTTTGTTGTCAAGAGGTAAGTGCAGTGAGATGGTGGGATTGTAATCCCTATAACCATCATATGAGCTCACAAATTACGGAGAGCATGATAAAAACTTTGGGGTTACATGTGATGGCCTGATATGACTTCTCTGATGTTTAGTGTGGTTGATGCGAGATGTTGCACTAACCCACAAATGGTGAATGGTGAAAAGAAAGTAACCATGGATTGATAGATCTATATTCGTGTTAACATTCAATGATGAATGTTGCCAAGAAGATATGTATACACAACACGTGTTGTGGAGACCATAGTAGTATGGTTGATATTGTGATTTTTATTCTGAAATGATTGAAATAAGTTATGCATGAAACATACTTAAGTGGTGGCAATGCCATGTACTTGTATGATTGTGGCATTGGTTCATATTTTGCAAAAATAATATAGGTTATGAGTCTCTCTCTCTCTCTCTCTCTCTCTCTCTATATATATATATATATATATATATATATATATAGACTCATAACCTATATTATTTTTGCAAAATATGAACCAATGCCACAGACACACTTCAAATCCAAGGATTTTGTGAAAATATGTTGGATTGCAATTTTAGCAACTACTGCAATGAAATTGTAATTTAATGTGTTAATGCTTCTTATATGAGAGGAAAGGTTTTGCTGAAAAATATTTTTCTATAAAACTTTGATCTTGAATTTGTGACTAAGATGGAAATTCTTGATATTTTTGTTTTGTATGAGCTAACAACTATAAATTATGGTTTAAAGAGTACTAAAAAACTCTTTTGTTGTTAAATATTGAAGTATTTATGGTAAAGGTAGCCTAGAATACATACTTTGTCATGGATTGATTGATTTTCTAACAGCATAGGTGACTAGAAATCAGGAAAAAATTAGTGGTATACATTAAAAATAGCATTTCATTGATAAATTTGCCAAGGTATGGGCAGGATACAGCTAGAAGCACTTATTTCTATAAGTGTTAATATTTTTCTGAGTGAAACTATGGCCTTATGAGACACAAAAATCATGATTTATATAGTATCTAAATTTAATATTGTAGATTTCATGGATGTAAAAGGTGCGTGCAACACTTTGTCTTGCTCACCTTGGCCTTACATAAGAAACCAAGCTAAAAAAGACAATTTTCTAGCTTGGTTAAAATGTAGGACATGGTTGTCCTGAAGGTAGCATATAATATTCAACAAGGTAAGGTTTTTTATTTACTCATGATGTGAGTTTGATAAATCTACTTGTTATACCAAGAAGGTAAGTATATGTCAATATTTCTTGTTTTTTTGATAGACTACACAAGTACATAGTATGCATGACTATAATGTTGATAATAATTGATAAAGTTTGTCAATCTGGTTATTTCTATTATCGTGCTTATCGTTTATGTTCTTGTAAGGAGCAAGCATTGGTGGAAAGAATGATAAAGTCTCTTTTCAGTGTAGCATGATTCGTGGTTGTTAATTTTTCATCAGGACGACTCTTATTTAAGGAGGGAAGAATGTCATGACTCCATCAGTTGACACCAACTATATAACTGATATGATAAGGCTCAGTTGTATGTTTTATGGGTCATCGATCATAATTTCACTAATCTTACAAAGGCATATTTAGTGATTATACTCTCTTACACACACACATAAACTATTAAGCATTTGGGCATAACAACGTATGCCCCACTTGAATAAATATATATAGACACACACAAAAACTATTAAGCATTCGGGCATAACAATGTATGCCCCATTTGACAGCATATGCTTAATATTTTGTGTATGTGTGTGTGTGTGTGTGTGTGTGTGTGTGTGTGTGTGTGTGTGTGTAAGAATACACCTAAGGTGAGTCAGGAGTGGTTAGCTTCGATGCCATAAGCTTGCAATCATTGCTAAGACCTTAAACAAATGATTGTTAATTATATGAAGCTTATGGCCTTATCGGTACCTTGGCTTGTGTAATAAAATAATTGTGTTTTTCCTAGAAGTCATGGTACATTGGCACATATATATATATATATATATATATATATATATATATATATATATATATATATAAAATTTTTAATTGTTAAATTTTAAACTATTTAAAGTCTTATATTGTGTTGAAGTCTAAACACTTAGACTATTGAAATAAATGTATGAGGATTGGAAAGTGGGGGATTTTGTGCGGTTGTATTTTTTATGGCATAATGGTGAAAGGTGTTTTTTGAATGCCTACATGGAAATCAAGTGAAATAAAAACAAACATTGTAACCCCCTTAGCCACCATTCAATGTGGGGATGCTCCACATACGTCGGTTGGGAAAGAAATAATAAATGTATGTAGGAAACTATGCTTCCTCTTTAAGGCAAGATCAAATGTTGGGTGGAACCTTATTCTAGTCACAGACCTATTCTGGCACTAAAATTTAATTTGTGGTTAAATAATTAAATTTTAGGTTTATTTGATGACATCGATGAGCCATATTTTTTACCAATGACTTCCTTGGGAAGATGGAGGAAGGTGTAGGGTTTCAAACTTGAGTTTAGCCACTACCATGGAGAATATGAGTAGAAGAGAGGGTGTTGGAGAACTAGGAGTCTTTGGAAAAAATAATAAGGGGTTTCAGACCTATGTTTTGGGCCACCATGTTGGGGCAAGAAGAAAATAAGAAAGAAATAGAGTTAGTTGTAGGGCATTGGAAGGAGTGTTGTTGTTGTTGTTGATGCTTAGATATGGTGCCATGGTGAACATTCCAATTAAATCCTTACATATTTCTTTTTCAAGCATGTGTTTCTCCCTTTTAGTTTAATTTTTGAAACTAAATTTCATTATTAATATTTCTAGTGCTGCATAAAAACTAGTGAGGTATATCCTCATGTGGGAATACTCTATTATTCCCACATGGGTCTATGTCGTGGCTTGGGGTAGATGTGTGTTTTGTGTATGATGATTGGTTGGAAATTTCTATGGTGTTCTATTACTTGCATTGGGATGATGGTGGCTTGCTTTAATTTTGTGATAATGATGGCTTAATTATGTCTATAATAACCTATGGTTTATTTTAGTGCAAAAATAATTTTGAATCTATGCATATTTTGTGTTGAGGGTAAATGTATAAAACTATATGTAATTTTTATATATGTTGGTTATACAACATTTTTTTCCAAACTTGGGATTATCCATGGAAACTAGAATTATTATTGTAGTTGGAAATTCTTATTTTAAGTATGAAACCCTCGTACTGCATGACTATTAACACCCTAATTATGTAGGAAGTCTCATGATTGTTGTGTTCTCTTCGCACTTGTTTATCTAGAAATGTGTATCAACCATATAAGCATGCTTATTCTTATGATTGATGTTATCTAGAGATAGGTCTATCATTAAATGAAGTTCTTGTTTTAAGAAATGGCAAGAAACTAGTGGTTTAATGTTTTTGTTGATTATGATGAATATGTGTATGGATGAAAATTAAATTAATGACACAAAACCTATTGTATTGTTGACACATGGCTGGAAATTATATGGGAAATAAAGGAGTTAGTGTGGGGATGAGTATTACTCTACCTAGATACAATGGACTTACTGAGTAATTTAATGATAAAAATATATGTTTGTCTGGAAAATATTTTTATTGTGTCAATTCTTTCTTCTTATTAATTATTTACGTATTGATTATTTATCAACTGTGATCTCTTTTTCATAATTCATCCAGTTACCACTAAATCTTATCCGGTAATTTACAACGTTGATCATAAATTGTACCTTTTCTCATTACTATATTAAGGCATCTATGCTTAATAAATTGGAACAATGTGAGATTATATAAATTCAAAATTACCAAAATTTCTAAGACTTTTAGTAGTAAGTTAAATTAGTTACATTTCAATTTAATAATGAGTGGCATGTGAATATGAGATAAATTAAGCAATGGTTCAATGGCTTTGAGCCAATGAGGAGGTTAATTTTCCCTCGACTGGTAGCACTAGTTAGTTGCTATAATATTTCAGTTTTCATTCTCCTTTCCATGGTTGTACTCTCTTATTTTCAGTGATGATTTTCTATTGTATGCTTATAGAACCATTGAATGATTTTGCATGGGTTTAATTGACTTGTTAGATTCTACTTTTAAGTTTAGCATATTAAATACATATACATGTTATGCACTTTAACCATCTTATATGGGCTTGGATGTTATACTCAATATGTGAGAAAATAATCTGAATTAAGTAATCAAATATTTTATTTTGAAGGAGAGTGCATTTTTCTTCATTGTTGTAAACCATCATAGGCATGTTGAATGCATTTTGTATGTCATTTTGTGGGTTCTATGTTGATTTTACAATGCCCTACTTGTTTGGAGGGTTTATAGGCAAGTTTCATGGATGTTTTAACCTTTTGCAAAGGAGAATGTCACTGCAACAATTAAGTATTGGCGTTGCCCAATTTTCTTAATGTGGAATTAAATAAGTTGTTTTGTTACTCTTTTTGTACTAGATTTATCAAAATGGAAATTGACTTTCATAACATTTTCTAAAGGGGGGTCTCTCATTACCAACTTTATGTTGACACAATTATATTCACCCTTTCAATGTAGGGATTTTACTTTAGTTCACTCTTTCCTTGTGTATTTGGTTGCCTGATGAACTTGTCACCTATTCAAGGTTGTGTTTGTCATTTTTAATCCATGAAGAGTTTCAGGATGTTAAATTTGTTGATTGAGTTTATTATAATGCAATAATTATGGCAGTTGACAAATTATATTGAGTGTCTTATTCAAACATTTGTAATTGTATGATAGCATAATGATTTCCTTGTGCATATGCCTTCAGGCTTGAATACATATTCATATGTTAAAACTATCAACCTTTTAAGGTTGTTCAAACTTTTGTATCAATCTCATTCTTGTGATATTAAGAATCGGTGAGGTAGTCTTTTGTATGCAGCAACTCTTGTATTCAGAAGTATTTTGTTTTGTACTTATAAATAACATCTTTATATTAAGGATTGATTATGTTTTATTATAGTTATATATTAAAATGATTCAACCTTGAGCATGGTTAAGTTCAATTTATTAGAATTCCCTCATTTTGAAGAGGGTTACCCATGTGGTAGGTAAATGAGGCTATTTTAGCCATGGATGTATGTGTGTGTTGTTAATTAGGCCATGCCATTCTATCAAGTGTTAAAAATATATAATGTAACACATTATGTTATGACTTTGTGGAAACTTGTTAATTAAGACAAAAATTTAGTTGTACACCTTACCATATTTATTAAGGATCATGTTTAACGAATGACTTGCTACATGATACTACCTTGTAATATTGAATGATAATACAAAGATATCCTATTTTGGTAGTGTAAATGTCAAGCGTTAGCAAATTAGTAAGCCATTAAATTAATCATTATTATCTTATAAGGGTGTGAACCTAATGATGATTAATGGTTATGAGTATGACTTATGGGTTGGAGCTTCCAAGCTCAATCTGATTCTAATTGGCAAATTACTCCTTGAGATGCATGGCTGGACATGTGCAAGCAATACATTATTGGGTAACTAGTTATTCATTAACATATCCCATAGCTGATCTAAAATTATGTTATTACAAGTAGCCTAATGGTTGAATCGTCATCCAAGTAAGTCATTACTCCTTTTGGCTAAAACATCCATTGTTCTTATTTTAAGGAGGTTGAATGAACTAATAGTGTGAGGACCCTTCAGTTGGGTAATTTATAAATATAATTTTGATTGGGTAGTACTATTAATGTTGATCCACTCTAACAATTGGTGTTTATGTCATGTTGGGTAACAAACACAATGGATGTGTCCTTATTTATATAATGGGATGGTTAAAGGATGTTATGTCCTCTACAACATGTACACTTTTGCTTGGTAAACATTGATTGTTCATGTTGATTAAAGTTATGTGGTTGTCTAATGCCCTGGTAACTATTGCAAGGTTGGCATAATCCCAAGCTTGGTTTGATGGTACCATTGGTTCTCCCTTTAGGACCTGTTACACTTATTATGGTACCTCCTCTTTATTAAAATGATATATTTAATAATCGCTGATGAGATCAGAATATGGTTCATTATTGACATATTATTTCTCTCAATTCATCTCTCGAAGGATATTATCTTATGCAAATCTTAGATTGTTAGATAGATATTACATGGAAAATAGATATTTGTCTTGTTTATATTGAACCAAAGATTAAACTTTTACTTTGTCATTAATGTTTAATACATAGCATATTTTAGTGATTTTTTGTTGTGAAGAATGCTCAGGAAAAGGACACAGGCAATGCATAGTGAATGTGCATTTTTGATCTTCAACCAGTAGAATTACGGACTCTACAGGGTTGTTTCTACGAACTCTACAGGCTTGTTTCTCTGGACTTTGTAGCTTATTTCTACAGACTTTGCAGGCTCATTTCTATGGACTCTGCAGGCTTGTTTCTATGGACTCCACAGGTTCGTTCCCCCAACTTTGCAGGGTCAATTATGAGAATTTCATAAGGATGAAGCTACAAATGGGAAAGTTGGCAGCTAGAGAGGATAAGAATGAATCGTTCCATCTAGAATCATATAAGGAAAATAACTGCTTGTTGTTTTGTAGGATTTGCTTTTGATAAAGATGTATATATATCTAGATCTTAAGATTATTATAGGATAGGATATCTATTTTATCAGAATACTTGGATCTCTTGGAAATCCAATCTCTTATCTTTGGATGAATGGATCAATCAAGGAATCCTATTCCTTTGCATCCTGTTTTGAGATGATTATATTAGTATAAAATGTAAGATTTTTATATATTATATATAATAGATATCAGATGATAGAGAGCAGATAATAAAAAAAAAATTGTACAAGCATATTATAGGTTTCAGACAGATTGTAATCATTTCAATTTTATGAATTAATACTTCAATTTTCAGCATTGATTAATCTATGTTCCTAAGTCTGAGAGGAGCAAGGGCCCACTCTCCTTGGAACTAGGAACTATGTACGGTATTTATGTTATGTTTTACTAATTCATTGTTATAATTAATTAGAATCTTGTTAATATTTACATTTATTTATAAAAATATCAAAATAAATTAATAGTTTAAAAAGCATTTTCTTATTTCAAAGTCATTTCCTTCTAAGTAATGTGTGTTTTCCTTTACAACAAATGTGTGAAACAAATTTTCTTTTGTTAGTGAAGAGTGTGATCTTACTTTCCATGTAAGCGTAAATAGGACTGTGATCTTTTTACTTTCATTAAAAGAGTGGATTGATTTGATTTCTTCCTTTTCAGCAAAATAGTGAATCACGTAGTTTAGGACACATTTCTTTCTTTAGTCAAAGTTAGAATAGGACAATCAAACACCCCCATAAACAACCTTCTAGATCTACTATCCCATACCTTACTGCATACAGCTTTGGACACCAGCCCTAGTTGATAAGACATCAATTAAATATTGATTAAATGAGGAGTTAAATGACATGTCATTTTTGGCACCATTGTCGGGGATATAAGGTGTTAGTAAGGTAATAATTATTGGTCTAGAGTGAAAAAATAGAAAACATTGTAAAAACCCATAAAATCTTATAAAAATTCAATAAATTGATGTACCGCCCTAGAGATTCTAAAGGATGATTTATCCCAAAGTTTTCACTAAGAACACAAGTGAACACTCCTTCAACATCTCTCAGTAGTGAACCAGAAGTTACAAGTGAAACCTATTTGCAAGAATCTTTTGAAACTTAGATAGAAACCAGGCAATTGCCACAAGCAAGCCCCATAAGACAAATTCCTCATGATCAATCTCTTGTAGGAAGACACTATTTAGAAGTTGCCAAGGATTTAGAAGAAGCATTTCAAAAATCTGTGACTAAAGAAAATTTTAAAATTTTTGAACAACCCATAACTAATACCACAAATATTCAATGGGAAGATCATCCCAGATTTAAAACATCATCAGAAGAAGAAATGGCTCTCCAACAAAATCAATAACTTACACAACCAGAAATGACTTTCTCCTTTCCTATTGTTGCAGATCCTAATGATCAAACCTCCATGAAAAATATTTCACCAATGAATCTACCAAATTTCTAGGGAAGATCTACAGATGATCCTAATCAACTCCTGTTTGAGTTTAAGGTGCTATGTCAAACCTATGATTATACAACAGATGGCCATAACTTAAAACTATTTTCCTCTACACTTAAAGATGTAACTATGAGATGGTTCATGGGTTTATTTGATGATTCTATTAGAACATGGGATGACATGGAAACGAAATTCTTGAATAAATACCAAGATTATTGCCGAGTGTGAGAAAGAAAAGAGGATTTCTTCAAAATCAAATAGAATGAGGATGAATCTTTAGAGGATTATTTAGATAGATTCATGTCCACTCATAAAAGAAGCAATTATCCACTCACTGAAGACGTTCAGAAATTAGTTTTCTTGAAAGGGTTGGACGAAGATACTAGAGATGCCTTAAATCTGATGGGAGGAGGAGATATAAATAAGTTGGCTTTCGATCAAATTTTTTAGCTTTGTACCAACTACTCTTGAATAAAATCTGGAATTAAGAAAGAAAGATTTGAGAAATCTAATGAAGTGGGTAAGTTAATAGAAGAATTTTCTAATCTAAAGATAGATATCTTGGTTACACTAAATAGTACCTTAGATGGCATACAAGATAAGGAAAATGCAAGAGAATTCTTAGCAGTTTATTGTTCTAAGTGCAGACAGAAACACACTCTTAGAGACTATCCCCTAGATAGAACCAATGTTTCATCATGTGGGATCTGTGATACAGCTGATCATGATACCAAACATTGTACCCTTTTGCCTGTTTTAAAGAATCAAATATAAATACAAGTCCAATCCACTGAAGAAGTAAATTATATTCAGAGATAAAACTTTACCCCACAAAACTAGGTTTAAGGATAGTTTAATGCAAGAAATTCAATTAATCCATGGATGACACCATGGAATATTTTAGTTCCTTCATAATTTTGGAATCAACCCCAAATTCCATCAATGCAAAATCCATGGGCAGGACTAGATTGGTTGTCAACACCCCCATGGATGGTGCCACAGCCACATCAACAATGGGTACCACAACAATAATGGGTACCACAACAGTAATGGATGCCACAGCCATATCAATAATGGAATTCACAATCACAATTCACCCAACCAAGAAGACCACTTCAATAACAAACTATTATGCCATCCCCAGTTATTCAGTAATAAGGAAAAATCAATCAACCCTCAATACCTGCAGAACCAATAGTAAATCCAAAAAATAAACAACCAACCCCTGTTTATGTTAATAAATAGGAAGAAATAATCAATGCTGGAGCTATTGAGTATTCGAACATACATTTGAGATCAGGAAAATTATACAAAAACCTCCAGTTCTCATTTTTGAGATACTTGATGAAAATGAAAAAATATAATCATCTAAATTAAACACTGGAGAGGTTGAAATCAAAATGAGCCTTGAAATTTTAAAAAAAAACAAAAAAAAAAACTACTACCCCAGTAGTTTCTTTTCCTGAAAGATTAAAATAAATGGGTATTAAACTAGAATCAAACTTGGTCCATGAGTTGTAAAAGATCAAATTGAGGTACCCCTTCTACAAGGTATTAGGGATATACTTAAATTAAATAAGATCATCAAAAATATGTGTATCAAGACACCTAGGAGGAAAGTAAAATATCCAAAAACCATTCATGTTGACAGAAAAGTTCTTGATTTATTAGCAGGAAAACTATTAGTTCTAAAATATGCAAATCTGGGAAGCCCAGTGATCACAGTTACAATCAGAGGTAAATAAATTTCTAATGTCTTGGTAGATTTGGGAGTAGCAATCAATGTTATGACAACTGATACTCTCCATAAGTTATCTCTTGTGAGAATGCAACTCACAACTATCATTCTTCAAATGGCGGACCAATCTTTAACGAAACCAGAAGGGACTATAGAAAATGTTGAAGTACTAATAGAATATTAGGAGTATCTAGTAGATTTCATAGTTTTACAACCCAAAACAAAGAATCTAGGATATCCCATAATCCTAGGTAGACCATGGTTGGCTACTGTAGCAGTATCGATTGATTGTATGTCAAGAGACATGACCATTTCTAATGGGATAAAGTCCAAATGCATCTCTTTATATCCTCTTGCAAAACTATCAACAAATTGCATATAAAAACTTTGGATGGATGAATCAGATAACACATTAAATAATATTTCCATATTAGCTATGATCACAATTAAAAAACACTTAGAAGAATTGAATGAAGACATATACCTAGAATCTACGGACTCTACCAGTCTGAAAGCTACAGACTCAACCAGTCTAGAAACTACGGACTACCTTAGTTTAGGATTCTTGGGTCAAATAGAATATTCTGAAACCTCCATTTCTACTTCTTGTATTGTTTCTTCACCATATGATCATAAATTGATTCAGGAAAGTGTGTGGAAATTGGTAGAACAACAACAAACTCATTTCTTATATGCATTCTATTATTCTTTAACAAGACTAATTCCTCCTAGAAAAGAGTTTGTTGATAATGTAACTATGTTTTATAAGCTACTTCCTCATCCATGTCCTCTAAACTCATTGATTAGTGAGTTTAAGCAAATAGAATCCAACTACCCAAGTGCAAAATCAATCATAGTATTACCTAAAAATATTTTGAACATCAATAGTTGGTTAACAAATGAAAAGGAATATCAACTCTTTGAAGTACTAGAAAGACATATCAAGGATTTTGATTGGGATTATACCGACATGAAGGGAATTCACCCCAGTATATGCACTCATCACATTTACATAGAATCTATCAAACCGATCAGACAACCACAAAGAAGAATAAACTCAACATTAAAGGAAATAGTCAAAACAGAAATTCAAAAATTATTAGAAGTTGGATTTATTTACCCCATCTCAGACAGCCAGTGGATTTCACCCTAGTAATTATGCCCAAGAAAAATAAAAAATTAAGGGTATGTGTAGATTATAGAGAATTGAACAAATAAACACTCAAAGATTACTTTATTTTACCTTTCATTGATCAAGTTCTTGACAACTTGGCAAGAAAGAGATTTTTTTCTTTTCTAGATGGGTTTAGTGGGTATAACCAGATAATGGTAGCAACTGAAGATCAAGATAAAACCATGTTTACCTTCCCTTGGAGAACTTTTACTTACCGAGTACTTCTATTTGGACTCTGTAATGCTCTAACAACCTTTCAAAGAGCAATTTCGACAATATTCTCTGACCTTACAAATGATTATGTTGAAGTATATATGGATGATTTCATTGTTTATGGTAAAACTTATGAAGAGGCTCTTACCAATTTGGAAAGAGTATTGATCAGATGTGAGGAACATCAATTATCTTTGAGCCATGAGAAATGTTTGTTGACGATGGATGAAAGAATAGTCTTAGGACACCATATTTCTGTAAAAAGTATTCAATTAGATCCAAAGAAAGTTGACATAATCTCTAATTTACCCATTCTACAAACATAAACTGAAATTAAGAGTTTTTTGGGACATGTTGGTTACTATAGACACTTCATAGATAAGTTTAGCCAAATAATTACCCTTATATTTACCTTACTTATAAAAGACAGTACATTCGAATGGAGTGATAATTGTCAGTAGGATTTTGAGACCATCAAAGCTAAATTTGTTACTGCTCCAATATTGAGAGGACCAAATTAGACTAGGCCATTCCATATATACACAGATGCTTCCAATACAACACTAGGAGTAGTCCTTAGACAAAAGGATGAAGAGGGAAATATGTATGCTATATATTATATTATCAAAAATATGACACTTATTGAGAGAAATTACACCACAATTGAGAGGGAATTCCTAGTTGTAGTCTATGCAATTAACAAATTCAGACACTACATAATAGGCTACAAGGTATTTGTCTATACAGACCATTCAACTATTAGATATCTTATTAACAAACTAATTATGGGAGGTAGGATTATTAGATGGTTGTTGCTCTTACAAGAATTTGATGTTACTATTATAGATAAATTAGGGAAGTCTAATGTGGTGGCTGATTTCTTATCAAGAATAAATACTATAGGTGAAGAAGAACTAGTGGAAGATGACTTTCTAGACGAACAACTATTTTCTATTTCATCAAAATCTCTGTGGTTTGCTGAAATAGTCAATTATCTCGTCACTAGAAAGTTTTCTCTATAATGTTCACAAAAAGAAAAGAAACATTTAATTAAAAAAAACTCTTTTTTTTAATGGACTAATGGAATATTATTCAAACTTGGACCTGACAATGTGTTTCACAGGTATGTAATAAATGGTGAAGCTTATGATATCATCAGAGCCTGTCATGATGAAATAGGAAGAGGTCAGTACTCAACTCAAAGAACCATACATAAAATCTTGGGAGCAAGATACTATTGGCCTCACCTTCATCAACAAGTAAAAATATATGTCAGACACTGTGATGCTTGTCAAAGAATTGGACAGCCTACTCTTTCAACAGAGATACCTCTGCACCCTCATCCTCAATTGGTTTTAGAACCATTTAAGAAATAGGGAATTGATTTTAAAGGTTCAGTAGATCCTCCTTCTAGAGAAAGATAATAGCTCCTAGTATGTACAGACTATGTGACCAAGTGGGCAGAAGTGGAAGCATCAACTCATGTAAGAGAAGAGATGGTAGCTGATTTATTATATTTCAAAATCATGCAAAGATTTGGTGCTCTAAGGGAGATAGTCTCAGATCAAAGAATGTAGTTCATGTCAAACATGATAAAGCACTTCATGCAAGTATATCAAACTCAACACAAAAAAATATCCTCATACCATCTGCAGGCTAATGGGTAAGTTGAAGTCATCAATAGAGAACTAGAAACTATTTTAATCAAGATTGTTAATTCTAGTAGAAAATATTGGGCAGATAAGGTACCAAAATTTGTTTGGGCCTATAATAGTAATTAGAAAATAACAATTGGATTTTCACCTTATGAATTAGTTTATGGTAAGAAGCTTTTATTCTCTGTTGAATTTAAATTACAAACTTTAAAAATAAGTGTAGAAGTAGGAATTAAATTAGAAGAAATACAGAAAGAAAGACTCCTACAACTTAATCAACTTGATGAGATGAGGATGGAAGCACTACAAAGAACTGAATTGGTACAACATTAAAGAAAAGTTTGACATGATTCACAAATCAAGCAACGAAAGTTTTAGAAAAGAGATTAGGCACTGTTGTTTGATTCCAAATTCTAACAGTTCAAAGAAAAACTACAAACAAGGTGGTTGGGATCTTATCAGATTGAGGAGGTCTATGAAAATGGTTCTATTAAGCTAATACCTATTAATGATAGTAGAAGAGCTCTGTTAGTCAATGGACATAGATTGAAACTTTATCAGAAACCTCTTAATAAAAAAAAATTTGTTCAAAACGTAAAGGATCAAGTAACTATTCAAAAGAGCTCTGCTTCTTTCAGAGAACATGCTCCTTGATAATCCTGTAGTCCAGTTAAATAAAATAAAATTAATTAATTAATTAATTAAAAAAAAGAAATATATATATATATATATATATATATATATATATATATATATATATATATATATATATATATATATCAATAGTGAAAATCCTTCTGGGGACACTATTGATAATGCATGCCCAGAAAACCAGCTTATTGACTGGCTATGCATTGCAAAAAGGGCTTTGGCTAGAAAACCAATAATGGCTGGTCAAAGGGCAAAAACAAAATTTATAAAAAAATCTCATCATGTCACTATAATTGGTCGTCTCCATGTAATAAATTAATCCATGCAAACTTATTTGTGCAAGACACATGAAAAGCAAAGGATAGCATCTAAGGTCAAAGTAAGTAAGATATATATTTTATTAATCTATGTTTAGTTAACTAATTATCTTTGATTTAATTAAGACTTATTCTACGAAGATGACCCAAATTTGAATCTTTCAAAATGGAATGACATGACACATGCCATAATGAAAAAGCATGCAACTGAGCCACCAAAGGTGTATGGATAAGTGTGTAACTTTGATATAATCAATTGAGTCACCAAATGTCATAATGATGGAATGTCATAAAAAGAGGTTTTTAAATGAAGTAATGAATCTTGTCATTGTCAATGTGACATGTCATCATTTCACCCAACTTGTATTAATGAGACATTGACTGGCACACTTCGTAGAAACATGTGGCGCCTAACTGTATCAAGTCATCATATCAAACTATGAACTCATGCAGCTATAGTGTTTCATATGAACCATTTCATTTCTACATACTTCAACAAAAGCTGGTATACAAATCCTCCATGATTGTCACCTGCAAATCCTCAGTGACAGTTGCCTATCAATTTCAACAAAAGACTGGTCTACACCTCAATCTGAGTTAAAGGAACAGAGTTGACTGTAAATCTGCATAGAAATGGGATAGAAGACAAGATCAAAGCCAAAGGATACATCAAAGTTTCATAGAGACAAAGCTTCTATGGTAGTGTTTAGAGCCAATGGCTAGCTACCTTTCATTGAAAAGTTTCAGAGTTTTAACGAAACAATGGTAAGTGAATTCATCACTAATCTCACCCCTGAATTTTCAATTATGAAAGGCATTGTTATTCCTATTACAAGTCAAGTTATAAGCCAAATTATACAAGTTCCAGAAGAGGGAATGAGAGCTATAAGCAAAATTTTATTTAGTGATTTAATTAATCAGTTTAATGGTAATGAGCAGGCTGAAACTTTATGTCTAGTAGATTCCAAAAGAAAATCAAAAGGAATTAGTATAAATTCACTTCCCCTGGAAATCTGTAGCCAAGTGGGTACTCAAGTATACCATTTGTGAAGGGCAACACAGTCTTTTAGGGGGAGACGCCATGAAAATGTTAATATATCTTAAGCATGGGAGTCAAAACCCTCAGTACAAAATTAACCTCCCATCCTTCTTATATGGTGCTCTATAAGTTATGTCTACAACCCCTAATACTGCTCTTAGGCATCATGGCCTTATTCATCTCATTATCCAGCATAGTTTCCTTCAGTAAGGACAAGAGGTCTGGGAGGAATTTTAGAACAGTATAGCACAACAAATTCCAAATTTTCCTCCACAAGAATGCTCATCTCCACCTACTACATCAGTTGAGAAAGCAATACCAAAGAAGAAATCACATACTGTAGTCCCAATAGAAATTCCTTCTTCTTCAAGAAGAATCACAAGGTCTCAAATCTCTAAAGTTTCAAGGTCTCCACAAGAACCTCATGAATCTATAGTACAACCAATTCCCTTGATATGAAGAAGAAAATTGAGATGAAAGGTTGCTACAGAACCTGAAAATACCAAGGGATTGATGGTTGAGAAGGAAAGTCAACCAAGTGTAGCTGAAAGAGTGACCAAAAGAAGGAGAAGACTCATTCTGACAGATGAAGATGAATAAGAAGCTACAAACATTTTGAAAAGTCTTAAAATTGTATCTCATTCCCCTATACATCAAAATATCCCTGCACCTGTAGATATTGAAGAAATTCTTTTTGAAAGGAACTCTCCAATCATAATGGAGGAGCCAATTCTAGAGTAAGAACCACACCCAGTAGAGGAATCAAGTATAGCAAGACAACCACCTATTCTAGTTGAAACTGCAATGGATAAAGAGAAAATTGTATGTACCAATGAGAAAATTGAATCATCTAATCTAAATGATCCTGTTTTACAATTAATTTTACAGCTTTCTCAAGCTCAAGCTCTTAAACGACAACAAACAGTTGACATTGTTGACTTGATCAGTCAATTACAGAACAAAGATCATCTCAACTCATTCTTAGTGCAAAAATTAGATACAGCATCTGTTGATCATGCAACAGAAGTCCACAAATTAGAGGAAACAATAAAGGAACATGAAAGTGAACAAATAGATCTTTAGATATATATAGAAAGTCTAAAGAAGGAAAATAGGAGATTGTAAAGTTTGGTAAACTCTTCCAAAGCACCTAATATTGCACCTCCTCCTCTTAAAGTATTTGTTGACCATGGTTGTCAAATAAGTGATCCAGGTATTCCTCCCTTGCAAATACTATATCAAATTAAAGAAGAATATTTTGTACTTAAACAGAAAACTAAAGATGCAACTTCTTCAAAAAAACTTTTAGAAAATGAAAAGAAAGAATTAGAAGCAAAGTCCAAGATTTAGAAGAAAATTTGTAAGATGTATGCAAATTAGGGGAAACCCTTTTGACATGTAGGAATCATTCTCCTGCATACAGTTTGTTTTTATTTAAACAATTTTATAGATGGTAGTTTCTGCAAATCTCTTGTCATCTTCCTTACAAAATTTTGCAGCTAACAATATTTTTGAAATTTTTTTATAGTGTTGAACCGGATCAATAGGATTTACTTTATAAATTTTATTTGCATGATTTGATTCTAGGAGACCATGAGCACAATAAATTTTTAATAAACCTTCACGTACGAGAAGTTCAACTGAGGGTATTACATTCTACATTCAAAAATCAACTAGCATGGAAAAATAGATTTGAAGACTATACAAATCATGCTAAGACTATAGGATTGTGTGTCTGACCAGCCTTTTCTATTCCCAGATTGATCAAATAAAATTTTAACTATGCTTTGTTAGATGATGAGGTTAAAACACATTATTTACAGGGTTTATATGATTATGCTATTTCTTTTGATTTATTTTCAAGACAGATTTTTGATTCAGTAGTGGCTAAAAATGTAAACAGATGGGACCAACTTATAGTGCCTCTTAAAAGATGAGAGGTCATGTCCCTAAATAACATAAGATAGAGTATGAGGAGAGCATCCTTAATTTTAGAAATCTTAATAGAGATAATAAACTCTAGGGGAGAGCAGAAATGGATTGGCATGAGATATAGAGCCCCTTTACTGATCATACCTATTCCAGGATGGCAGAGTTGGGCTCCACAATTAGAAGAGCAATTAAATATATTAAAACAAATGATTCAAGCACATAAGGGATTTACAAGTAATTTAGACAAACATATAACAGATGAATTTGATGAATATGATTTGAGTCAGAGTGTGAAAAGCAGAAGCTAGAGCTATGAACGCTAATAACTATTTGGAATGAGACTTGCAAAAGGTAAAGCTTGGGGGGATGATGAGCTTAGAATATGCTTCATTATTGACATGTTATTTCCCTCAATTCATCTCTCAAAGGATATTATCTTATCTAAATCTTAGATTGTTAGATAACTATTACATGGAAAATAGATATTTATCTTGTTTATATTGAACCAAAGACTAAACCTTTAATTTGTCATTAATGTCTAATACATAGCATGTTTTAATAAATTTTTATTGTGAAGAATGCTCAGAAAAAGGACATAGGCAATGTATAATGAATGTGCAATTTTGATCTTCATCCAGCAGAACTACAGACTCCACAGGTTTGTTTCTACAAACTCTGCAGGCTTGTTTCTATGGACTCTGCAGGCTTGTTTCTACGGACTCTACAGGCTTGTTTCTACAGACTCTACAGGCTTATTTCTATGGACTCTACAAGCTCATTTCTACGGACTCCGTAGGCTTGTTTCTACAGACTTTGCAGGTTCATTCCTCCCGACTCTGCAGGGTCAATTCTGAGAATTATGTAAGGACGAAGCTACAAATGGGGAAGTTGGTGGCTAGATAGGATAAGAAAGAATCATTCCAACTGGAATCAAATAAGGAAAATAACTGCCTACTATTTTATAGGATTTGCTTTTGATAAAGATGTATATATATTTGGATCTTAGGATTATTATGGGATAAGATATCTATTTTATCGGAATCCTTGGATCTCTTGGAAATCCAATCTCTTATCTTTGGATGAATGGATTGATCAAGGAATCCTATTCCTTTGCATCCTGTTTTGAGATGATTATATTAGTATAAAATGTAAGATTTTTATATATTATATATAATAGATATCAGATGATAGAGAGCAGATAATAAAGGAAAAAATTTGTACAAGCATATTATAGGTTTCAGACAGATTGTAATCATTTCAATTTTATGAATCAATACCTCAGTTTTCAGCATTGATTAATCTTTGTTCCTGAGTCTGAGAGGAACAATGGCCCACTCTCTTTGGAACCAAGAACTGTGTACGGTATTTATGTTATGTTTTACTAATTCGTTGTTATAATTAATTAGAATCTTGTTAATATTTACATTTATTCATAAAAATATCAAAATAAATTCATAGTTTAAAAAGCATTTTCTTATTTCAAAGTCATTTCCTTCTAAGCAATGTGTATTTTCCTTTACAACAAACGTGTGAAACAAATTTCCTTTTGTTAGTGAAAAGTGTGATTTTACTTTCCATGCAAGCGTAAATAGGAGTGTGATATTTTTACTTTCAGCAAAAGAGTGGATTGATTTGATTTCTTCCTTTTTAGCAAAAGAGTGAATCACATAGTTTAGGACACATTTATTTATTTAGTCAAAGTTAGAATAGGACAATCAAACACCCCCATAAATAGCCTTCTAGATCCACCATCCCATACCTTACTACAGACAGCTTTGGACACCAACTCTGGTTGATAAGACATCAATTGAATATTGATTAAATGAGGAGTTAAACAACACTCGTCAATGGCCAATAAGATGACTCATTGTTATGTTAAATCTTACCATGGGTCATCAACCTTATTTAAGGATACTCGAGAGCTGAGCAAACCTTCAAGCTATATGAGTTACCAAGTCATAACCCTATAGGGTTATCAGATGATTATATTGGGTTGAGCATACCAAGGTGGTTTGTCATATAAACCAAGGACCTTCTAATGGTTTGAAGGTTATTAATGTGGGCCCGCACACTAATACCCCTCGAATGGTGTTTCACCCTTTAGGCAACCCCTTTCTCTATGAAATCCTCTAGCGATGGCCATCCTTACATAAGTATCTCATTGACCTAGTCCATTTATGGGTTGATTACTCATCTTGTGTAATGTCATGATGATTACATTGGGCATGGTAATTTTATGTAGTGGGTTCTACATGTGGTTATGTTATGTACTCTGTTAGCAATTCCTATTTTTTTTGGGGGAGTTGTTTCAAGTAAAACTTTAAAATGACACTGACCAACATTCTATAATAGTTTACTAATAACTCTTCTTTACATATTTGAGTTTTTGAAAGTAACCAAAGAGACACCCTTCTTAAACATTATATAAAAGCTCACATAGATCCACATTTTCTTCACCCAAACACAATTTAACCAATTATACAAAAAATCTAAGAAGTGAGTTTTTATTAAGACAAACAAAGAATATACCAAAATTTTCCAGTCTGGATTTGTCATTCAAAAAATCATATTCCATGGAGAGATTAGGGTTAAGTAAGAGCATTGTGGAAGATATAGAGAACTTACCAGTTTCTCCCACACTTCCCTTTCCCACTCCATCTTCAGTTGCTTCAAACTGGCCAACCAAAAACTCTACTCCTTCAAAATGATTAACAATTTCTTCATGTCGTACGATGTCAAAAAATGATTTCTTAGCTTCCTTAAAAAAAAATCCTATTTTTGATTAATCCTCACATCTGATTTTTCCAACACTAGCCTTATGCAAATATGGAGCATGATTCTTTCCATTAATATCTTCTTCATCTTTACTCCTTGTGTGATTGAGGTTTCCTTGTCTACCATCAACCATACACTAAATAATAAATTTGACTGTTTTATTTTCCCAAAGGGAAAGGATTAAGGTGTAATGTACCTAGATAGGGGAATAACTAGTAGAAATAGTAATATTTAATAGTAATGCATTAGTCAAATAATCTCACATGCATTAGCATATGGAGAGAGATAGGTAAGAAATAGTATAAATAAAGGAGCATGTGATGTGTAGGATATCCAAGAAGAGTATTTGTAATAGAGCCTTACTCTAAAGGAGGTAGCCCCCTTGAAGAGGCTTATGATTTGGAGTTGTTCCTTCCACAAAAGGAATACATATTTAATATATGCAGTATTTGTTAGATTTTTCATAATGTAGCATTTGGGTTCTTCTCATCTAGTATCAAAGCCCTTTCTAGGGACATTTCCGTGATCGTGATCTTTGTTGCAGACATATTTTGGAGAGACATATTTAGGAGCTTTATTTAATCTTGAATATTTTTGGAGGTTTTTAAAATTAAGATACATATCCTTATTTCTTGTTTTAATCTAAATTTGAAGCTTTAAATCATCATTTGCAAGTGTAGATTATTTTTTTAGCCCTCAAAATTTATGACTGGTTTTCTTCAAACTAATCTTAAACTTTAATGAATCACATCAAACCATGTATGGGTTTTGTGCGTCTCATTCCCAGATTTCCAAAACAATTTGTAGTTTTGATTTTTGTTTTATATTTTAAAATTTATTGCATTTTTTGTGATTACTTATTTGTAAAACAAAACAAAAAATGACTGATCTTTTGTATACTGCTCTCACACAGTAGTGAATCACATAAAAAAAATTCTAGGTTTTGTGCACCTCTATCTCAAATTTTTAGAATATTTTCAAGTTTTAAATTTTATTATGTATTTTAGAAGTTATCATAGTTTTAGTGACTACCTCTATTGTAAAAAAAATCAAAAAAATTGGTCATTTTGTGAAGGACGCAATTTTGGTTAAAGCCGACGTCCTCTCTTGTCAATATTTTTAATTTATATTTTTTATGGAGACTCCTATTTTATCTAGAGGTAATTTTATTTTAGCCTTGACTCAACTTTGTCAAATGGGGACTATTCAAGAATATCAAGCAAGATTTGAAGCACTCACCAACTAGACTATAAGCTTCTTCGATGCCTTCTTCCCATGTTGCTTCATCAATGGTCTTAATGATACAATTCAATATGAGGTTAAAATATTTAGTCCTCACACAATGATGGAATTTGTATGCTTAGCCAAGCTTGTTGAATACCACATCAACTGGCAACATCTCTAAATAATGCCCCTTCAAATGGCAAAAGCACTAGAACAAGCATTTGAAGTGCCTGAATAGGTCATCAACGAGCCCATTCAAAAAATTACCATGCTTGAGCAGACCCTAAATGAACCAAAGCCAAAAATCATAGATCTCAAGCAGGGAATCAAAGCTCCACCTCCCTCAAGAAACAATGCTAAGAAGGATGGCATATCCTCTCAGTTAGTTCACAAGGACAACTATTTTGTGCACCCCTATTCTAGATTTGAGGTGATCATCATTAAGATTCAACTTTTATTGCTTGACTCTCACTACCAGATTCTACTTTTGGTTAGTCCATGCATTCGTCTTTATGCACATCCACCTCCTATTTTAGTGCTTATGTTTGTCTTATTATTATACATGCTCCTATCACAACATAGATAGAAGAAGTGGAAGCAAAAATGCATAAATGGTAGAGCTTCCATCTGGTCTTAACCTTATGTTTGGTATGGCTTTCATTTGGTCCTCCTCCTAATTCTTATCATGTTTCGAGGGCAAAACATATTTAAGGGAGATGAAAGTAATGTACCTAGATAGGGAAATAACTAGTAGAAATAGTAATATGTAATAATAATGCATTAGTCAAATAATCCCACATGCATTAGCATATGGAGAGAGATAGGTAACAAATAGTATAAATAAAGGAGCATGCAATGTGTAGGATATCCAAGAAGAGTATATGTAATAGAGCCTTTCTCTAAAGGAGGTAGCCCCCTCGAAGAGGCCTACGATTCAGACTTATTCATTCCACAAAAGGAATACATATTTAATGTATGTAGTATTTGTTAAATTTTTCATATTGTAGCATTTGGGATCTTCTCATAAAGGGGGACGTAGTAGGTGAAGGGATGTGTCACAATCCAAGGGCACTAAACATGTCATAGACTCCCAAGAAGGAAAAAAATCATAAAAAGAGCATATAAACAAAATAAAACAACCAAACATAAACAAATCAAGTCCAAAATCAAAATCATGAGAATAGTATCATAACTCAAATTAAATTAAAGTTCATTTCTGGTTACAAAAAAACACTAATTCTAAAAATAGAAAAAAACTTGAAAAAAAAATTAAAACTAAGTTTCAGACCTTCATATGGTCATGTATGGCCTCTGAAAAGTTTTAAAACATTATTAAGTGGATAAGAAATCTTATGGTTGAATTGAAATTTTTGAGATGGGTGTTTTAACGTAAACGAGAGCTCAAACAAAGTTAAAGATCAAAAGTTATGGCCTCTATAAATTTGGACTCCACATAAGTGATGCAACTTATCGAGTTTGATCTCAAATTTATGTCCCAAAAGTCAATAAAAGGTTAAGTTGTAGCTGACCAATTGGTTGTCATTCCATTACTTGATCTTTTTCTAATTACTGATGCCTTTTGTGATGAATTCAAGGCATATATATATATATATATATATATATATATATATATATATATATATATAGAATTACTTTCTATTAATTTAAAATAAAAACTAATAGTACAATGATAGTCATATAAAGAAATGGGTGGAAAAGTCACACCCCAAATACTAAACTAAGCTAAAAAGCTTCAAGAAAAACCAAAGTCCAAAATAATTGGCCACTGGCAGTCAATAACCACAGTTAAGTTAAATCAAGTGCATCACAATAAAAAGAGATAATAGAATATCACAAACATCAAGGAACACATTAAGAAACTATTGCAAACATGACAGTCAAAGGAGGAGGTGGAGGTAGAGGGTGATGAGGCTTCCCTCCCTAGTAATCCTAAGTCGGGGGATCTTCATCCACATGGAGGTGGTCCCAACCATCATCTTTTTGGTTATTAATCAACATTATTTTGCATCTATGAATCTTAGTGGCAGGGAGAGATGGATACCTCTAGATGTGGGAACTTATTATGCGGAGGGGGTCTCCACCCACTACCACCACCACTATCTCTGCCTCTGTCATATCCTCTCAGAGGAGATGGCCAACAAGAGTGAGGAGAGGAGCTCCTCTAACTTCAACACCTCTAGATATGAGAGAAGTGGCACCTCTCCCCATGCTCATGACCCCTAATAGGAGAGTGGTGAGGTAGGGATCAGGTGGCTCATAACTAACTCCATAAGGAACATTCCCCTAGCAGTGTAGGAGAACCTGTAAATGATGAATCTCAAGTTGAACCTTGTCCATTTGACTCTGAATCTAGAAGGTAACATTAGTAATCACAATAACTTTGTTAGTTATAGAAAAACTTTTTTCCATAATCCCATTATTAAAGCATGCTTGATTTCTAGATTTCTAAATCTAAAATAAAATATCGATATGAAAAATCTACCATAACCTATTGTATCTTGTAGGTAATAGGGTGGAGTCCCCCAAGAGATCCATTTTCTAAGTGAACATCTTAGGACTGAAGCTTTTGAAAAGGGTATGAATCCATCTCTAGGCTAACTGAGCATGTGGGCAAAACCAAAAGAGGTGTTTGATGGTTTTTGGGTGTTGATAGGTCGATCAAGTGGGATTTAGAAACCCATATGCTTGAGCCAATTTTCCATGGGAAAACCCTGGTAAAGAATACACCAAAGGAAATGAGCCTTTTTGGGTTCAATAGAAGTTGCCCAAATGTTATCAAATCTCCAAGCCCAAACCCAATTAAGGGATTGGAGATACCATCGATGATTAAGAGCTTATGTATCAATATGTCGAGGGGACAATAAATTATATCCTAGTCAAGGAGAATAATTATGGAATGGCATGGCCATATGCCAAGACCATTCCTTCCACCATAACGTGAGAGAGGGAACTCCAATCTTATATAAGTACTCATCAGGTATGGAACTCTATAATTCAACAATGGATTCTACATCTTCCTTGTTAAGATATAATTTGGCCTTTAGCATAGTCCAAGGAAGCTAGTCCCTAAATACCTTATGGAACATATCACCAATCATGATAATACCTTTCTTAAAAAACCTTGATCTTTTAATCTAGGGGACCATGGCAAAAGGGATATTGTGGAAGGTTAGCTAAGGAGAGCACCATAATGACTGAGAGTTTAGAGAAAGGTCACTTCTAAACCCCTCCCCCACCCAAATAAGTTGAGGTTTGAGCTTTTCCCATGCCTTCTAAATACTTTTCATGAAAAACATGCCCCGTACTTTGATAGATACTAATGATATAAGTGTGTTTTGAAAGCTTATGTCTTGCCAGGCTTTTCTACAAAGAGAGCAACCTTGATATATGAAGTGCCATAGTAAAATTTTCCAGGCTTCATCACCTTTCAAGCTTTAAATGATCCATTTGGCACCAAGATTTATTCCCTATATTTGTATGTCAATAATCCCCAAGCCACCAGTGTATTTAGGATGGAAACAAATGGCCCAAGAGACTCAATGAAAGCCCTGGTGGCCTTCCGAGTTGGCCCATAAAAAATCTCGCAATAGCTTTTTGGGCTTTGCATAAATGCATTTGAAGGTACCTAATAAGAAGAGTAGTAAACATGAGTATAAATGAGCACCTTAGAGAAAATATAAAATTTTCCAGCCAAGGTCAAAGGCTTAGTGATCCAGAAGTAGATTTTTCTCCCCAATCTTTGAACCACATAGGACCACAACTTTGCAAGATAGGATATAAAAGCAAAAGTAATGCCAAAAAATTTAAACTAAACCCTTAAAAGGATCAATTGCCACATATATCCCTCCAGCCAAGGAGGTTTGGGAAATAAGGATTGGTGATAACACTGGGGCTTATGCCATTGAATAGATGATCCAAAGGCAAGGCAAAAATATCTAAACATTATATGGCATGCTTGATAGAGATTTCATCCTCCTGTAGGGTGAGATAGGAGTCATTATCAAAGTGATCATTGATTAAATGGTGGTCTAAATTATGTAGAGAGATCCCTTTGACCAGAACCTTGGAAGCATAATTGCCTAAAATATTGTTAAAACCTTCAGCAACCAACACATAAAGTGAAGGGGTCAGGGGGCAACCTTGTCTAGTGGAATTGTGGAGCTCAAGGTGTTGAGACTGAGAGTCATTGATGGTGATGTAGGCCCTAGCATACTGAAAAAGCCTATTGATAGTATGAAAAAACTTAGGGCCAAACCCCAATGCCTGTAGCATAACAATAATAAATGTCCACTCAATACAGTCATAGGCTTTATCAAAGTCAATATTTATAAACAAGGCCTTTTGGTTGGAAACTCTAGACAATTCCATACCCTCCCAAATGACAATAACATTGTCCAAAATATACCAATGTTGAATGAACTCAGTTTGCTCCACAATTAAATAAAGTAAGTGCTTAATTTTGAGAGCTAAAGATTTGGCTATGATTTTATAGGACACATTTAGCAAAGTGATGGGTCTCCAATTTGTAATTACATTGGGGATGAACTTGATGTTACCCTAATTGATGAGGTGGCCTAAGGAATTGGTTAGAACCACTTCAGAATAAACACTATGGAGATCAGGTCCAACTGTGTCCCAAAGGGTTTGATAGAATTCATAGGGAAAGACATCAATGCCTAGAGCTTTATCATAATCCATCTACATAACAACTTCCTTAAGGTCATTGACACTAAGAGGTCTATCATAGGAAACTCTTTGAGCTTCTGAGAGCTTGTAGGGAACCACAACAAGGCATTGGGAGAGGGAAACCTCACGATCAAGGGACGAAGGTTTCACTATAAAGACACCATGATGGTGATGGAAAAAGGTTTGGAGTGTATTTGGAAGATTGGTAAGCCTGTTTGAAGCACTTCTAATGGCTTTGATTTTGTCAACAACTTATCTTGACTAAAGGAGAGTAAAAAATTCCTTGATCACTTTGTTTCTGACCTTCAACTAATACATCCTTGCTCGAAGTTGTGTTCTTCTGGCCTTGTAAGCCTTTGAAACTTGGAACTTGTGCTCCACATGGTGGCTTAAGTTTTCAAATGAGAGTTTAAAGGTGGAACTTCTAACTCTTGTGAAACCTTAAGATATTCATAGTTTATAGCATTTTGAATATGTTTCACTTAAAAATAGTCATTTGTTTTCCATAGATCTATAGGAAGGAAGTGGTGCAAGTTATAGCATCATATCACCACTCAATCCAACTAGTGTCCCTTATGGGCTTGGGGGCCAAATTCCAAACCTTGGTGATATGCTTCACTATCTACTCATGTTTGAGATGGGTAGTGTTGAGGTAGAACTAGGAACCCTTGGGTTTAACCTGAGGGGAAGTCTAATGTATGTGAAAATAGATGGGATGGTGGTCAGACAAGAAAGAGTCTGGAATGACAGACACAGGTTGACCATGGATGGGAGCAAATAAGAAAAGGTCTTGCTCAGCTAGGAGAGCATGATCAAGGCATTTGAGGACCTGATCTTTTCCCTAATAGAAATTGGACCAAGTGAACCATAGGGAGTTTGAATCCCTTTCTATGATGATTTCGATCGAAGAACCTAAGTTTATTTCACATGTATAACTAAGATTCCAATTCTCTTATACACCATCTCATGGGAGGGCAACCTTCTTTGTCTTCCATAGATTCAATCATGTTAAAATCACTACACAAAATCTAATGCACATCTGTGAGGGAATCAATTGACCATCTCCAGAGTAAGGTGTGTTCCAGAGTCTAGTGGGTGGGGTCAAAACCCTAAGAAATTATATTTTCAGACAAGATGGGTGTCATCAAGGTGATAATTCCCCCTGACCAATCTTGTGACAAGTGGCCTAACAGAGGGCCCTCGGCTGGATAGTGTGAGCTACAAAATGATTCAAAAAGCAAGAAATTTTGACTTCTTGCATGCAAAGAATTTTCATGTGAACAAAATGATGACAATTTTTCTTGACCACATACTTATGAGTTGTATTGGTGAGTCTTCGAACATTCTAAGAATAAACTATCATTAGGAAACATCTAAATTCATATCATTTCCCTCAAATATGTCTGAGAGGGCTGTGAACCATTAAAAGTCGAGCCTGAAAGGGAAAAATCTCCCAACTTGAAGGATTGCCTTTTATTTTGCATATAATCCTCATCTACAGAGGGAGAGGGATTATGTGAATGGTGCATGACAACCTTGTAATTGAGGGTTACAATCCCTAGATCTGAATCTAAATCATTCACCCTTGAAAGGGGTTGTGATAAAGGATCCATGGGAATAGGACATGGAAAAGACATAAACTGAGTAACCACCTATAGAGATTGGGAGATGGGAGGCAAAGGTTTAACTTGAGTTAGTGTCAAGGCTTTACCAAAAAGGATGAGGAACTTTGACTTCCTGAGGTATGAGATATTGTTGGCTGAGGTCTACTATTACCATGCGTAGTAGTATTTTTTGTGTTGGAAACTGTGGTCCACCCATTAGAGGATGGGGGTTTTATCTCAGACCCACTTTTATCCTGAGCAACCATAGTAGTGGGTACCATTATGGGACATTTCCTAATCATGTGGTTCAAAGCCTAACACCTAAAATAAGTGTTCAAAAGGTTAATGTAGAGAGCATGTTGAGAGAACCAATTGTTGCCCACTTGAATGTCAATGGATTCTTTAAGATCTTTGATTAGGTCAATTTTGACATAGACCTTTCTTTGGGGTCGATATGCATAGAATTTTAGTTGCTCATGGTAGATAATGTGGCCCAAAGGCTCGATAAGCAAGTTGACAAAATTCCACAGAGGTAGAGGCAAGTGTGGAAACTCTACCCAAACTAGGATTTTAAGCTTCACTTGTTTAGAGACTTGAAAGTCTCTAGTCCAATGGGATAAAACAACCAGGGTGTTGCAAATGAACCATGTTCCATGGTTAATAATGTCTCTAGAGTTTTCAAGGTTTGTGAAACTAAATAATAAGAAACCCTTGGCGAGGTTTTGGACTACTTCCAATTTCACCCCATGGCCTTGCTAATGGTTGTGAACCCATTACTTCAAGAGACTCTTCGAAGGAACTCAACCCACAAAATAAAAAACAAGGGTAAAATTTTCAAAATAATGGCAAGATTTATCAAACTCTGGTAATTTCAAAACCACATTTGGAAGAGGAGTATCAGAGTCAGAATCAATACCTCATGGTAAACTTTTAGGATAAATTTCTGATCTTGTTTCGGTGCCATAGATTCTCTAGTTATCATAGTGATACCTACATAAAATGATGTAGGATGGTTGTCAAAGGCCATTTAATATAGGATAAGGTGACTAACCACCCAAGGGGTAGATGGGTAGCCTGACTCAACATAGTAAATGTACTAGCAATAACTCCCACCTAGATCAGATAGATTGGTGGTGTGATGAAAGTCAAGGGGAAACCCTAAAATCCCAGAGACCATAAGTGTTTTATACTTTCCTCTCTCTTCCATCATCTCTTGAACGTAATTCTTCAAAAACCCTTCTTTATATTTTTAAAGTGTTTCTTATATAATATATATTCAAATCTATGGATAATATTTTTTGATAGATCAAGATGTAGAACATGAGTGGGTGTCAGTATTATGTTCTACACCTTTGAAGGCAAACAGATACATTTCTCTTACAAATTAGCTTTTTCTTGTGTTGATAATTTTTCCCCATAGGAAATAATAGATGTTGATTCAAGCAGTTGAAGGAGAAAATTCTAAAGAGGACTTTTTGTGGTTTTACAAAGGGGCAAAGATCATTTCAAAGTTCCAAAGGGTTCGAATCCTTTGGATTTTTTGTTCGAAGGGTCACTACGACAGAGGACTATTTCATGTTTTTGAGTGACATTTTCAATAAGTTTTAAGGGCTATAAGGTTATTTCTTTCTACAGGAGGACCATTTCAAAATTGTCAAGGGACACTTGTAAAAACCCAAAGGGTATATGCCCTTTGGAAGAATTCATTTCTCAAAGAGGTAGAGGCACTTGTGTAAAACCCGAAGTTCAATTTTCAACCTTTGAGAGAAAAAATCTGAAGGGCAGAAAAGAATGAATTCCTTTAGACTTTTTGTCCAAAGGAAGTAAACGAAGGGCAATTTCCTTTGGACAATTTTTTTGCAAGAATTGTCCATTACAGAAAAGACGAAAGACCATTAAAAAGGGGAAGAGGACCATTTACAATTTCCTGAAGGGCACTTTACCAGCCAGAAGGACCATTTTCTAAATGCTAAAGGACTTTAACATTTTTTTGAATGGTACTCAGTGAAGGGTCTATTTCATTTTTCCGAAGGGCTCTTCCGTTTGGGAAAGTGTTTAACAAAAAGCTCAAAGGAAATAATTTCTTTAAACTTTTGTCCAAAGGATGCAAGTCAAGAATCTTGATACCCTTCAGGAAATTGCACATCATGATTCTAAAAGGACATTATGGAAGTCCCAAAGGGTATCTGCCCTTCGAGAAAGTTCAAAACAAGAAATCCGAAGGGTTATTAACCCTTCAAAAAAGGACTTTACAAAGATGCTAAGGGACATTGGCAAGAATCTTAAAGGGTATGTGCCCTTCAATAAGGTTCACTTCACAAATTTCAAAAGGCAAGGGTTATTTATTTAATTCCAAAGGGTCCTTTACAAGTTTCCCAAAGGGTTCTTTCCCTTCAGGAAGGTTCTTCACAAAAAACCCAGGAGGGTTCGGTTTCAAAAGTCCGAGGACTTGAATTCCCGCGAACAATTTATCCATGAGCAAGTGGACAAAAGGTCGAAGAAGGAAATGAACAAGAGGAAAGTTTTGGACAAATTTTCTGAAGGAATTCCTTTGAAAAAGGAAGAGAAGGTTCCAAGGGTAATTTGGGAAGCTTAAAAGGAAAAGAACAGAGATAATTCCCGTGGATAATTTGTCCGTAGAAAAGTGAAAAAAGACAAATGCTCGAGGAAGGATTTTAGAAGGAAGAGAAAAGTTATGGATGATTAATGCGAGGGGAGAAGTCAAAATACATGCAGAAGGAAAGTCCATGGAAAAGACGTAGATAAACAAAAAGAATATAATAGATAGAGATGAAAAATGAAAAAATACAAGAGTTTTCAACATCCATGAATAGGGTTAGACACATCCAAGACATGTAACTATTTTAAACATGACACCTTCAGTTCTAAAATAGAGACTCATTTGCATGAAGAACTCAAGGAGTTTAATGTTGGAGAGCTTAACAAGGGATTTTGTGCATGCACTCTTGTTTGTTTTGAGCCTTTCAAATAGTCTAGTAGTTCAAGTGAAAACCATTGGAGGTTGACTAGTTTTGAGTTGTAGTTGACTAATTGACAAGTGTCACATCCACTCATGCTCTCCATGCAATAGAAGACATTCTCACATTCCAATTTATCTTTAAGTCAGTTCAAGATTGAGTCTAGACATCCTAATTAGCGTGTTGTTCATGCATGAAGGAGATTAGCTCACCATCCATTTTTCAACGCCAAAAGGAGTTTTCATGCAAGCAGAAGACAAAGGGATTTATTTTTAAATCTTTGGATAGCATAAGTTGAATTTGAGTTTACTTCTCTTTTATTTTTAGCACCAATCTCTTGGCTATTGTATACTTTTCTATATAAGTTGGCTTTTCAACCTTGAATTGTATCCCTCTTTTGACAAGATCAAATTTTGCAAAGACTAAGTTTGTAACCTTTTTTTAGATTAATAGAAGGAATATTTTTATTTTCCAGAATGTTGGTATAGTGTATTCATGTCAGTGATTTGCATAAGTGATAGGATTTATCTCCTTGTCAAGTCTTGATTATTACCTAACATCATAGTTAATCAGTTTATGCAGGTCATATTTTGTGTTTGATGTCTCCTAGCTGTCTTAAATCCCTCAGGTTGCTCAATGTAAACCTTTTCTTCTAGATTCTTCTTTAAGAAGATATTTGACATCCATTTGAAACACTTTGAAATTTTTTAACACTTCATATGCAAGAAACATTATAATAGCCTCTAACCTTTCCACTGGTGCAAAAGTCTCTTCAAAATCTATTCCTTTAATCTGAGCATATCCTTTACATGCTAATCTTGTTTTATTTCTGGTCACTTCTCCATTTTCATTTAACTTATTTTTGTAAACCCATTTTATTCCTATCACATTTTGATCATTTGGTCTAGGCACTAATTCCCAAGTATCATTCTTTTCTATCTAATTTAATTCTTCATCCATTGCCTTAACCTAATGCTTATCATGTCTAGCTTCTAAAAAAGTTATAGGCTGAATTTTGGATAACAAAGAGAAATCAACTTGCTCAAATTCACTTACCATTATTCTTCTAGTGTGAATTCCTTCATTTATGTCCCTGATGCTATCACTTTCATTATGATTTCTCTTGACATATTTGGATAGGGTTTTGATGTCCTTTTTCTTCTTCTTCTCGTCTTCATTTAATTCTTCAAAATCTTCTTCTTCAATGATTTTAGGAATGTCTATTGGGTCACTGATTCTTTATGTTATATCTTCTTCTATCCTGACACTTTCACTTTCAACTATTTTCTTGGTTCTTTTGTTATAATATCTATAAACTTTACTTTTGCAAGAATAACCAAAAAATATACCTTCATCTACTCTAAATTCAAACTTACCTAGTTTTTTATCAGTTCTCTTTATGAAACATTTGCTACTAAAAACTATGAAATAATCAACTATAGCTAGTTTGTCTATCTATAGCTCATAAGGAGTCTTGTCACTGTTGACTCTCAATAATGCTCTATTATGAATATGCACTACTGTACCAACTGCCTCTCTCTAATATTTATCTGGTATCTTGGATTCATTTAGCATTATCATCACCATCTCTTGAACTATTCTATTTCTCCATTGAACTACTCTATTTCGTTGTAGAGTTTTGGCGATTGAATAATATCTCTTTACTCCATGGTCTTCACAAAAGTCAATAAACTGATCTTACATGAATTCTTCTCCTCGATCTGATCTTAGGCACTTAATCTTCAAATTGGTTTCATTCTCAACAAATATTTTAAAATGTTTTAAAGCTTTTGATTTTTTTTTAAAAATGTTACCCAAGTCATACTTGAAAAATTATCAATAAACAACATGAAATATTTCTCACTTTAAGTATTTTGAGTTCTCATAGGTCTACATAAATCAGTGTGAACAAGCTCTAACATCTGAGTGATCAATTATTCTTTTATTTTGAATCACCTTCTAGCTTGCCTCCCATGTTGACAAGGTTCACAAAGCGTGTTGGATGGATTTATAATCTTTGAAATATTTCAGACTGCTTGCTTCTTGTTGATGTTGACAAGATTGTCAAAATTTATGTGTCCCATTATCCTGTGTCATAGACAACTTTCTTCAATCTAACTCAAAAAACATCTTTGACCTTTGATGTTTGATAACATATACAAATTATTGTCCATTCTCTGAGCATCTACAACCAACACATCTGAATCTTTTTTCCTAATTTCATAATCTTCTGCATAAAACTTTAGTGTGTGTCTCTTTTTCAATAATTTTGGCAGTAGTATTATCTCCGAATTTCACTATGCCACCATTGATCTTCTTCAAGGTTATGAAATTGATCTTGTCTCCTATCATGTGTCTCAAACATCCACTGTCAATGAACCATGGCTTTTCTTCATTTTTTGCATGCAAAGCTGTCTGGACCAACATAGACTTTTTAAGTTGTTTCTTCTACCATGAACCTGTCTGAACTTTCTTCTTGATAAGTGGAGCCTTGAAACTCTGGTCTTTCTTAACTAACTCGAATATGCTTCTACAATACTGGGCTATGTGTCTGAAGTTATTACACTTGTAACATATTATGGCCTTTTCATTAAAGCCTGATAGAGGAGCAAAATAGTTATGACTTCTACTTGACTCTGCATGAGTTTTCTTCTCCTTATTTCTTAAATTGTTAGCCCTTTGTCAACATTCTATTTCCTTATGACCATATCCTTTATAATAAAATAGTAACCATAAAAATAAGCCTTGTTTGTGTATCTCTGATCTGATTGCCTTTTGTAACTCTATTCCTTCCAGCCTTCTTTGTTTGAGATGCCCTCTGTATTCATAACTTCTTCCCTTTTTATTTCCTCTTTTGTAAGAGCTTCAACATAGCTCTTTCATTTTTCTATGTTAACTTTGTATGTGAAAGTAGTGGCGTCTCCTTTCTTTTTTTCAAATCTGATACCTATCTTATCTAACATTGATCTTTGACTTTCTAATATCGTATTCAACATATTAGTGCTATTCTCAAATTTTGAATCATTGATTGCTTTATTTATTTTCTCACGATCTACTTTTAAAGAAGCAATTTCAATGACATGCCTTTCACATTCTTCACTTACTTTTTGCAACTATATTGTTAGATCTTTTTCATTCTTCTTGGCTTCTTCAAAGTGTGCTTGTAGATCTTTAATTATTTCTTTTGACTCCTTTTCATTTTTCTCGATCTAGAGCTTCAATCTTTGATTCTTCTTCTAAGAGATTTTAACTCTTCTAACACATAAACAAGTTCTCCTTCTAGATTCACTTCAACTTCATCTTGTTCTTCTTCTTGATCATCTGTACTTTTGGTTGCAGAGGCATCTTCATGTATGGCCATGAATATAATCTCTTCTTTTTCTGAATCACTGATTTCACTATCTTCGACCAAGCTAAGATCTTTAGAATACAAACTCTTTTTCTTAAATCCCTTCTTGAATTCTTTTAAAATTCATTTTGTATGTAGACTTTCTTTCTTTATTATCACCATTACCCTTATCTGGGCACTTAGCTACAAAATGTCCAAGCTTTTCACAATTAAAACATTTAAAATGTAATTTTCCTTTATATTTATTTGTGCCATTATTCAGCTTATGAATGAATAAGGCTCTATTTTCATTTTCATCATCTCTAGAATTGTCACTTGATTCTTGAATCTTAGACTTTTCTTTCTTTGATGTCTTGAAAGCAACTTCTCTCTTTGAGGGTTTCTCTTGTTTGATCCACATCTCATATACCGTAAGAATACCATATGGCTCATTCATCGTTAGCTTGTCTAAATTTTTTATCTCTTCAATTGCCAAAATTTTTGCATCATATCTCAATGGTAGAGATCTCAAAACTTTTTATACCATGATTGATTCTTCTAACTTTTCTCCAAGACCTTGAATCTGATTAACTATTTGATCAACCCACAAAAGGTAACTTTCTATATTTTCTTCCTCTTCCATCTTCAAACTCTTAAACTATCTTCTGAAAGTCTAAAGATTATCTTGATGAACCTTTTCATCACCTTTGTAAATATTCTCAAGCTTTACGCAAGTTTTATGAGCAGATTTACATTGCATAACTTTTACAAATTCTGATTCACATAAACCACATAAAATAGCATTTAAAGTTTTAGCATTATTTTCACTTGCCTTCTTTTCCATTGGAATAGTTACAAGTGTTTGTGGCTCTTCATATTTTTCCACCACTATTTGCCAAATGTCGAATCCAAAGGCCATCAAATAAATCCTCATCCTTATGCTCCAAAAAGCATAATTTGTCCCATCAAACAATGGTACCTTATTTATAGAAAAACCTTCATATGATCCAGCCATCGTGCTTTCCCTGATCTACCTTCAAGCTGTAAACCTTTTTCAAAAGGAACCTACTCTGATACCAATTATTAAGCGTAAAATATACTAAGAGGATGGGATGAATCAGTATATTATATATCTTTTACTTAATCTAAAAATTTTTCTTTAACCACTTAATCACACATTCAAGATATGCAATAAAATTGAAACAATAACATGCACCACATAAGAGAGAGAGATAGACACCATATTTTTCTATGGAAACCTAAAGTGGGAAAAATCATGAAGAACAATCTCAAGTATATGAGTGAGCACTAACTCAAATTACAAAGCTCACAAGCACCAACTTGCAAGAGCATCAACCCATTTATCGAGAACCAACACAACAATTGTTTGTGAGCACTAACCCAAATGAGAACCAACCCCTTGCAAAGATTTGTGAGCACCAACCCATAGGTGCACCAACCCCTCCTGTGTATAAAACACAACTATCTCTCAATGTTGCTTACTCAACAAATGATAAAACTCTATAATATCTCTTGCTTTTCTCTCCTCTTTTCTTATATAAACTAATTAAAAAACCATGCACCCTCTTGCATATAAAAAATGGCTTATCAAGCTTTTATTTATAGCTTTCCAAATGACCTTTGGCATTCACCCTTTGTGACCCTTCAATCTTCATGGAAAATGGCGCCAAACTTGCATGACCCTTTGTATTCTTGCATTTGAAAAGTCACATGGTGTCCCTTCATAAGCAAATGCATCATTTCCTCTTTTGTCTTTATCTTGATGACTTTTTGTATTCCTCAAAGTGTCCCTTCATGGAAAAATGTGTCATACCCTCTTTTGTCTTCACATGGTGACTCTTGGAATTCCTCAAGATGATTCTTCATGAGAAAATGCATCCCATTCATTTTTTGTCTTTACCCCATGACACTTTGACTTCTCCATGGGCCCTCTTTTGACTTATATGTAACCAAAAATATATTCATTAATATTAAATAAATATTAATACACATTATCCAAAATATGAATATTAAAAATACTATTAAATGTAATGGGGCCTTTATGCTAGATCTTTGACATCAATGACAATATTTCTAACACTTTTATAAGAATGTAGTATTATATTATTATGGTATCATAACCCTTAAGATCTTTATAAGAACACATGAAAATATCTACAAATTCCTTAAATAGTTTAATGAATAATAACTTCTCTTTTTTTGTACATTGTATGCCTAAATGGACATATTTAAGATCTTTCTTCAGTGTCTAGGTTGATAGGGATAGTCTCTCTAATTATTCATCTTGATGGTTCCTTAGTTATAGAAATGTTAGGCTGATTTTGAGGTGAAAACATAGATTCTAGGCTTACCAAGCTAGTAGGTAATTCACTTACAATTGGTAATGATCATAGTTTTAATACAGAGTCATCGTTCTCAAAATAATTATCTTGTATGAAACAATAAATATGTTCATCACATTTTAAAATAGGTCAATTAGTTTCTAAATTAGGGATATTAGGTTTGAAAACCTCAGTAAAAGTGTAGTCATTAGGAAGTTAAACTTCACTAATATTTGGATTAGATGTATACACAACAAGCTTTTCACATGAATGTTGTAATCCTTAAGTATGTGAGACACATTAAAGGTTTTAAAATTTTCCATTAAGGACAATTTTTTTTTAGTGTACTTATGCAAACATGACTAATTTATCTTATTAAAAAAATTATAACGTGTCTAACAACCAATTCGAAATCACCAAATACTTCTAAATGTTTGATATTCATTTCAATACATTTTTCAAGTCCTAAACATAAAGCTTCAAATTCACTAGTATTATTTGTGATTTCAAAAGATAATTGGTAAGCATATCTAAAAAATTTACCTATAGGTGAAATGAGATCTACACTTTCTCCACTACCATGTTGAGAACTGGCACCATCAAAATACATAGACCAAATTGTTTCTTTAGGAACTATTTTATCATGTTGCATATCAAAATCATCTAAAGTTGAAATACCTTAAGTTCCAATCCAAATTTAACCAAGGTCAATAATTAATGAGATAGGTTCAATAGGCATACCATACCAATCTTCTCTATGCATGAAAGTAATTTCATTTAAAATAGGAACCAAAGTTGTATCCTTACTTAAAAATTCACCCATGGATTTTGACCAATCTCTTCTTAACAACGTAGCATGATTAGTTGGATATAAATAATTTTTATGTTTCCCACGCATACAATTCACTCATAATGACCAATTTTAATTACTATGTCATGAAACTAACAACAACTTTTAGTTTTTCTAGAGTTAAAACATGTGATTTTTCAGTCATCTTTCTCATAAGGAATGCCCAGTTGATTAAAAATGAACTTCGGAATAATATTCTTTGAATCACTTATGCCAATATTGTAATTATGGATGATTTTGTCAACAATATTAATAGACATAAAATGGGAAAATATAATCAAAAGGAAGATCACCATATTAATAAATAATGTGTCTAACTTCTTCCCCAGGTACTTTTTCTTGTAGGCTAACAACATTTATAAGGTCAACATTGATTACAAAAACATTTATATTATATAATTGACCAAGTAAACAAGCAACCCAACAAATAGAATAATTGACCTTTGTATTCATCAAATCAGAAACTATGTTGTAAGGTCCAAGAGTGGTATTAGATCGAGTAAAACATTTGGACCTAAAAGAAGGTTAATATTGTGAATTATTGTATCCACTAGATAGAGGGTTTTGTGTTTGCGAACTTTTAACTAAAGTATCTATAGTAGTATTGCCTTGACTTAAAAATTCAACCTTTATTTAGATGAATGCTTAAGAGGAGGCTGATTATATCTAAGTTGGTAAGATCCACACATATAATAATATAATTTAGATCAATAGAACACAACAGATATTGGTGGTCCAATATGCCCAAATATACAATATATTCAAAAATAAAATAATACCCTTAAGATAAGGCAACACCATACAATACTCCTGAAGGAAGGAATAATTCCACAATTCTAATTCGAGTGGGACACCTCCAATATCCTTATAATAAATAGAAGACTCTCCATTTACATGATGTCTTTTATAATAAATTTCTCTCTTTTATATAGACCTCTATTACTAATAATGGATGGGTATACACCTAATCCTAATATTATAGGTTGACCCATTACCCTATTTAAATAATTCCACAAGTTTCTCATGTGATCTAAATTATTTGACCCATACAAATAAAAAGGGGGATGTGTGCCATATGTCAGCATCTACATCAACCATATAAATTATCTTATCATATCCCTAGGTACATAACATGTCATCCTTCCTTGAAGATTTTCATCCCAAAAATACGAGAAGAAACCAAGTAATGTGTGTTCTTCAAATCATTGCATAATTATATGCATCCCTGATTATCTAACCACCCTCATGTGATTTTGGTAGGTGATAATTTTCCAACCTTGGTTCCAAATTGCATTTTTCTATTTGGATTCCATTCCTAATCATATTTTTGCCTCCTTTATGTCCATGCATAATTATTTATCTTCTAATTCCATGATCCATATTCCACTACACTATTATGATTACATGTATGACCATATAGTAGTTCTTTTGATTTCATGTATATCCATAATGATTGTTCCACTCATTACCTATACCATAATCTATTGGTGTACTCTGATTTCATGTATAGCCATATTTTTTGCTATGTTGATTCCTTGTGCAACTATCATGATTGTTCCTTTGATTCCCTATAGAGTCAAAATGATTGTTGCTATGACACTTCCTGACATGCTTCCATGATTGTTACCTTTGATGATGATGTGGGTGTATATATGCATCAACATTAGTATCATTTTTTGATACTTTGATCTTATTAACATTTTCTTATACCTCTTCCACATTTTCCTTTGGTAGTGCCTTTGTCTCTCGAGTATATGAAGATTTCTTCTCTACTTGTATTGTTTATTCATATGTTTCATCATTTGGATCATCTTTATGATCTTATTTATGATCCTCATGCTCACCTTGTGTAGACATCTAATTCCTATCACTATTGTGATGCAATTATCAATCTAAGCAATATCTTACAATAATGCACAATCTGGGCCAAAATCACTAAAATGTACTAAATCATTCAAACTTGTCACATACAGGAACCAATTTAGGCTAATATTCTTTAATGGGGGAATGCATTTTATGTGATTATTATCTTTTTTTAATCACTTAAATTCAAATTGTGACCACACAAAATGACAGCTTACATCACTGAATTCTTCTAATTCGGCAACACACATCATGCACATGTGTTATTTCGTATCCATAATACCCTAACTGGGGTATTGTTTTGTACGCAACTGATGCTTTCTGATTATACTCCAATCAAATTATGACTCAATAAAATGACATTTCCAACTAAGTTGATTAAGTGTGCAACAAATTTTTAAAGAATTGTAGAAAATTAATCAAAGTCACTTAGGCAAATTAAACCAAATCAAGAGCCTAAGTGAAAATTCCATGAAAGTTGCTGAAAATCTATTTATTTGAAATTCATTGTTCAAATTTGCATCATCCCATGATATCATCAATGAGGTGGCATCCATAAGCCATCAATGCGATAAATATGAGGATTAAGCCCTCCCATGCGTCATAAATGCCCCATTCTTTCAAATATTAATGGACATATTTATGGCTTGTCCCTCCAAATTTGAATTAATCCATGGCCACACATCTTGATCTCAAGATAGACGGTCATATTTGATTTTGAAAAATCATAAAAAACTATAAATAAAAGGGCCAAGACCACCATTTTTAAGTTTCACTTATACAAACTTACTATGCATAAATTACTATAGAAAAGCTTCACCTATTTGTACAAATTAACAAATCTTGTGAGTTTAAGCCATTAGTGCACTGGAAAATGATGGAGGAGTGTGCTACTCTTCATTGACGCAGACTTGGAGCACCAAATTCATGGAAAAACACATTTTTTGACTGCTCTTAAAAAGAGGGATGCTATTTGGAAGGTTTGATGGTATTCCTTTCTTAAATGACTCTTAGAATTCACTAGCAATACCCCTTGAGGGAGTAAGCTTGATGTTTTAGCTTCTATATGCTTCTTTATAGATGTTTTCTTGACTCACACGTGGACTAACGCATCTCGTAATCTTACTCTACATTTTGGCATGTCCAATGGGACTCGCACTCACACAAGTCTTTATACCTTCTAAGTTTGCATTCAAACCCTCTTTGGAGGTTGTTTTGCACTTCTTTTTCTCTTGTTTTACATTTATGTGGCTTCTAATTAGTTCTTACCTAATATGTTGATTTTGTGGAGCCATATCTTTTAATTGAAAAATTATTTTATTATGAATCTTAGACTAATGTGTTCTCCTTATATTTGGATCATCTTTACATGGAATTTTTCAGAATTATCTAATTTGATTTGATTGTGTGAATTTTATCATGAAATAGTGCTGACAATTAGTTTTGTCAATTGTGAAAATAACATAAAATTGAGTATGAACATTGTCAAATCTGTTTGGTAGAGTGATTTCATGTGACAATATATTTTGATTGAAAACTCATGTGACTGAAAATATTAAACTATTGTGATCCTCTGTCACTTGAATTTCTTTATAAATTATTTTAAAATGATCTAATTTGATTTGATTTTTAAAATACTGCATCAAAAATGTTGATCAACCATTTCTGGAAAACTGTACACATGCATACTTTTTCACCAAACAAAGTCTATCTCTTTGCTGCACATTAAACATTTCTTTGATATATTGAACACTTATTTTGTTTTATTTAACATTTATTTGCATCTACAACATGTTTAAAGTATACTATAGTTTATTTTGAATTCGAATCAAATTAAAATAAATATATATATCCTTTTAGATAACAATGCACAATCAATTAAAATGTGAAAATAATTTTAGCTCAAATCTCAAGGTCCTAAATTTTTTAAAGCATGGGTGTGTTGGTACACAATAAAATTGAATGACCTTTTATTCTTGCTATGCTTCAAGCCTTAGGGTTTGGTCCTAAGTTTGTTAACTTTGTCAAGACTCTCTATCAAAATGCCTTTGCTTGCCTCAATATTAATGGACATTAGTATGAGAATTTGGGCTTTTTCTTTCCATTAAACAAGGTTGCCCTTTAGCCCCCTCCTAGTGTGCATCCTTGTTGAGGAAGTTTTTGGCTATCTATTGGGAAACTATGCCTCTAGAGGGTTAGTCAAGGGAATTACTCCTCAATTGTCTCCAGGTTAACTCTTAAATGGCCACTTTATTGATAAGTCATTCTTCATGTTATTAGAGGATGAAAAGGTGGTCCAAAATGCCATGGAATGTCTTCAATTTTTCTACTTGGCCTTTGGCTCTATTATTTAATTGCCTAAGACAATGTTTCAACAATCCCACAGCCCTATTGGCTAGGGACCTACCAATGGAAATGAATTCTCCATGGGGAGATATTTAAATTCCTAGGCATTCCCTTTGCCTTTCAAGTCTCTTATGTTGAGCTATGGAACAATGTTGTCTAGGGATTGTAAAATAAACTTGTATTTTGGATCTCTAAGCCCTTATCTCTTACGAGTAGTTTCTAAATTTGGTCTGAAGTCCTAGTTGGTACTCATGTCTATTGCTCTTTTTGTTGGGTTCCCTTTAAGTCACCCTACATGAAACTTGAAAATTTGTTAAGAGATTTCATTTGGGCTAACTTAGAAGGCACCACAAGCTTTCATAGAGTCATTTGAGACATTTTTTGCAAACCCATGGAAGTTGAGGGGCTTGCACTGATTGATATTGTCAAACAAGGCACTGCCCTTTATTTCAAATGGATCTTTAGGGCCTTTGAAGGGTAGGAAGCTTGGAAAATTCTTCTTAGACATTGTACCTCCTATGCAAACCCTTATGGAAAAGGTGCTTGAAAGAATTTAGGATTTCAAACTCTACTTGTTAGTCCAACTCCCATGAAAATCTCAAGCACCTTTGTGGTTAAGAGTTTATAGAAAGCCTTGAAAATTGTTAAGCCATGCTTGGTGTGGAAAGGGAAATGGTTCAAATATGGTCTCTTCATCAATTCTCACTCTCTATAGTGGCCCTCAATTTTTACTATTAATGGCAAGCCCCTAGTAGAGGTTCTTAGAATTAAAGCCCTTAGAGTCTTTTATAGAGGCCTTAAGATCATAGGGGATATATTTTATAAGAGATCACAATCATGGGCAAAATGGCCAGATCTAAAAGTTAGATTCAAGCTCAATATCCAAGACTTTGAATAAATTGCAAAAGCTTAAATGGCAGTACCTAATTTATGCCTTTCATAAAATTGGAGTTACAGGGTCCCCAAATGGTGGAAATGTTGTAATTGGAATGTGTCCACTCCCATGCTTTAGTACAAACCTTGACTTGGTTATCAATGGATTTCTCTTAATATTGTGCCTTATGAGATGCTCATTAAACAATGGAATCTTAATAGCTCTTCTAGTGTTTGGAGTAAGAGATTCTAAACCGTCTAGTCTACAATGGTGGCACCCAACAAGGCCACTTTTAATTGGTGTATCTTTTACCAAGGCTTTTTCGTGGGGGACATATTGTTATATATAGGAATCCCCTCTTCGAGATGTGTTCCTTGTGGCCAAACCAAGTCTTTAAAATACATCTTTTGGTTTTATGCAAGATCCTAAGAGCCCTGGAGACGAAATCATTCCTTTTTCCAACCATTTAGACCTGAACCCTTCTCTTGGGATGCAGATCTATTGAGGGACTTTGCTTTGCTCCTTACAAGATTCAAGCAAATTTAGCACATCTTTTAGATTGAAATTCTCTTTTATCTTTAGAAATATAAAAATTTAATTATATTTAACAAAAACCATCTTAATAAAATATATTATATTTAAATTCACTATAGATCGATTATGAACATATTAGATTTGTGCCTTCAGATGAAAATGGTTAGGAGAAGTTCCCCATATCAATGCTTCCCATCTCAACCCTGCACCATTAAACAAAAGAAATTGAGAAAAAAAAAAGAGCAATATAATTGGAAACCCATATTTAATGAGTTGTAACCCCATAATACTAAATATATTTATTTAAGCGTAGTTAATTGTTTGATTGAAGATATATTTGTATTGCAATTTGATTGAAATCCAATTGTGTCTCACAAGAGCGTATTGACTGACATATTCTTTCCTCCTGGTTATCGCTAAGGTACAAAAGTAGTATGTATGGGCGGGGCTATTTCTAGCTATTCAAGGAGCACGGCCAGGGTTTTCTTCATCTGAAAATTTGTTCAGAAATTCTAACCCGTGCCTCACAAATTGAAGGTATCAGTTTGTTGTCACTTGAAATTCCTGGTTTGAGGTATAAGAATTGATACTTTAAAAAATATGGTCAGGTTTCATTTGCAAAAGATGCTTTAAAAAATCTGTGAAAGTCAGCTTGGCAAGGAGATTTGAATTGATTATGCAGCCCAGATTGAATTTGCTGCTCACGCCACGGGCTTTGCCATGAAAGATATTTACTATTACGCCTAACAAAACCCTGGCCAGTGGGTTTATATTTGATTCAGAGTTGGTGAGGTTCGGGGCTGAAGGATTAAGCACGAGCAAACAATCATTAAATGCCAAGTTTGAAGCTTGGCTGCTGGAGGAGATTTTTTAATAGGGTTTAAACTAAGCTATCTGGATGACCTGAGGGTTGCACCTAATTGCAGAAAATTACTCAGCCCTGCGAACAGTTAAAAGCCTAATAGTCTCACCTCTGCATACTGGACAGGAGGGTTTTCCCCACCCAGCTGGTTTGTAGCAGTATCAAAAATGGTAAGAGGTGTCCGAATGTTTTATTTGTAATCATCAGTTCAAAACAGTATCCAATTCGGCAAGGAAAAGGCTAGGCGATGTAGCAAATAAATAACACAAATTGGAAAGAGGAGAGTCGTCTTCAATCAGGAGGGGGGTGAAATCGGATGCAACCTACTTATCAGGCAGGTAAGACAAATCGATATCCATTTTTTGTACACATTGTTCCGTTAATATGTAAATCTGGAATTAATTTAGGTAGAGCAACATTTTTTTTTCTTACCGTAAATCTTGGGGGGAGTTATTGGTCGCCTTTGAAACATTCTTGTGTGGGGGTAAGGCTGGGCTTCATTATTAATATTATAAACCCGTGTCATGCTCAAATTTACCATAAAATGGAAACCCGTGTCATGCTCAAATTTACCATATTAAACGGAAACCCGTGTCATGGGGGCATTTATGTTACGATTCATATTGAGTTCTGAGACTGAAGCTGAGTAGAAATCTGGAAATTTAGGTACACCGAATCTAAAAACTGGAACAAAAAAGTTGTTTCTATTCTTTAAGACTGAAATGTAATTTTTTTTGTATTACATGTATTCAAGAGAACTTTTCTGAGAAGGTGTGGTTGCCAGCTCAGACCTAAAGTACACTAAGGTAGTATGGCTTTGCACTCGGTCAAGAAAGCTAGTCTTGACAAACTATTTTATTAACCAAAATACTCCCAAAGCTTCCCAAACCTCTGTACAAGAGTGTTTATCTCCATAAAGCAATTCTAAGCCCTTTATTTTTTTTATTCTTTTAAACAATCTTTAGCCTTTCTTTGGCTCGTTTGTTGTATTCATTGCACCACAATTTCATTAAACCCAGGTCACACCCCTTATTCCTTATGGCACAATCTCATTAAATCTGGATCATATAAACTAGAATGTATCCTTATTTGTTACACAAAAATCTCAGTAAATCTTGGTCATGGTGGAATGTGCCCATGTTCAATACACCATGATCTATTTAAGCTTGGGTCTGAAACAATCCCAATTTTTTTTTTTGGGGAATTGCTATATTTTAGAGTACGAAACGGCACTGTGTGCAGGACCCGCACACAAACTAATGTCATGAGACAACATACTGTTTGGTTGCAAACTCGCGTGCTTACAACCAAATTCTATTAGGCGGCAGTAGACACTCAACCAGGGTTACATCAGCGTTAAAGAATTCTATAAGGGAGCTCTTCGTCACAAAGGAGGATATGGTTTGGGGTGTATTGGTGTGTGCGTGCACACCGATATACTCCAAACTCTATACTCAGTGCAAGGACCCCTCATAGGACCATTTAACGGTCTGATAACGCTACTTAAACATCTCAGTCTCCTAATAGGCTCAGGTTGGAGGTTCAAAAGATAATATCTCTTCCTTCACAAATCCACCACAACTGCGAATAGAGCAACAAGGAAAACTCGAGTAGATCACTCCAGAGCTCAACTCAAAGTTAAACCTTAGCATAAGTGAGGACAACAACAAAAGATCATCCAGGTAAACATCAACTTCTAGAAACCCAACCAGCCATAACCTTACTTGCGCACTTTGGAGTGTATCAAGTATTATAACAACCATTACTAGGAAGAAGAATCCCAAACATAATTATATCGTAAAGGTACACATTGGTTTTCCTTTTGAGACACTAATTGGGTCCTCTATTTGATATCCCAATGGTTCGTCAACATTGGAATTGGTGGCATTATTCAATGAGCCAGATTTGGCTTACCTCTATATAAATGAGGTTACTTAAATGCAACATCTTTGACAATTAGTGCTGCCTCATTAAGGACAACTGATAATTCACATGGTTAGCAAAAAGAATAATATTTCAGTCCTTAACGTGATAACATATATGAACAAGGGCTGCCACTGAAGAGACAACAATAGGGCGTTTGTCCAAGACACAGAGCATCATTTAAAATCATGCAACCCTATGATAGAAGCCCACCCATACCAATACCGTACTCGCAACCAATCAAAACCAATATCTTTAAAATATGCACCAAGAATAATAATGGAATTGTCAATATATTCCCAAGTACACGATGCAATATCCTTCAAGAATTGCATGGCTTTCATTGCACTAAAATTCGATACTCCCCGAACTCCTTCAATTTGATCTTCCTCAATTTCATTGCTTATGCAATAGAAATTCATAATAAATTGCAGCTGTGGCATTTTAATAGCAGCCACCAAGTCCCAATGCCAAAACCGATATCAATTATGGCCCAATATAACTTTGGAAGACATCTTGTTACATTTACCAAAATAAGAATGATAGCATATACATTTTCAAGAGTATAAGTAAACTGTAACCAAACAATGGATGGAACGGATGCTACTAAAATTGAATGGCCAATTAAAATTGCTTGAGCTATCAAATCACTCAAGGCATGAACTCAGAGCATTGCAACAGCCACTAAAAATGAAGGAAGATGTCAAAATTAAGAATGACGATTTACAACTCAGGCATGTGATTCATTCACCAATGCAAGTCTAGAATGGAGAAAGGTCATCACCAATAAATGGACCAAAAGAATATGCTAACAACCAGGTGCAACAAAACTCTTGGCTGTACATAACCTTTCATTGGCACCAACATAAGTAAAATAGCCTCATAATTTGTTGTTGATACTCAATAACATCCATTGTTTTCTTAACATGATTTAAATATTCTTCATGCTGTCCCATATACATAACGAAAGCTTCTAATATAGCAATAAGATTTCAAACGTTTTTAGGCTAAATTATCTCCCAATCTTACTGTTAGGGATTATATGCACCCATCATTTGATACCCAAATCCTTTCAATTATCGAAATGAAGTATACATTAAACCCATAAAACAACAAGAGTATTAAAACACAACATGAACTCTTAATTTGTAATGATGAACCAGAATTTCCATAACATAAACCGAGATATACTTGCAACCACAATTGATACCTGCATATGGTAAAGCTACATCACGAAGAGGTACACGCCATCATAAGCACAACTCAAACAAGGGTGCTAAACATAATTACTACTCTTACATTATTATCAAAATAATATGGGGTTCCTTAACAACATCAATATGAACTAACACATCATTTACAGCTGTAAGTGACTTTATAGTTTTGTATGCAACCATGTAAACTCTTAAGCAACCTAGAATTTACAAGTTTAAGCATGTAATGCCAACTCAAGGTAAGGTACACCATATCCGCAATTAGATAAAGCTTTAAGCATCAAAACAATACACCTTGCATTGCAAAAATAAGAGGATACAACATTCCAAAATAGGAATCAAGAAACCAACATAACATTGTTGCTCTTACCTGTATTCATCAAGCATTCTATACCAATAGAAAGCAACAAAGCTTCAAATTTCAGCATTATTTTTGAAATGTATCTATGAGAGTACAATTCTACAGCTATACACTTGAATGAAGAATGAGAATTACATAATGTGAGACAAGTATAGAGTCAGCGGATATTTGATACCCGTGCATCGTAATGCTACACTGTAATATGATATGCCTTACCATACATGCAAATTGAGTTCAAAGTGTTAACATGTTATTGCTCTTCGCCGCAATCCAAGATACAAGATTCATAGCAATACATAAGAATTAATTACATCAATGAAGACTGCTGAGATCACCTCTAAAACATCTGCAAGCATTCAATATCCTAGATATAATGGAACAAATCAAGCTGTAGGCACTGAGATCCAAGCAACAGGAGACGAAGTACTAAGTCTGCATAAAGTCGACCCGAAGGTCCAGTCTGATGAGCCCAACCATTAGGCGCCCCTAACCGCCTCCAACCATCAGCTAGATGTTGGAATCAGGGATTTGGGTTTTACTGGGTAGTTATGAGCATTAATGTGACACAAGCCATGGTCCAATTTTAAAAGAGTCAAGCAAACGACAGTGTTCAACATGTTCAAAGACACTAACAGATACCCATAGGGGTAACTATCCTTCACACTGTAATTTTTCAACAAGGTAACATTCTATTCTTAACCCACATGCACAGTCAATCAGCAAAATAGAAACCGACCACATTCACATTAACACAATCATAAACATCCAACCACCAAAAAGGGGCAGCTGCAATTCATACGCTAAACAAAAGCAATTTTCGGAATCCACAGATAGTCCTATTTGATCAAGGAGTTTGCGTTCGTATGAAGCAAGGAGTTGAATAGTCCATTGATCTATATTTTCGAGATTTATGGGTAACGATTTAAGACTAATTCAAAACCCATCAATCCCTTCCTTATATTAACGAATCAAATCATCGCAAGCTTTTAACTTGGCCAATGAACTTCCAACTAGTTAGAGGATGCTTCACGAACGAAAACCATTCAACCAACAAAGCTATAAACATTTCAACAACTAAATCAATTGGTAGGACTTAAACCAGCATTTCATTGCTTCCATATACAGCCATATTAAATTTCCACAGGCCTGAAACACCGTTAATTAAAGAGTTATAATTACATCCATTCACCCAAATGAAAACCAGTCATTGACTAAAGGGGTACGGCCCATAATAACTTTTCATAGCAAGCACAAAGGCATACAAGGACTAAACATCCCAGCTGCAAAATACTCAGCCTACTCATAAAGAGAAATAGCTACCTACAGCCATACAAATATAAGCTGCAAAAACGCAGTCCCTACCCTAACAAGGTTATTTTTAGCCATCAAAATCATATTAACAGGAAAAACACAGCTCACACCTTTAAACTGGTGGTGAACCACCACCACCAGGTCTCTACAAAATCTCCTTTCTGTTCCCTAGCATGTAGATAGCTGTAACCAGTCCCTAAAATGAAAAGTTCAAGCATAATAATCAACAATTGAAACACCAAACCATTAAATCGAGTTAAGTATATAACGCAGCTTGTTAAATATCAAAGATGTTCCAAATGGAAATGCTCGGCATAACAATATCCCTAAGTAAGAATGTACATTGGAATTCTAAAATGGGTTTTAAGCAGTGCCACCATCGACTTGCTATGCTCAAACAGGGTAAGGAAAGAAATGGAGAACTTGCATACACTGATAGCTAAATTCAGCAAGGTAAAAATAACCAGAAGATCATAACATTGGCCGATGAAAGAAGATGGTTCAACTACAACCACCCTGCCAAATTTAAATAAACCCTAGGTCTGCTGCCTTAAAAGAAAACACTCCACATTATAATTGGTTTTGCCCATCTAGGGTCACAATAAAAGGGAAACATATTGGTTTACCAAAAATGCTGATTCCCAATCCCATACAACAGAATTTCCATCTCCATAGAATAACATTTAGCAAATAAAATATTATTAATATTTCCTAAAATGAAATCAATCATCCATTAAGAGAAAGGATCACAAAACCCCAATTCAAATTACCTACAGAATGCAGATTTAAGCGAAACCCTCAAGACAATAATGGAGCACACAGCCATATTACATTATAGGTTCGTAATGAAGTCTCATGACTTCATAACGAACCTCTAATGTCTCCCTATTTTTATTTGTCAAACTCCATGGCTCAAAACAGCCACAAAACCCAAAAATTTCTTGCCTTACAAAATGAAATCGACTTACTTGGAATGATGCAGGGCACTAGAAGGCTGAGCTACTCGCCCAACTACCCTTCTTTGCCCATCGTGGTCTGGTTTCACCCTATGTAGGACTCAGGACTACGCTCCCATTGCTGCTCTAGGGTTCTACCCCCTTCTTCCCAATGTGCAGGTAAAATGCCGTGGGATTCTGCCCCTATTCTCTTCCATGCTACTTGGCCTAGGGCTTTGAGCTCTATGCTAGGTTATGAGTTCCCCAAAAACATAATGCGCCAAAAATGGCCGCCACTCCCAAAAAGCAACCAAAACAATTCCCAAATAAATGCCAAGTTTAGCATTTTGGAGTGTGGGTCAACCCACATCATGATCAATATAAAAATGCCACCTCATGTGCCAATCGACCCCTCCTCAAAACATCTATCATGATGTCAAGGGGTCTAAATCAAGGCCCACGAATGGACAAGTAGAGTCATTGATTCAAATGACATCCATCACAAAACCCTATGAAATCAAAACACCCAAGATGCCTAGGGGTCCAAGTCATGGCCCACATAGGCCTAATGCACAAGGGTAGATCAAAGCCACATGATAAGAACGTGGTCTAAGGACACAAGGCTAAACATAACAAGCAATGGGAAGTTATGCCCCAGACAACAACACCCATATACAAGAAAAGAATCTGAGCAAGCAATACAAACGAAATAAATAAAGACTCAAAAAGACTCAAGACGACCAATGGCTTTAAAACTTCGTGTCATATTACATTTTACCCGTCGGTATCAATCCCGACTGCTTATAACTCTTTCCCGTTTTTGTCCTATTGCCGAAGTCCACTGTTGAGCCTAGCTCACTTGACCTGTTCCTGCAGACACCAATCGAAACATCAGCAGCACCTGCTCAAGAAATAAATAATAAATAATAATAAAATCTGATGAATAAAATATGAAATATGTCATCAGTGAATTAAGCACAAGTATCTACTGTACTAATGAACTGGTCATAACCAATCAATCATGATAATCAAAATCATAAAATCTAAGTTAGAATAATCAGCTGTAACAATAATCAGAATGTCAATCGGAGCCAAGCTAAACCTGCTGAACCAATGTGTCAACAACAACTGCAAAGCACCGTTTGGAGTGGTTACTCTAGAATGTACCTGTATTTATTACACTAAAATCTCGCCACTTGTCTACTAGTGCTATGGGCTACCTTATAGTAGTGAGAGAGGGATTTAAACCTGGGTTATACTCTTATGAGTGAACCCAATTATGGTTCCGCTAGAACCCGTTGGATGAACTGCAACAACATTTATAGCAGACAGAAATAACAAGTGTATGGTTGGTCAACTATTGTTGTTTTACTTGAAAATCATTGCTATGTTTTTAATAAAGGAGAAATTCATCTTATATTATTTGATGGAATAAATAATTACACCAAACCTAAGTAGCTGTGGGGTTCAGGTATGCTGGTACAGCGATTTTTTTGTCCTGGCTACATTTTTTGGGAATGACTGTACAAAAATATAGCCAAATAAGCAAAATTAACCACATAATATGCATAGAGTAAACAAAATAAATTAAATAACCACAACATACTGATAATTCAATGCCGAAGGTCATGATATTCAGTGGTTGAACTTCGAACACAATCATAAATGGATACAAGGATCACTGTCAACCATGTATATGATTTGCCCTGCAATAGACCATGGTAAGATTTTATCTTACCCTTTAGGGCTGACAGCCCAGGTTGCTTGTTCTTAGCCAGATATCGCTGACAGAAACTGTAGTGTTGTTTCTTCAGCATAATCTCCAGGAAACCTTCTTACTGTTTCTTATACTGTAAATATTCTAAAATGTGTTTATTTTCAAGAAGAGGATACTAAATAATGGCAGCAATACCCCTCTAATATTTATTTATTTATTTTTTGAGTACGAGTCTGACTTTAGCAAATCAATAAATAAATAAATAAACATTTTTACCTGTGGATACCTGCTGGGTATGCCCAGTTTCGTCCCATGACAAATACAGCCGTATCTGACTCTGCTGGGCAGTACCCAGGCGGTACCCACAGGAGGACCAGACCAGTACTGGAACCTGAAACGTACCGTACCAGGACCAGGCCCCCTGGGTACAGATACTTAGTAATGTAGCTGATCAAACGTACAACAGGATAACAAGGAAAACGTTTACCTAAAAAACCCAGACAAGATAACATCTGAGTCTGTGCTTCAAGAGGCACTGGCTTGACATCTTTATGGAAACAGTTGACTTAATTGTAACAAGCAAAGTTAACTCCTGTTTGAAAATCTCATTGCTATCTTGTCTGTTAAGGGACATGCAGGTACAAGGAGTAACTGTAAATAGAATGCTCAAAAAACTCATGCAGAACAAACATAACAGCTTTACTGTGGATGTCATTATGTTTATTTTGGTTGTGGTAAGAAACTGGAGGCATTTTGTAGAAGACCTAAGGTTGAACATGACAAGCCCTTTAATGAATTTCCTTGCATAATCCTTTCATGACAAAGATAGTTAACCATTTAATGATGCAACACTTACGAGTTTGGCCAACAATAACTAGATAGTTAACCAATTAAAAATACTGGCAAGTTTAAAGTATGATATTTCTCAGAGATATCCTCGAGTAAAATGTACAGGCAATCTATCTTCAAAGATCTCACAACCAGCTTCAAACTTGATTTTTTATTTTTCACTCCAACATTAATTCCATCCAGACGGAAACTAACCAAGGTTTTACACTTGCCAAATGAAATAGACCAAATCTTAACAGAGAGAGGAAAGAGGTAATGCACAAGTGCTAGTATGAAAAAGCTTAAAAGTTCCTTATATTCAACTCCTGAGTATCTAATTGAATCCTACGTTAGTCCACTTCAGATACTTGAAATAAAGAGGGACGCAAGAAGCATGTCATATTCAGTACCAACAAATTTGGCCAAGACAGTTTTCAGTCTGCAAACCAGCAGGACAAAGAGTTACCTGCGGACGGCCCCTTTGTGGCTGAACCTATGCAGAAATAAATCCATTTCAAAGAATCTGATAGAAAAATATTCTCTTTGTGGAATCAGTAGGACCATAAATCTACTTAAAATTTGGTGGATTATTTAGAGAGAAAAATCGTATCTTCCTATAGTAGTCAGAATGGAAGTGTTTGCTGGTGAACAAAGTCAGATTATCCTTCGCTTGAAGGCATATAGGTGAGTGAGCTCCTGACTCACTATAGAGAAATTTTCTTGACAAACAACTTGATTAATATTTTTTCATGACGAAGAAACTGTCCATTTTGAGAGACCCCAAAAATGGTATAGGTCAGCCAATAAGACTGGCCATAATTACAGAAATGGATCACCTGAGTAACAACAAACCAACAAGTTATTCTATAATCAATACATTAGGCAAGGATTAATGTTATATTTTTGAAGCTCAGGGTGAAATTACAGTCCTGTCTATGCTGCAGTGACGGACCTCGCCAATTTTCAATTCATAAATTAGTTCTTCACTCTCAAGCTCTGGAGTATAGAAAGGAATTAGGACAATGCCATCCCAAGCCCTTTTCATGGTTGTCCACAAAGGGGAACCCACAGATTGAGGGCACGGTTGTATAACTATTTGCAAAGGTTGATAACAGAAGTATTTCAATTGAAGAATGTCTTCTAGAATTGCTCTTCTGGAAAATACTCTCATATTTGTTTGGCACCTTTGACAAGTGGTCAATAGATAGGATCAACTGACCCCTTAAAGTAAAACTTTTGGGTGTGTGAAATAGAACACGGATAAGCAGGAAACTCAGGAGATTAGATTTGGGGCATTGCTTTGTGCCCCACCAAATTGAGCAACCAATGTGACCAAGCAGCCGCCCTCGGCCCCATATCATATATATAGAGGCCAACCCTAACCCCCAACCGCCCAATCATATAGAGTTGAGTTGGGTTGAGTTTAGATATAGAGGGGTATATACTGGGGCAGCAAGACGCATTCAACTTTTTAAAGGAAGGGCAGCCAATCATCAATGTGATGTTGTTGTAGAGCAAGTGGACTCCTACATAACAGAAAAAAATTCTTCAGGAATAGAAGATACACTTTGTAGCTGAGTGAGACAAAATACAGAGTATTAGGATCAAAACCAGCAAGAGGTTTGGATTTTCTGAAAGTAATAAATGCATCTCATGTAGTTCCAAATATTATCAAAGCTTGTTTCTAACAGATAGCCTCGCCTAAGATGCGTGATCAAGAAGAATGCTTTCATCACCAAAAAGCTGATAAGAAGCGTTTACACTTGTTGCAATAGGGCAAACAAAAATAAGGCCAGTATCCCTCGTCAATCCATCAGACCTGAAACTGCCATAGCATAAAGGATATAAAGCTAAGGTGATTATAGACATCCTTGCCAGACTCATCAGGAAGTAGAATTATAGGGATTAGTAACACCATTAATAAGCATGAAAACATTGGTAGTCTAAAGAAGAACAGCAAAAATATAAGGGTGTCAAGATCAAATCCCTTTTTTGCACACAGTATATGCCTTATCCATATCAATGTTAAAAAACATAACCGGCTGTTTTGAAGAGTTTCCAGACTGTCTACATGGAACCTACAATATTCTCGATGGTTTTCCTGTGAGGTGCAAAGGCATTTTGATGCTTGGACACAGGTTTGTCCTTGCATGGGGAGGACTGATGGCCATGGCCTTGACAATAATCTTGTAGCTATTTCAATCTTTTATATCTTTATCACTGACAATCTTTAGCAGTATGTGTAATAATGGTTGAATCAATAGAAGGTTAGACTACCTCTGTTAGACAGACCTCTTCCACTACTAATTTTAAGAGATAAACAGTCCTATCACCAAAAACTAGCAGTAACTAAAACTCAACGGAGAAACCGTCTGGGCTCGAGTGTATTCATCAGCACAATCACGAATGGCCTTATGAATTTCTGATAATGAAGCTGGTTCTGACAGTGCATCGTTAAGCCGAGTTGTATAGGGCTTGGTTAAAAAACTTAAGTAGACAATTCCTGGTCAATGGTGTACCCTTGTTACTGCCTTAAATCCTCATAAAACTCTGTAATTACCTCCCCAATTTATTATAGAGTAGAAAGCAAGGTATGAATCTATGATATCTATGCAAAATGGTGCCAGTGAAACTATGTTTACTTTTATTTTTTAATGAATACGTGAAAAAAAATATCTTTATCTGTTCAACATGCTGCAATTAAAGGCATGTTTACTCTTATTTTTAATGAATACCTGGATAAATTGAAAAATCTATCTGCTTGATCTTCCCGTACAATCCTGGCCCAAACTTTCTGATGAATATATGATGTAGTACAATGATTCAACTAGAGTTAGATGAGGCTAATCAATCTGATTACTTAGCAGAAAGTAAAACTCTATGGAGAAACCGTCTGGGCTTGAGTGTATTCATCAGCACAATCATGAATGGCCTTATGAATTTCTAATGATGAAGCCAGATCTGACAATGCATTGTTAAGCCGAGTTGGATAAGGCCTGGGCAAAAAACTTTAAATAGACCGATCCTGGTCAATGGTGTACACTTTTTACTTCCTTAAATCCTCATAAAACTCTGTAATTACCTCCTCAATTTCTTATAGAGTAGAAAGCAAGATACGGATCTATGATATCTATGCAAAATAGTGCCAGCGAAACCATGTTTACTCTTATTTTCAATGAACATGTGAAAAAATATATACCTTTATCTGTTCAACATACTGCAAGTGAAGGCATGTTTACTCTTTTTTTTAACGAATACCTGGATAAAGTGAAAATTTATCTGCCTGATCATCCCTTACAATCCTGGCTTAAACCTTCTGCTAAGTAATCAGATTGATTAGCCTCATATAACTATAGTTGAATCATTTTACTACATCATATATATATGTATGTATGTATCTTCTTTTGTTCTTTATCATCATCTCTGCATTTGTAGTTTAGGGATCAAACCCTTATGAAAAACAAACTTGGTAATTTTCTTCATAGGTTAAGGTAAAAGTAAAGGTATCTCTTTAGGTCACTGCCAAGCAAAACACCAATTTGGCATATGATACCCCCATTGTGAAGTCCATAGGGGGATTGCTTTTCCATATACTTTGTATATTTGTTCAAATTAGTTTGACATACCCATCCAAAGAGTTTAAAAGTATTTATTGAAGTGGATCTTCTTGTATTGAGAACTCGTCTTTCTTTCCATTCCTTAATGATGCGCAACACCAATGGTTCGAAGAAGGAATGTGAATCCACTTGTGTTGTGGTCGTATTTCACCATGTAGGAATTAACTTTTCATGTTGATGTTTGGTAAATGAGGGTTTATAGCAGATACATCAATTTTAGGATGCAAACGATGGCCTAGTCTGTGGGCATGTTCTATCACCTACATTTGATTTTTGTCCCACTTTAACACAATCGTCTTGAAGCGGGGAGTGAGCCCATTGGTTTTTGGGGGGTGAGATTTGAACTTGGATCATCATTGTGGCAACACTTTGCCTTTACCTCTCAGAGCAAAATAAAAGTAAATCCCAGGCAAGACTCAGTCTTTATGAAAGTGAAAGCATCCGATTACTAGATTGATAGGCAAAGGACTTGACCTAACCATTCAAGCTGCACATAGGAATATGGATATTGGTCTGGAGTATTACTCTGGATAGTCTCGATCAAACATTTAGGCAGAGTCTCGACCAAAGTATTACCCTATATAGTCTCAACCAAAGAGATGAAGTTAGACTCCAACAAACTGAATTTAGGGTTTATTTGACTCGATTGAGGAAGTTTCAACTATATATTGCCTCAAATCCCTTGCAACTTGACCCTTAGCCACTAGGCCACATAGCATAACTTGCACCTTCACCTATCAGGGTTTGACTTGAATGATACCAACAATAATCACTTCAATCAATCGGTTTGACTGGACTTTCTAGGCGGGCGCCCCTTGCTTTCATTGCCAAACACAGATGGCTTTCCATCATATGCTTTACAGTTTGCAGTTCATATATGATATGGGAAATTAGCGTCTTGAGTAGAGGACTTTCGTTGTCACAAGGGACATGACTATAGATACTCCCCTTGACCTAATGACACGAGCTTGGGTTTCTAGGAAGCTATTATCTATCTATCTATTGCCATGCTGACATATCCAGTTAATGGTGGGCAACCTACGATATATATAGCTAGGGCAAGACAACGAGGAGCGGGAGGCACTCAGTCTATGGCCTACTATAGAGAGCGGGGTGGCCATACAGAGTCTAGTTGGGCCAATAAATATAGAGGGCATCGACGAGACTAATGCTGTCAAACTATGAATAGCTGCGAGGTCATTTTTGCTATGTGACTGTCTCTACTATATATATATATATATATCTATAGAGAGAGAGAGAGAGAGAGAGAGAGAAGGAAGGGGGGGAGGTGGTGGTTGAGGTAATTTATGCTAGATAGCCACTTGACCTTCTCTACTCTGGGGTTGGGGTCGAGGGTTGCCTCTATCTATCTATGTAGTTGCACTCGAGCTATGCATATAGCATACTATAATATATTAATTATTAGTCATAGCTCCCGTTGGTGCCCTCCGCTCTATAGATAAGATAAATTTTTTTGTTTTCATTTACTTGTGGGCTCCATTAGATTAGACTAGCGCATTCCTTTTTTTTATGCAAGGAGATTTTTTTTTTTCCTTACAAAGATATATTAAATATCTTGCCTCGTTGTATTCAAATTCATTAAGGGCAATTTGGATAGGATATATTTTGTTAGTCTCTTGTTCAAAAAAAGGTTAGGGGTTCAAAACCCATTTGACGTATCTTTTGATCAAAATTATTTTTTGATCTTATTTTTTGTATAAAGGGAGTTATAAGTGGTGGAAAAGCTAATTCTCGGTGCAATAAGGGTGTAATTATTTTTTTTTACAAGTCTCAAGATCTTTGTAATCGGAATCTATCTAGTGGATCAAGGCCAAACCCCAATAGCTTTACTTGTTTTGATAAGCACTATGAAAAAAATTGTGAGCTTAATTTCTAAAAATGGAAGCTTAAAATCGAAAAACTACAAGGAATGGTCAATGAACATGGAAAATACGCTCATTTTTAACGATTTGTGGGAAATAACTAAAAAATACACTACGCCACCCACCAACGCTGCAAAATTGCTTGAGTATAAAAAATGAGATAAACATGCTCTTGCTTTATTAAAATCATGTTCTGCACAGGGGATTATTTATATTGAAGCTGTTAAAACTAGCGCATGAAAAGCATGGAAAGTGTTAAAAGATTTGTATGACAAATAACTTGCTTATAAGAAGATTAATCTCTTTATGCAATTGCTTAATAATAAGCTTAACACTGAAGAACATGTATCTGAATATCTCTCTCACATGAAAACTCTGCAACAAGAGTATTGTACTACGGGGGGTAAAATTGATGATGACATGTTAATTTCCATCACATTGCATGGCTTTAGTTCTACATACATTGATTTTGTTGAAATGCTATAGCGTAGTGATAAGCTTAATGGTGCCACATTTGATTTTATTTGTGAGTTGTTGACTCAACATGAGCGATAGTTTGCAAAGAAGAATACGCCTATTGAAGAGGTTTACTATACAAAGAACATGTCCCATCACAATGATCATCGACATGTACATCGACTGTTTCAAAAACATTGTCAGAAACACTCTCCGATTCATTCTCTGAGACACTCTTCACAACGTTCTAGATGGTCTCCACAACATTCTTATTGGCACTCTCTAGGATCTTCAAAACGCAAACATTACCATAGGCATTCTTCTCACTCATGTAGTTCTTCTAGTGATTTAGCTTCTTCTGGATCCCGTTGGCACAAGAAAGAGCCAAAATGCTTCAAATGTGGTGGTATTGGACATCTTGCAGATATATGTCCTTAACAACCCTACTCTCTACATAAAAAGAAAGTTGAGGCAAATTATGTGGATCATTCTGGTGGTAGATCTTTTGGTTACTCTAGCTTCACCTGATAGGGGGAGAAGATATAGCATTTGGTTGTTCTTCGATCAATCGTCAGTGACGGTACAAGTTGACAAGAGTTGCTAGCAGCAGTAGTGTTGAGCAAAGGTCGTTAGCGTTTGTTAGACATCAGGGAGATGTGCCATACACATTATGGGTTGGTCACTTTGACGGGCTTATAAGTGGAGTCTTATGTGGATTGATGGAGTTGGACAAGGTTTGATTGTGTTCTATTGTAGTACGGTACAATGATCACAGGGGATGAGCAGGCCTCGATCATGTTCATTAGCTTTTTATGCCCCAACTCGCAGGGCGGGCTTTTGTATGGATCGACATCGATTTTGGTAGTACCAGGATGTACAATGTGCCAGTTGCAGTTGCTTCAGAGTTTCTTTGATAACTTTAGAGTCATTGCTCTAGTGTTTTTCTTATATATCCCTTTGGATCAAGAGGGAGTTTGTTGGATTATTTATCCAAAGGTGTTAGTTTATATTTTATTTAGTTTTGTTAATGCTCGGGTTGTTTTACCCATGCGTTGGTTTTGTAACCAACTTCCAACTCCTATAAGCTTTTTTTTAAGCTTACATGATGTACATGAAAAATATGTGTTGAAAATGATCAAAGATTGATTCCTCTAAAGAACACAATAAAACAGTATGAAAATGGCCAAATAATGTTGTGGTGATGTAAATATTGTCCAATTGAGTCCCACAAAAAAGCATGGTCCAGGCACATGAAAGGGGACCATCACAGTCTGGTTCAACTGGGTTGGAATGGTTGTTAAATAGTAAAACCAATCCACACCACCATTGTGTGAGTGTAATTAGGGTGAGGATTCATTATCTTCTGTTTCAATAAAATTACAATCACCAACAGAAACCAAACAAGCAAGATATATCGCAGCAAGAAGAAAGGTATCCATGAGGGAGTCCCCCACAAAGTGTCAAATCATACTGTGTAGCTGGAGCATATTTGCACACATGAATACATTAAAATGATGTCCATTAACCATAAACTTGTATGATATCACTTACTGTGACCTATACGACTTGGCCAAAACAGAGCTGCTAACCAAAATCAACTATTGTGACGACAAAAAATTGATAACCTACAATGATGGAAAGACTTACAAATCAGTGACTTTAAATTAAAATTTCCAAAATCATAGCTTTGTAAACCTTTTAGGCCTCTTACACTCCAATACAAAACTCAGGAAATTCCAAAGCATTTAGCTTAAAAGGCGGATGACTGTCCCTGTGGACTTTTGTTCAGAACATAGAGTTGGGATAATGGAAGATCTTGACCAGCAGAAGAAAATGTTGGCGGCACTCTTATCATTTCCTTGAAGCATGTCAATATTATCATTACCTTCAAGAATATCAGCATTATTATGCTCAACCCTCATTCATGCCCATCATCTGCTATAGAAAGGTTCTCATCTTGCCTATCTGCAACAAATCAGAAAAATCAGATTAGTGAGGAAGGTGGCTATCTTGCCATGATCATCAGGTGAAACTTGGACAATAGGAATGTAAATATTTAACAAGTCCTTGAAGGCAACACGAGGCTCTAGGTAATGGAGGTGGAGGAAGCGACTCTTGTGTTGTAGCCTGTGGAGATAAAGGTTGTTGGATAGTGTGTGAGAGGGGGATTGGTCCTCATTTGGTGCGTGTTGGAAAGGATGCACGGTGGGCTTTGGGACAATATTGGAAGGAGGATGGGATGGATTTTAGTGCTGCAAGGATTATAGAGATGCCTGAGAAGATGGATTTTAAGCTTTTATGCTTGCTTGAGCTTCGATATACTTTGGAAGAAATCAGTTTTAGATGGCCTGTAGTGTGACAATGAGTATATTGAATGGGAACCCTTTAATAATCCGATTTCAATTCTGTAAGTGCAATTCTCTACTTGAAGAAGCAAATGTTCCATTAAGTTTCCTTCTTGAAGACCATTTCTACAGAAATATGGATAACCCTTAGTTTGATGCTGCAAGGTAAGGGGATTTACCTTAAGGACTGCCAAATCTAGAACCAATACCATGCAGTATCTCATAGGATTGAAACTCATAATCCAAGTATGCCAAACACACTCAAACAGTGATTTTAATAGATACCAGATTCAATGTGGAAGAAAGGGATTCCAACAGGAAAGGAAGCTCCCATAAAACCATGGTCCATCCATTAAATTATGTTAAAGATCTGCAGGATTACCATGGTCCTTACATTATTTCTCCATTGCATTATTTCCATTTAATGCGCATTTCCCATAAGGTTAGAGTGTGTTCAAAAGTTGAGTCTTTAGGATTGAGGTCACAGTTGAAGTGACATCTCAGGAGGAAAGTATACATTTTGAGTTGGCAGTCAAAGTTTGAAAGCCCATATAAAGATAAGTGTTAAAATTTTATTCTTTGGGCAAGCTTCTTTATTTTCATAAGAACATTTATCAGAAGAAAAAACAAAGTCTATGCTGAGTAACTCAATGTCTGCATTTTCTGAATGTGAAAACTCTTGTAGAGACTATGTACACATTTGTTTTGCTCAATAGACAGATTGAGTTGTTCCTAATCTAAAAGAAACCAGTCTTTTGAATTCCTGGACTGGAAAGCGTTTTTGTGATCAGCTTGAGATGCACTACAACCTTGCTTTCCTCCATGATCTTTATCCGGTTTAAGGGCTCGAGCTGCACTATCCTTGGGGATGGAGGATATGCACATTCCCAGGTCTTTCCTGTGTTCATTTCCACCAAAACCCTTATCAAATTTTCAATCTGATCCTCAATTCTTTGAGCAGTTTCTAACTTGGCAATTTTTTTGTTTACTTTTCTTCAACTCTTCATTTAGGGAATTTGGCATAAGGTGACCTAAGCAATTTTGATGTTGGTGACATGGTCCCCAAAGCTTCCTTAGGGGATTGTTTTTGCCATAAGGTTTTCTAAATAATGGTTGTCTTGGCAGCATTCATCATTTTTGGCTGTCAGTTCTAGATTTTCATGGCGCTTAGAGATTGTAAGGCATCTATAGTGTGTGCTAAAGAATAATCCAAAACTGCTAAGTTTCATCGAGTATATTGTATTAAAGTCTGTTTACTATGCTATTTAGTTCTAATCGCAAGGATGGATATGTGAATGCTTCCTTTTAAGAGTTTTCTTGCATCTTATATGTCCATCTTCTGAATATTACATTTCTTTAATTGGATTTCTTTCATCCCAAGGTATACGTAATACTCTACTATTGGGACAAAGCCCTTACCCGATGGTTTCCTTCTAGGATTACTTGTTGGCATTAATGTTGCAACAGTTATTTCCTTTGTGGACTTAAATGAAATCTGTTATTTTTTTAAAATTTTTGGATTAATTTTAAAAAGTGGAAGCTAACGTTTATTCCTAAATAAGAGCACTACCATTGGTACAATTACAAAATCTCTCGACTGGCCTTCACAGTGCCCCTTTTGTATGCGGTTTTCCAATGTTACCTTCCTCAAGATTTGGGGTTTCCCAATGGCCCTAGAAGCATTTTGCCTTATGTCCCTTCACCTGCCTCACCCCCTCCCTCTCATTGGGCCCCATGGGCCAAGGAAAGAGCTGAAGATCCATAGGGAAGAGCCCAAAGGGGCAAACGGAGAGGCCCATTCAAAGGGCTGAAAGCCCAAAGGGCCAGAGGGGAAAAGGCCAAAGGGTTGATTACAAAACCTCTCCTTCAAATAATAGGAGATGACACTTATCATCATACTAAGTAATATGTTCGGAAATATCTTATACATATCTAGACTACAAAGATGTAAAATTGGGTCCATGTAAGGGTATTCCTTGAACTTCATTTAGAGGAAGGATTGTTGGAAGGAATTATTCAGGAAATTGATAAGGAGAAGTGATTAAAGATTTGCTAAGAACTGTGATAGAAAGAAAGTCAACAATAAAATATCTGACTACACCTATAGGAAGTTAAAGGTAGGAAAGTGGTAAATAAAATCTCCTGTTGGAATTATATGAGAATTAGTATTACTGAGCTTACAAATAGATAGAAATTATTAGAGACAAAAAATCTCCAAAAACATTCATCCAGAAAATGAAAAAGAATAATTTATATCAATATTGAACCTCCTTGGTTTTTAAAAATGAAATAAATAACATATTCATCCAGAAAATGAAAAAGAATATTTTATACCGATATTGAACCTCCATGGTTTTTAAAAATGAAATAAATAACATTAAGGGATACAAGGGTGGTGCTAACAGTTCAAAGTCAAAATGTAAACCAACAACTTCCTAGTTGAGCGTCACATATCAAAGCAAAAGAAAAAGAGGGCAACTTCTTAGTAGAGAGTTGTAGTTCTTACAAAGAACAAATAAAGCAATTATTGTCGATAACATATTAGGCCAACATAATAGACTTGTGGTATTGAAGTTAATAATGGAAAAATGTGTTTGTGGGAAAAATGTGTTTGTGATAGTGCCATTGTAGAAATCTGAAATTTAAATCAATAAAGTTGAAAACAAAAGCAACACATTGTGCTGATTGACATAGAAAATAAATAGCAACTCAGCACAAAGCAAGTTGTTTTGGTTAGGTGGGAGCGATACACTTATGGATCCTAAATATAAGAAGCCGGCAAAATCTATAACCTATAACTGATGGATCATGCCAATTAGCAAAGAACAACATGAGAAAGGGTAGAGGTGGATTAAGTTGAGTGTAATCTTGAGGAAAAAAAAAGGGTCAGAAAATGTGCCATAACAAGAGACTCTGTAACAAGAGATTTCAACATCGTTATGAAGAAAGAGAGAATGGATGGGAAGGATACGAGAAAAAAAACAAAAGATGGTTAACCATCTTACTGGAAGTAGGAAGGTTCACTGATTAGAAAATGATTTAACCTTATAAAAATATGGAGGAGCATCAAGATTTCCAAGTAGCTAAAGGTGGAAACAAAGCCCATGTTATTTATTTTGGATTAGAGGAGCATGTTAAGCTGACTGTAAAACTATTTAAATGAATAAAATTCTAGATAACAAACCAATTCTCTTTGAACAATCTTCAAAATCTGACGGAATATATTGTTTAAGCGTGACATAAATAGTTGGAAAATATAGAGTAATGGGAAAAATTGTGGTTATGTGTTTATCAAGACTAATAGGAAAAATATGGCATGAAAATTAAGTGCAACTAAAACATGAGGAAAAAATGAAAAATAAATATCTAAATTGTGAAATGTATTAGATCTCTAGAGAGAGTTAATGAAATCAATAGTGTTAAAGGAAATACCATTGCTTAATCAATAGGTAATTTGCATCCATAATGGAAACTCATAGCAGTATCTGTCAAAGATTCTTTTGAAGTCCCAAATCCCTTATACATCAGGTCGTAGAATAGTAATTGTTTAGAACCATGTCAAAAACATTTAAACAGGTTTATTACATTAAGAACATTAAGGTCATTGATATCTTCAAAGGAATGAGAAATACAGAATCTTTTTCCTTTGAGATATTGTCAAAAGCATCATATAAATAAGAAACCAAACAGCATGGATAAGCATGTGTGCCATAATCAAAGTCTTTTTCATCTAGGACTGTGTCGTATAATTATAATTGCATTTTATATTCATTCTGATATTTTACTGTCAATAACATTATCAAATGGGCATTGATAAAAAAAATATTTGATTGCCATAATCAAATAAGAAATGAAAGTATGGTGGAATGCTAGATTTAAATTATAGAAGTATAAGGGAAAGGCATCGTTTAGTTAACTTTTTTCGGAAGGTTTTCTATTTAAATTTTGGGCTCTCTACATCCCAATTATCTAACAATTCCTAAATATGTTTCTTGAGAATATAATAAAATTTAATTTTTTGTAATGTCATCATCTCATGTGACGCTCTAATTAATAAACTTCAAAAATTACTTTAAAATGTTATATTTTATGAATTAAAAAATAGACACGGGTAGTAGCGAACCTAGTGTTGTGCATTGCCCTTCTAACTACATCAACCAATGGTATCAATGCATATCCTTCAAGGCTTAAAAAAGAACACTTATTTCTGCCTAAAACATTTCTATCAATCAAAATAACAATAATTATAATTAGAAAAAACAATCGAATCCATTTATTTGTTCTATGATTTATGAAATCCATGTTCTGCTTCTTGGTAGTCTTCATTAGTTTATATATGGCATGTTTCTGAGATTGGATGCTGAAAGAATGGCAGATAATATGAATGGACCTTCACTGGATTTGGAAGATGAATGGGAGGTTGTGAATGATGATGGTTTTGTATACAAGAGAAGGAAGAGGAAACATGTTTCCCCTCCACCAAGAGGGACCAAAACTACCATTTCTAAACACAATGATGATCAGTACATTAAACGACGTCGCCAGACTAAAAAAGAAGCCCTGCTGAATCTCAAGCAAAAATATACAAAAGAAATTAGAGATTGGGAATCTCTATCGCAGATGTTGCAGAGGAAACCCATTTCTGCTATCTCTTCCATGAAGGAACCTGCAACTTCACTAGCTGTTTCCCAGATCCAAACTGGGAACAACTTCAAATACGTTCTAAGGGAGCTTTTACAGCAGGTGCATACACTTCTATCTTCTTTGTTAAACCCCTTTTCTTTGAAGTTTGGTCTAGTGTGTTTATATTCCCAATTTCCTTTCGCAGGTGGAAGCCCAAGAGGCCTTCATCCAGGATGCAACAACTCTGTGCAATATGGCTGAAACGATGTGTGATGTACATGAGCAAGACCTCAAACGTCCCACTTTAGATTTGCCTATTTGGGGAACTCCCACCACGCTCATACACAATTTGTGCCCATCTGATCCTGAGGACACTAATTAATTTATCTGATTTAGGGATAGGGCTGCAAATAATTATCGTTAAATTTTGCGATTTGGGCCTCACTGTAGTAGTTATTTACTAACAAGTTCCTGCTCTGTTTCTTTCCTTTTCGTATTGATAACTTGCTGTACTGATGGAATCTCCTTTGCCCTTACAAGAAAAGGGAGCACTTCATTGTTCTTTTTGATGTGTTTTATGGTCCATATTGGTTTACTTCCAAATTTTTATAAAAATGCCCTATGATATCTATGGAATCCGTTATTTGATTCCTTAAAATTAGTGCATCTGTTTATTGTAGAATATTGAAATTCCATTTGCTTGTACTTCAAATATTCTATGGGCTTGACACAAGTATCACATTCGTCAATACAAATGTGAGAGATATAAACCTTTTCCTGGTGACCATATAAACCTCTAACTTCATCAAAAGCTTCTGCATAATTTGTCGCATTCTGATTTATCAAATATACAATCCAACTATGGTTCCTTTCAGCAGGCAGAGGTAGAGACTTCATTCTTTTTAACATGTAGAGACAGTTGTATAAGTGCAGCTAGAAAAATCCAGTTCAGGAAGCCTCTTATTGACATTTAGCGGACAGCAGCCAGATTGTATCAAGCCCCTGCTTCATATTGCAAAATCATTGCATTTTTTTTTCGAGGTTTCATTATATCAGACTATGTGTTCCGGGAGTCGGGAAAAGACAAGTTACCATGCAGGAAATTGTTTTTTGAAGATCCAAAATCCATTGTGCCTTTGATGTACCGGAAGATCCTCTTTGCTTCTAATCGCTGATCAGTGTAGCATTTACTAATAAATATGCTTAGCATAGCTAACAACAAAGGATGCTGCCAATTTCAAACCAGCCTCCATAGGTGTCATCATTGGCTTACAATCCACCGTCTTGAATCTTTTAAGTGGCCCTCCCTCTGGCATATTTTAGTTGAAAAATACACACCCATCTATTCGCAAATGTAGAGATCTAATATTGTTGGTTGCATTTAATGTGATGATTAAGTCATCCACATAAACAATAAGAATGACCATCTTCCACCAAACTTTTATGTGAAAAATGGGATGCTTCTTTTCAAGCCTTGAATTAATAAAAAAAGTGATCAATTTTAGTGTACCATGCTCTTGTTGTTTGCTTGCCCCTATATGAGGTTTGAAAAAGAGACTCACCCTCATCATCAACATTCCATTGATAATTGTTTTTCTAGTAGAAATGTCTCTAACCTTGTATGCTTTTGATTGCTTACTAGAACCATGAAGCCACAATTCTTGGAATTTTTATCCCATTTATTGTTAACCTAAACTAGAACATGAATGTGTATTGCAACAAAATATACCTTTGGTTTCTTGCATGACCAAGCCTATTATGGTGTGATCCTTGCAATGCCTTGGATGGGCTTCTATTAAAAATATAAATGGGAATACTCTTGCCCTTGAGCATGCAGAAAATTAGTAATCGTTTTGCTACAAAGCTCATCATCATTGATAAACATAGAAACTTAATTTTTAACTTAAAATTGTTTGAATTTTTCTAGCATGCCACTCTTGTGTTTGAATGAAGGCAAACCACCAACAAATTAGTTAGTAGAAAGCCTTACTCTTTATTAGTAAAGTAGAAAGCCTACTATACATCTTTATGGGAGGACATTGGTAATTTTTAACTTAAAATTGTTTGAATTTTTCTAACACCTTACTCTTGTGTTTGGAAAAATATACACACATCCTCACATTGTAATCGCCAACATAAAGTAGAAAGCCTACCACACCAGTTCGAGACAATAGGTGGCCCTCGATGGTATTTCCTTTAATAATGATATGACTAGGGGAACAATTTTTTAATTAAACAAGTGATATGAAAATATTTTAAAAGGTTAATTTATTACCACATTCATAAACCAATCACAATGATAAGTCATATAATTGGTAATACTTAAATCAAAGAACCCTTCATGAATGATTGCAATTGGTATCATAAGACATAGTGATATATTTGGCAAGTACACATAGACTTATCAATAGTGAAATCAAGGTACCCCTACTCAACAACATAAACAAATTACAACAATCACAACATAAAACCCTTCAAAGAAAAATATTTAATTTCAACCACACAATAACTTGTTCCATCTTTAGGCATATACATAGACATATACTGCCCTTTCAAAATATGATGTGATCCACCTACTGCTAGCATTCCTTTCTATTTACTTACCTTATCTCCCAATAATTGTTTTCAACTCCATAAGGGTCGATGCACACCCATTAGATGGAATTTGAATGCATTTAATAACTACCTTATCTCCCAATAATTGTTTTCAACTCCATAAGGGTCAATGCACACCCATTAGATGGAATTTGAATGCATTTAATAACTAGGATGATGATTGTGAGCCTTTTCCCTTTGAATTCTTCAAATTCATTAAGTTTGGACACTTTTCTCATCTTGAATATGAGTCAACTTCAAGAAATTGCACACTATATATATAGCTTTTCCTTTGAATTCTTCAATTTTATTAAGTTTAAGACACTTTTTTCATCTTAAGTAATAGTTAACTTCCAATGGCTTCTACAACTTAAAGGTGGATTTTCAGTAACCATTTAAATATATTTATGACTTTCCTCATGTCACATTTCTATATTCACCATAAAAATTACACACAAACTTAATCATCAACTCTAAGAAACCATAAGGAGGTGATCTCTTATGATATATATCCATGCCACATCTGTCAATGAAGCAATTAGCCATGCCATCTTTTCCTTATGGCAGAATTATGAGCATGGGGAGTTGGTATATTTCTAATTCAACAATCATGTCAAGGAAACAAACATTGTACAAGATTATCAATCTAAAAAATTGTTATTTTTTAAAGTTAATTTAATCTTTTATCTTTTCAATAGATTTCAACATATCTACTAGATCAGGGTTTAATTGATCATTATTGTTCTGTCTACATTTGTCACAAATTAGAGTTTTATTTCAACACATTTCACTCTTGGTTGATCATTACTTGACGTTTAGTTTGTATTTGTCACAAACTCACGAAATTGTAGATTGAGCAAGTAAAACAAATCTGATAATGGCAAATGCTACATTAATTATAATTTAATTTCACATAATTTTTTCACATTTTTTAAATTTCACCCAAATTAGTTTTTAAAATTGGTTTTATTGTTTTTTGGAATAGGATATATTAATATCTAGCTTGGCAAATGCAACTATAGATTCATAATAGTTATTCCAATTATTTTTCCAACATTTTTTAAAATTCAAATTGGTAGTGTGTTTTGTGTACAATTTAAAAACATTTTTTTAAATTTTAACATATTGGTGGTAGATGTATTCTACAATTTGAATACTTCTATTGGTTTTTAATATATTGGAAATTTGTTTACACAAAATAGCACACCTCTAAACTCACACACAACAAGAAGTTTCACTTATTAACAAAAATGACAGAGGTTTTATTTTAACAAATAAAAATGACAGCTCATCTACATCATAAAAAGTAGAAAGTAATTCTAAAATATACTTCAAAGGTAAGACAAACATATGAGTTCAAAAAAAAATCTAAATTATTTTTTACAAAATTAAGAATACTAATAAACGATGCATGAAGCGTTGGGTCAATTTTATTTTAATTCTCTTTAGAAAGGTAAAGGCATATGAGATCATAATTTATAATGATATATCTGATATTTGTGATAGATGATCATTTGGTAAAATTAACATAAAACATCATAACTAACTTTTGTCCAAACTAATGTTACATTTTCTTTGATACTCATATCATTATAGATGTTGTCAAAACTTTATATATTAATTGCTCATCCAAATTTTGAATTACAAAACCTACATAGCTAGTTAAAAACCCTATCCAACTAAATATAAAACCAAAAAATCACTAAAATTCGACAATTATTTTTTATTGTTGACAAGTCGTGATATCCAATTATTGTCAAACCTAATCTCTAACACCTTTTTGAAAAACTTTATATCACTAATGACAACAAATTGCTCAATCCCAATAACTAAATCTACTTTTAAATCTTAATGTTAATTATTAATGAGCTATCATTATTAATAATTGCTATAACTAATTTCAACAATCATTTTTAATGACTTTTTTCAATATATTAAATATTTTATATTTTTTAGTCCATAAGTTGAATATAATAGTTTTTGAAAAAAAATCATCTTTTTATTAAGCTTACATTTCAAAGATTAATGATTGAACAACATAGGTGTGTAGAGTACAATAATTAAATGAGGTATTAAATATGAGGTTAATCCTTTCATCTCCTCCTCTTTCCAATTGTAACCTATCACCTCTTATGAATCTTTCAACTCTATGTAGAGTACAACAATCAAACGAGGTATTAACTACGAGGTTAGTTGTTTTACCTCCCCCTCTTTCCAATTGTAACCTATCACCTCTTTACCTCCCCCTCTTTCCAATTGTAACCTATCACATCTTATAATCTTTCATCACGAGAAAATACAACAATCAAATGAGGTTATGTTTGCTGTTTCACCTCCCCCTCTTTCCAATTGTAGCCTATCACTTCTTATGATACTTTATAGAGAAAAAAACATTGATGATTAAACAACAAATCTATGTCAAGTACATCAATGGAATGAAGTATTAAATACAAGGTTACCCATTTTACCTCTCAATCTCCATAGCCTACAAATGAAGTATTAAATACAAAGTTTGTTGTTTCAACTCCCCCTCTTTCCAATTGTAACTTATCACTTCTTATGATACTTTATCAAAAAAAAAAAAAATTAATGATTGAACAAAAATCTATGTTGAGTACATTAGTGATATGAAGTATTAAATATAAGGTTGTTTCACCTCTCCCTATTTATAACCAAAAATTGAAAAGAACGAGATAGTTTTAAATGCACCAATACCAAAACCTTATACTCTAATTGCCAACCTTAATGTTTGGTTTAAATTTTTAACAAACTAACCAAATTATTTAAAATTGAATAAATTAAATAACACATTTTTGATGTCTTTCTCTAATAATAAGATATTAAATTTAAATTTAGACTTTAAAATTAATTAAATTTTTATTAAACAAGTACATTAATTATAATCTATTTTCAGATAATTTCTTTATATTTTAAAATTTCTTCCAAAACTAATTTTTAAAACCAGTTTAATTAATTTTTAAATACAAAACTTTAGATTCTAAGTTTAATAAATTAAAATATCTACATAATTACTTTTCTAACCTTAACAGTAATAGATTTAATTGAATTTTATTAAAAAAATTAAATTTACATAAAAAATAATAATTAAAAGATATTTAAAAACTTGTTTAAATAAATATAATATATATTTAAAATTAAAATTAAATTTTTTTTTGGTTTAAACTTGAAATTTAACATATAATTAAAATTAAAATTTTAAATTTTATTTTATTTTATTTACATCAAAAGACTGTTAAAATTAAAAAACCCAAACAAACTTTTCCATAGTGTAACTTGTCCAATGTCATTGAACCAAGCAGGAAATAAACAATGAAAAAAACCCTCTATATACCATTTTATGAAGCCAGAACCCTATTAGACTTTATTGGCAGCTTGTCCTTTCGTAGTTGCTGTCATTTGGAGTTTAATATGTAAGTTGAGCACCTAATTGAATTCAAAAAAACATGTCAAAGTAAAACCTTGTAGTTCCTACCTTTTGAGAATATATGGAATTAGAAAAAACTGTTGTACATATGTGTTTTCATATATGCATGAAAATACTGTTCACTAAAATTAGTAATAACAATACGCAAACCCACACTTAGCAAAGCTTCCTTCCAATTCAAATTATAACTTATTATCAATCAACAAGTTATAATGCAAGATTTACCAAGTCAAAATTTGAGCATCCACATCCATTTTGGATTTCCAAATTTGTGTGCTCAATTTAGATTAGAATTTCTCATTAAATCTACATTTCCACTTTTAAGATTTAATCAGGGTTAAAATATAAACAAAGAGCAAATTCTTTTCAGAAAAAAAATAGTGAAATGATGAGTTAAGAACCATCACCAATTTTTAAGAGAATTGCAAGCAACAAGGGTACACATTTTCATAAAAAGTTCTACAAGAACCTGTCACTGAATAAAGATAAAAAACTATTTGTATTTATTGTTCAAACTAAAACAAGATTTAACAATATCCCAAGGAACCCAGTCCAATACATTGAAGTACCAAATATTACTAATTTGCTGAATTCCTTTCTTAAACAAAAAATACACTTGCCTAAAAGCTTATAGCAAGAGGTTGATCGTGATATTAAATATGTTTATTCTACCATATAGAAAATGAAACAAAACTGAATCTATATTGAAAAGAAAAATCCATCCACTCAAGGAGATAGATAGACACATTCCCAGGGCTTCCACACAGCTTAGAGTGGGGACGAAGCTCTGATTTGAATTTTGATAATTAATTAAATATAAATAATAAAAAATATTAATTCATATTATAAAATTTAATTTTAATATCTAATTAGAAGTAGAAACAAGAATCATCATCATGATCAAAAAAATCTAAAACATTCAAAAGTTTTTCAAAAATATAAAATCTTATATCCCAAATTCCATAACTCTCACGACTCTATATCCCATATACTGAACTCATTCTCCTCAATTCAACTTGTTAAAAACCCTAACCATAAAATGGTTCTATAATTCCACATCCTAAATATTGAACTCAATTCTTTTCAATTCTAATATCAATACAACCTACTAAAAATCTTTAATTATAAAATATTGCTTTGACCTTATATCCAAATCCTGAAATGCTCCCATAATCATATATCCCAAATATTGAACTGAATTCTTCTCAATCCAACTTGTTAAACCCTCATTGTAGAACATAAATACTCAACTTAATACTTCCCAATTCTAAAAACTATTTACCTAAACGAAAAGCCCTAATCCCCAACTTCTCAATTCTAAAACCTAGTTACCAATTCTAAAACCTGTTGCCCAGCCAAAATCCCTAATCACATTAACAAGCAAACACAATCAGAAAGCCAGACAAAAATCTCAAATCCAAATATAGGTAACATTAGGAAAGAGTTTACGTAAAAGCACAAATCCAAATATAGGTCTAAATTCTAATCTGATTTTTCAATTACCTGAAAATAAGGCAAATTTCAAGCCAAAAAACCGTTGATTTGCCTTCAATAATAAAAAAAAGAATATTTTCGAACCCTCTGGATACGAAACATTATTCAGTAAACAATCGCAGAGATAAAGGAAACGCTAACCTAAACAATATATGGAGCCTCAGAATGCCTAGCGACATCTTCGGAAAAATCCTCAGTCGGTAATTCCAACTAATATTACATCATCACTGGCTCTTCTTTAAGAAAGAAAACAAAAAAAACTCGAACCGCTGAAGATAAGAGAAATGTAATCACAAGAATGGCACCGATAAGCAACAGAACAATGTGCCATTGGTTTCCTATCAGAAATGTGAAGAAAATAATTAATATTTGCCCAATCATAGCATCCAGGGTCACCGCATAAATATTACAAGCTACCGAGGACGTGGCATCAGGCAATAAAAATTAAAAACCCTCAGAGACCCATGTAAAATCACCCAACACCCCTCCTGAACACCATCAAAACAAGAGACCATGGGGTTTCACCGAAGCAAACCACATGTACTAATGCTTTGGGATGAGAAAGAGGAGTGTTTTCTGGCGTCATACGGCACTTCCTATCAGATGGGTTTGTGTCCACACAGGGTCTACTTTCCATACAATCTCAGAATTGAAACAATAATGAAAGAGATTATCCGTTTCTGCCATCACCGCGTCGAGAAATCTGATTGTAACTGCCATATAGAATGCTCGTCATGGAACGTCATGGAGTTAGGGCATTCAACTGAAGGTATTTATAAAGACCAAACTGAACTTAGGGTTAGGGTTAGGGTTTTATTAGAATGTGCAGTTAAGGGGGTGGATAATGGAAAATACTACGTGCCCTCCTTATGAGAGTTTTTTAGGGTTATGACATGAGTAAATCTCGAGGAGGATTCAGCGAGTTTTCTAAGCAAGATTTATAGGAGAAGAGTTAGCATCAAGAAAGAGTTTGAAATTTCGCATGATTAGTAGGACATCCCTTGTGTCAAGGGATTACATTAGCATGTAACAACATTGTTATAGTGCTTAGCCTCATAAATTATTTGGGCTCGTGGATGTTATTAAAATCTTTCATTCATTTAAATATAAGGCTCTACAATATGACCCTATGACCACTCTTTCAAAAATACAAATATTTTTATCATTATAGATTGGTACTAGTGAAACAAAATGTTTGAAGAGTACGCCACTTTCTTTGTGTGTGTATAAAACTACCCATACCTCAAATTAAGTATCATAAAATACATAAAATAAAAAATGCACTATAATGTTTGATTATGTATGTAAGTAAACAAATGTTGAATTACTTTCAGTTGTTAGAAGTGATAAGAAAGAGATATGATAGGGTTTGATGAAAGTTTCTCCTAGGGTTCGAAGTTTTATCCTTTATCTTTTCAGATCTTCTAAAAACCTAAGATCAAGTGGTAGATCCATCGATGAATAACTAGAGGGAGATTAATCTGCCCCCTCCCGCACCCCTCCCCCCAAGAAACCCTCATTTAAGCAAACATTGGTTGGTACGAGCAAAATGACATTAGAGAAGGAAATCAATGCAATAAAAGTCGCACCAAGAAAGAAGAAAGATTCAAAGGATAAATCTCGGTATAGAGGGTCATGCATCCAAGCTTCTGAGGAGAATCTGGGATCTATGCTTGATCTAGGATAAATAAAAAAGAATATAGCAGGGTTGCATGGAAGGAACCTGATATGCAAATTCTTAAGAGTGCAACTCTCTCTAGAGGAATTGTATGCATGGACAAGAAAAGTTTTGACAAAGAATGGAGAGTTTGAACTGAGAACATTACAAGATGGTATTTCCAAATTATTTGGATCGTGATAGTGTCTTTAGGGGAGGTCCCTATTTTTACAGAAATGCGGGGCTTTTCATGAAACATTGACACATTGCATTCAAGCTAACAAAGGAGCTACCTACAAAACATTGGTTTTGGATCCATATGTATGCCCTATCGCAAGAATTTTGGTCAAGGTATGTCTTTAAAACTATAGCTAATATTTTAGATAAATCTATGAAAATATCAAAGTCGTATCATGGAAAAGACCTCTCTAGTTATGTCAGAATCTGTGTTGAATTAGATTTATCTAATCCTCTACCAAAAAGCATAATGCTAAAAGCAGGAAAAATGGAATGGACCTGAGATTTGGATTATAAAAGCACCCCCTTTAGATGTAAATATTGCCATGATTATGGACACCTCATTAGGGATTGTCCCATGGTACAGAAAGTAGGAGATTAGGTGAACACATCGAAAATGGCTGAAAAATATGTTGATGGTTTTAAGAAACCAAAAAAGAAGTATATAACTAGAAACAAGACCAATTATATAACCCAAGGAAGCCTTGGAAATATACAGGAAGGACTTGAACCAATAAAAACTATTTAAGGGGAAACGGAAGTGTTTCAAAAACACAATATCAAATAGAAAATAATGTCATGGAAAAATAAGATGTAATGGAAGATTACGGGTTCAAGGAAGACCTAGAAAATCTCCTTTAGGGCCTTATCAATGAAATCATAAAACATCAAGATAAATATGAAGGTAAGGAATACCAGAACAAAAATAATAACAACATGGAGCACAACAAAAAAGGAGAACAATGGGTCAGTGAAGAGGAAGAAGAAGACCTAGATTCTGACACAAAAGAGAATAGGATAAAAATCTCTCAAACTCCCAATCAGAATCTAAAAGGATATTTTGGGGCCAAACCAACATAGAGACCAAACAAAAAGAAGAAAATTTATGAGGTACATATGGAAGAGGTAGCAATAGGTAGCCAAAAACAAGGAGATACTCTTTTGGTGAGCACCAAATGAAGTAAACTTGTTCAATGAAGATTGTTTCCTAGAATATAAGGGGCCTTAATGTGCAAAATAAAATAATAATAGTTAAACATCTTATTGCTTATAGTAACCTGGATATCCTCATGCTTCAGGAAACCAAGATTGAGATTATCTTAGCTCAGATTAAGGGTCTTTCTATAATTTAAATAGGGGTTTGTTTGGAAGCAATGTAGTAGGATTAATTATTCTTTAGAATCCGATCACAATCAAACTAGAAAATATCATAGTTGAGAGCCAATATCTCTCATGCAAAGTGGTTAGCCTTAATTCCCTTATCAACTTTAATCTGGTCAATATTTATAGCTCATAAAACCAGGAACAAAGAAGAAGTTTGGAAGCATATAGGATTGAAAATATGCATTGATCGGAACTCTACATGGAATGTTGGAGGGGACTTCAATGCCATGTTAGAAGCTTCAAAAAAAGGAGGAAGACTAGAGAATCTTAGTAATATTGTTTTTTATAGATTCATAGATGAAATAGAACTTTTCGACGTCAAACCCTCTAAAGGGGGTTTACCTGGAGTAATATGAGAAAAGGTAAGGATATTATTATGGAAATGTTGCTTCAAATAATTGGTTGACCAATAATTACCTTCTATATTCAAAAGTCCTAAAATTTGTTGAATTAAATCATTGGCCTATACATTTATGGATAGAAGATTATATCCAACCCAGGAAATACCCTTTCAAATTTGAAAAAATGTGAATGGAACACATAAAGTTTAAGGACCTGGTTATAAAGCATGATGATTTGGTTATGAAGCACTAGACTACTCCTAATAGAAGGTACGCTACAAAAATGTTTCAATTCTTTCAAAAAATTTAAAAATCTCAAAGTAGTGTTAAAGCCTGGGATAAGAAATCTTTTAAGAACCTCTTTAAAGGGAAAATTAATCTAGAAGCTAGAAGTGAAAGAATCCGACAACTAAAGATGGAAGAAATAAATTATGAAAACCTCCTAGAGGAAGAAGAAGTTGCCTCTAAGTTGGAAGAGATCCTCAAAAAGGAGGAAATATATTGGAGGTATAAATCAAGGATTAGATGGCTCAAAGAGGGAGATAGGAATACTACATTCTTCCACCAAACCTAGAAAATGAGGAGGCAACACAATTTTATAAGGAAGTTGGACACAAGAGAACCCATAAGGAATCAAAGAGGCTTTGGTAGACTTTTAGAAATACATCCTCATTAAAGATCATAATTCAAGCATATAATAACATGAAACCTTCCTTAATCATATCTCTCGTTTGGTCACCAACCAAGACAAAAATTTATTGATGGTAGACATTTCCTTAGAAGAAGTCAAATTAGCCATTTTTAACATGACAGGGGATAGATAATTGGGACCAGCTGGCTTCTTGACAGTATTTTTTCAACATTTCTGGGAAATCCTTGGTAAAGATCGAGGTCGTTCAAGAGTCTAAAAACTCCAAGGCTATGTTAAAATCTCTCAATGCTACTTTTTTGGCCCTTATCCCTAAGAAATTGGATTCAAAATCTTAGAGGACTTTAGGCCTATCTCTCTTTGTAATAACATTTAAAAAATCATCTATAAAGTTATTACTAATAGGCTCTAAATAATCCTCCCATCATTGATTTTAGAGGAGCAAGGTGGGTTTTTCAAAAGAAGATAAATTTCAGATGGTATCATCTTGGCCCACAAGATCATGCATTTCCTAAGTACTTCAAAAAGGAATGAAAATCTTATCAAGTGGGATATATCTAAGGTGCATGATAGAGTCAACTAGGACTTTCTAGATGGTATACTGCAAAGGTTTGGTTTTAGAGACAAATGGAGAACTTGGATCAAAAGTTTTTGTGCTACCCCTACATTCTTTGTGCTTGTCAATGGTTCTCCAGAAGGCTTCTTTTCTTCCTACATAGGTTTATGACAAGGTGACCTCCTCTCACCCTACCTTTTTATTCTTATGGTTGAGGCTCTTGGCAAAAGATTCAAAGTTTTGAAAGATTGTTCCAAAATTAAAGGTATCCAAGCCACCTCATCAGGAATGACCCACACTCATCGACAATTCGTGGATGACACTATGCTCTTTGCCTCTCCATCTTTTCAATAAATTTAGGAGATTAGAGATATTTTAACAAGTTATGAGAAATCCTCAAGACAAATAATCAAAGGTGATCTTCCTTAATGTTAGCTTTAAACACCAAAATTTTCTCTGTAGAATCTTGGGTATGGAGAAAGCCACCATCTAGGAAATTTATCTTGGATTTATCATATTTAAAGGAATAGGGAAACAACACGTGTAACATCTATGATAAAATTATAAGTTAACTCTACAGTTGGAAAGGTAAGCTCTTGTCCTCAACAGGCAAACTAACTCTTATCAAAGTTATCCTTCAATCCATGCCTATATATTGGCTTTCTCTAATGGTTTCACCTAAAGGAATCATCAAATAAATTGATCAAACTCTTAAAACATTTATCTGGCAAATAACAAGTGAAAATTTCAAAGTTCCCTTGGTGGCTTGGAAGATGGTATGCAAGCTGACTTGTCTAAGAGGTGCAGGCATAAGAAATATCAAAATGTTCAATATAACACTTTTTGCTAAAATAGTTTGAAGACTTGGCATAATTACCTCTGAACATTAGAGAAATATTCTAAGGGAAAAGTATCTTGATAGTGTAAATCTTGAAAGAATATTCACTACAGAAGACTTGCCTTATGGATCATAAATTTGGAGGGATTTATTACTTAAAAAGATGTTTAAAAAGGTGTAAAATGGGGAAACTACAGACTTCTAGGAAGATTCATGGATTTGCCTAACACCCACTTAAAATGAATGAAGAATTCAAAAGAATTAACAGGGAAAACAAAAAAATTTGTGGACACAAGGTTAAGGACTATTGGGTGGAAAGTATCTCACAAGGATATATTAAGAGAAGTTGGAAGATATTCCAAAATCAGGATGGCTCTAAAAATGAGGCTCACAGGGAACTAAATAATCTTCTTCAAGCCTTTTGTATTTTTTGAAATCCTAATAATGATATTCTTCCTTTAAACTTTAAAGGTCTAGGTCTTTACATGGTCAAAGATGGATATAATCATCAAATTTCCAACTCTAACACTAACACTGAAGATTTTCATTAGGAAAGGATATGGGCTTCTAAGTCAGCCGAAAGCTAAAGTTTTTCTATGGTTGGCTATTAATGGGAATATATTAATAAGGTAACATATTAAGAAGAAATGATATTTAGGTCCCACAAGATGTGTTATGTGTTTCAATTGCACAGAAGAGGTAATCACCCGATTTTAAACTGTGATTACGTATCTAACATTTGGTATGAATGCCTAAACTCTTTCAACATTAGTTGGGTGTTAAGTAAGTCTCTCTCAACTCAACTTCAAGCATGGGAGTGTGGTACTAATTTCAACCTCCTTAAAGATCTATGGAATATGGCATTTAGTATTATCATCTAGAAAATGTGGTTAGAGAGAAATGCTAGAATTTTTTATGAGCACTATGTTCACAGAACTTAGGAACAACTCTGGGGAGAAATCAAAATGACTATAATTCATTCTTTTTCCATTTTAGAAAGGTAGAAAAATGAAGAGACTAATCTAAGTGAGTTGAATATTATTCATGATATCCCCCCCATCCCATCCCTCCCCCCCCCCGAGAAGACATTATGATAAGATGAAATCATCAAACAAAAGGATTAAGACAGAAAATAAAATCAACTTTTATTGGGATCTTCTGCCAAAAGGTTGGTATAAGTCAAAATTTTATGGAGCTTCTAAATCAAACCCATAAGAATCAAGAGTAAGAGCAATAATAACAAATGATCAAGGGGTAAAGGCTTTCAAGAGTCTTTATATGGGTATCAACACTAATTAATATAGCAGATGTGGAAAGTCTAATTTTGGGATTAAAAATGGTTATTGAAAATAAGATTTATAATCGAATTGTTGAGGGAGACTCCCTTATCTTGATCGGAGTGATTCAAGAGAAGAAAATGTGGAACTTGTAGATTCAAAGTCTCATTCAAGAAGGTAAGAATCCCCTGAATAATTTGAAAGAAATAAGAATCAAGCATGTATACATAAAAGTTAATAGGGTTGCAGTTTGGGTGGAAAATTATGTGTGAACTCAAATGCAAGATCCATGACCAGAATAATGGAAGATATCATGTAAGGCTCAAGTTTTTGTAGGACAACTTTTTTATTTTTGCATAGTGCTAGAAGAAATAATCAATTTAGTAAGTGTGTCAATTGCCAAGAAGACTTAGTCTTTTTAGTAGTTGTCATCAATTAGTAAGTGTATGCATAATGCATGCAAGTTCATTTTACAAAGCATGTTTAGTAGGTAAACTTGCATGAAAATTCCATGAACATGCTAAAATAACACATGTTCTTTTTAGAAACCATGCATAGGTTAGTTTTTCAAGGAGTGAGATTAGAAAGTTAGCCTCTTGGTGTATTTCTAAACTATTATTTTGATAATTCTTGATATCAGTAAAAAATTTAAATTATAAAAATATATAAATTATGTAACTAAACAATGCATAAAATAAGGAGCTTTTAGCTTTTTATAAAACATTATTGTTTTGGGGAACAAGTGATTTTTTTTTTAAATTTTTTCTATAATTTGAAATTGTTTATATTAATTTGTGATTGTTTGAATTTTTTTGCCAATTTGATTTGGGGCTAAAGTGGAGAAGTGTCAAGATCATACGAATGACTGTAATCAAGGCCTACAATTTGTGATGTGAGTCTCTAATCTCAATTCATTTGCTTATGACTTATTTATTTATATCATGAACCTTTACACTTCAACTTCTAAAGCTCCACAAGAAGCTAATCTTGTAAAACTAAAATTGGAGAACATTTGGATTGAGAGTTTGCGTCAATAGGGTTTGTATTTTCCCTTTTGATTTGTCAAACCACTCAAAGTTTATAAATATATTACAAGTTGCAGAATAAATAAAAAATCATTTAACAATACCGACAAAGTGCTCCAAAAAGTGCCCTAATGATTGCTTGAGATTCAATGAGCTTAATCATTTATATATTCATAGATGAAAAAATTAAAACTTTGGAAAAATTAGCAAGCATGACCAAAATTCAACAACTAGAAATGAAAAATGAGAGAAAGGATCATGGGTTGAATTGAATTTAAAAATGTTTAGGCAATTGTGCCAGGACCTGTGGATGGCTCTGATAAGTTAAATGATTATATAAATGATCCCGGTCACATATCATGATAAACATGAGGTGAATGTGGGGGGTGTACAAACATATGTTAAGGTTGTTTCAAACCTTAGATGTCATCATAATAATTCAATAATGTTGAATGTGTATCACTCACCTATATGTAGAGAAATATGCATAAGATATGAAAAATGACGTGAAACATATGTTGAAGGGCCATTTTTTAGTGTCTACATTTTTGTCTTGCTTTGAAGTGTGTGTTTGAAAACAAATTAGATGGTGTGGGAACACTCTTTAGAGTAGAATGTATAAAATCAATAAAAATATTTCCATAAATTTGAGTACTAGAATGTTGAGTCTTGAAACTTTAAAAACTATGCTTACCTTTCCTACATAAACATGTGTGAGCCAAAAAATGAAATGCAATGTTAGTTGTTAGTAAGATACTCCCTTTGTCCTTGATGTGCAATGGATGTCCCATGGGTTCATAATATGTTGAAGGAAGTAGAAGGTGGAGTGGAGTTGAAACTCGTGTTGTCAAACAACAAGTGTCCACATTTAAAAAATAATATGAATCATTGAGTCATTAAGTATAGGGGATTAAAGTTGAAAACCTATAGTTATTAGGTAAAAGGCTCTCAATTCCATATCATTTTGAATAATATGTGTACATCAAGACATTAAAATTTTCATAGAATACAAAGTAATAAATGTGAAGTAGTATTGCCCTCCCTAAACTATGTTTGAAGCATTGTGAGGCATAAATCTCAAGAAGTATAATTGTCTTTACAAGTCAATGTCATAAGAAACATACACATCATTGACATATATCATATGCATTATCAACATATATCATATGCATCATCATTAGTCATATAACATTAACCGTCAAATAACATCATATAATTATTTTTGACTACCATTAACATGCAATGGAGCATTATAGTTTAGAAAGACATTGTAAATTGTGTATCAACCATTTTTATTTAAAAAAACATTATATATCATTATGTGGCACCATGTATCTCTTCATAAATTTTGTAAATTGTGCGTCAACCTAACCATTTAAAAAGAATGTATCATATATCACCATGTGGCATCATGTAACACTTCATCAATTAAGCCATAGTTTTTGCAAATAATTTATGTTGTTTGAACATGTAAAAGAGCCTTAATATAATCAAAAGATTGAAAAAACAAGGGCCACATAGCAGCTAGTCCCTTCCTTTGTAGTGAGAATTATTTGTGTTTAAATTTGTATGTTAATTTGCAATTAATTTTTATTTGAATCACTGGTATTCTTATAAGGTCCATGTTTTTGTTGAACTAGTATCATGTACATTGAAATAAGTTGAGAGAGAGAATTTGTGAAGCTTATTACTTGCATTTGTAAAACATTTAAAATCCTAAAAAAATAGTATGATGCAATAATGCCTTTTTTGAAATCTAGTTTGTTTTTGGGAATTTGTTAATTGTTGACAGTGTAGAGCCTTGAAAGGATAGAAACACCGATGTGTCATTCATTGCATTTATTTTCAGTGGGACTCATTACATTTGTTTCACCAAAGTATATGCCCCATTTATCATGCAAACCATGTCATGTGAGATGGAAAAAGGGACATACAATCATAAATGATTTTTGTAAAGAAGATGGTTGATAAAGGATATTTTGAACCAATACCTAGATACTATTGACAATAATGCAATCTTTATTTTCAATATAGAAACCATGTGCTCTTTTCTATTGTGTTCGTTATGGTAGCCTTAGGTATCCATCTAATGGTCATGGACATCTTTATGAAAAATATTTTGGTTGTAGAAGGCAATGTCTAATGGAAACTAGGTGGGTGTAGTATCTAGGAGATGGAGACCACCCCATCTTAAAAAATCAGTTGATAATAGCTTAAATTTTGGTTCGTTCAAAAAATGCCTACCACAATATTGACTTTGATATTTTTTGATATGTCGACAACGTCTTGATTTACATTCATTACAACCAAAGTCATGTAATAGGTAATCTTTGATATATCAGTAAAATAATCAACCTTGATTTTTTAAGTATGATACAAATATCTATCAAAGATGGAGATGAAAAAGAGGAAGACCTTACTCATAAAAAAAATAACTATATGTTCTTGTTTAGGACTTAGTGGATGTAAATCCTAGGTTGTTAAAGGTATGGGTACAAAGGGTAAATAAACTTATTTGGAGTGAAATAGGCATCACCGATTGATGGGAATGATAAAATAGGTCTACAAATTAGTTTGGAGTCCTTTCATTATGGAACTAAAGTTGAAGCTGCTTTTAGATAGTAGCACGACCAGAGGGATAGTAGCACATTGCATTAGTGTTTAAGGAACCCCGTAATGTCCTTTCAGGGATAAGGGTCCTGAGACTTTTGGGATGTTGTGAGGAGGTGTTAGGTTTATATAGGTGTGCTTAGGGGCTTCTGATCATTCTTTTGTGTCACTATTTTGTTATTTATTCTTTGAAACCCTAATGAACACCTACACACATTAAAAAACAATGGGATCAAATGAAAAAGGAAGGAAAAAGATGGATTGTGGGATGTTACAATTGCACAACATAGAATCCCTATTATCCTAACCATTGCCTACATTAACCCTGATTATAGGGGTCTTATATCACATGTAGTTATCCCTTAGGGAATGTGCATAATCAACATGCACGGTATAATAGAGTGACTTTCACTTAAGCCCTTCTTTGATCAAGCATGCAGATCTATGTGTGATTGTTGACTAATATATAGAGTGATGAGATATAATATTGATTGATTTTATGTAATTATGTGTCATAATAGTAAGTGCTAGATGTGAAATACCTTGTGAGGATATTTATATAGAAGGAACTTTAATTTGAATGTGAGACCCTTGTTTATTGGCCAACAAGGCAAAAAAGAAAGAAAAAATCATAAGAAGAGACTCAAGGAAGGGTAAGGATGCATAACAAGTTGAAAATGTGACTGTTGGACACTAGTTCTAAGGTGGGCATTAGTGCATTGCACTAGTGTCCAAGACCATACTAGTGTCTTGAGACCAAAAATCTAAGTATTGATTATGGCAAATAGGGTAGGGGTCACTTATGACTGAGATGACATGACATAGGACCACTGAAAGTGCAACAAATAGGAAAAACAAGTCATAAAAAAATATCAAAAGATCAACATGACCACATAAACAAGACTCACATTCATTACTAAGACCTTCCCCTGAAAGAGAAATAAAAGACACATTACTTGTGTTTGCTTGACCAAATTAGGGTGTGTATATTTCCCCCCCTTTTATTCTAGTAATGGAATGAAATGGAAGTGCTAGAGCAAAAGAAAAAGAAATGCGTACATGTACTTACATATAAAATCAATCTTGTGGAGGATAGCTGTGTTCTCGTCTTGGCCCACTTCTTGGCCAGAGAAATGGATAGGGGCTAGAATGATATATGTGAAGAGGAAATCCACAATGTGGGTGCCACCTGTACAGAGTTTGAGTATGATCTAAACTATGAGGAACACAACCCTATTTTCCCCCCACCCTAGTATGTGAATTGAGTATGAGAAGTAATATTTGACTATAGAGAAATAAGCCTTGCTTGCATCCATTAAATCTTAGAATAAATGTGCTCAGAGGTCAACACTATTACATGACCTACATAATCTAGGTCTAATGAAAACTATGGATCAACTATTGGAGATGGCCATATGACCGAATCTGGTGAAATCTTGGTGGCATCCTAGTGACAATCTAAGTGCTATTTGGTATTTTAAACATAGAATGGTATAATTTACCGTTCCATATGTGTGACATGGTGAAATCCTATGGGATCAAGGATAGGTGCCCTACATCATGCCCCTGAACCTGATATTTGAATAATGTAACTATGTATCCTATGTATAAAACTATATGTCTATATAGGGATGGTATCCCATGCACGTGCCCCCATAGTCATAAATTGAGTCTGGAATCGTGTCAAATCTTATGTACAAACCTGAGGTTCTGAAATAATATCTACCAAAACTATGGAACCCTAAAAATCTGAGTCAAACTATGTATCTATATATCTGTGTCTATGTAGTTGTATATCTAAACTTGAGTGTCTGAGTATATCTATGTGTCAGAGCCAATCTGTATGTATGAGTATTTAAGCTACTAAACCATGAAATATGATTAAATTTTATCAAGAAATATGAGAAAATTGTGTATCTATATAGCTAAGTCACTAAATCAAGAAATTTGAGTCAATCTGTGTATCTATATATTTGAGCATGTATCAGTGTGAACTATATATATATATATATATGCCCCCCTTTTGGTGAGAAAGTCGATACTAAGGTAAGGGTTTGAACCAAAAGTGATATCAGTAGGCATGTTATTGGTAGTTAGCATTGATAATATGAGCTTAATATCAATTCTTTTGGTGATTTTAAGGAATCATTTGTAAAGTGGGACTTGAGATAGACCTGTGGTCTATAGTGAGTTTATTGAAGAAATATGGATTTTAGTATTTCATGGAGTCAAACTTAGTGGGATAGGAGTGTAATTGGCATAGTGTGGGGGATATCATCATCGAATCCTGCACATAAGAAATGGATCAAAAATTGGAGTTACAATTCTTGAGATATCATAATTTAAAGATTTTGGTATTACTTGGCAAAACTTGCATGCAAGGGAAACCTTAAGGAGGTGGCATTTTTAAAACATGGTTTAAATAGATTGGTTGATTGGTTTGAAAAATCATTTGAACCTTTTGACTTCAGAGAATTTGTTGCTTTGAGCCTAAAAACATGCCAAATATATGGGGAATGAACATGACTTGCTACGATAAGGTGGAGGCACTCATCCAGGCCAAGGAAGAGGTTAACCTGGTAAGGAACCTATCATTTTATGCATTTTTTAAAAAATTATTGAATTTTTATCATTTTTAGTGTAATTTAGGTAGTTCAGGGCCCTTTTTAGGAGGGTTGTGATAGTGTCCCAAGGACCACACTAGTATTTTATTCCTGAATTGAAAACTATCATTAGTCCTTCCTAATGATAAGTTTGGTTAATTTATGCCTCTTAATGGTCTTGAACACCTCCATTTTAGACTTGATGTGTATCAGGTAGTTCAAGGCTTACCCAAGGTTAGAAATGACTAATTTTACTCGAGATTCTTCTCAACCTCTCCAACTTAAGATAAAAAAGTACTTGTTATGAATAGCCTTTTGTTACATTTACCTTTTCTTCATTTTCAACAATTACTATAAATTGGAAAAGATCTAGAAGAATCCCTCCAATGTTTCAAACCCCTGAGAAACCTATGATAATTCATATTTATTCATAAATGAGTATAATTTTTTTATATATCTACATGAGAGGTATTTGAAATTTCAAATTCTAATTTGGAGGGAAAATTTATTATATACTTCAAACTTACCTAGACCAATTTCTAAGACCAAGACAAGATCCGTTAATGTTTTACAAGATAATGTAAGACTATGAAGACCTATACTACCTTTTCAAGTACAGTTCTTGCATTTGACAATGATGCTCCTGCATCAGTACTATACCTCTGTTTACTTATTACAACAATATCTTAGAATTATTTGACCAATCAATAGTGGATCAAGATCTCAAATTCAAGGTTCTTAATACAATACCCTTCTATAAGTTCAATGACCTCTTATTGAATTACCACCTCAACTTTTATAGATGATATAAAATGATTAGAAACCAATTATTTTATTGGTTTTTAAAAATAGTCTCAATATCAATGTTTGCTCTTTAGGTCTGTGTAGGCTTCATTCTACCTTCTTGAGGAACTTAGGCTTGTTTTGATTTACCAAGGCTTAAATAACACTCACGTAATCATTAATACTCCATTACACCTTCATACAATGAAGTTTATGGCATTTGAGAAAATCTTAATGCAGATATAACTCATAAACTTTTTATAAACTCTATTTTTCTATGTAATCAACAACACAATCTATCATTTCTTATCTTTTAGGGAGTATTTATGACTGAGGACACCTTTATTGACTTATAAAAACTTTATACCAACTCTATAAAAAGTTTGAGTCCCAAATAATAAAGACAATTCTCCTTAAAACCCTTTTCTCTGCCCTTCTTGATAATCATCTATAGGTAGACTTATACACAATCAACCACAAATCACGTTATAGGTCCTAAAAATATATAAAAAACACATGAATCATTTTTAGAATACCTTCTAATAAATATCTCCATAATTTCAAAGGATTTCACTAGTTTATTTAGAAGATAAAGGCCTTTTACTCATTCCTAGGGTTTCACAGTCTGCTCCTAACCTGAGAGCTTCTTAGTCATCATTCATAAAGTATAAAGGATATCTAAACTTATTCAAAGTTGTAAAAATACTTTAACTAACTCCTTAAACCTATCCAAACTTTAAATTAAACTCATGCATTCTATTACACATATTTCAAACAATTGTAAATAAATGTAATGCATCGAACATAGTGTATTTGAAGGTTTCATCCACTTGGATATTCTAATGCTCATTTATCACTTTATCTCTTTATCCCTAACATATGATGCATATGAATTATAATGTTTTATGAAATTTATTTGGCAAATAGTTTATGTAGAAACACATGCTAATTATGGAAGTCATCACTAATATTTTTCTCTATTAGACAATAGGCATGTTTCTTATTACATGTGTTCCTTATGGAGAGTGTGACAAAGACAATAAATAAATTATATTGTCACATGTGGAAGGAGACATATATTAGTTACACTCACCAGTGAACATAATATAATGAATAACAACTCATATGTGGTGTCTAGTGCCCTTAATTGGTGAGGTCTTGCATTTGCAACTGGCTTTATAAAACCCAATGGTATGAGATGGTTAAATGTTCTACTGCATTACCTTACCAACTATCCAACATACCACTTACCATTTTTAGTGTAAAAGTTTGTCACATTTATGGAAAGGCATGGAGTGGAGTTTGTCATGCAAGGGTCTTTCAAATGGCTAGAGGGGGATGTAGTGTTGCCCAACATGTGGAACACTCCTAGAGCCATACCACCTTACATAAAGTCATTCCTACATAAATTCATGCCTATCAAGATATCTAAAAATCCTGATGTTAATGTACACCATGATCAAGTAAGAAATATTTTCATCAGAATTAAGATTATGTTTAGAGTGTAGTTCAAATTATTCAATGTTCAGAATCACCATTGTAATGTGGTAAGAATCTATCCTACTCAACCCATCAGAGCATTATGGAAATGGTTCACCATTTCCAATGATGCTAAGTTCCCACTTATCCATCTAGGACAAATGATTGTATGGAACTCAACTTTGATAATCCGCATGCTCACCTAGGACATGGACAACAATGATAATCGTTCTCCATCGAGTGACTCTGAGGACATAGATAATCATTAGGATATGCTCATGGAACTTGTTTTGGCAACACCTATTTTGCTCCTAGTTCAAGAGAGGAATATCTCAAAAAATTATGTAAATTGTGAACATTATATCTAAAACATTGTATCTTATGATGTTCATTTTGTACCTTACCTATGATTTCATTTTTTATGAATATTAGGATCACTCTATTTTGTGAATATTTAGAACTGCACATTTGAAGGTTATTTATTTGTAACAAGCTTATTAAAGGTTCTTTCATTGATCTACATACTCTTTAATATGAAAATTTATGGCGTTTTATGCTTTGTGGAATAATATTGAGGTATGTAGAAGTGAAATACATGGTTGTGGTTATATAGTATTGATGATTGTAATATGATGCTTGTAAGGTGACTAATGGGGATAAAAGAATAATTACAAATATTTGTGCAACTGAAAAAAACCTTTGACCATGAATAAGCTCAAACCTAATTTAATATTTGGTATTAGAAAACTATTCTTTCATGTGCATAAGTGATCTATCAGATTCAATGGAGTTTATCAAATGAATGAAGAAGAAAAAATGGGTAAACATTGTTTAAAGTAATCAAGATAGTTTAGCAATTTTTAAGTTATTTTTTTTAAAAGATTTGTTTTTAAAGTTTTTAGGTGATATTTATCTCCACCATGCATAGTTATTCATTACTACCCATCATATATACTCGTAGTATTGATCTCATTTACGAGGTTTATGTATAATGTACACTTAGTGATTTATATCCTATGTGCTTCCCATCACACCATGTGTTGTTTGATGTCAAACTATACTGAAACTACTCACATATGTGCTTTGTTATATATCTTTGTACATATGTTCTAGCCACTATGTTATATATGTTCTTTGTATATATCACCTGTAGTAGTTCTAACAACTTCCATTTTTGTACATAATTATCAAGTTGTCTTCATGCAAATGTTTAGATTTATAGTCAAGTCTTATGCAATTTATGTGTGTAATTTTTTTCATTGGCAAAGTAGTCTCATGTGATTTGAACACCATATAACATACATACATAACTTTCAAATTTTGTGCATCTTGCCAACAATTATCATGAACCTATCACATTTGTGAAAACATCCAACCATGCATTAAAATCATCAATTGATAAAACTCATTAAAATATTGAGTGAAGTTTCCAAATAAGGTTAAGAAGGTGTTGTAATTGGTTTCAAGTCAAAACTCATCTTGTGTTTCTTTTTATAGAGGATCGTGTTCCATGTTTCTTGTAGGTTGTTACCAAAAAAGATTAAGAAAGTGAAAGTTGGATGTGTAGACTTGTTGTTGGGTTCCTAACTCCTCAGGAAGGTTTATTCTCATTGGATGGTTATTGTAAACATCTTGAGAAGTGATCTAAGCAATTGAAGACCATATTGAGTCAAAGTCCTTTAAAGAAGTTGGATTAGGTCAGAACAGGCCTATTTATAAGCTAAGTTGTCATTTGAGTTGTAACATTGAATTGCCTCATGACAAAAGAAGTTGAATGAATAACATAGAGAAGAATCTCATAACATTGTGTTTGAGAAGTGATAATGTGTAGCTGAGTGCTTAGGAGATTGAATAAAGGGTCTTGTTCAAGAGTAGATGATAGACTTGAAAGTGAGATCTCTATTTAAAGTCATTGAAAGTTCCCTTTGATTTGAATATAGAAGTTTAGAGTCATTTTTATAACAAATGAAGAGATAGTAGTGTTAGTAAAAAAGAGTTTCATGATAATCAAGATCAGACAAGAGATTCATTTTGCAAAATGGTCAAAATATTTTTTGAATAATTAAGTGTACCACTTGTACCATGATAATAATTAATCTATGTACTTTTCATAAATGCTTGTACTAATCTATTTTTCATTGGAAAGGCCTAGATACATAGAGGAAGTGAAGGATTAGTCTTGTCTAAAGATAAGGTAGGGAAGTTGAGAGAGTGGAGTGGTAAAAAAAATATTATTCAAGTTTAGGATACTAGTTTTAGGGTGATTGATTTGAAACATATCAATAGGATCCAAGATAGAGGTAAGGAGATGTAAAAAAGGATCAATTTCTCCATTATTAAGGTTGGACTATTGTTATAACACATATTGTGAACTGTGTAATGACTTTGTGAATGTATTTACGAATAAAATATGATTGATGTTTGTCATGAGACATGTTCAAAGACTTTAAAAATTATAATCTTGGGTTGAGATTGTAATTTGATCTCATGTAGTCAAGATTTAGGCCTTTTAGTTCAAGAAAGTCCTTTTTTTGTATGCAATTAGTAAAATGGAAGAAGTTGGACATGATTTTTGATGATCTAAGCTTCAAAACCTTTGAATAGAGAAAGGATAAGGTATGTGTTATGTGTCCAAATAGGTAAGAGGTATTGAAAGTCTCAGAATTCAAATATTTGAGTTTTGGTTTGTTCTTGAGATCCAAAATAGGGCTTAAACCCTAGAATAAGGGTTTTCACAGAAACAATGCTCTAACTTTGTAACCAACCAATCAAAAACTATGAAATTTGTGATTAAATTATCAAGACCATATATACACATTTAAATTGATTTCAATCTCCTGGTGTCTTCAAACATCCATAAATACTGGTTGTGTTACTTAAACCTGCCAAAACAAGAAAGGCAGGGTTTTAGAAGAATAAGTTGAGCATCTCTTAGGGTAGTAAAGCAAAACTCTTGAAAATTGGTCCACATGGTCTATAAGGGTGTATTTATAGGATATAGTTTTTTTCATCCCTTGAAATTTATTTTTGAATAAATTACATGTGACTTTGTACTTCCGGACCCTGTATGAAGCCTGTAATTGAGTTGTTATGATAAGATATTGATAACTCATGATTTTTTGAGTATAAAATAGGAAGGTAGATCATTATAAGCCTTGTTAAATGAGTGTTTTGAGATATTTTAGGGATCCCCATAGTTAAAATAATAGTCATAATTCCTCACAACTAAAATAATGGTTCCTTCTATGAATGTTTTGAAATGTAATAATTTAATGGCAAGTTATCCTTGACATTATATAAATAATAAAAATCATCCATCTATGCAAATCCTGAGAGGTCTATATATTTATTTTTTAGAAATGAATATAATAATAGTCAAAAGTACATGACTCTAAAAAATATCATTCAACTTCAAAATAAAGCTTAAGTTACTCAACTATATGACACAAACAAAAATAAAGATTGTAAATTCCAAACTTGATATGCCTGGATATGTTTTATAAACACAAAAATTTTGATTCTTTATTTTGTGATAATTTTACATATATTATAGTTAGTAACCAATAGATAGAAAAAGTCAGAGATTAAATATATCTCATTCTGTCTTCAACATTGTTGTAACGACTGAATATATAAGGATATAATAACTGAATACAAATTTTGCAAAAGTAGTTACGTATATTTTGTTATGATTACTTTTCCTTATCACAGATATTTTTACCTATCCCATGAGCTTGAGAAAACAAGATTTTGTACTTTGCCCTCAAAATATGTAGATCGTGTTCATATATAACAATCATTCCTTCATGTTTCATTTTCATGGTCTTGGCAGTATCACCCCTAAAATCATGAAGTGCTTTTGTGTATGAATTTGTGGCTTATAGACTGAGATAGTTTTTTTGAAGCTCCATTTTCTCACCCCTCAATGTGCAAAGGGTTTCATGAAACTCCTCAATCACTTTGTTCTTCTCAGCTAAAGTAGTTTCCAACTTTGTAATGTTTGTCCTTGCATTTTCTAAAATATCAGACGATAACATGTTTTCCCTTTTTAGTGATTCCTCTCTTAAGAATGCTAGTGACAACTTCAAATGGAGATGATCCACCGTTAACAACACATCTTTGCACTTCATCCGTGAAATAAGTTCATCCATATCCTCAGGCATTTGGGTGGCTTCATTTATTGGATCATCTGTAAAATTACACAGTTAAGTCACTAAAAACATTCAATTAAATTTAAAACCACATAACAGACTACAAAAAATGATATGAAGTATGGAAGACAACATGTTAGTAACAAAATTTTACTTGTGGTGTGTTGTCAATGCTTCATTAAATCACATACATTTTATGAAACATTATTATGCCAAATTATTTATTTTGTACTTGTGGTTATGCCATCATTCTATTAGTTGGAAAGATTAAATTTTATGGGAGCAAGGGAACCACATGTGACACAAATAGTAAAGAAAAATTTATCCCCATAAATTATTCATCACATGTAGTTACATAAATTGATTGGAATTTCATATGTAAGACATCATTGTAGTAAGATTGATGGACATTTTAGTGTTATTCCTAACTTGATGTATATGTTCCTTATGACAACACAACTATCCATTTCTACTTAAATTTTTTTAGGTAAAATACTAAACCCCAACATAAGAGCTATAAGATGGCCAAAATATTTACAAACATTAGAAAACAACTTAGAACACCATGCATTTTTACCTCTAGCATGCTCGTTATGATATTTGAAAGTGTTGGTTGCCTCCTCACCCATCCTCTTTATCCAAGCATGGTCTGCAGGCATTTGGAAATCAATCAAGTATTATGTAGGCACCTTGCATTAATAAATTGATGAAATAAGATATGTGGAGGGAAAAGAGAAAACTCATGCATTCAATACTATATTTCACTCCATCCAACCATGGTAAGTTGTCAACATACTGTTGATGCTGTGGATTGCACCCTAGACAGGAGGCCGAGCTCCTGCCTTCCACACGTCAAAATGGAAACTCCCCTCTTCCCTGTGGGCAAGGCAAAACTGGGGAGAGAGTCTCTAGATAAGGGCTAGCTCCTTTTGATGCATCTGAGTTATTCCAATAAGTGCTAATATATATATAATGAGGGGGGATGAAAAGGGAGGAAGATTGGGGATGAAAAGGGAGGAAGATTACAAGAAAACAAAACCTAATCTAAGAGGGTGATGCACCAAATAATTTTGACCTACTCACACACACTCTAAACCATAAGAACACATACATACACTTTGACTGGTAAAAGGGCCAGACTGCAGGAAGCTTAACAGAGAGGCTTTAATGGAACACATGGGAAAAGGGACTTACCATAGGTGATGTAAGAAAAGCACACTGTCTAGTAACCTCCTTTTGCCTCTGCGTTCCAAGTACAGCTCTTCTTGTCACCTGTAGGAATGGTGCCTTGTAGATACCATATGCATTGGTATCAACCTTGTGAAAGCATTAGGAAGCAATGACTGAACACAAGACTAACACTCAGACACACTCAGAGATATCTAACCAGAATAGAGGTAAAAATGCATTTTTTATTGATTCTAGGTGAAAATTGCCAGGGCTTTGCCTTACAATGTGAAAGATAGATCCTTTCTCAAAATGAGAAGTCTACAATATATAGAGAAAGAAAAGAGGCCTTTTGGCGCCCTTTTTTCAAGTGACCCATGTGCATTCCAATCATTGGGAAGAGGAAGCCACTTAAACATCATATGCAAAATTATGGGCCGCACCGTTTGTCTGCAAACAAGACGCTCCTTCAAGGCAATTACATGGCTTGTCTGCTCATCAATGCAAAGTGAAGAAAATGGGTCACATCATTCACCATTCGTGCCTCTTGATGATCAATTCGTAGACACTGTGTCAACCACTGGAGTAACTCCTTGAGTTGACACCTTCCTTTGCCACTTGGACTATTTTTTCCATTTTTGCACTTGGTTCTTTTGCCCCTCCTTGGCTTTGTCTTTCTTCTGGCCTTAAGCCTTTGAATTCCTTCGGGTTCACACTTAAGTCTGAGAAGATCAACAGCTACTTTGTTGCCACAAATTTGACGTCCTTAGGTCCGTCATCCTCCTTAGCAATTCGTTCATGTCTTTCCCACTGGCTTTTGCTGCTTTCCACTGATTTCAATAAGTGACAAATGGCGTGTCTGTTGTGAAACAGGCAAGGACATGTGGTAACATCCGCATAACTTATAGAAGCTTTAGGTACCTTTTGAGATTCCTGTGGAAGATGACACGTGTCAACTTCCACTGAGCTTTAGAAACAATATAGAAACATTTGAGACTCATTTGGATTCACACAGACGATGACACTTGGTAGGTTTTGCTCTCTTTAGTAATACGTTCGAGGCCCACCACAGTCTTTACTGAACAAAAGGGAGAGACCACAGATGTTGACACTTATCAGCTTCCACCGAGATTTGCAAAGGACACGTGGCACATTCCACTGCTCTTAGAAAACATGTCAAAACCTTTCACAGTTGCCACTTGGTGCCCTCCATAGAACTCTGAAGGAAACCTATTGAAAGGAGCTTTAGAACTCGGATGCAGACACTTGTCACACCCCGCTAAATTTTTTGCAAGGGACACGTGGCACATTTCACAGCTTGGGCTTTTTCCTGGTTGGCACTCAAGAATTTAAAGGTCAAACAACTATTTCCTTGTTGTAAAATTGACGTTCGTGGGCCCGTCACTATTTGAAAACCAATAGCTAGTCTATTTCCCTGAAATTCACAGCTTTAGAGACATCACCGTCCTTGGAAATTCCTTCAGTCTTTTGCTTTGGACCCTCCTTAAGGGAAGGTGTCCCTTCAGTTTTGGAGAAGTGCTCTTCTTTCGATCTCTGAGAGTCCCCCGCAAGGGCACCTGCCCTTCGGGGTCCTTCGACGGCCTTTTCTCTTCGGTTATTTTCCCACAGACAAAATGTCTGCGAGAGTTGTCTCGCCCGCTTCTTTTCTTCAGAACCTTTTTCCCATAGATTTTTTTCTGCGAACTTTGTCTCGGAGACTTTTCCTGCAGACAAAAGTCCACAAGAATTGTTTCGACCATTTTGCTTTACCCTTCGGCATTCCTTCGGGTTTTCTTCCCGTGAACTTTTCCCTGAATTTCTTCAGACATTTTGTCTAAAGGAATTCCTTCAGACAAAAATTCTGAAAGAAATCCATTTATGCTTTGCCTTTGCCTTAAGTCCTTTTTCACGGGGTTTTTTCATTCATAGTCCTTCCAAATTTCTTCAAAACTTTTGTCTGAAGGAATTATGTCCTTGTCTTTTCATTCAACTGCCTTCAAAAGGTGCCTTTTGAGAAATCTACTTCGATACTGTCGCTAACCAAGTGCCCTTCGCAAGGGCACTTGTCCTTCGAGAGACTCTATTGAACCGTTCCTTTGAACCAAACTGTTGAACTTTGATGATGAGCTTTGTCGTTGCACCAAAGCGATGAACCAAACACTTGAACCAAAATGATTGAATCAGACTATTAAACCAAGCACTTGTCCATTTTGCACCTAAGTGTTGGGAACCCATTTATTCTCTGCAGAGTCCATAGGAATTCTCTATAGAGTCCGTAGAAATGGGCCTGCAGAGTCCGTAGAACTTCCAGACTTGTGCAAAATCAAAATATGAACTAGCTCAAAACAATAGGGAAAGAAGGGGACTGATTTTGGCCTGTTGGACCAAAAATGGTCAACACATACATAGTGAGATGTGAACATGTGCACTACATTAGTAACATTTGAAACATTAACAAGAAAAAGGCAAATATGTCAAAATGATAGCATACCTATCAAAATAATTAGATACCATACATGTATATATGATTGAAAGAGTATATGTGACCATCATCACAATAATTAACCATGCACCATCATGCACCACATCACTAAATGCAATATCAACCACCAAATCATTTATTAAATCATAGATAAATAACACACTTCTTAGCCAATAAAAAATATAAATTAAACACTTATATTCAAATTGTGATGTCCAATTAATATGTATCATTTCATATCATACATGACATACATATCATGTCTAAGGTAGTATCTACCATGTAATATCCATGTTCTTGGCATGGATATAAGACCTCATATCGAGGACACATAATTTGGAAGTGGACTACCACTGAATTCAAATATATGCATTTATGAGCCAACCATGAAGATACATGCATTTGGGACTGTTTGGTTTAAGAAGATCGATAAAAAGCAATAAGAAAACATGAACATAAAGAATATACTTATTGGTTTGCTAAAAAAGAGTGAATAACTGACCTCTATGAAATGGCTCATAATGATTTTGATGATGTCATGTCATCTGTGTCACAATCTTATACAAAATTTCAATACATGATACAATTAAAATATATAATGGTAGGGTTGAGTGAAAGTAATGGGAAGAAAGAAGTGTGTAAGCAACATCGATGCAGATGCTACCCTCATAATTTTCCCCATTATCACTTGATAAAATGGTAACCCTGAGGGGTTGTAATTGCTCCATGGCATTCATCTTCAGAGGACCAAAAAGGAGTATTAGATCAATGTTGGAAACAAATAGAGGCATAATAAAAATTTGGACATACAAAGGCATTGACTTTATTTATGTGAGGAAACTCATGAGAAGCAATTTTTTTTCAGTCCCCCAATAAACCCTCTTACATTTCTATCCAAGGTAATTTGTCAAAAGGAATGCATTCGTCATTAGTAAAATGTGTATGAGTGTCCTCTGTCAGAATTCTAGATGGTGATTGTTGAAAAAATATCAAATTTATTATTGAAAACCTAAAATCAATGTACCTTGTACTCCATGTAAACCATTGAACAAATTGAATATAATTTGATGTCCACTATTAGCTACATCTTACCATTGCTCAATCCTCTATCTTTCTCACTCAAGTTATCGATGAGCTTCTCATCACCTTATACAGACTTGCGTTCTTCGTGATAAGTTTTTCCTTGAATTATATGCAAGCATTATGCCATTGATATCCTTCAAGGCCATGTCACTGAGATTACATAGTTGGGAGACATTCTCCCTCACCATCCATGATCTTTCCAGCCTATCTATCTCGCTGATGTTCTAATTTTTTAAGAGTCATTCTATTGGCCTACATTTGTATTCTATTTTTTTGTATTTTATTACTTTTGGTTTTATTTTCCCACTATTGGCATGCCCTAGGGGTCTCCTTGAAATGGGCTATCTACAATGAATTTTGAGATGGTGGCTATTAAGTCTTTATAGTGACCAAAAAGGATGACCACCATGACCACTAAATGTGTTGCATGGCAGCAACATACAACAATGCAAATCCTGCTTCACAAGACCCATATCTACAATCATATACTCATTTGAAAACTATTATTCAACAAAGAAGCCATTTCATGTTATATGCATAAATAAAAAAGCAAACAACATCCTTAAAGACACAATAATGTTCTTACATAGTTAGGTTTGACCTCCTTCATATAAGATTCTAAGGCATTTGAAACCCAATCACTATCATCATCATCATCGTCAACAATGTCATTGAAATCCTCATAAACCTCCTCCTACATTAATGGTCAATAAAAATATGTCTCTCTAAACATAAATGAAACAACAGACATGTATGACCATGATGGAGTAAATAAGAATAAGAAAAACCAATACACACGTACGTGGGGATGAAGTCATCATGTAAGTCATTATCCACCTCATCACTATGGATCTACTCCACCCCCTCTACCTAACATATAAAAAACCAACATAGAAAATCAAAGGCTATATTAAAATATGTATATTATTGACAAGAATAGGTATGCAAAAAGGGCCATAAAAAGAAACATCTATGAACATGAGAATCAAACAAAGATTAAGTTTGGCCAAGACACGGAGTGATTGGATGATTTATGAACACCCTCGTTACCTTGGCTTCACTCCCTCCCCTCATGCTATAATATTAAACATGACATAAAAAATCACAATGTGGATGCAAAGTTAACAAACATTGAGTATTATATGTATGGAAAGAGAATAATTATTCTGGCATGTCTATTTCATGAAACATCATTGAAAGTACATGCATTATCCCCTCATTTTCATCTCCAATAGGAAACAAACAAAATGCCCATCGAGATTCCCCAATAGGATATTGGTGGCCATGTAATGATTGTCCAAGCCCAGTGGGAATCCCACCCCCATTGGTGGGTACACCATGTGAAACCCTATTATGATCTGTGATGAGTTGATAGGGGGCCTAAACTTATGCATGCCCATAATGATGATTAAATATTGATTTATTTATCTTAAAATGAATCAATGTGATAAGTGATTAGCATATACAAATAATACTTGACTTAAAAAATTTACCTGCAAGGGTAATAACTGAAATTACATACAATCTGTTTCACCTCAGCTAAAGTTTACTACAAGAAATTATTTCCTTTTAGACCATCCATCATAAATTTGGACCATTTGTTACATCCTAATTACACCTTAAGTTTTATAACCTTTGAATCCATGGATTATGCAGTTATCATTTGATTATTATTGCTTTGATTTAATCTTTATGACATATACTGGCTATGAGACAATGATATGCTGATTATGTTACATAATTAATTAATTATGTGATAGTTATAATTTATTATTTTTATACATTGTGAATGCATATTTGTTAGTTATGCCACATTCATTTGATATATATGATGACTCAGACTAACTAACTACTTGTTGTGAGGTGGATGCAAGATTGATTTTACCTTTAGATTATGTTGTAGGGAGAGCATCATCAGAGAGGATGATGTAGATGGGATGATTGGGAGATGACAGAGGAACTACTAGTAACCCAATACACACACCACAATAGAATAACTTGTTTGACTTTTTATTTGGTTTAGATAGTGAGTGCTAATATATTCTACCATGATCATGTTTTGATTGATGCTTATGATGATCTGAATCATGTGATTTAATGTATATTTGTATTGCATATGTTAGGTTGTGGAGCTAAAAGCTTCACTGATGCAGACATGGAGAAGGCCTTTGGAGGAGTTGCTGGAGTGTCACAGACACCGGCGTCGGTCAGGCCAATTGACATCGGCAGAAAAGAGACAGGAAGCAACCGACGTCGGTCAGAGATTGGCCAACATCGACAGACCCCAGGCAGATAGGGACCGATGTCGGTCGCCTGTGTGGTTCGACTACGAGTATATTATGGGCAGTTGGTTGACGAACCAAGTGTTTGCATGATGAGTGCTAATTTTAGACTAAGAGCTACGAATCTAATTATTGTAATTAGGTGTCTAATTATTGTTTGGATGAGATCTATATAATAGACTCATGGTTGTATTGTAAACTCGTGCTAGAGAGTAAGAGAGCATTATTATAAGCTCCTTCTGTGTGTGAGGTGAGCAATGGTGTGTTCCTCCTAGTGCCACAATACCAAGGTGGGTACTGGTTTGGAGAATCAGTAGGGTTCTTCAGGAGTGTATGATCTTAGTCATCAGGTGAGCATGGCTTTTATAAGAGATCTACATGGTAAGTAAGATCATTGATATGCAAGTGTATGTGTGTGCAAGGTCAAGGTTCACAGGTGTGCAGAACCAGGTTGATTTGCAGGTGTGCAAAGTTAGAGAAGACAGCGACACAACAGGGAGCAGTATCAGGAGAGATCTACTTGGAGTACAGGTGTGTGCTCAGAGCAAAGAGGAAGGCAAGGAAGATCCTTCCATAAGTAAGGTCTATTGAGGTGCAGGTTGATGCAGGTTCAGGGGAGATCTACTTGAAGTACATTTGTGTACTTGTGGAGTGCGTGGAGCACTTGTGGTGTGCGTGGAGCACAGGTATAAGGTGAACACCAACTCTGTGTTTGAGTTGGGTGTTGGGACCTAAGAGAGAGAGCTTTGAGGAGAGAATTACTGTTCACTTGAGGTGTGGGAAGCCTCTGAAGAGGTGGTGGAGAAGAAGTGGCATCTTCTTTATTGTATTCTTTTTTGCAAGAGTTTTAATACAAGTTGTGTATTGTGTCTCATATCATGTGTTATTTCTGGATTCTAGTTACTTGTTGATTCTGGTTAATTCCGCATATTAAGTTGCTTGTATTTGGTAATCAATTGTGTGCTTCCGGTGTGTTTCATATCCCAACAACATAGATATTATTATACAATGTTATCTTATGATAAATGTTGTCAATGCTTACACTAAGTGGGATTGTCTAACACAGTGACATGTTTAAATCATATTCAGTAAATATCATTGTCTTAGTTTGGTGTCTTTTTGTATAAAGTATTAATAATTGCATTAACCGTAGAACACTTGAGATATTAAATTTGTTAGCTATGACTCGAGTGGTATTCAATAATTATCTTAAAATAATTGGATTATTAATTAGTTTAATTTATCTTTTATTGAAATAATTTTGGATTAAATTAAATTAAGAAAATTTAACTATAAGCCAATGCATGGATTTCTCAAGAATTAAAGGTCTAAAACTAGACTTAAGTGAGCTTAGTGAATAACTAGGCCTTGAAAACAAGTATTAGCAAGCATGAATTTTTAAATAAATAAAAGCTCAAGAGAAGTGTTAGTATTGGATTTGGAAACTAAACACTAGATTAAATAGATTTTTGCATGAAAGAATAAAAATAAGAAAAGGAGATGGAAATTATAATAAGCTTAATTGATTTTGGAAAAAGGGTGATTTATTCATGATAGAAAAGAATAATGATATTACATGTATAAGTTAGAATTTTAAAGGGAACTCATATTGAGATTTTAAGAAAAAGAGATAGAAGAAATTATTATAAAAAAGAAGGTAAAGAAAGCATGGAAGATATAGAGAGGGGTAGAAAAGAAAATGAAGAAAAGGATAATGACAGAGAGAGTACGACAAGGAGAAAGGATGAAGGAGGTGAGCAAAAGATATAACATAAATGGAAAGCCATTTCTTTAAAGGAGGATAGACTAGGAGAAAATTACCAGGTAAGAGGAGTAATTTATTTCATGATTGTTATATAATGGAAAATTACTGTGAATGAATTGTATATATGTTTTCTTAGCTTGGAAATGTAAATCTGGGTGGATAAATTTCTGAGTAAAATAATTGAAACAACTTGTTTAGATTTATTACTATTTCTAAATTTACTAGATATTCTTAATGTATAGAACAACGACTTAATAAGGAAAGAATGCAACATTTAAATACATATATGCAACGATTTACAATATTATGTTATAATCTAAAACCAATTAATAACTTTACATTTTCTTATTGAGAAAAATGGCCACTAAATGACGACCTAGAAAATGTCTATGCATGCAGCAACTTTGTAATAAGTGGCTTGATTTTCATAAACAACTTCAATTAATTACTTATTTATAGTAAATCATTGAGTTGCTAAATATAATTGCTGAGTTTTAAAAAAATAAAATGTTGAGTTTATATAAATATAAATCACTGAGTTTTTGAGATAAGCTGTAATATAATATTAATAACATGCATGTTGCATAAAAGGCATCATCTATAAGTTTAACTCCCAACAAAAAAATATATATAGCAGATGTTGTCGATATATATATATAAAGTTTAACTCTCAACGAAAGAAATATTTAACAAATGTTGTTGATTTATGTATGTATGTATTTATTATCAGATTTGTAATAAAGTCATAATTTATATTCAGCTAATGCAAAGAAATAAGTCATTTTATTCTTTTAATTCATAGTGCATGCATTGAATAGTTGGGGTCACTTCATTCCCTGATAGCATTATATAATAGTGGTGTCAAAATAATAATTAATAGTAAGTATTATTAATTAAATATTTATAAGACATCTCTTTATTTTTAAGATCATGGTTGAGTATTAGTTGGTCGTCGCTGAAGTACTTGATCTCCTTCTAGATTAATTATGCTCCTAATTGTAATGTATTTGGAGATGATAATAATAATTGGAATGGTGAACAAGGATATTGCAATACATGTGTAATAAAGACACGGTATTTTAGAGGCATCTCTCTCCTAGAGTATTTATTATGATAGTTTCATCGATCTAAGAGATCTAAGTGATCAAAGTATATTACCTAATTAAGGAATAATGTATAGTATGGATTAAAGTAGGAGATAAAATTATACCAAATAGTTATTTGTATGGATAAACATAATAAATGATTACGAAGAGCTCAAGTAGATTATTCAATAATACGATCATACTGTAGGATTGTACAATGAGCATGCTTTGGTGCCATATAAATTTTATAGAATGTATACATCCGATATCATGTAGAGTTTAAAACTTAAATAATGAGTTATTAAAATTGATGAGTCGGATCCTGTTATAATCAGTCCAAATTAGTTAAAAATTTGTTGACTAGTTTCTCATAGCTAAACATCCGTCAAGATTAATACTATTTGTGCTAAAATTATGGGATTAAAGATGCTTATATAAATGTTATTATATAGTGATATTATAATAAATTATATATCAAATATCTCATTATTTAATGAAAATATAAGTGGATGAACAATACTTTATTAAAGTATTTGGTCTAATCATAATCAGGATTATATACTCCAATATATTGTATGGAGTAGATTTAAGAACTATCATGGTTTAGTGATTTGTACATTCATATATTTTGATGAGACTTAAGTGTATCAGACAAGAGTAATTGATATATTGCCAAAAGTTTATAAGCGAAACTAGATGCGAAGGAATTTGTAGCCTTGAAAACTTGTGTATGGAGTTGTGTACGCTTTAAGATTCAGAAAACTTGTGTATGGAGTTGAATATTATTAAACTAACAGTCAGTTAGGGATAAGAATCATAAAAGAGTATTACATTAATGAATCCTTTATATTGAAAATATCATCCAAAAATTATATTGTGATCAATAAAGCACTTAAGGATTTATGGATGTGTAGGGAGTTCTTGATTAAAAAAATGCAAATGAACAATATAGTATTTACATACCATTAGAGTACTTACACATGGTGCGTGTACAATTATTCAAAGATAATAGGATTATACCTAAAATTAATTATATAAAAAAGTCATAAAATATATGTGGGACCAAAACTAATCATATGATAACAATCTCTTAAAGGAATAATAAATTATTGAATTATGTACATGCGAGGTACAACTTGGTTGTGAGTTATCTGACTCTTTAGAAATGCTATAACTGATTGTTAGTTTAATAATATTCAACATTGAATACTTATGTGTGATTTGAGAGCATTTTTATGTACAAGTTTTTAGACTTATTTAGCATATAATATGTGCTTATAAGCTATAATAGTATGCAGTTTAAACATAGGGTGTGCTTGGGTGTATAAACTCACACTTGTTGGATTATTATTTATGATTATGGCTCACTTGTTTCTTAGAATTGCATGCATATTTATCATAATTATGTATTTGTATTCATAAATAATGAAATATGATAGCATGGGATGTCATAGAGTACCACAGTATAAAAATATGTTATACTCGGATGGTACATACTGTAATTGTTATGTTAAGACTCACACTTTCATTTGACTGATTAAATGTATACGTGTTGGTTATTACTTTGAATATCATATTTTTTAATAGTTAGCAATACTTTATGTATATGTACAAACAACCTTTAAGAGTGTAACAAATGCTATGATAGAATATTTTTATGTTTCATGGAAACTATGACTTGCTTTGTTATATCTGGTAGAAGCTTATTTTTCTAGATATTTAAAACTAGTTTATATGTTTATCTGTGGAAAGTTAGTAGTTATATCTTAGAATACTAGACTATGGTAATATAGGTTATCATGGGGAGTAGTATGTTATAAACTAATTATGGTAGTTAGACTTTGCAGTTAAATATGTATTTTTATCCAAATGGTAAAAACTACCATCATTATTTCTAATATGGGATATAAAATAATGTAAGTATCATTCATACGCTTGATGGAATAAATGTATGCTTTGATTAATCCTATGTTTAGCATGTTATGTGATATGATTACTATTAGGTTTTTAGTTGAATGAATCTTGGGGATTAAATTTATGTTTAGTGAGACAATATCATTTCATGAATACAATTTATATATTTGTGTGATATCTTGTAATAGAATAGATTTTCTATGATACACTGCATGTCTAGTTTTAGAAATCATACAACACATGGGTACTTACTTGTTACTCTAGATTCCTACACCATCACTATCTACTCATCCATGAAGGAAGGGCCATTTCTTGATGGGATTAGTGTGGGTGATTGTTAGTCCGTGGTTGGTGTGAAAAAGTGCTTGAATGATACTTTTCCTCCCCATAATAGTACTACTTTTGAGACAACTCTTAAGATTTCCATAGATACTGGAGAGATCAAGGAACTCATGCTCCGAAGAGACTTGTAACTTATTTTTGTACATTGTATATTTTGTATCAATGATTAGAAACATGATCATGTAGAATTGTGATTGCATATCTACTATATATTGATAGTAGTGGTTGTGTATTGTACCAGTAGTGGCTGAATATTTATAATTACTTTCTATGATTGTATTACGATGCATTTTCTTAGATTGATAGTGATTGTTAGATGTCACGTGCTTATTTTTAGTTATTATTGTTGGATTATTTTTGTATGATCACTGCTTAGATTCTCGTGGTGTAATCTATTTATAGTTTATGTGTTTATATTTTTTAAAAAAATTATCACGTATTTCTAGTTAGCACCCAATGGGGTTGTTACACTATTGAGAGCCAAAATATTAGTTGGAAACATATAATAGTTTGCTTGTATATTAGTCTAGAATATGGTTTGCAACATTGAACCTTATCTGTAAACCTAAAAAATTAGCTTCAAAGTAATGTTTGCCATGACACTCAATTATTATGTGGAAGGGCACGAGAAAGTGATTAATTGGCCATATAACAAAGAAATCATGAAATTTCCTATGTGTAACCATCCTTCCATCTTCCTATGGGGTATGTGATTGCTTCACATGGTAGTCATTCATTGGCCATACGATCATGGGATAAGAAATATCCCCTACATTGCATGATTCTATTGGAATCTTCAATCTTGAAGCCAGGCACATTATGATTCATAAAATGAGTGGTCCTAAAATCATTGAAAGGTCCTAAAAGGCCTATCTACATGTTTTAAATATAGTATCACTTATGTAAATGTAAAATCATTCTTATAAAACCTTAAAAACTAATCCTACGTTGGAAGAAGCATGTTAGTTAGAGATAAAGACTAAGAGATAGATTCTTGGGTCTATTTCAAGAACAAGATGAATAAATACCTATTATCATGTAGATATGAGGTTGAGCAGAGTTCAAAAAGTAAACAAACTAGTATAAGATCGAATTAGGGAAACATGAGTGCTAAAGGAGGAGTGAAAAAGGCCTTTTATGCCTATATTTTGTAAATAACACTGTGTAAAGTGGTCAATAAAGCAATTTTATTTGGTGTTGTAGGTAATTTTGTAGATGAAAAGTATTTATTCACTAATTTTGATCCTTATTACATATGTCATAATGATTTTAAAATTGAATTTTGAATGCTAAGACATGGAAGAGAATCTTGATGATAGTCTATAGTCTAAAACAGGATGTTGTGTGTTAGAAAGCCAAGTTTTCAAATATCATTTTATTAACATTTTAATTGGTGTTATTATGTGATTCATATATGAATGAATAGGATTTAATATTTATTTAACTAATTATAGACTTGAAACAAGGTTTATATTATTCAAACTCTCACTATTTTGTTATTCTGGGTGCACACAACCATAATAATCACTTGGAACACGTGTAGAAATATGCATGAGTTCAATATAAGGATTGTAATGGTTGAATGAATTTATTAAGATTATTTTACAAGAGTTAGCAAGATAAAATAGGCTCTAGGCTTTGTGAACTATTGTTAAGAAGCTTTCAGGGTTTATACATTTTCAAAACCCTAAAACAGGGTTTTCAAGCACAAATTGATCCATAACTCCAATTTGAACCAATAAAATGTCTTAATTTTTTGAAGGAAGGTGATAAGAGATGTTTGAGAACCAATTTAAGTGTTAGTAAATGAACATAAGTTATGAGGAATAAGATATAATCAATTGTGTATTGAGTTTCCTGTAGGTGTTTATTAAAAAACCTTAGAAAGGTGATAATTTGATTATTTCATTTTGTTCTTTGCTTCAAACCCTGTACAATGGTGTGTAATGTAGTTCAATCCATTTAGTATTGGCGTTATTTCAATACCAGTTAGGAAACTCAAATAGGCCTATACATACTTAATAAATCAGAGTTGTATTTAGGTTATTCTCTTGAGAAACCAATAGCTCCAAGATTGGTTTCTCACTATATTAGGTAATCTATAGTCAATAAGAAGGTCATCTAATGAATCATTGAGAAGAAAACTAGAACAATACATCTTTCTCAAGACCAACAAACCTACATACAATCCTGTAGCAGAGTTTAAGATTGGGCTGAGTTTCTTGGTCATTTGATGACCCAACTGATGATTAAAACACGTGCAAACATCCAGAGGCTCTATATATAGATGCTTGCAATGGTTGGTTTGTAGGATAAGTATAGAACGTATACTGCAATGTTTTCATTTTATTCCACAAGCACCATCAATGGAAAATGAGACTCATTCATAGGGTCCTATAATTGCATAAGTTGCAAATGAGAATCATATGGGTGACAAAAAATTAATAAAGTAGTGACATTCCTTGTTCATTACACAATGCACATTCAAAATGACAAAATTCAATAAAAAATCACATTACATCTCCATAGACATGGCTCTCTATACATAGTCTCTATAAAAACATACGACAAATAGTACAAATTTGAACGCATACATGTAGTTATCTCTTTGTGCCTCCTTACAACCACGCTGGAGTAGAGTTTTGATACGAAAGCTCTTCTATTTACCTCTAATGCCAAAATACCTTGAATGCATGGGTATCTGGTTCAAGTTACATTTTCATGGGTATGGGTATACAGTTTCAGTTGAATTGGGTGATTCCTATGAACAAAACATTTAAAATCATCCCAGGAAATGGTGTATGAGGGAAATGATGGTTCACAGTGGTAATGCGGCTCCAACACACGTTGCATTAGAAATGATGGTTCACAGTGGCATGGATGATTGTTCGCAGTCATGGGGGGTTGGCAGTGAGTTGGTCGTGGGTGATCATGATGAAGTGGTAGTGAAGTTGGTCATTGGCACTAATGGTTAGTTTATTGGTCATCGATTACAGTTAACGACATGTAGTGAAGGTTAGTGGAAAAATTGGTGAAGGGAACGAAGTTGGCGAAAATCACCAATTGAAAGGTTGACTATGATAAACTTAAACGCTGTGATGTACACACTACGTCGATAATACGTATTGGTTAAATCCGACTATATTTTTAATAATAAAACATTATACATTATTATCATTTGTATCAATTAAACTACAAGTTTTAAAATAATAATTATTAATTATAAATACAACCTAATTAATTAAATAAAACATTAAAATTCCTTGACATACCAGTCTCAAGGCTATGCTATGAGCCACCTTATGTTTGATATCCAAAAAGTTATCTTTATTGCTTCAATTAAAATTGTAAATTTTTATAAATTTAAATTAAATAAGGGTCTATACAAGTTAAAAAACAAATTTTAAGCTCTCATTCAACTATGAATTCTTTCTTTATTTTTATAAATTTGAAAATTATAGTAGTTCGCCTCAACATTAGTTATCCACAATCTTTTCCTCTAGGAGATCAAATCTCGATGCCCTTTTTCTATAAATGGTGGGATATCATACCGGACTATGTATTGTAAATGGAGGTAAAAGCAAGGAGTGTAATTCTTTTTTTATATTTTTTTAATTAATAAATTATTTAAATATTATTTAGTATTGGTACTCTTTTTAAATGACCTAAATATAATCTTATTACATATAATAATCTTCATAAAAATGAGAAGATTGTTTCATCCATTCATTTGTAAGTCAGTAAGCATTTTTTTTAACTTGAAAACATTTTAATCTACAGATTGTTACTTTGTTATCTTATTTTAGCATTGATATGTCAGTTTGACTAAGTTAAAGTGAATTGGAATGTGTTTCTCCTAAATAAGATTGTGTTTTGGTTATATATATATATATATATATATATATATATATATATATTGTTGTGTTTACACCGTCTTGGCATTAATTAATTATTTTTAAATTCAGACTTGTGTTTCATCCAACAAGGAATGTTATCTTCCTAGGCTGATAACAAAAACATTAGGGTGTCAACATGGTACGGAGAGTGTTAGAAGAATGATTATATAACTATCCCAAAAAAAAAATTAAAAACGAGAGCAAAGATTTTTATTTTCATTCAAAATTTATTTTTTTATAGGTTTTTTATGTCGCCTTTTATTTTCAAAGTAAATAAAGTTAAATTAGATAAGGTTTTATGGAGAGGGTTGTTGCTCCTATTTTTAATGTCTTGGTAGTCTCATGAAAAATAAAAGACATGTAATAAGATGTTTTTGAATCTTTTTCTAAAAATAAGGAGCTGAGAGATAGTTTGAACGGGTAGAAAAAAAAGGGGTTGGGAGTTTTTCATCCCTACTTCTATTTAAAAAAAAGATATCCTATTAAATGTAAATTTATGAATGGTATATAAATATTAATTATAAATAAAAATATAACTATTTTAAATATCATCCTTTATGAAATTGGAGCATACAATCAGAATTTTAATACCATAAAATCACTTTTGCTATATATGCTCCTATATTTATTTTATAGTATTTATTGAGAAAATTTAGGAGTCCTCTTCCATGGGACCACTTCCTTAATTTATTTTGTTTTATTTTTGTTTTGATTTTTTCTTTAAAAAATAAAAATTAACTTACTCCTTATGTTTTTAACATGAATTCAAAAGCATATTTTTTAAAATTATTGGAAGATTTTCTTAAAAATAAAGATTTTTTTATTTTTTTTGATTTATTAATTTATTATTATGTAACCAAAATTTAAAAATAATTAAAAAAAAAAAAATCAAACAAATTTTGAAAAATGAATAAATTATACAAACTTAAACAAAATGTAATGTTCTATTACGAGTAATGTTGTTATGTTCAACCTATTATATTTATAGTCTAAAATAGTTGAAAAAATGACAAATAATTAATAATAAAAAAATGTTTTTCCCATTCCATTCATTACCTAATAAAAATTATTGTTATAATTATATTTTGAAAGCAAGTATACCTTGAGTATATATGGTTATTACAATCATGTACAAGGACTTCTCACTATTAGATGTCATAGATAGAGAAATCATTTTCACATAATATTTTGGGTATCACATATCATTCTTCCCTCATGTGATTTAATATATATTTCACATAATGATGGGTATATAGAAATAATAAGCTTCTTTTATGTATTATTAGGTAAATAGGAAACACGAATATGTAGAGAGATTTGGTATATTAATCACATGATATATATAAAATAGAACTATTTATAATAATAAAGAACCAATCCATCTCATTTGATAAAAATACACTAAAAATGGTGGTGAATTCACATAAAAGATATGGGAATCTTATCTCAAGAAAAATGGGATCAAGCATCATCTCACGGTCCCTTACACCTAACAAAAAGGAGTAGTTGAGAGGATGAACATAATATTGATGAACATGGATCGAACAATGCTATATTTCAAAGGGGTGAATCTATATTTTTTGACATAAATAATTAAAAAATTAGTGTATCATTGCAACTGGTCACTATTATTAATCATTCAAACAAATAATTGGTATGAATTCTAGTGTGGACATCTCCCTTCAATGCGACATATTCAAGTTTTCAGATCTAATTGATATGCATTGATTTCCAAGGAGAAAAGGAATAAACTAGACCGTGGGAATCTTAAGCACATCCTTTTGGGATATTAAGAATCCTTAAAGGCACATATATTATTTAATTAGAAAAATAATAAATTTATTGTTGAAATTTTTTTGTCTTTTTTGAAACCTTAAAGCACACAACAAACATAAGTTGACAATTTAATTGACTTGAAAAATATGCAGAATTTGATTTTTTTAAAGAGATTGATAAAGAGGTTTGAAACAGTGAAGGGGAAAATTATAATTAGTAAGTAGTTGAATCTATATTGGCTCTTCTAATTGAAAATAACACTCCCCCTATAGATTAAAGTGAAACTTGATTATAAGGTGGTATGGTGTTAGAAAATGAAGGAGCTACAAATAAATAAAATGAGGCACTGGTGATTCTATGAGCTACTTAAAAAAAAGAGATACTAAATTGGGCCAAATAAACATTGAAAGATTTCAGACTTGATCACGAGGTAAATTTAGGCACTCTAAGTGCACATATATGCATGCTAATTAGACAAGTTCCTAGATGAAATTCAAGATAAGAGGAAAAAATCTTACCTTAGAAGATCCTTTAGATGAATAAGTCCATGTCATTTTTTACTATGAACCTACCTTCTTAAAATAATATGAAAAGCTTGATGCATAGAGAAAATCAATTAAGAGTGAATATAATGCATTGGTAAAAAAAAGAACTTGGGAGTTGGTTGATCCTCCAATCAACTATAAATTCATTGGTTGAAAGCGTGCCTTTTGAAACAAAGACAAAGTAGATGACTCGCTTAAAAAACATAAATAAAGGTTTTTTGCAAAGGAATTTGCTAAAAAAGAAAGAAGAGACTACAATGAAACCTTTGCACAAACTGAAAAGTGGACTACCATTCGAACATTATTGGCTTTGGTAACTCAAAATGGATGGAAAGATCATCACATGGACATTAAAACTAAATTTATAAATGGTGATCTCAAAGAAACAATGTACATGACTCAGTGATATAGTTTTTCAATCAACGACCAAGAGAATAAAGTGTGCAAGCTGGAAAAATTATTGTATGGTTTGAAACGAGCGCCAAGGGCATGATATAAAAAATCACTATGCACCCCTTGAGCATGGATTTTAAGTGTTTTGAGTTTGAATACGCAACTTTTGTTTTTTAAACTATTTTATTTTGAGTGGTGTATGTGGATATTCTTATCACTATAGGAAATAATTAGAGAGATTGAAAAATCAAATTAAAGTTGATGAAAATCTTTGAATGATAGATTTGGGTTATTTTCATTACTATTTAGGTATTGAAGTGACTCAAAAATCAAAGTATATATTCATCACTCAACATAAATATATTGGTGAAATTATTAAAAGATTCAAAATGATAGATATTAAGCTTCTTAGTATTTTCATGAGAAAAAATTTAAATTGATATCAGAAGATATCACATATTTGGTATATGCCACTAAAAATAGACAACTCATTGGAAGTTTGATCTATGTAACCACAACTACAACATATATTCATTTTATTTTTGATTTTATTTCTATATTCATGTAATAACCCAGATAAATTCATTGGTTAACAACAAAGAGAGTCTTTCGATTTCTAAAAGAAACCGAAAAATTGGGCTCAAATACCTAGGGCACAAGACTTCAAACTAGTTGGATATTCAAATTATGACTATGTTAGTGACTTTAAAGATGAGAAATATATTTTAGGTTTTCTAATAAATTTTAGGACAACACTCGTCATTTGGAATTCAAATGAAACAATCAGTGTCATAAATTTTTTCAGCATAATTATAATACATGACAGCTTTAGAGGCAACTAGAAAAATTTTGTGGCTCAAAAGGGTTCTTTTATATTTGTAGGAGCAATAAATTTCGTCAACACCACTCATAGTTGAAAACACATCTAAAATTCAAATGGTGAAGCATCCAATATTTCACGATTACACCAAGCACATAAAAATAAATTTTCATTTGCATCAACATTACGTGAAAGATGACAATGTAGAATTGCTACATTGTCCTACTACAAATCAACTTGTAGACATTTTGATAAAATGTTTTGAAGAGAAAATTTTGAAAAATTTAGAGGCATGTCTGGTATAAAAAATAACTCCTACAAATTAAGAGGAGATATAGTATTATTATATGTAATATTATTTATCTCAGATATAATTTTTGGGAGAGGTTTTATTTCAAAATAGTAAATGATTAACTTACATAGTAATATAAATAGTATTCATAAAGGTGAAATGGATAGTAATATTATGGTTATATATATTTGTAATTTTTTTCATTGGATTAATGTGAATACACTATTATTTTTTCCCTTTTTTTCATTGGGTAAGTGCACAAACATGGGAGACCAGAAGGGTATACCCATGGACCTTTTTTTTTCATTTTTTATAAATTTAAATTAAATAAGGGTCTATACAAGTTAAAAGACAAATTTTAAGCTCTCATTGAACCATGAATTCTTCTTTATTTTTATAAATTTGAAAATTCTGGCAGTTTGCCCTATTTCGTGGGTCCTATTACATTAACTACTGGCGGTTTAAATTGTGGGGCAACGCGCTTCAACATTAGTTATCCACAATCTTTTCCACTCCCGAGATCAAAGCTTGATGCCCGTTTTCTATAAATGGTGGTGAACATCTGGTGGGATATCATACCAGACAAGTATTCTAAATGGAGGTAAAGTAAGCAGTGTAGTGGAAACATGGCTTCCAATAGTGAATCCGTTTTTGTCCTGATCATCTTCTTTGTTGCTGCGGTTATGGCGGTGAGGGTAAAGGGGATATCATCTCCTACTCCGTCTCATACCACTATTATGGCGTGCAGTACGGCAAGGGATCGAGACTTCTGTATTAGGTCACTATCTTCAGCTCCAGGGGCGTTGAATGCAGACTTGGAAGAGCTTGCTGCCATAGCTGTGCAGTTGAGCTTCAATGAAGCACAAAAGGTTTCTACTTATGTTGCAAAACTGAAGAAAACAGAAAGGGTGGAGAGTGGCCATTCCAGTTCATCAGAGGGTCTTAATGACTGCGTGATGTTTTTGGAAAGGACGGTATATTGGCTCCATGATTCATTATCCAAACTGAGGGGCCTGGGAAAGAAAGATGCTGATAAAGACACTGATATACTTGAGGCGCGGACTTGGCTGAGAGCGGCCTACACTTATCCTCATTCCTGCTTCGATAGCTTATCGCCTCCTCATAATTCCTCTCAACAAATCCAAAATCTAGTCCGTAAAAGATCATTCTATCTCACCAAGTCGATGAGTGCCGCGCTTGCTGTTACTGCCAAGCTTGCGGATCAGCAAGACTATCTCTAATATACGCGATGATGTTGCTTTAAGGAAAGGTTTGCCTTATGTTTTAGGGTTTCAGCTTGGGTTCGTCAATTTTTATCGGGGCTTTTACTAAATTATATGGTTGATTAGGTTAGGCTTTTTTCTCCTGAGTGAAAAATCACTCGCAGTGATCTGTTGAGGTATAAACAGAAACATAGTTATTCTAAATATATTGTGATTGATTTTATATATTGTGAAAATGTTAATGTTAAATATTTAATAGATTCTCGTTTTTTTTATGAGTACCTAAAATAAGATAAATTATATGATAGTTTGTTGTAATATTTGTGAATGCTTAAGTGGAGTTAGGAGTCCTTTTTAGGAGAAAGATTTCAAACTTAATATATTGAGTCGCCATTATTAAGGAAATTAATATAATAATTTCTTATCATTAAAGAAGTTGTTAATAATATGGTATGAAGATAAGGGTTTTGAAATTGATATTAATATGTTTGTATGTATTTATACAAGTTTAATTTGGTGATAAATTGTTATTTATATTATTAATAAAATTTTTAGTAAAATTAGTCATATATATAGAAGTTGATAGTATGAATTCAGGGTAATTTATTGTATTTATAAAAATTGTAAGTGTGAACATTTTTGATATTTAAAGTTTTTATATGATATTTATAATTATAATATTAAAAAAATATATAATAATTTAATTGGTGAGAATTTTGGTTTATCACGTCTTTTATTTAAATATAAATATTTAATGTTAGATCCTGTAATTTATAAAAAATAAAGTTAATAATAATTTAAATTAATTTAATTTTAAAGGTTAATTTGAGTGCATAGAATCAATAATTTTGGTTCCTTAAGTTTTGAGTTCAATTTTTATCAGACATCCTATGATGTATCGTTGTTTAGAAGTAAACACTAACTCGAAAAAAATAAAAATAAATAAAAATTAAATTTATTACATAATTTTCATTTTTTATAATTATTTTCAATTAATATATTATTTAGTATTGCCCTAAATATAGTATTATTACATATAATAATCTTCACAAAAAAAGGAGAAGATTGTTTCATCCATTCGTTTGTAAGTTAGTAAACATTTTTTTCCCCTTTTAAAACATTTTAGGCAACAAATTGTTACTTTGTTATCTTATTTTAGCATTGAGATGTCACTTTGACTAAGTTAAAGTGAATTGGAATGTGTTCCTCCTAAATAAGATTGCATTTTGGTTATCTATATTGTTGTGTTTACACCGTCTTGGCATTAATTAATTATTTTTAAACTCAGAACTCAGACTTGTGTTTCATCCAAGAAGGTATATTATCTTCCTAGACTGATCACAAAAACATTAGGGTGTTAACATGGTACGGAAAGCGTTGGAAGAATGATTATACAATTATCAAAGAATAAAAAAAGAGAGCAAAGATTTTTATTTTTATTCAAAATTTATCTTCCATGGGCCTTCCACGTCGCCCTCTATCTTCAGGGTAAACAAAGTTAAGTTAGCTTCTTTTGTTTTCTTTTTGTTTTGCTTTTTTATTTTTAAAAAAATAAAAAATAGACTTGTCCTTTATGTTTTTAACATGAATCCAAAAGTATTTTTTACAAATTATTGGAGGAATTTCCTGAAAATAATGGATTTTTTTAAATTTTTCAAAATTTAAAGTATTTTAAAAAATAAAAATAAAATAAATTTTGAAAAATGAATAAATTATGCAAACTTAAAAAAAGGAAATGTTCTTTTATGAATAACGTTGTTATGCTCAACATATTGTATCTATAGTTTAAAATAGTCGAAAAAATGATAAGTAATTAATAATAAAAAAGCCTTTTTCCCATTCCATTCATTACCTAATCAAAATTATCATTATAATTACATTCTGAAAGCAAGTATACCTTGAGTATATATAATTATTATAGTCACGTACAAGGACTTCTCACTATTGGATGCCATAGATAGAGAAAATCATTTTCACATAATACTTAGGGTATCACATATCATTCTTCCCTCATGTGATTTAATATATATTTCACATGATGATGGGTATATAAAAATGATAAGCTTCTTCTATGTATTATTAGATAAATAGGAAACATGAACATGTAGAGAGATTTGGTATATCCGTCACACGATATATATAAAATAGAACCTTTTGTAATGATAAAGAACTAATCCATCTCATTTTATAAAAATGCACTCAATCAAAAAAATTATTGGCACAACACTAACTAGGAAGAAAACCTAGTTAGAATAGTCAAGATAGATGGAGAATACATTCGTCTTCAATGAATTGTGGTTTGACATATGTGATGAAGATACATAACTTTTTGAACTAAAGGAATTAAATGAGATACAATATTATAAGCATAAGAATTCAAAAGTATTGGCCTCGATGTGGATCTCAGTTGATGACAAGGTTTTTCATTACATATAAGAATGCACCACTCCTTGCAAAGAACTATGAAAATTAAAGGATTTGTATGATTCTCACTTAGAATTAGAGTTCATACAGTTAAAATTGTTCAATTTTGAATTGAAAAAGGATGATGTCATGAGTTTAGCTTTATAAATATGAACTACCAAACATGATGTTGATGATAATAGTGTAAATATTAATCTATACATGACCACCTTCATAAAATATCTTCTCCCTGCATACTCAACTTACTTGGAGTATTTGCAAGCAAGAAATCCATTGAAGATTCACATTTAATCAATTGGTTGAGAAGATGATCGAGAGAGAAAAAGACTTTCGATGAAATATTGAGTTTATAGGAGAAAACATTTTCTATGTTAATCAAAATGGAAATTCTTCTAGGAATGTTAAAATTGATAATGACAAAGGGAAAAATAGAAGGAAAGGTGTAAAATCTTGAAAAACTAATGATCAACATCAGCAGAAGCAAAATGATAGAAAAACCTTCTTTTATAAACATTGTGAAATAAAAGGAAGTCATGAGACCTATGAATGCAAAATATCAAGGGACAAGACTAAATCCTATAGGGAAAAAATGGAAAAGGAAAATTAAAAAAGAGGAAAACCATAATCAGTTCAATTTTAAAGTGAATGTGTGATTTCCATCTTAGATGAAGAAAAAAATACCTTTGTGAGTTCAACTTAGGATAATGCTTAGGTTTTAGACACTTATATCATGCAACATATGACTTTTCAAAGGGATTTATTTGAAATTTTTCATGAATAAAGTCATGGTTGAGAATATTTGGTAGATAATTTTTTTTTGAAACCTTAATAAAAAAGTTCAAATCGATTTAAGTCACTAGGGATTCCAAACTTCATTCTATGCAATGTCTAATACCTTCATCAATTGAAAATATATTTTTTTCCTCTAGTGTTCATTTGACAACAAGGACATTCCATTCTACTTTATTATGGAGAAGTGAAGACCATAATTAAATTTGATAATATAGTTTTTATGACTAGATATGAAAAATGAATATTTTCTAAAAGTTAAGGGTGAACACTCTATTTCAAGAAATTTTGTTCATCTCATTGAAGAAGGAATGCTATCAAGTCCTCACTAGCATGCTAGATTTGGGAATACTCACTATGATGGAATTTACCCAATTATAAATATTGGTGTTATAGGCTTGCCAACACTGCTAAAAATTATTAAAGGGTGTCAAGCTTACATAGTGGATAAACATGAAAAAGATCATAAATGAAAGCTGGAAAAAAATTGTAGTTGGTTCATTTTGATTTATGTTTTCAAACTATTATTTATGTTAATGGTCATAATTACTTCATATTTTTCATTGATAACTAAAAAAAAAAGATTTGGATATACCTTTAAAAAAAATCAAAGGCTTTTGAACATTTTAAATAATGACTAAAAATGAAGAATAATCATGTATTGAGACACTAAGGAATAACAATGGTGGTGGATTCACATCAAAGGTGTGGGCATTTTATCTCTAAAAAAATGGTATCAAGCATCATCTCATAGTCCCTTACACACAAAAAAAGGAGTAGTTGAGAGGATGAACATAACTTTAATGAACATGGATCCAACAATGTTTTATTTTAAAGGGGTGAATCTTATTTTTAGACATAAATAATTCAAAAAATAATGTATCATTGCAACCGGTCACTATTAGTAGTCATTCGAATGAATAATCCATATGAATTCTAGTGTGCACATCTCCCTTCAGTGCGACATATTCAAGTTTTTGAATCTAATTGATATGCATTAATTTCCAATTATAAAAGGAATAAACTGGGCCATGGGAAACTTAAGCACATCCTTTTAGGATATTAAGAATCCTTAAAGGCATATAAATTATTTAATTATAAAAATAATAAATTTCTTATTGCAAAAAATGTTGTTTTTTCGAAACCACAAAGCACATAACAAACATAAGTTGACAGTTTAATTGACTTGAAAAATATGTAAAATTTGATTTTTTTTAAGAGATTGACAAGGAGGTTTGAAACAGTGAAGGATAAAATTATAATTGGTAAATAGTTGAATATATATTGGCTCTTGTAATTGAAAATGACACTCCCCTATAGAATAAAGTGAAACTTGATTATAATGTGGTCTAATGTCAAAAAATGAAGGAGCTACAAATCAATAAAATGAGGCATTGGTGATTCCATGAACTACTTAGAAAAAGATACTAAATTGGGCCAAATAAACATTGAAAGATTTTAGACCTTCAATCAGGGTGTAAAACTAGGTACTCTAAGTGCACATATATGCACAATAATTAGACAAGTTCCTAGATGAAATTCAAGATAAAATAAAAAAATCTTACCTTAGAAGATCTTTTATAAGAATAAGTCCATGTCATTTTTTACTATGAACCTACTTTATTAAAATAATATGAAAATCTTGATGCATAGAGAAAATTAATGAAGAGTAGGTATAATGCATTGGTAAAAAAAAAAGAACTTGGGGTTTGGTTGATCCTCCAATTAGCTATAAATTCATTGGTTGCAAGTGTGTCTTTTGAAATAAATACAAAGTAGATGACTCACTTAAAAAACATTAATAAAGGTTTTTTGCAAAGGGATTTGTTAGAAAGGTAAAAATAGACTACATTGAAACCTTCGCACAAACTGAGAAATGGACTACCATTCGAACATTGTTGGCTTTGGTAGCTCAAAATGGATGGAAAGATCATCACATGGACATTGAAACTAAATTTATAAATGGTGATATCAAAGAAAAAATGTACATGACTCAGTGATAAGGTTTTTCAATCAATGACCAAAATAATAAAATGTGCAAGTTGGAAAAATCATTGTATGGTTTGAAACAAGCCGCAAAAGCATGATACAAAAAATCACTACGCACCCCCTGAACATGAATTTCAAGTGTTTTGAGTTTGAATATGTAACTATTTTTTAAAAAACTATTTCATTTTGAGTGGTGCATGTGGATATTCTTATCACTATAAGAAATAATTAGAGAGACTAAAAAAATTAAATTAAAGTTGATGAAAATCTTTTAATGATAGATTTGGGTTACTTTCATTACTATTTGGGTATTGAAGTGACTCAAAAATCAAAATATATCTTTATCACTCAACATAAATATATTGGTGAAATTATTAAAAAATTCAGAATGAGAGATATTAAGCCTATTAATAATCTCAAGGAAAAAAAAAAAATTGACATCAGAAAATATCACATATTTGGTATATGCCACTAAATATAGATAACTCATTGGAAGTCTGATCTATGTAACCACAATTGGAGCATATATTCATTTTATTTTTCATGTTATTTATATATTCATGTAATAAACCAAATAAATCTATTGGTTAAAAATAAAGAGAGTCTTTCAATTTCTAAAAGGATCAAAAAAATTGAGCTCAAATACTTTAGGGCATGAGACTTCAAACTAGTTGGATATTCAAATTATGACTATGCTAGTGACTTTAAAGATGAGAAATATGTTTTAGCTTTTCTAATAAATTTCAGAGCAACACTCGTCATTTGGAATTCTAATGAAATAATCAGTGCCATAATTTTCTTTAGTATAATTATAATACATGACAACTTTAGAGGTAATTACATAAATTTTTTGGCTCAAAAGGTTTCTTTTAAATTTGTAGGAGCAATAAATTTTGTCAACACTACTCATAGTTGAAAACACATCTAAAATTCAAATGGTGAAGAATCTAATATTTCACGACTAAACCAAGCACATAAAAATAAATTTTCATTTGATTCAACATTATGTGAAATATGATAATGTAGAATTGCTACATTATCTCACTACAAATCAACTTGTAGACATCTTGATAAAAGTGCTTAGAAGAGAAAATTTTGAAAAATTCAGAGGCATGCTTGGTATAAAAATAACACCTGCAAATTAAGGGGGGATGTAATATTATTGTATGTAATATTATTTATCTTAGGTATAATTTTTGGGAGAGTGTTTATTTCATAGTGGTAAATGATTAGATTACATAGTAATATGAATAGTATTCGTAGAGGTGAAATGGATACTTGTATTATGGCTATATATTTGTAATTTTTTTTATTGGATTAATGTGAATACACTATTATTTTTCACCATTTTTTTGTCTTTGGGTAAGTGTATAAATATGGGAGACAAAAAGGGCCTATCCATGGATATTTTTTCCTAAAAAATGAGAAATATCAACTTTTATAGATTATTTGATATGACCACATTCAAAATTTTAGGATAATAGAAAAACATGGATTGTATAATGTTGAGTCTAGTTTATAAAACACTATTTTAAAAAAAATGGATAGGTGTCATTAGGTTAAACATCTAAAATTCAAAGAAAAATTCCTCTTTTTTGAGAAAAACAAAGTAGATGGTTGTACAACCCCACATTTTTTTAGCATCATTTAGTATTGTTTGAAACCTTTAAATGAAAATTTAGATAAGATCATATAGTTTGTGACTTATTATTTTTAATAATTTTTTTTAATTAGTTTTACAAGTAAATAAATCTTAAAAATTGACAAAAAAAAAAAGATAGCCGATCATGCATCTCCCCAATTTCCTAAAAAAATATATATATATTTTTTTTTAATGTGTATAGAATTAAGCCTAGTTTATGACCATATAATTTTTTTTTGCATTTGAATCAATAAAAAATATATAAACATATATAGACATGTATAGCTGTAGCATATACATAATATGAAAAACATAGAAATAAACATATATTAAAACCTTGAAATAGTCTAAAATTATTTAAAAAAAAAAAAAAAAAACAATTTTTTTGAAAAGAGGAGAGTGCTCAACATCATAGTAATAATTTTATGAAATGTATAAACTCACATTTGGTTGTGTGTTTTTAGGTCTAGACCCTAGGCTTGGGATTCCAAGCCATTTCTAAGCCAAAAGGCATGTTTTTGAAATTACAAAGCAAATTATGTATTGAAATAACATGTACATAAAGTAGCACATAATTGAAATAACACATACATGTTCTTAAGAGATGAAATTATGAATCCTTAGAATACAAAAAGGTGATCAATTAAAAGATAAGGGGTGTGGTTTACTAAAATAAATGTTAAGTATAAATTGAAATATACATTATTAAATTTATATTACTTAAAATATAACAATTTAAATAAGAGATTTGATGCTTTCAAAGTCCATAATAGATAGATTACATAATTTTTGGAAGTACTATGTATTAGTTTTTTTAAATCAATGTTTTAGATCAACACCCGTGATCCATCCTCAGGAAGCTTGATTGCATGTGAACAACAAACCTTCACTATATTAAATAGATAAGCACACCGGGCATAAGGGAATATTGATTGAGAGAGTATCCATTGGGTTGTTTTAACGGTAACCACAATGGTAAAAATTTAATTTTAATTTTTTTGTCACCTCTCTCTTGCCCAATAAGTAAAATTAAATTTAAAATTTAATTAAATTTTTATTAAAATTAAATTTATTGGTAAAAAACTTTAAAATTAATTTTTTATTAAATTTTTACCATTGAGGTTACCATTACAGCAACCTAACAGATACTCTCTCAAGAGGTTTGAATGCATTTACTAATTGAGTTCGTAAACCATAAAACCATATTAAAGCATATTTTTTTAATATCCTTAGAAATAATTTGGTCAAAATTTTATCATTAGAGACATAATCAAGGCATGTTGTATAAAAATATTGAATATGTTATTCAATATCACCCTTACCATCATAAAATATGAACTTAAGTGCAACAAAACTAATTAGCAAAGGGTGCAAAGATATATTTGGTGCAAGAGAATTATGCAACACCTCTTGTGAATCAATAGCATAAGGTGATTTTATATAATTTTGTTTGATATTTGTAACCTTAGTTTGTTAAAGTTTTATAGATTGAACAAGAGCTTGCACCTCTTAGTCGTTAATGTTATATATTTGAGAAGTCATTAAATGAGGTATACCCATAGGTTGGATAAATCTAGGCATTGAAACCAAAAATTGGGTTAAAGTACTGAGGTTTCCCATGTTGGAGATGGCAATAGTATTTTTAGGGAACAAATGTGTGATTACATATCCCATGCCCCCATTAGAAGTATGAAGTGCTGATGTGCTCAAGGTGAGGGTTGTTGGTATATGGGGATGACCCATAGTTATAATAGTATGATCAATAGATGGACCTACTTGTGCATCTACACATTTTGATTTTTTAGTTTCTAATATGGTTATTAATATTTCAGCAATATCTTTAGGGTTTTTTATGAATATGCTCACAAAATAATGTAATTGATTGCACTTGCTCGTAAACTATTTGCTCATGTTCATTGATTTCATTAGACTCATAATTTTCATATTAAAATCTTCTTCTATGATACCCTCATCAATATGTTTTTCATGTTCAACATGTGTATCCTCATGGACCATAGGATTAGGCCCCTCATTAATTTGAAACATCTTATGTGGTTGGAGAGAAAACTTAATGTGTTCAATAGGCACACCTCCCAATCTAGGGCTATGTTGATTCGTAAATAGGTAGTGTTCAAAACTACACTAATTACTCTATTTTTATGGATGCTTTATAAATTATTAATTTATCATTAATTAACTTGAATTTGGAATAATAATTAAATTAACACTAAAAATTGATAGTAAACAACAAGCATGAGTCACAAAGATAATATGCAAACTAGAATTGATAACAGAGTTCACCTGATTTGGGCTACATCTTCAGGTCCTGCTCAAAGGTGGAATCGATCGATTATTGATGAAAAAATAATTTTGTACACCAGTTATTCCTAGTAGGGGTTCTTGATCTACAAATGAATGTTTTGTATCCTCTAGCTTTGGGTTTGACTCTGGTAACTGGGTCTCGACTCTGGCTCTTAGTGCTTTGTTTTGGCACTTATTTTTGGATTTGAAACTCATTTTTGGATCTACTTGGTTATTCTCAAGTCTTGAGTATTGTTCTTCACACTTGATTGTGATTTCAAATGATCCTTCCATACCCCTTATATAAGTTTACGGGTTTACAAAAGGTGGGTTTGGATGATTATCTTTTCACATTTTAAATATTATTCATAATTATCCTAAGACCTATTTTAATGAGATTAACAATTATCCCATTCTATCATAGGATTATAATATAAATCTTTATTTATCTCACACACAAATTATATGGCCTTTACATGTTTTAATTAAAACATTACATTAAAAATGCTATAATAATATCTCATATTTAAGGAAATAAAGATTATCATATCCCCATGTCTTAATAAAAATCTATCTTTTATTTATATCTACATATGTATGGAAAATATACCTTTTTAATATTTGGTCAAAATTTATTTTTATCCCACATTGTTGGGATGTTAGATAAATATAATTTTTTAAATAATAAACTTTATCCCATGTAAAGTAGTCTCATCTCGCCACATAGATATGTCATTGGGAGGCTTGTAGTTGTGTCATGTGTCCATACCAATGTGTATCATGTGTCCATATCACGTTGGTTTATATTTAATGCTTGTTGACCCAGTTTGATCAGTGTTGACCAATGTTGATCCACCTTGTTGATTTTGGACCAACTTTGACCAGCCATAAATTTCATATACGAACTCAAAATTGATTTGTTCAAAATATGTCAAAAAATTTGTGATGGTTTTTACACCATGAACCTCATTTAGAAACATTCTATGACCATCAATTTTTCTAGTTTGACCAACTTTGATCACTTGTTGACCAAAATTTGAGCAATGATAACTGATGCATGTGATGTCTATTTTTTACATTCCAATAATTGTTAGAAATATCTTGATAAGATCTACATAATAGACAACATTTAAATAAAACTATGAAACATCTAAAAATATTCTTCGGATCATATGCCTAGGTTGCATGCATAATAATATAAGAATGAAATAAAAAAGTATATCAATTTGAAACCCTAGCTAATTAAAAACCTTATGAATCATAAAAAATGTATTCTTATAGATCATGTTCACCAAATATTTAATCCTAAAATCTAGATTAAGGAATATAGGGTTAAAGGGGATAGAGATAACTCAAGACACAAGGGTGATAAACTATCTCCATAATAGGCTAATTAATTTATAGATTCAGATAAATAATATTTTGAATTTATATATTGAGATATGTTAAAAATATAAAGTACAACTATGCTAAATATTGAAATGATAATAAAATAAGATAGTTATTTCTAATGTTAATATAGATCTAGATCTCAACCATGTAGGGATTATATTGGAAGTAGATTCTAGGACTACCGTCAAATTTTTGATTAAGCATGTTTGTGGCTTTGGACACTTGTGTTGACCTCAGATGGTTGTGTTGATATTTCTGTCTAACCTAGACATATGTGTCTAGTACGTAATACCTATTGAATTTAGATGCAACTACTTGGAATGTTCTAGGTTCTAAGTTCTGTGTCACCTTCATTCTAGTGTGCTTAGATTTGGCTCATATACTATCACTTCTTGTTAAATATAAAAACCTTAGTTCTTCATATTCATAATGATTGTAGTAAAAATGGGTTAGTGGGCTCACGGTGTCGAACTAACCTCAAATACCTCTGTCAATGGGTGTTGATTACATGGCCACTGCTCTTAAGAGGGCATCAGACAAGTATATAGTTCTCTCCTATGTGTGGGCTTGTGTGTGCATAAGGATGAAATATGTGATAAGAAAGTACAACAGTGACTTAACTTATAACTTAGAAAATATGGCTCTTCCACTGCTCCTTCAATACTTCAGACTTGTAGATGTGTTGTCCCTATCACTGATATGGAAATAAGAGAAAATAGAGAAGTTTTGCTCACTTTAATGCTTGATTGAATGCCTTTGGTAAGTCATCTTGTGAGTTGTTTGGTCTATGCTAAGTAAGAGATGACTGAGGATTGATTATACATATATATTGATCATTTTGGAGAATATCTTGCATTAAAAGCATTTACACTGACCATAGGGATACGTTTCATTTAAAAATTAGATGACTTTAGGGCATTGGACACTTATGTCTACATAGACATCTAATTGGAATGCAAGTGTCTCGGTAGCTAGAAAATAGGCACAAGTCCAGAACTTGTAGAGATAGAAAATAAAAAGGTTTATAACATTCTGAACATGATAGAAGGTATGAGTTATCAGAATAATATTAGTCACAGTAAGAGATAAGCAATAGGCATACAAATATAACAAATGCGAACCTTTTAGCAATGGGAAAATGTCTAGGACTGAGAGAAACAACCAATATCAATATTTACCAAATGTAGAAGACTAAAGTGCTATATAATTCAAAAACAATATCTATACGTTTTATATATTAAAACTGCTTAATATTTTGTTTATTTTAAACCGATTCCTCCAAACTTTTCTTTTAAACTTATCCTAAAACTCAATTCGCTTAACATTACATTCATAATCTTCTCCAACCGTTCCACCAAAAACCATTCTCTTTGACATAAAATTTTGGTTGGGTATAATGCTCAATGGCCGATATATATAGAGACTTTCTATGGAATTTCAAAACTGACCCCGCCTATGCTGAAAAGCATATGAGGACATAAAATATTTTTGTTAAAAATTAACCAAGCTTAATAAGTCGGCAGTTTTCATCGTGAAGCTTTGATAAGATTGCAGACAAGTATATATAGATTGTAAAATCAATTTATTAATAAAGAGGAGCTCTAAACTTGAGTTGGAAACACAAGTAGATTTCGGATCGGTTTGTTTCGCCCATTCAGCTTTTTTATCAACTATCTTCTGCTACTAAAACGTAATCATGGCAACTATTGGCGGCGCATCTTCTCACTCCGATTCAGTTTGCATAAGGGAAGTGTGGGCGGACAATTTGGAGGAGGAATTTAGGTTAATGAAAGGCATAGTGGAACAATTTTCCTATGTGGGCATGGACACTGAGTTTCCTGGATTCGTCCATAAACCTCAATCACAGTCAGCTTGGGACAGCATGAGATCAGACCCCACTTATGCGGCTTTGAAAGCAAACGTGGACACCCTAAATCTCATCCAGGTGGGCTTCGCCTTCTCTGACAACGACGGTAACCTACCAGAGTTACCATGCGGTGCAGATATGAAGAAGAGGAAGTGTGTCTGGCAGTTCAATTTCAAGGAATTCGATCTCAGTGATAAAAGGAGCAAATATGCCTATAAATCCATCCAGCTGTTGAAAAATAGTGGTATTAATTTCCAGAAAAACAAAGAGAAGGGTATCAGCTCTAAGAGATTTGCTTCCCAGTTGATCTCTTCAGGCATTGCAAAGAATCCGAATGTCCACTGGATTACTTTCCAGGGTGCCTATGATTTTGCATACCTGCTCAAACTTCTCACCTCCCAAGAATTGCCACCGACGCAGGACGGATTTTTCAACCTGTTGAGACTGTATTTTCCCAATCTGTACGACGTGAAGTATTTGATCAGGTTCTGCAAGGACTTGCAGGGAGGCCTGGAAACAGTTGGGCGTCTGCTTAAATTAGAGAGAAGTGCAGGCTCCTCTCATCAGGCGGGTTCTGACAGCTTGCTCACTTCAATTGTTTTCATGAAACTCAGAGAGGATTATTTCAATGGAAAACAGTCCAGGATTATGCCTATTGACACATATACAGGCCGCTTGTATACCTTGGGTTACTAACCAATTTGATATTTAACATCCGAAACTAAATTTAGATTAAGTATGCATAAGTAACATTAATTTTTACTTAATTATTTCCTCATATTTTTTTATAGAATTTATTTGAAATTTTGCTTTCTGCCATATGTAATTTAGATTTCACATGTTCATATTCTCACATTAAATTTTTAAAAAGAAAATAAAATGTATAGCTCATACCTGAACAATTTATTATTTAAAAAATATATTTAACTATTTATATTTCAATGATTTTATATATATATACTTAATATAAACGTAGAGATTCTTAAAATGAAAACACAAGACAATGCTTCCACAATAGGAATCTCATATATATGTATATATTAATAATTTTTTTAATTTAAATATTTGCGTTCATCAATGATATTGAACTTGTACATAACCTAATCCACAAGTGTTTAGACATTAGAGTAAGCAAAGGTTTTTCCTCCATTAACAAACCAAAATGAAAAAAAAATTATGATGAGTTTGTTTGGTTGTATGGTTCTTTACTCTCTTGCTTTGTTGTGGCTTAATTAAAAAAAATAAAAACTTTTTAAAATGCATTTAATAGATGTTTTTTATTTTAAGTTGGATGTATTGCTACAACAAATTTTGAATTGTTTTTATGTTTTTAAATATTTTATTCATTGAAAACCTTAATCCTACATTAATTGGTTGGTTTTGTTTGTACTCTTATTTTGTGGTGGTTTAATTATATATATATATATATATATATATATATATATATATATATATATATATATATATATATTTCAAATGCATCTAATAAATGTTTTTCTATTTTAAATTGGATGTACTTTCTCAATAAATTTTGAATTGTTTTTATATTTTTAAATATTTTATTTAATAGAAAACTTAATTCTACATTGATTAGTAGGTTTTGTTTGTGACAATATATAGACCAACTATCCTATGATCTTTATTTCAATGGGATTGATATGATAAAGGAAGTGGTCCTCCTACTAGCATAATAGTTAATTGATTTTGTAATAATTATGTTTTCTTTCTTAACTTTTACCTTTCTTCTTAAATGACTTCATGATATAAAAATATTGTTCAAATGCTTTTCATATGTGTTATGCTATCCCATGTAAGGTGCACCTCTTCAACAAGTCTTAATTATTTATACCATTCTAGAATCTTTATTCAATTAAAAAATTAATCCTATATAGTTTTGTAGGTTTTACACCCAGTGAAAATATGTTTGACTCGTTGTCAGATGAATATGTTTATTTTGCTTATCTTTTTCTTGTCATCCTTTGTGATTAAATTATTAAAAAAAATTGTTCAAATATCTTTTATCAATCTTGCATTTATTGTTAAATTTATTATGAAATAACATATAAATTTAATATCCCATGATATTTTACAAATGAGAGTGGTGAGTATATTTATTTGCTCAACATATTTTTTTATATAAATTCATAATCCAAAAAATTATAGTCAATTTCTTATAATACATGCCTTACCACTCCAAATCTGATATACCTAGATTAAATGTTTTTTGAAATCACTTTTAAGACTTTAAAATTCTCATCCATTCATTATAAATTTGGTGATAGTTCTAAATTATGTCACTTTTTGGTGATTTATGTTTATATTTGATCATGATAATGAATAATTTTAAGGAGTATTGTTTTTTTTTTCCCTTGAGCCACACAAGTTCAAGGTGGTATTCATGCTATTAGTTATACAAAACAAGACATTTAGAAGGTCATATTTTGCCTATTTGACATTTTCTAGGCTTCATCTTGCCTTGTTACTTTTTAAGTTTCACAATACAAGACAAGTTTGTTATAGTCAAAGAAAGGTACATTTACAACCAAGAAAATTTTGTTTTATTTATGTTTTGGGATTGTTCAAGGTGCCAAATTGAGTGGTAGAGTAGGAGATACATGTGAAAAGTGATTTTTAATTAAAAAATATTTTAAAATTGATCATAAAATTCTAATTTTCATTGATTCTTTGCTCTTGTCCTATACACACTCAATAAAACCTGAACTAAGGTTTTGGAGAACATAAATCCTTCTAAAATAAAATATTAACTTCTAAATCTATTCTAATATAAAATCTGTAAAAATAAATAACTAAATCCTAATGCTCCTACATCAACATGTATGACATAAGGCAAAAAGAATGAGTTCCTAAAAGACACATAACAAAGGAAGGTGTTGATGATTGAAATTATCATGTCAATGAATCATCTCTTTTACCTATCATGATGGTTAAGGTGGAACCATACCAGTCTAATAGATAAAGTGTAATAGGTCACAAAGGATTTAAAAAATGCGTAATGAGTTTTAAATGTTCTGAAAAATAATAAGTGTGCCAAATATTTATTCATACTTCATTATAATTTAAGAAATTGATTATTCTCTTTAAATCTAAAGAAAATAGATATAAATATATAATCTATCATATCTGATAGAGAAGATATATAATTAAGATAATATCTTGAAAGAAAGATTTTTGTTCTTTATAAATATTTTTGTTTACTCAAATACCTTGGAATATCCACATTTCGCTCAAAAAAATTAAAAGAAAAATAACACAAAGATCTGAAAGATAAGAATAAAATATTACAATGAATACCAAAGAAAGAAATTGAAATAACAATTAACATAATCACACAAGAAATTAAATCTGAAACAACCAACAACTAAACTAGAGCTAAAAACTAACTTAATCTAAACCTAAACTTAAAACTAATCTAAACCTAAACTTAAAACTAATCTAAAAATAAACTAAAATGAAAGATTTAACAATCTAATAAAACTTAATTTAATCTAATGCAAAATGAAAAAAATAACTAACTATATTCTAATAATTAAACTAAGCTTGAAAATAAATAAGAAATAAATGAATAACTTAGAAAATAGAGCTAAAGATCTAAACTAAAATAAATAAATTTATCAGATAAATCTAATTATTTAAGAAAAGACAAAAAATTTAAAAAACATAGTAATTCAGATTAATAAAAGACTAAAACTAATAACATAAGCTAATTAGTTTAAATTAAACTAATTACTAAATTAAACTAAGATCAAATGAAATAAACAAAAACTAAATAAAAGATTGTGAGTCTTCAACAAAAAGTCATCTTAGCAAATATGAAGTAAATTTTATTGAGAAACAATATTTTTAGTACATATATCCTTGATATAACAACTAATATAATCTAAATAGATAAAAAAATATGTTTCATGTAGTGAAGTATTCATCAATATTTGAGTCAAGTAGTTTATATTTTTCTCATGTAATTATAAATCTGCAATCATCATAAGATATTAAACCTCAAAACTTTTAGATAATCAATTTATAAATTATATAATGAAACTTAGATATACATGTACTAATTAAGCTTATTACTTAACTGTTAGAGAATGGGTTCTTGATTTATTTGTAAAATTTATTTTATTTTAGAGATGTTGCACATAAAAGAGTAATTATGATGAACTTTGAAGTAAATAAGAGTCTTCAAAAATACATGTGTAATGTTCCTCCTCTTTATATGTCACTTTGATCTTATTTTATAATCTCTTACTTAAGAAATGGTTCAAGGATAAATTATAACTATATTTAGTTATTAGTTAAATCCTAATTGACTTTAATTAAATCAATTAAATTTCAATTATAACTTAACTTAATATAAAGCTTTTAAAATAAATCTTAAAATTAAAATAAATATTAATAGATCAATGGGATAGACTCTCATTAGGTGGAACCCCTTAGACATCACAATATTTAAATAAACTTATTACACAAAAATATTTTAAAAAAACATAAGCTATTTAAATAAAAATTACTACATCTAAAATTTATTTGTATGCATTATCCATAAGTTCATGTATTTCACATAAAAAAAAATACTATCTAAAATATTTTCAAACATTATCAAATCACTGTCAAAATAAAGTTTTAAATAGTATTAAAACATCTAAAATATCTAAAAATGTGTCAAAGTAGTAGAACTAAACATTACTCTAAATCATTTTCCTCATTGGAATCTGAAAGCATTTATACCAATGAATATCCCTTGTCAATCAAATATTATGTATAACTCAGGGTTGTCACAAAAAAATTAATCAGCTTGACAACATCTTCAATATCTTCATCATCCATTTTTAGCTTCACTTTCTTTACCATCCTGGTGATGGTTGGTGATGTTGAGAGACTTATATCTTGTTTTTTATGGTTAAGAGGCACTAACCTTTATTCTTCTAGTAAATGATGAGAAAAATCTACAAGATTTAATTTTGAACAAGTTTCAATTGGATTCACAAGTTTAAAAGATGGATTTTTATGATTGAGGGGTACTAAAGCATACAAATGTAATTTAACAACTTGTTGTAAGCCATTTTCAGGCAATGGCTAATGGTGTTGTAGAGAATGATGAAAAATTGAATTATGCTCAGATTATAGAGATATTTGTATTTTCTGAGTTGAACCACTTGGATTCTTGCATTTGTGAGGATGATTTTTCTAATATGATCTTCTCAATCCTTGATTTCTTCAAGTGTTTATAGGATTAAATGTCAAGGCATCAAAAACATCTCAAAAAATGGGATCTGAGGCATCAAAATCAATATACATCTAATTTATTCTATTAAAGGGTCCAAAAAAATTCTTATCAAGTCTTCTACCTCTAGAACACTGGCCTCTAGAAACAAAATTATGAGAAGATAAATCTTGTCTATTCCAAGTTTGATCATTCCTCCATACATTACCACGACAATTATTAGAATTAGGAGGTGTCTGCATTGACATTTTCTTAAAAATGAAACAAATCAAAATATTGATTACTTGTTTATAATGAAATTATTCTCAACCATATATTAAATTCATATCATAAATTTCAATAACATAATTGAAATTTAAAACATCAAATTATCAACACATTTTAAATAAATAATACTACCCTAATAAATGACTAAGGGTTTTCTCATGAAAAATAAATTAAAATCTATCTGAAAACCATCTAAATAAACAAAATCTGCTCAAGATCTCACTGATTTCCTTATAAATTGATATTGAAGTACTATTGTCAACTATTATAATATAGACATTCAAAATTGTATCTTTGCATTTGAATATGAATGTTAAAACAATCTAATGTATCACACTGTCTAATTAAATAAAAATAACCTCCTCATATCCATGTATAAAATACAACCAAACCAAACAATAATTTTTTTCATCCCATAAAATTTCATAGCTCAATAACTAAAACTTTGAACAAAAAAGATATCTCATATCAAAAATGGCATGCATAAGAATACAACCATCATCAAAGATTTTTTATGTATATTTTTTAACAAATAATAATTTACCAATTTCAACTTATACCAAAAAAAAAAAAAACTTATAAATAAAAACCAAAAGTTTTATGCAAATCTATTTACCATAGTTATTCCCAAATGAGCTAAAAAGAATTATCACAACTCAAAATTGAGAATTAAAAACTCTTTTAAAAAAAACTAAAATGTAGCACTGAATTGTCATGTCTATCCTAATATTTCCAAAAATACCAGACAATAACCTCATAATATCAAAACCATTTTCAACTTGCAAATAAACTTATTCATGGAGTATGCCTTTATCATATCAATTGACACATAAAATTTTCCAACCAAACCAAAAGAAAATGCCATATATGTGATGCAAGAAATAACATATGACACATATTTTTTAATTTGGTATCTACTTTTTATATTTATTTGTAAAACCCACCAGATAAAAACCAAATTCCAACATTGACCAAAACAAAATCAATAAATGGCTCTCAAATTGAATTACTATTATAATTTGAAAATAATACAGACATAAATCTTTTATGTCTAAAACCCATTACAATTGTCATAGTAACTTGATAAAAAATCCAATATCAACAATAAATGACATGTACTTCCAAAATATTATCTCATATTCACCAACAATCAAATAAAATAAAAAATTCACCAAGCATCAAATGACTAAAATTAAAACTCGCCAAGGCTCTACTAATTCATAACCAAAGAAACCATTACATGTACTACATGTATATGTATCATTTTTGAAAGATAAATAAAATAATATGCTACCAAAATCTTTATCATTTTACTTATGAAACCATAACTAACTTCATGCTTTTAACATCACAAAAATATAAACAAGACATATAACTAATTCAAAGCTAAAACCTCAAGAAATGAAAACTATGCAACCCAAAACATTCCAAATAAAATACATGAATCAAACTATAAATATCTTCATTATCAACTATATTTAAACCATGCATTTTAACTAATTTTAAATGAAAACTATGCAACCTAAAACATTCCAAATAAAATACATGAATCAAACTGTAAATATCTTCATTATCAACTATATTTAAACCATGAATTTTAACTAATTTTAAATGATTCAATATTTCATGCATATTCATAAAGCTTTCAATCTCATATCTTCTCTTGAGATTACAAATCATAATTGAAATCTATACCTTGTCTGCAACACACCAAACTTCTTAACCTTCTCTTTGCTTCCATAAATCTACTTCTACCCAAATCTTTTCAAGAATGATAATAAATTAAATAAAAATACCTTTAGTAATGTTTCAAGCTACATTAACTGTATTGGCTACATGTTTAATAACATTGGATGTTGACTTTATCAGTACCTACCACCTTAATAATGTTTCAAACTACATTAATTGTCTTGGCTACATGTTTAATAACATTAGATGCTAACTTTGTTAGTACATGCCACCAATCTTGCCTAATTCTATTGGTAACTCTGATAAATTTACATGTGACTAGTATTGCTACTAAACCAATCTCTAAATTCTTTTGAATGATGTATATACCTTAGGCATTAATATCATAAATTTTGTGAGATCAAAACATATCCAAATTTATCTGTCATATCTTTTAACCTAAGTCACATTTGAAATAAATTAAAACTCTACCAGTTCACATCTCATCATTTGCTTTGAACCCTATAATCAACATTAAACACCTATGTCACTCAAGTTCCATTCTACCATCCTAAGTTTTTATTAATAATACCACTTGGATCAAATAATATTTGGTCTTTAGTTCTTATGTTAGAATCCACAGGTATTTAATCCTTTAACATGCAATTATCTTGATACAAAATGTTCATAGGTTCTAGTGTTAATATCTTAGCATCAACCCTTAGGTCTTAGGATATAAAACCATTAAGTTTAGCAATAATTTAAATTTAAAACATTTTAAAGTTATATGCTTGATCAAATGTATATAACAACTTTAAATATGATCAAAATAATGCCAACATAAGTCATTCATATATAACCTTCATGACCAGAATTATCATTTTATCAATGAATCTATGCATCAAACTATAAATGCTAAAAAATTTATCACTAGCATTGTATTCACATGATCCACATGATCAAATATTTATTTTCCTACTAATTCTTATATATGCTTAATATTTTTATTGAATCCATTGAATGCTTTTGACATCACTTATAATACAAAGTAATAATTTTACTAAATGTAAAAGTCATAATAAATATTCATCATAATAATGCATATTCAAATGTGCAATGAACTAAGACCCCCAGTTCGCAGTTTTAAATGTTATGACATAAATTATCAATATGATAAAATCAGTTAAAACACTTGATTTTAAAAAAAATGTTAAAAATATGCTCAACATTAACGACCTTGCTAGCTGATTTCAGAAATAAAATGAGGTAACAAAATAAAAATTTGCTTATTTAAACACAAACTATACTTGAGAGTATGATGCAAGTTAATCATTTCTCAGACAGTTAGACGTGAATCTCTTTAATAATAAAACTTCTTTTAAAGGGATGAAGTGTTCAATTAGCATTGGCGTGAAGAAAAGGATAAATTAGAGAGTGAGTTTCGAGTAGTTTAAAAATAAATACTATTTTAAACACATTAATAACTAGTTCAAATTCATTTATAAAGTAAAATCTAAATTATGTCATGTAAACCATCTCACCATCATTGTATACTTACATAAATATAGCAGTCTCCATGTACTTTTTCTTTATTCTGATAAATAACTTTATTGATGTAATCAGAATTGATCCAATAAAAAAATAAAAACACAAGCTAAAATAAAACAAAAAGCAAACAAACGAAATAAAACAAATAAATAAACAAAGAGTTATTGATAAAATAATTTTAAATGATGTATATTCACTGAATAACGTAATTAATTTACTTCTATATCTTGTAAGTGAAGCATTTTTACCAAGTATAGTAGCAATATTATATGGTCCCAACCAAAGTGACTCAAAATTATAATGTCTACCTAGATCTACATGAGCTTTATCCCAATAAAAAAAAGATCACCAACTTTAAATATTTTTTTACAAACTTTTTTATCAAAAAATTTATTCAATTTTTTTAGCTTCTTCCAACTTTTGTAAAGCAGTAATCTTACTTTCATCTAGAGATATTAAATCATCAAGTCTTTGTTCAAATTTATATCTTCTGATAAATATTGTAAAGTAGTATGAGTAGATGAGATTTACAACTTTATAAGTAATGTAGCTTCAAAACCATAGACTAATATGAAAGAAGAATATCTTGTAGTTACTTTAACAATGGTGTGATATGTCTATAATGTTTCAAATATATTAAGATGCTAATTTATTTAATTATCATAAATTATATTTTTCATAATAGAAATCATATTTTTATTTACAAATTCAACTTATCCATTTTTTTAGGGTAATATTTAGATGAATAACTAAAAATAATAAGAGTATTTTCTTTAAAAAATTAAATATTCATTTGAAACAAATTGAGGACCATTATCTGAAATAATATCATAAAGTACATTATATCTAAAAAAATTAATTTTGAAGAATGAAATAATTTTAGATGTAACTAAATTTTTTAAAGTTTTTGCTTTAAGTCATTTTGTAAAATAATTAGTCACAATTAGTAAATATCTATAGTCAATAGAAGAAAGAGGATGAATATCTGATATAAAATAAATTCTCTATTTGTAAATAGTTTTTCAAGAATAATAGGATTTAAAGACATTGTTAGTAACATGTCCCTACCAAAAAATAATTGATAAGACATGCAAGAATGTACTAACTTATAAACATCTTAAAATAATATAAATTAATAATAATTTGTATGTAAAATCTTATAAGTTATAGTTTTTACGACATAATGTTCACCACAACTACCTTTGTGACATCTTTTAAGTACTTTTTGGATTTGATTGTGAGTAAAACACCTTAAAAAAATTGTATCATGGTTTCTATAAAATAAAAAGTTTTCTAGCAAGTAGAATTTTAAAGCTTGCACTCTCAATGATCTCATGTCTTTTATCTAAATTTTTAAGGCAACACTGATTTTGAAAATAATATACAAAATCATGGTACCCATCATCTTTAACTATTAAACAGTTTCAATCTTTTATTTCAAGTCTAAATTTAAATATTTTTTGAAAAAATAACAAATTTCATAGACTAAAAATGAGGTTTTACATTTAACAAATCATCAATAGATAAAAGCAAAATATTAATACTAGAAGAAGAATTTTATACCAAATATTTTACTAATTCATTTTCTTTAATAATTTAAAAAAAATTAAATTCAAGGTTGAACTCTTAGATTTTTAAAATCTACTTTGTCAACCTTCTTTGAATAATAGGTTGTTTTAAAAGTTAAGATAAAACAGATAAATTAGATCTTAGAATAACTTTATTTTCCATCAAGAGATGAAATTTAATTAATAAAAAAACCAAAGATAAAATAAATTTCTCAATAAGAAGATACCTAGTTTATGTGTATTTTAAAACATGATTCATATATCCGATGGATTTTTCATCATTATTTTTATCTTGTTGTGTTATCAAAACACCTATGACTTTTACTGTTGCATTAACATACAAAATGAAAGGCTTGGACAAATCAAGTTTTGCAAGTATAAATACATTTATAATGATAGTTTTCACATTGTTAAAATCAAATTTAACTTCTTTATCTCACACATATGATTGATTTTTTTATCAGAATTTGTAAAAGATTTGATTTATCGATAAAATATGATATAAATTTATGCACAAAATTAATTTTGTCAAAAAAATACTTAAGATCAAACTGATCTTTAGGTGGTTTCAGTTATTTGATTACTTTAACATGTTTAGGATCAATTGAAATATCATCTTTAAAAATAACATGTCCTAATAACTTGCCTTCTATAAAAGCAAAAATATATTTCTTAAGATTAAGAAAAATATTATATTTTATACATCTTTCAAATACTTCACATAAATGATCTAAATGTTTCTTTCTCTTTTTAGAATGAACTTTAAGATCATCTAAGTATACTTGCATGACAATGCTAATTAGATCATCAAATACTACATGCATTATTCTTTGAAAGGTTGCACCTGCATTCATGAGATCAAAAAGCGTTATATTATAATTAAAATTGTATTTCTGAGTTGTGAAGGTTGTCTTGTGTATATCATCTAGATTGACAAATATTTAGTTATAATCATAAAATCCATCAAGCAAAGACATCATTTTAGACCCTGTAATTTATTACAGAATTTGATCAATACGTAGAAGAAAAAAATAATATTTTATACTAATCTTATTGATCACTCTAAAGTCTACATAAAGTCTAATATCTCTATTTTTTTCACATAGCTAATAGATTAGCTACCCATTCAAAATATGTTATAGTAAAAATGACACCATCATTAAGTATGTTATCAAGCTCTTTGTTGATGGTGTCTTATAGCAAAGGACTTATCCTTTGTATTTTTTTCTAATGAATTTAATACCAATTTAATAAGAATTCCATGTTTTATACAACTAGTATCATACCTTTTTAAATCTTTATAAAAGCAAACAAAAATATCAATAAATTTCTATGAAAATTTAATTATTTTACCTTCTCATCAAGTGTACATTGTATTTCTAAATAGACAACCCTTGGTTCTTCTTCAATTCCAATATTTATTGGGATGGTCTTCCCAGTAATTCTTCTATAAGGTTCCTCTGTATGTGAGATTTTGGTTTGATCATGTGGAGTAAACATGGATTCTAACCTCACCAAATCAGCATGTAACTTATTAGCATTCAACTATAAATAGTCTCTATAGTTAAAAATATAATCATCATTATTAAAATAATTTCCTTTAATAAAAACATTAATATGTTTATTATAATAAAAAATAAGTCAAGTTTTATTTATATCAAAAAATTTAAGTCTGAATTTTTTTAAAATAAAAACTCAACAATAGGTTCTATATCATTCATAGTAGAGTTAGAGACAAATAAAAAAATTTATTAGTTCATATATTAAATTCTTTAAGAATATGAGTGATATTAAAAGCTTCAAAACTTTCAAGTAAAGACCAAATATTTTGAGTCTATCGATAAAGATGAATTTGGTTTGTTTTATAAACTTTCCTTGTCTAATAACTAATTCAGAATCTCCAAATACCTCTAATTATTTTACATCCAATTATATAGCCTTTTATAAACCAATACATAAGGCTTCAAATTCTATTGAATTATTTGTAGTATCAAAAGAAAATTTATATGCATAATGAAAAATCTTACCTACAAGAGAAATGAGACAAATTCCTACACTATTTCTAAATTGTGAGTAAAAAACATCAAAATATAAAGTCCATAAATCATTTTTGAAAAATATATCTTATTGTTGTTCAAGTTTATCAATGGTCAGTAACTCATATATACCAATTCTTATTTCAATATAAGCAACAGTCAATAGTATAGAGTTAATAAGATTATTAGACCAATCCTCTCTTTGAATAAAACCAATTTCATTCCCTATTGGAATTCAAGTAGTATATTTTACAAAAAATACCTTGGTTGATTGAGACCAATATCCATCCAAAAGCATTGCATAATTATTAATAATATCTAAAATTTGAATGTTAGTCATACATCTAATCATTTCATCTTATACAACTTTAATCACAATATCTCAAAATTTATCACAACTTTTTATTTAACGTGAATCAAAACCTATGAATTTTATATTATCTATTTTATAATAAATCCTTAATTAATCAATGATAAATCTAAGCATAATATTCTTTAATGCACCTATATTTAAAATGCAATTATGTATAATTTTATCAATAATTTTGACAAATATATAGAAAGACAGTATGTAATCTGTAAGAGCATCATATATTTAAGCAAAAACTTTTGACTGATTTTATTTATTATTATTTTTTTCTTCTGAAATATTAAAACATCTTTAACATTTGAATTTTTAGTGGTCGGGTTCATTTTGTCAAGCTGTCCTGGCAAACTAACAACCTGTAATAATAAAAATCTTAATTTTATAGAAGATAAATCATCAATGATATTATAAGCTCCAACATATGAATGACACATATTCTTATAATTTGTATGCTTATAAGAAGTATATTGTGATTTATTAAAATCTATTGATAAAGTATCATTATGTTTAAAAGTTGTTGTAACATTATCGAATGAATTACTCTGTATATTCTTACTTTTATCTTGATTTTGAGAAGAATTTTGATTATTTTTCGTTGTATTAGAATAATATTTTTGTATAATATTAACAACATAAGAATTTATGGTTGTGATGTCATCCAAAGATTCATTAATCTCACACATATTTATATTATCAGCCTGATCAATTGAGATACTTTCATTTCTTTGAATATATTTTTTGAATTTTTGAACAACTATGTAAGTATTTGGTTCATGGTCTAACTCACAACCATTACAATAAAGAACCTTATCTTAAATTTTATTTTTTTGAATAAATGATGACTTACCTAATGAAGATGGATTACCATTTAATTTTCACTTGATGGTGATTAGTTTTTTACTAAGATTATGAATGGTTTTTTAAAAAAATTACATTATCTGAATTTACACATATTATAGTTCTATCATTAAAATCAATACGTTTTAATTTATTTTCTTAACCTATACAAAAAATTATAGTTTCATTGTAATCCATAATATATTTAGCTTTTATAGCCATCTTATACTTTAAAGATAAAACATTACAATAATACAATCTTGATAATTTTTTAGATGTTTTAATGTCAAGTGGAATTTTATGGTGAAACCTAGTAAATATGCTTATGAACTCATAAATGATTTCACCAGAATCAATTGAAATATTAATTAATTCATTGACTATATCTAAATCTTTTTTTGGTTTATCAAAACATAACTCTAACCAATCTTCAATATCTTTTCAAGTGTTGATAACACTTTTTGGAAGACTAATAAATGCTTGGTAAGCTTTCCCTTCTAAATTCTACGAGAAAAATTTAAGAGAAACTTTTTCATTTATAATACCAAAGGTAACGCAAACTAATTTGAAATCAATTAAACAATCTTTCCATGACTCACTAGGGCTTCTAGAAAACTTAATGATGTTGAGTCCCTTTAATGAAGGTAACTTAATTGGATGAGTACCAATATTGATTTAATTTTCATGAATCTAAGGATTGACTAGGGGCTGAGCAATATCTTCATCTGAATCATTTTCTTCATCACTTGCTTTAACTCAATCTCTGTTATTTTGAAGGCTTGAAATCAAATCCCTAACCCAATTCTATTATGTTTGTTCATCCCGTATCTAAAGTTTCAATTGTTTTATTCACTTGATTAGATTGATTTATATTATCATCAGTAGGAGCAATAAATGTTTAAGATGAAAAGAATCTAAAAAAAATAAATTCTAGATTGAGGATTAGCATGCAAATTTTTTTCAGTCTCAATTCTAATTATATGATTATTTTCTTGAATATGAATTTGTGTTTCACATGTAAGACTTGCATGAACATCACTAATTTTTACTTCTAATTTTTCGTTAAGTACTTCAATAATATGAAATAAATCATTATTATACCAAGAAAAATGACTTAGACTAAAAATAATGATGACTTGATCTTCAACAATATCAACTAAAGGTTGAATAATAGGGTGTGGACCTCCAATGGTCATAAGCAATATAAAATAAAATAGATAAGAAAAACAAAAAATTTAAAAAGATCTCCAATAGAGTCACTAATTTTATTGATGGTCGAAATTATCACATCAATAAATCTCTCCTTTGACTATTATGAAGGTTAAGGTGGAATCATACCAGTCTAATAGTTAAAGTCTAATAGATCAAAAAAAAATTAAAAAATGTGTAAAGGGTTTTTAATGTTTTAAAAAATAACAAGTACATCAAATACTAATCTATATTTCATTATAATTTTAAAAATCAATTATTCTCTTTAATTTTTAAGGAAATAGATGTGAATATATAATCTATCATATCTAACAGATAAGATATACGATTAAGATAATCTCTTGAAAGAAAGATTTATGTTCTTTATAAATATTTTTAATTATTCAAATACTTTGAAATCCCCACATTTCATTCAAAAAATATCAAAAGAAAAGAAACACAAAAACCTGATAAATAAGAATAAAATATTGCAATGAATACCAAAGAAAGAAATTGAAATAATAATTAACATAATCACACAATAAATTAAATCTCAAACAATAAGAAACTAAACTAGAGATAAAAACTAACTTAATCTAAACCTAAACTTAAAACTAATATGAAAATAAACTAAAATAAAAGATTCAACAATGTAATAAAATTTAATTTAATGTAATGCAAAATGAAAATTATAACAACTAACTCTATTCTAATAATTAAACTAAGTCTAAACAGAAATAAAAAATAAATGAATAACTTATGAAATAGAGCTAAAGATCTAAAATAAAATAAATAAACTTATCAGATAAATCTAATTATTTAATAAAAGACAGAAATTTAAGAAACATAGTAATTCAGATTAATCAAAGACTAAAATTAATCAGAGAAGCTAATTAATATAAACTAAACTAATTACTAAATCAAACAAAAATTAAATAAAAAAATAAAAATAAAGCTAAAATAAAAGATTATGAGTCTTAAGAAAAGAGTCATCTTAGCAAAGATGAAGTAAATTTTATTGAGAAACAGTATTTTTAGTACAAATATTTTTATATAATAATCGATAAAATTTGAATGGATCAAAAATATCACATACAATGAAGTATTCATCAGTATTTAAGCTAAATAGTTCAGATTTTGTTCATATGACTACAAATCTACAATCATCATAAGATATTAAATCTAATAGCTTTCAAATAATCAATTTATAAACTAAATAATAAATCTTGAATATACATGTACTAATTAAGTGTATTACTTAATCATCAAAAAATGTGTCCTTGATTTATCTACAAAAGTTACTTTATCTTAGAGATGTATAAAAAAGAGTAATTATGATAAACTTTGAAGTAAATCAAAGTCTTCAAAAATCCTTGTGTAGTGTTCTTTTTCATGTGTCACTTTGATCTTATTTTATGATCTATTTCTCAAGATATGGCTGAAGGATAAGTTATAAATAACTTTTGTTAGTTATTAGTTAAGTTTCCATTGATTTTACTTAAGTCAATTAAATTTCAGTTATAACTTAACTTAATATAAGACTTTTAAAATAAGTCTTAAGATCAAAATAAATATTAATAAACCAAGGGGATAGACTCTAATCAGGTGGGGGACCTTAGACATCAAAACATCTAAATAAATGTACTATGCAAAAACATTTAAAAATAATATAAGCTATTTAAATGAAAATTACTATATCTTTCTGTAGAAGCTTGCAGAAACATACGATGGATGGGGAAAATGACTAGTTTAAACCAATTTCTTATGAGGAAGCTAAGGCAGATAAGTATGTTTGGCATAAAATGGTGAAGGGTGGCTTGTCTAATTTCATGGACCATTTGATCAGCCATGACACGAGACCATCAAAAGACTTTGCTTGAGGGTGGAAAGATTGAGAGATTCGTATGCATGGACTAAGGATTTTGATATCTGAATAATTAATCAAGGATATTTATCAAATGGATTGTTTTAAGGTTTAAGCATTCAAAGACAAAAAAAGGATGGAGGAGCTCATAAATATCTTCTTCAATAAGGAAAAAAAGAAACTCAAGACATTATTTTAAAAAGATTTCATGAAGACATAGCTGCCAAGGAAGTGGTCCAAGATTTGTCTACAAATTATGCAATATATTACACTAGAGGGTAAGTACAATGTGATATTCTCTCATTACTTCCTTTTATTTAATTATTTCAGAGGACACACCATCAGCCTCTCGTTCTTTCTGTTAAAATTGTTAGAAGCCATGATGATAAACTTTAAAAAAAATCCATTGACAAACATCATTCATCAAGTCCTTATTATTCTATTGGTTAAGGGGAGCCATTATGATCCAGAATAGTATCAAAGATGATCGATATTCCAAGTGACTAGGAGGAATCAGACAAGGATGAGGGCTCCTTCACTGAGTCTAACAAAGGGGAAAAAAATGGTGAGAAAAAGTTTGAGGGGGCTAAAGTCGAGTCCTCTCAGGGAGACTCTAAATATCAAGGCACTATTTCAATAGGGGTCGAAGATCTAGAATCTCAAGATCAAAGAGGGTATTGAACACTCCATGGATAAGTTGTTCATAAAGATCTCAATGTAGAAGCTGCTCTATAATGAGATTGTGGATAAATTTGACAACCTTAAAGGGATATTAGGTCTCGGGTTAGTAGATACATAGGCTAGAAAAAAATAGGTAGGTACTAAAGAACTCACCCCATAGGACAACATTTAGAGTGATAGGGCAAAAGATAGCAAGGAACTCAAGCAAAAATGGAAGAAATAAAGTTGACTAGCTTGAAGCGAAAGAAGAAGGAAGAGGACAAAATATAGTTCATGGGAAATCACACTAGAGGTAAAAAAACATCAAAGGTGAAAGTTTGGCAGTCAATAAATTGATTTTTTATTCAAAATCTAATTAATCAGTCTCTTTTCAATTTCTTTTTATTTTCCTAGGACTTTTAGCTAAAATTTAATGTCCTTTTGGTAAAAGGGTGTTTCTAGTTGGGTCTTTTTTTACTTTTCTAAGTTTTGCTACTTTTTCGCATCTATTTTTTAGCTTCCATTGTATGAGAATGAGACCCTGTAATCTGAATTTAATCAATCTAATTAAAAAATACATCTAACATTTATCCATATGCATTATCCATAAGTTCATCTATTCTACATCATATACACACACACACACACACACACACACACACACTATCTAAAATATTTTCAAACACTATCGAACCACTATCAAAATAAAGTTTTAAATAATATAAAAAATATAGAATATATATAAATGTGTCAAAGCAGTAGAATTAAATATCGCTTTAAATCCTATTCCTCATCAAAATTTGAAAACATTTCTATCAAAAGATATCCCTTGTCAGTGAAATATTATATATAACTCATGGTTGTTGTGAGAAACTTAATTAGCTCAACAATCTCTTCATTATCTTTGTCATCCACTTCTAGCTTCACTTTCTTTACCATCCTAGTGATGGTTGGTGATGTTGATGGACTCATCTCTTATATTTTATGTTTACGAGGCATTGACCTTTCTTTTTCATAAGATTCAATTTTGAACAAGTTTCAATCAGATTCACAGGTTCAAGAGATGGATTTTTACAATTGAGGGGCACTAAAGCATGTGAATGCAATTTAGCAACTCGTTGCAAGTCATTTTCAGGAAATGGTTGATGTTGTGGAGAATGATGAGAAATTGAATTATGCTTGGATTGTAGAGCTATTTGTATACATTGAGTTGAACCACTTAGATTCTTACATTCGTAAGAATGACTTCTCTAATACAATCTTCTCAATCCTTGATTTGTTTGAGTGATTACAAGATTAAATGGTAAGGCATCAAGCATATCCCCAAAAATGGGATTTGAGGCATCAAAATGAATGGACATCTGAGTTCCTCTATTAAAGAGTCTAGAGAAATTCCTACTAGGTCTTCTACCTCCAAAATACTGGACTCTAGAAGCAAAACTATGAGAAGATGAATCTTTTTAATTCCAAGTTTGATCATTCCTCCATAAATTACCATGAGAATTATTAGAAGTAGGAGGTGTCCACTCTGAATTTTTATAAAGATTAAATAAATCAAAATCTTGATTACCTATTTGCAATAAAACTGTCCTCAACCATATATTAAATTTATATAAAGTCATATCATAAATTTCAGTAAAATAATTGAAATTTAAAACATCAACTTATCCACACATTTTGAATAAATAACGTTATCCTAATAAATGACCAAGGGTTTTCTCATGAAAAATAAATAAAAATATATTTGAAAATCATCTGAATAAATAAAATCTACTCAAGATCTCACTAACTTCATTATAAATTAATATTGAAGTAATATTGTCAATTGTTATAATACAAACATTCAAATTTGTATCTTTGCATTTGACTATGAATGTCAAAACAATATGATGCATGACATTGTCTAACTAAATACAAATAACCTTCTCATATCCATGTACAAAATATAACTAGGCCAAATAATAATTTTTCTCATCCCAAAAAAAATTATAGTTTAGAAATGAAAACTTCTAACAAAAAAGATATCTCATATCAAAACTTGTATGCATGAAAATACAATCATCATCAAAGATTTTATGTGTGTAGTTTTCAATAAATATTAGTTTACCAACTTCAACTTGTACACATAAAAAACTAACTTATAACTAAAAATCAAGAGTCTCACGCAAACCCATTTTCCATATTTATTCCCAAATGAGCCGAAAAGAATTACCACAAATCAAAATTGAGAATCAAAAATTCTTCTGAAACAAATTAAGATGTAGCAATCAATTGTCATGTCTAGTTGTTGTAAATATTTCCAAAAAGACCAAATAGTAACCTCATAATATCAAAACCATTTTCGACTTAAAAGCCAAGTTAGTCATGGAGTATGCCTTTATCATATCAATTGGCATCTAAAATTTTCCAGCCAAACCAAAAGAATATACCATATCTGCAAAGTAATAAATAACATATGGCACATATTTTTTAATTTGATATTTGCTTGCTATATTTATTTACAAAACCCACTAGACAAAAACCAAATCCCAACACTGAAAAAAAATCAACAAATAGATATCAAATCAAACTGCTATTATTATTTGAAACTAATACAGATGCATAAACTTGCCAAAAAACCTAGTATCAACAAGAACTGACATGTACTTCCTAAATATTATCTTATATTCACCAATAATCAACTAAAACCAAAAATTCTTCAAGCATCAAATGACTGAAACTAAAACTTACCAAGGTTCTACTAACTCAGAACCAAATAAACCATTGCATGTACTGCATGTATATGTATCATTTTCAAAAGACAAATAAAATAATATGATACCAAAATTTGTATCATTTTTTGATGAAACCACAACCAATTGCATGCTTTTAACATCTCAAAAATCTAAAGAAGACATATAACTAATTCGAACCTAAAACCTCAAGAAATGAAAATTGTGCAACCTAGAATGTTCCAAAGAAAATACATGAATCGAATTGTAAATATTTTTATTATCAACTGTATTTCAACCATGCATTTTAACTAACTTGAATTAATTCATGATTTCATGCATGTCCATAAATATTTCAAGCTCAAATATACTCTTGAGATTACAAATCGAAATTAAAATCCATACCTTGTCCGTAACACGCCAAACTTCCTAACCTTCTCCTTGCCTCCATAATTCTACTCCCACCCAAAGCTTGTCAATAATGACAATAAATTAAATAAAAAATGCCTTTTGTAATGTTTTGAGCTACAATAATTGTCTTGGATACATGTTTTAATAACATTGGATGCCAAATTTGCTAGTACTTGCCACCAATCTTGCCTAATTTCTTTGGTAACTATAACAAATTTAAATATGACTAGTATTACTACTAAACTGATCACTAAATTCCTTCTAACAATGCACGTACCTTAGGTGTTAATGCCATAAATTTTATGGGCTCAAAACAAATCCCAATTGTCTGCCATATATTTTAACCCAAGTCATGTTTTAAATAATTTAAAACTCTACCATTTCACATCTCATCATTTGCTTCAAACCCCGTAGTCAAAATTAAACACCCAGGTCACTCATGATCCATGCTACCACCCTAAGTTTTTATTAATATTTCCACTTGGATCAAATAATATTCGGCCTTTAGTTCTTAGGTTAGAGTCCATGGGTATTTGATCTTTTAATATGCAATGATACTGACACAAAATGTTCATAGGTCTTAGTGTTAATACTTTAGCACCAATCCTTAGATCTTAGGATATAAAACCATTAGTTTTGGCAAAAGTTCAAATCTAGAAAAGAAAAGAGGGGTGTCAAAAATAGGCTTAACATAAGGTTTTATTGTTTATTACCTTGATTGTAATAGGAAGAACATTGAGTATGGATTACAATATGCTTGGGTAAATGAAGAAAACACACATGAGTATTCATTAGCTACAATTGAGACTCAAGGAAATGAAGATGGAAGCACATAGGTTTTATTTCCAATTCAAAGAGATTCTTGGCCACCAATGCAAAGAAATTCAGGTATGCGTAATGGCCCTTTATTATTTCAATTTTATTTTTATAAGTATACTTCCCATAAATAATATATATTTCATATTTAGAATTCCATCCCACCTGCATCTCATCATTGATTGAATCATTACCAACAAACACATGTCCAATAGTTATGATATCAAGGTTAGTCATGACAACCACCACCTTGATAATAATAAACCACATAAGGTTGGGTTTAATAAACACCTACATCCACAACAAGCTATAGTGTTTTAAATTTCTAAGTAACCTACCTTAACCTCCTCATTGTATCACCCAATAATTTATGCCCAACTTGCCCATAACCCTAATAAACAACTAGCCCAGTTAGATTGCAATAATGAATTAATGGCATTCTCATCTGCTACACTTCATAGAGTTAAAGGATTATAGTAATATCACATCCACATCACTCGTAATAACAAAACCCAACTAATATGGTTTATTAAAACATAATAAAAATTATATTACCCATAATGAGCGAATCATTCAACCATATCCATTCATAAGTAAGGTTGTACCATTTTTTCCTTTCACAAATGTTTGAATCATGCAAGGAAATAACCTTAGTAAAAATTGTTGATTATTAAAATAAGATAAAAATATGTTTCTATTTATATTCCAATATTTTAATGTTACCACAAATGTATCCACCTATACATACACAATCCAAGAGCTATGTTTGAGAAATCTTAGACATAAGATGAATGGTTTTCAAACAACCGTAATTGAATTTATTTTTGGTCTTAAGTTTGAAAACATGGTTTCTATCAAGCACTCTAAACCACTCATCCCTATTGAAGATACACATAGTTGGTATACTTATCAAACAACTATTAAATCTAGTTTAGATTATTAAAGCTAAACACATAAATTTTACAAAATACACGAATGCTCACAAATATAATTTGTTCATATATTATTAAATTAGAGATATTACATATATATAGACTAAGTAGCTCCTTAAAATAAAGAGTTTAACATTATATTCTACAACTAACTATATTCAATGTATCTCCTCTAATCTATCACACCTAGAATAGCTATGTGAGTTGTGACTACAACTCGCTCACTATATAATCTATTTTATTATCACACTATATTATGAATGAGTTATAAGACAACTCATAATAATATTACAAATATATTAATCATAATGTGAGCACTAACTATAATTTCCTAATATTTCTCTCCTTAGTGAAAATATGGGGAGAACATTATCCTATACAGCAACTGCTATCAAACTCAAATGATGGTTTTGCACTTGGCTAACCACCAAGCTACAAATAACCAAGATGGTTTTACACTTTGCTTACCAACAACCTATAATCAAAAGATGGTTTTACACTCGACTTACCACCAACCTACAAACAAACAAGATAGTTTTACATATGGTTAACCAATAACCAAACATCCAAAAAGTTTTACAAGATAACCAACAACCTACAAAAATGGTTTTATAGGAAAACCACGAACTTATCATAATATTATAGTACTCTTTTAGGCCTCATCACCATTTTTACCTCAAGGGGAAATACAAAGATGCTCACTTATTTCAATACTTGAACAAGATTGTACCAATTATGCTTTATTTTTAAACACAACGAAAACTAAAAAATATGACACAACTTCATTATGAAACCCCATCATTTGTGGCTAACAAAAAGATGTTCTTTGTCCTCTAACATCCTATGTTCTCCATCCTCCTACATAGAAAACTGCTTACTCAGTCGATGAAGTATTGAAGATTAAATGCATGTTGTTTATAAAGGAATAGAGTCCCCCCACAAGATTGACACATTTGACATTTGACTTAGGACATCTCATACATGTGCTAATGCATCCTTTGTACATTTGAACACTTTTGAATTCAAATTTGACACTTTTGAGATTTTTAATATTTTTTTACTTTGATGATAATAATGACTTTATATTGACTTTATTAAATAAAAGAGACAAATACATATTATTGACACCACTTTGTCAATAAGACAACAACTACTATAAATGAAATTAGATTTGTCATAATGATTTAATTACAAATCTATTTCTTGAAATTTATAGATCAAATTAAAAATTTCAAATTTATAAGCTAAGTCAAGCACTTATAATACATATGAGATAACCAATTTCATGACACTAAATGAGAATATACTAACCCAAACTTATGAGGCGACTCAAAGTTAATAAACTACCTATAAACTTTGACTTCATTAAAAACAAATTTAAATCAAAAAGCACCTGAAACAAATTTAACTCGTTATGAACTCAATACTAATGACCACGACTCATAAAGATCACTTAATAAAAGAATACTAAAATTGACTCAACATTTCTTATAATAAAGACCACTATACCATGTAAAAACTAAAACCATGGATTTTCTAAAATTGTGGGCAATCTTAATGCAAACAATATCTTTGATGACCCAAAAATCATTGAATTTCCACTAGAACAAAGATTTGAGCATTAATTTGTTTTTTGAGGTGATTCTATGGAGGGATTTGCATTCTTTGAAAGCCTTTGCTTTGCATGCAAAGCAATAAAGAGACCTTGAAAATAAATAAACAATTCATAGAGAATCCAAATTTGGGTTTATGCTTTAATTAACTAGGTACAAATGAAATTATGAATGGAGAATGTGCTAGGATGACGTAATTGGAGATGGTACTGGTATTAGAAACTAAAAAAAATTCATGTGGATAGAAGACCGCATACATAAATAAAGAAATATGTGCAATAGTTGACTATCTATCCAACAAAATGGAAAACGTGGAAAATGGATCGATGTAGGGAATGAAATGTTGAGGATTTATTGAATCTACGACCTGGTTAGGTTAGAAAGATGTTTCATGTGAAGAGTTATAGGTTGATGCAAAATGGATAATGTAGGTTACCTTGGGAGATGTTTGAGAATGTCAAGCTATAGACCATCATCATATAAATTCATTTGTAGGTGCGTGACTAAATGAACAGCTTCTCAGATCAATTTTCCTCACCATTAACATGGGTGATGATACAATATGTAATTTATATTGAAGCACAATTTGCTTGATATGCACAGGTGTGCATTCAATGCATGTATGAGATAAAATTTCAATGTAGCCACTTCCAAAATTGGTTATCCTCCTAAAACTTTTCACAAATGTAAATGAAAATATCTAATAGGCATGATCCATAATAGAAGAAATGTGCAGGTTAATCTATTTTGTAAAACAAAAATTACAAAACTAATATTGCAGACATAGTATGGGATAATAGCAAAAAATAGTTTCCCCTTTGAACTATATATACTTCCATTAGAGGATCTCTACTTTGATACTAGATAAAATCTGGTTTAGATTATGAAAGCTAAACACATAAATTTTACAAAATACATGAATGCTCACAAACATAATTTTCTTATGTATTATTCAATCAAAGATATTACAAATATATAGACTGAGTAACTCCTTAAAACAAGGATTCTAACATTATCTTCTACAACCAACTATCCCCAATGTATCTCCTCTAATCTCTCACACCTAGAATATTTATGTAAGTTGTGACTACAACTCACTCACTGTATAATCTATTTTATTATCACACTATATTATTAATGATTTGTATGACAACTCATGATAATATTACAAATACATTAACCATAATGTGAACACTAACTATAATTTCTTAACAAAAACATTCTTAAGAGTAGCCATAAACAACAAAACAATGGAATAACAAAAGTTTTAAGATCTTCACTACACCCCTTCTCTTTTCCAAATGTTTGAGAAAACAACTATCAAACTTGAAGGGGTTATAAAAGGTATTATCAAAGAAATGGATTCATGGGAATACTCAAAATTTACATGATACTACAGCTCAAATCCCACTTAGGGAGGCAAACACTAATCTTTGAGAGACCTATGTTTACTACCAATTTTTTATGTATATAATCATTATTGTTATCTTAGCAATTATTTATGTAACTATGTCACTATTATGTTTATCCATGCCATTCCAAATCAATTTATTTCACCCACTTATATATCTCTATAATACCTCACTATTCTAACCCTTTATAAACCCACCATATTTTTTATCCACATATATTATAGCACATGATATATATACATTGTATATGTTTATCATTATAGTTTAAACTTTACTATTTATAAATAAAATGATTTTTAGTGTTGGTTATTTGGTATTACTAATTGTTTAATTTGCTAAGCACAAGTTTCTATCAAGTAGTAACTACTACAGTTCAATGTCATGACCCTATTTTATTTGTATTTATTTCATTTACTGATATAGTTTAGTTGTGAACTATTCGAGATATATCTATTTGATTTACTATGGTGTTACAATTTTGAGATCTATGTTGATTCATTATTGTTAATGTTGAGACAGTTATTGATATACTTTTCATTACAACATTAGATATTTATGCTTAATGATTACTAATTTACTATTCAGTTTAGATGTATTATATAAATGTTGTTATTACATTTATTATTTTATATGTCTAGATATTGTTGATGGTATATTCATTTACTACAGGGGCAGATAGTTGAGTTAGGTTGTGTTCAGACCTGAGCAATAGAGAAATGTGGAGAAATAACAAGGATGAAATAAAACAGTGAATTCTATTATCAAACTGAGTTTGATAGTACTGTTGATTGAGTCATTTTATTTAATTGATTAAAGTGTTAAGTGTTTATCATTTTTAATTCGATTTCATTATTGATTGATTTTTAGTCAGATTCGACTTTTTTATAATTACCACTTTATTAGATGTTTTCAAATTCTTTACTTGTCGGCTTTGCTAAGTTGTGATAGTCTTGCGACAATTATTAGTTATTTGATATCATCATTTTTAGGCAATCTTGTTCATTATGTTTTCATTTCACTTAATAATCTATTGATTTTAACATTGAATTTGTTCTTGTATTCACAGTTGAATTCATTATATGTTGACTCTTTAGTCTCTTGCATGTTTGTCTTGGTCCCACTTATTTTAATAACCAATAGTTGATAGAACCTGAACAATGTAATTAACCAAGAAAAATTACTAGAGATAAATCTTGTGCCCACTAAGGTAGGCCCACAAGAATTTTATTAATCAAGATAAAATAAGTACATGAAAAGGGTGCCAATATGGCATTAACCCGTTGACATATAAAAACATAAATTTATAGTATTTCACCTATGATCGGTAAAACCAACTAACCTAATAATCGCTTCTCACAGGAATGTAACCCAAAAAGTAGTTATAATTATTTAACTCAAAAATATAAATCAAAGTAATTAAATATTAAAGGGTCTGTCTTTATAAAATATGCATGCCCTTTTACATTATTATTTATCTAACACTATTTATTATTAACCTAACAACCTAACCTAATGTTAAGACTTTGTAACAAGTCCTAAAAAACCCCCCATGATCCAAAGTTAGTTCTTTGGACACATGCCAAGCATTTTTATAAATTTATCAAATTTGATTCTGTCAAGGGGTTTTGTGAAAATTTCAGTTGTCTGAACAACATTTGGGTAATTTAGTAGATCAAGTGCTTTCTTCACCACAAGCATTCATAGATAGTGATATTTGGCATCCATATGTTTTGTTTTGGAATGAAATATTGGATTTTTAGACATCTTGATTGCATTTTGACTATCAATGTATAACTATGTAGGATAAATCTAAAAAATCTAAAGTTTTTCAAGTGGTGTAAATAGATAATTTCTCTAGAAGCATCCCATGTTGCAATGTATTCTAATTCTACTGATGAATTTGCCTTTATATCCTACTTCTTATAACACCAAGAAATGACAACTAAACCCATATGCATAGCGTAACTTATTGTGGACACTCTGTCAACCACACATCCACCAAAATCTGCATCACAATACCCAACAAGTTTGAAGTTCTTGTTGCGGCAGTACTCAAGGCCATATGTTTTCATTCCCTAAAGGTAATAAAGTACTCTTTTTATTGCGTGTCAGTGAATTTCTCTAAGCTCATGCATAAACCTAGACAAAATTCCAACTAAAAATGATACATCAAACTTGGTAGTCATCAAGTATATCAAACCTCCCACTAACTATCCATATTTGGTGCCATCAAAGAAGGCACTACCATCATTCTTATACAATTTCAAATTAATTTCCATGGGATTAAGGTCAAGTTTAAAATCATTCATGCCAAACCTATTTAATAACTTTAAAATATACTTAGATTGTGAAATGAAAATACTTTGCTCTCTCTAAATTACTTCTATGCCTAGATAATAATGAATAAGTCCAAGATCTGTCATCCAAACCCATATTTTAATTCCTTCTTCATAGACTTGTTATGGTTTTCATCATTACCATTGAGAAACAAATCATCAACATAGAGAACAAGAATCACCAATTACTTACCTTGCACTCAAATATAGAGAGTATCATCAGATTCACTACATTGAAAGTTAATTTTTTTCAAGTTTGAATCTATTTTTTCATACCAAGCCTCAAGTGCTTGTTTGAGACCATAGAGAGTTTTGATCAATTTACACACTTTGTGTTCTACACCCACTTTCTCAAAACCTTGATGTTGTTTCATATATACTTCTTCCTATAAATCACCATTCAAAAAAACACTTTTAACATCCATATGATGTAATTTCCAACCATTTTATATTGTTAATACAAGTACCATATGAATAGTGTGCCATTTTGTAATTGGTGCAAATGTTTCCTCATAGTCAATACCTTTTTATTGCACATAAGCTTTCACAACAAGTCTTGTCTTATGTTTACCAATGGAGCCATCTAATTTATGCTTAGTCTTATAAACCCATTTACATCTTATGTGTTGAACATGTGTAGGAGGATCAACCAAAACCCAAGTATTCTTGTTAAGTATTACATCATACTCACTTTTCATTGCTTGTTGCCAAAGTTTTTCAATAGAAGCCTCCTTAGAAGTAGATGGCTTGGTGGAAGAAGTAGTAACAACCATTGCATAGTTCACATGTTTATGAGAACTCCTAGGACCTATTAGACCAACTTAATCTGTTGTCAAGTTAAAAAAAAGTACTATGAGCCCATTTTGGATATTTTTTCAAATTATTCAGATCAGGAACATCATAATTCTCATCATGTACACCAATTAAATTAAGATGTAGAGAAGTTTCAACATTGTATAATTTATTAACATGTAAAGTACCAGAAGAAGTAAAAGAAATAGAAGGGATACTAGTCTCATACCACAACTTATGAGAGTTATCCTCATTAGTCAATCCCTTATCATATTTTACAATCTTCCTCTATAACCTATAAAATTAAGAATCAATATCTGTAGTGTTCATATTATCAAATTCATCAAATACCACATCCATGCTCACTATGAATTTGTCTTTATCTTGTGCAAGTAAACGATGCCCTTTTTTATTTTCTAAATATCCAAGAAAGATGAATTTTTAGCTTTGTGGTTCAAATTTAGTTTAGTGTTTAGTGGGAACTAAAGCAAAACAAAGGTATCCAAAAAATTTCAAGTGTTTATCATTTGGTTTAAACCCATACCAAGCCTCGTTGGAGTTTGTCCACAATTGTAGTTGTAGGGGATCTATTTCTCAAATACACTGCAGTACCAATGGCTTCAGCCCAAAACTTATCATCGAGTTATTTATAGTGTAACATAGCTCGAGTGATTCCCTCTAAAGTCCTATTCATCCATTCAAATATTCCATTTTGCTATGGAGTATAAGTATTATTGTATTATTTATGAATACCATGTTCACAACAATAATCTGAAAACTCATTAAAGTATACTCACCACCATTATCTAAACGAAGAGTGGTCAAGTGTGAACCTGTTTCTTTTTCAACTAAGTGTAACCAATCAACAAACTTAGTGAAAATTTTTGATTTATTTTTCATGAATAAAAAAAAAGACATCCAAAAAATATCATCAATAAATAACACAAAATACCTACACCCTCCAATGGATGACTTATTCATGACACATACATCACTATGAACTAACTACAAACATCTATTAACTCTCCATGAAGAATTATTAAAAAAAATTATGATTCTATTTGCCCAAAACACATGATTCATAAATAATACTATCTTTTATAAAAGTGGGAAACCACTCACCATACCATATCTCTAAAATTCCACTAGAGAGTGAACATTCAAATGTCCATAGCGGAGATGCCACAACTATTGTGTAGACATAGTACATGTACCTGTATCAACAACTACATCAAGTTCCACTGTGGGAGGAAGCACTTTACAGTGAAATCTAACCAAATTTCCATCCTCATATCTTTTATACATGGTTTTGTATCCACCCTTCACTGAATTGATATAAATTGATAATCTTTCTTACAAATAGTTACCAAGTAAAGAAGATGTTTTAGTAATGTGAGAACATACCAAACATTCTCCAAGTATTCAATAGATCCATTAGGAAGGAGAATCTGAATAGACTCAAGTCATTGTGGAGTATGTATAGACTTATCTGCCAAGGATACTAAAAAGAGAGAGAAGCTTCTTTGAAAGTCCAAAAGAAGTCTCGCCTGAATTTCATGTGTTTGGGTGATCTTGTATCTAAAACCCACACACATTTGTGAACTCATCTCTAGCTTCATATTCCATTTAAGCAATGTTACCTAAAGCAATTAATTCATATTCATGAGCAACATTACTAGAATCATCATAATCATGGTCAACATATTGGGCAGGGTTAAACTTAGTCACTTTTTGTGGGTTCTAAATTTTTTCAAAAGCAATCCTACACTAAGAGGCAATGTGACCAAATTTCCTACATCTATGACACTGAATGTTTGATTTACCTTGACCTATACCTCTATAAGAATAATAACCAAATCCTTTATCACTCATTTCATTTGAATAAGAATGGCTAGATTATTGATTTGAATAGTTGCTCTGATGATATCCTCTACCTTAGTTTTGAAATATGCCTCCACTATAACCTAGACCCCTTCTATAATTATGCCCTCTATATTTTTGTTGACTAGAAGAAGATGAACTAGGATTGGACTCTAATAAATGAGATTTCTCAATTTCTTGGATTTATTGGGTAAAGAGAGGTCATTTTGAATAAGAAACTCATCTAATTTATTAAAAGTGATGTCCGTGATATTGTTAGAGACATGTAACATTTCTACAAAGTTCCTATAAGACACAAGTAGTCTTTTCAATTTAGTAGTAACTATGAGATCATCATCTAGTTTTCCATACCCATCCTTATTATACTCAGTAGTAATATTCTTCAACTTAGACATGTATTCTCCCATATCCCCATCTTCCTCTAACGACAAAGTAAACAACTACATGTGGATATATATCTTCTTATGTTTAGGCTTTTTATCATACAAATCAAATAAAGTTTTTCATTAGTTGTAAATACGAGGATATTTTTCAATGTGTATATAGGTATAATGAGTAAAATAACACTTTATTAAATCTAAGGATTTATAATCACGAAGATTAAAACTATTAAGTTTGACCTGTTCTGTAGGCAATGTAGGATTTTCATTCTTTACAATACCCCATAACTCATTAAAAAATAATGAATCTTCCATTCAATTAGACTAATTATAAATAATTAATCTATCACCATCTAAAAGTAAATTCTGAATCTTTGGCATCTTGAAATTAAAGCAAGTGTGATAAATGAAAGCAAGCGTGACAAAATAAAAAATAACACACTCAATAAAAACACTTTACACAAGATAATGCTTCTACAATTTTTTTCACTTAACTTCCATGTAGAGTAAAAAGAGAGAGTTTTGATGGGTTTTTCACTTAACCTCACAAAAAATTAAAATATTATGCCCTTATTTCACTAATTACACCCTTATTTCACCAAAAGTAATACAACACTCTTATAGCACCAATTACACCCTTTTTCTTTCACTAAAACACAAATTTTTACACATTTTAATCCCTTTACAATGTGTAAATAAAATAAAATATTCTAAAAATAATATAATATTCTCCAAAAATCAAATAATTATGTTGTACTTTTCTCTAAATTTTTTTTGCAAACCCTGGACCTCCACCTTCCAAGGGTTGTTACAAAATAAGACTTGTCAATTGCTCTATGAGCATTTACAAAACATAAAAGGAGAATAATGTATTTAAATTTTATTTTTCATTCATGAATAATTAAAAAAAAAATTAAATTTTCAAGTAAAAATTATATCACTCGTGAATTATTTGAGAATGATTTTAAAATCTTCTAATTTGGTGGACCCCCCAAAACCCTAAATTTCCTCACAAATTATATCAAACTTTAGCCAAATGAGATAATATTATTATTTTATCTTCCTTCCACACCAAAACATGCATATGGTATTCCATTATTTCCTGTATCAGATCCATACCAGGTCGTACAAGCTCATAAAAGAAGAATTTTTGAGAGTTTAAAGCCGATCTGAGCACTATGAAAGCATTTTTATGCAAACTTAAAGTTTTTTGTAGGTAATAAGATGACATGAAGCTATAAAAATTCTTTGGAAGTATAACTCAATAGGAGTGATTAAAATGCATTCAAGAGTGATTCAGGACAGGTTTTTTGCAATTTGAGGCTCTAAAACAAGTGAAAACTTATCAAATCTTCAAATTTCAATTTTATATTTATTTTTATGCATATAATTTTTTTTAAAGTATGACTATGGCTTTAAAAATATGAAAATTGTTAGGTTGTGGAGCTAAAAGCTTCATTGATGCAGACATTAGAGGAGGGTGATGAGTGTCACAGTCACCAGCGTCAGTCTGGCCAACCGACGGCGCTCAGGTGGAGACAGGAGGCTGTCGATGACGGTCATAAATCAGCTGACATTGGTCACCCCCAGGTAGACAGGGACCGACATCGGTTACCTGTGCGATTCCAAAACTGCGTGTTCACAGACAGTTAGTTAACGAACCAGTTGTTTGCATGTGAGAAGGCTAATTATAGTCTTGAGCTGGGGATCTAATTATTGTAATTAGGTGTCTAGTTATTTTTTGCATGAGATCTATATAATAGACTCATGGGCTATATTGTAATTAGTGCTAGAGAGTAAGAGAGCAAATATTAGCTCCTTCAGAGTGAAGAGAGCATTGGTGTGTTCCTCCTAGTGCCACAGTGCCAAGTGTGGGTGCTGGTTTGGAGAATCAGAAGGATTCTTCATGTATGTAAGATCTTGGTCAGCAGGTGTGCAAGGACACGTTTTGAGATCTACATGGTAAGTAAGATCATTGATTTGCAGGTGTTTGTGTGTGTGAGATCTAGGTTTGCAGGTGTGCAGAACCCGATTGATTTGCAGGTGTGCAAGATCAGGGAGGTCAGCAACACAACAGAGAGCAATATCAGGAGAGATCTACTTGGAGTATGGTGTGTACTCAGTTAGAGAGCAAAGAGGAAGGCAAGGTGGTTCCTTCCAAAGTAAGATCATTTGAGTTGCAGGTTGTTACAAGTTCATGGGAGATCTACTTGGAGTGTGTGGAGTACTCAGATTTGGAGTGCCTGGAGCACTTGTGTACTGGCAATAGTGATACTAACTGGTGGTACTAGCAGTAGTGGTTACTGACTGGTTGGAGGTGAACACCAACTCTGTGTTTGAGTTGTGTGTTGGGACCATAAGAGAGAGAGTGAGCTCTTGAAGAGATTTATTGTTTATGCCCTAGAGGTGTGGGAGCCCTAGAGGTGTGTAAGGAAGAAGAACTGTGGCAATCTTCTTTGTTGTATTTCCTTCTGGAAGAGTATTAATACAATTGGGTATTGTCTCTCATATTCTGTGTTATTTTTGAATTCTAATTACTTGTTACTTTTGGTTTAATTCTGCATGTTAAGTTGCTTGTACATGGTAATCAATTGTGCTTCCTAGATCCTAACAGTGGAGTCAGAGCATGTTTGTTGTTCTAGATTCCTGATAAAGTGGTATCAGAGCTAAGGTTGCAGGGAGCAGGTTTGTGTTTGATTACAGGTCACTCTCAGGGGTTTCTGATTGAGTGGGAGTATAGCAATGGCAGAAGAAAGTACACTAAGAATGGAGGAATTGAAAAGCATGAATGGTCAATTACGGTGTTATGGAAAGAAAGAGCAGGTAAAGAGATATTGTTGGTTTGTAGCAGATCAGCATGAAAGAACTGAAGAAGCAGATGTTGCAGGTGTTGTTGCACAGGATGCTCTAGGAGGTTTCTTGGATAAAGTAAAATCTTGTCTTATAGATTCTGTTGCCTCTTTCCATGCAGCTCAAAATAGAGTACTTTTCCATGTTAAGGTCTTTGGAGACTTTGGAAAGATTTATTTAGGGGCTCGTGTGCCTTGCCAAAGAATTAGCAAAGGGGAAGTGAAGCTGAAATTGTAGGCGGCCAACACATGGGTGTTGAAGGATGTCATGCAGGTCCCAATTCTGAAGATGTGGCTAATTGCTTCAGAAAAGTTGGGTGATGAGAGATGCACAAGAACTCTCATAGCGGATGCACTTGAATTAGCGTGTGGTAAGAAAGCAGGTACTCTTTATCTACTTGCTTATATTACTGATTCCACTTCTGTTGCACAGGTGTGGCTTTGTAGGCTTGGTCACATAAGTGAGAAGGGAATGGATGTTCTTAAGTCAAATGGTAAGAGTTTAGCTTTGGAGAGCAAAGACCAAGATTTCTGTGAACAATGGGATGCTACAAGAAAGGATTGTGTTTATTGCAGAAAAAGAAAGACTGATGTATTTAACAGACTTAAGAACTGGAAAGCCTTGGTGTTTCTGGAGGAGATGACAGACAGAGATCAGTGGATGGGGCTGGATACCTCTGAGTAGGGTAGTTTGGACATGGGTATGATTCAAAGAAAGCTCACGGGTAAAAATTCATCACTCACAGGTGAACACAGTTACCGACATTGGTCAAAGGGAACTGACATCGAACAAATAGGTGTCGATGTTGGTCATGTGCAGACCAGAGCCAGTGGTGTCAGGTAGGGTGGCTATTGGCATCGATCAGGGAACTGACGATGGCAACCAAGTAAGACCAATGTCAGTCAGAAAACTAACATCAATAGAAAGGACAGTCGCATGGGAACTGATGTCGGTCAAATGCGAACTGTGTAGTGACCGACATCAGTCACTAGAATAGATTTTGGGCAGACAGCAAGTTGTCAAAGAGTCTTAAATGCCTATGTGGAGGACTGAAAGGGTAAGTAAGCCTCAAATTTGTTGTTCCTCTTCTTTATACTTGCTTCTCACTATAGAGCAGGAAGGATCCAGGAAATAGTGGGAGCATGGCATGATTAGGATGCAGAACCAAATGGGAGATTTGGTAGGGTTGCCAGCTAAAAGAAATCACTGAGAGATGAATAGATACCTTGGTTAAAGAATAGAGAGAATAGACACATGAGATGGAAGGCCAGGTCATATGGTCTTGAGGAAGCTGCAGGACAGTGGTACAGGTTTGACAGGTAGATGACAAAGCAGGGCTTTAGTCAATGTCAGTGTAACCATTGTGTTTGTCTTACCAGGTGGATGATGGTCACGACATTATCTTGTTACTATATGTGGATGATGAGCTTGGTGCAGGTTCAGACATATAGGGTTTTGCTGAGCTAAGGGTAAGGTTAGTTCAGTGGCATGTCATGAGGAATTTGGAGCAGAAAAATTCTTTGGCATGAGTGTGTTCTAGAGACATGGAAGATCACAGGTTGATTTTGTCTCCAGATGATTGTGTGAAACCGGTTAGCATGCTGATGGGTTAGACAGTTCTATGTACAGTGTCCTAATTCACATGATGAGGTTAAGTACATGAGTACTGGACCTAGGTTTGCTCAAGCAGTGGGAGCTGTCAAAAAGTTTGGAGCCAATCTGGGAAAGAAGCACTGGAGGGCAGTTCAGTGGATTCTCAGATATCTGAGAGGGACCAGCAGCAGGTTGACATGCTATGCAGGGTCAAGTTCTTTTCTACATGGGTTTGTAAATGCGGATGCGGCAGGTTACTTGGATGACAGGAGGTGCACCATAGGATGTGTGGTGGTTGGTCTTCAAGGTTGAGCTTGAAGAGGGATACAAGCCAGGAAATAGATTAGATGGGGTATAGGTACAGGTACAGTGCAGTTGTTTATCTCCAAGTGAGAGATTGTTAGGTTGTGGAGCTAAAAGCTTCACTGATGCAAATATTGGAGGAGGGTGCTGAGTGTCACAGTCACCGGCGTCAATCAAGCCAACCGACGTCGATTAGGTGGAGACAGGAGGCTACCAACGATGGTCATAGATCGGCTGACGTTGGTCACCCCCAGGTAGACAGGAATCGACGTTGGTCACCTGTGCAGTTCCAAAACTATGTGTTCACAGACAGTTAGTTAATGAACCAGTTGTTTGCATGTAAGAAGGCTAATTATAGTCTTGAGCTGTGGATCTAATTATTGTAATTAGGTGTCTAATTATTGTTTGCATGAGATCTATCTAATATACTCATGGGATGTTTTGTAATTAGTGTTAGAGAGTAAGAGAGCAAATATTAGCTCCTTCAGAGTGAAGAGAGCATTGGTGTGTTCCTCCTAGTGCCACAGTGCCAAGTGTGGGTGCTGGTTTGGAGAATCAGAAAGATTCTTCATGTATGTAGGATCTTGGTCAGCAGGTGTGCAAGGCCACATTTGGAGATCTACATGGTAAGTAAGATCATTGATTTGCAGGTGTTTATGTGTGTGAGATCTAGATTTACAGGTGTGTAGAACCAGATTGATTTGCAGGTGTGCAAGATCAGGGAGGTCAGCAACACAATAGGGAGCAATATCAGGAGAGATCTACTTGGAGTACGGTGTGTACTCAGTTGGAGAGCAAAGAGGAAGGCAAGGTAGTTCCTTCCAAAGTAAGATCATTTGAGTTACAGGTTGTTGCAAGTTCATGGGAGATCTACTTGGAGTGCGTGGAGTACTCAGATTTGGAGTGCATGGAGCACTTGTGTACTGGCAATAGTGATACTGACTAGTGGTACTGGCAGTAGTGGTTACTGACTGGTTGGAGGTGAACACCAACTCTGTGTATGAGTTGTGTGTTGGGACCGTAAGAGAGAGAGTGAGCTCTTGAAGAGATTTACTGTTTATGCCCTAGAGGTGTGGGAGCCCTAGAGGTGTGTAAGGAAGAAGAATTGTGGCAATCTTCTTTGTTGTATTTCCTTCTGGAAGAGTATTAATACAACTGGGTATTGTCTCTCATATTCTGTGTTATTTCTGAATTCTAGTTACTTGTTACTTCTGGTTTAATTCCGCATGTTAAGTTCCTTGTACGTGGTAATCAATTGTGCTTCCTAGATCTTAACAGTGGAGTCAGAGCATGTTTGTTGTTTTAGATTCTTGACAAAAAAATTCTTTTGGAGGTTTTAAAATAGTCAAAAATAATAATTTTTTTGCCTTTGATAGCTCTAAATCAGGGAGAATCATTTACAAATTCACTCAATTTCATCCCAAATTTATTAAAAACATATATGGAGGCTATAAAATTATTTCACAGAGGTTTTCCAAGCCAAAAAAATTGTACAACTCATTAAATTTGACTCTTTGGGTTAAAAAAATGGTTTTGAATGTAAACAATCACCTTCCCTAGGATCTACAAAGCTTCAAAAGATCAAATATGACTTTACAGGCATATAGCCATGAAAAATAAAATTTTATCAATAAATTTTCATTTGCAACGTATTATTTCTACAAATCACACACTTGGAAAACAATTTATTTGGAAATATTAAATTTTTAACAATATTTCAAATGTTTTCACACCAAAAATTTAATCAAAAACATACCATGTATTTGTAAATTGATTTCACATGAATCGTGTCCAGCCAAGTAAATGAAAATCACCCTAAGATCATTATTCCCTCCTTTTATCATGCATTTATTATGCTACCATGCTCAACCAAGCTCTAATACCACTGATGGAACCCAAACAATTTAATTAACCAAGTAAAATTACTAGAGGTAAATCTTGTGCCCACTGAGGTGGGTCCACAAGTATTTTATTAATAAAGATAAAATAAGTATATTAAAATTATTTCAATATGTTAACCCTTTGACATACAAAAACATGAATTTATAGGATTTCACCTATGACTAGTAAATCCAACTAACCTAATAACTACTTCTCATGGGAATGTAACCTGAAAAGTAGTTGTAATTATTTAACTCAAAAACATATATCAAAGTAATTGCATATTATTAAAGGGGGTGTCTTTATAAAATATGCATGCCCCTTTAAATTATTATTTACCTAACACTATTTATTATTAACCTAACAATCTAACCTAATGTTAAGACTTTAGAACAAGTCCTAACAATATCAATGTTTAATATGGTTGAAAGCATTCAAAATGCATTTTATCTAGACTGAGTCTTAATGAGGGAATTCATTTTGATTTGATGTGTTATGGCATTCATTTTTTGTTATGGCCAAGTCATAAGCTTGATTTTGTGCTTAGGTAATATTGAGGCCACGGCCCACCTTTGGACTTGGCATTAGTGTTGGTTGTTTTGTTTGTCATTCAACCTTAAGGTCATGACATTAGCTCGTTCCATGAAGTCATTTAGTTTAGACACTTTCAAAATGGTTTTAGGTTTACATTTGGTCATTTTTGGCTTGTTAGAGAATCCCTATGCTTTGGGGAGACTCTATCAAAATATTGGACGTGGTGGCCAAGAGAGATGAAAATACAATTAGTGCATGAGTTTTTTTGGGCTCAAATTACAGTTAAATCATATAACTTGTAGACCATGCAAGAATTTAATAGATTTTTCTAGGGTTCATTTTGGCTATTTGATTTGACTGGTTTTGGTGGAAGCATGTGGATTTTTAGTGCATGTTTTGGCATAATAACTTGGAAACCTATAAAAGAAGAAAACCCTCTTCTGTGGATGATTTTAAGAAAGTGATGTTTTAAATTTTGAGTTGCATTCTTTAGTTGTTTAAATGGTGTGAACCAATTTTTGGTTTCTAGACATAAATATATGCATTTCTTTGCCTGTAAAATAAGTGTTTATAATTGAAAACCCCAATTGATTTTATAGATTTTATTTTATGTATTATTGTATGGCGACCATTATACAACTCAACCATGGTTGGTTGTTAATATAATCTATGCATATATATTTGGATATATTTATTATTATGGTTGTGGTGGATATAAAATTATGCATTAGGTTTTGTTATATTTATTTATTTTCTAGGGTTTATTATTATTGTTATGTCATTTTATTAGGGTTACAGTTGTGCATTACATGAGTATGTTTTTATGTGTAAATGTTTTATGAAGTTTTAAAACCCTAACTCGGTCATTTAGGGTTATTGGAGAATATTGTTTTGTTATTTTTAACCTACTGTGCATTACAAACCCATGACCATGATGTTGGGCAATGCCATTTTTGAGTCTCTAGGTGTTCAAAATAAACATTAGGGTTTTTGGAAAATAATATTTTTACTATTATTTTATCTGCGTGATTATGTGGGACATATTTATATTTCATAATTTGGTCATCATTAGTTGAATTGAGTTTATAAAATCATGTTGGGATTATTTGTGTGATTCTGGTCATAATGTTAGATTTCAATTAAAATCATTGTGAGTTAATTTATGTTTGGAAGTTGTGATCATTTGATTAATTTTATTGTTATGATTACGCTTATGTCATTATAGCTATTTTTGAATTTTCTTCCTTTTCTAGTAAAGTCTATTTTGGTCAAACTTTGACCCATAACTTTATGTGGTGTGTTAAGTGGTCATTTTTGGTTGACTAAATTTGTTATCTTCTTTAGGTGAGTTTTTAATTTTAACTCATTAATATATATTAAAATAATATTAGAGGATGACTATATGTTAAATGCATGACATAGATTTACAAGCCATATTATATTTTTCAAATAGAATATGGTTCATAAATTGAAAAGCTCAGAGAATAAGCTACAATCATAATCATGCACCAAGTTAATGGATCTTGGTGAGATATAATAGTGACATGTGGTTCATTTCTGTCTATTATTTGATTGTTTGATTGTGTCAAGTTCAATATGTTTCATTTTCCATTTCTCTATTGTTTCTTTGTTGCCCTAATCCATATCCAACTAATGATTGGGATGTTCTAGGGCCACTTATGGTTAGGCTCACTAGGAATGGTGAGGTGGGTTTGACTTTATTATATTGTGTATTAAATATTGTTGATACACTTCTTCTTTATCTTTGAATTGTGACAGTTGGTTGTAGATGAATTAAATATTTATGTTATTAATTTTATTCATTATAGTTGTAATGAGATATAATTTAATGTTATGTTTATCTTTCATATTTATATAAAACATGCAAGATTGATCTATGGTTATGATTAGAATTGATCATTAGAGTATCAATTTATCCTTTGTATTATTATTTGTAAATGGAATTATACAAGTTCATTGAGGCATTTGATTTTAATATGCACTTTTAATTAGTCTCTTATTATTAAATTAAGTAGATTTATCACATCTAAAGTTAAGTGTTTAAATACCAGAGGTTGATGTCTTGAAATTGAAATGTTTCATTGTTTATATAGTGGTCTTACAAATGAATATGTACTCATATATTTTTTTACACTTGATTACTACTGAGTTCATGGCATTGAACTAACTAGATTCATAAGGTTGTAAATAGTTATTTTTGAGCATAGTTATAAGATTTATTTGTGTTATTACATAAGTCTTTTGAGGCTAATGAGCATAAGAGAATGGAAAGTAATATTTTTACAATTAAGATATTATCTTAAGTGAAAACTAGAAAGTCAAGTTTATCTTGAATACTTTTTATGGGATTAACATTATGTTTATAAAAATTAAGTAATGTTATTAATCAAGCAGGTTAAATTGTGTTGATCAATATAATAAATTATTATGAAGTGAGCTAAAACCTTAGGACTATAAGAACTTTTCCATTGCATTAATCTATTAAAATCTATATAGAAGCGATGGAGTAATTAATGAAGGTTGGTTTGAAAATTCTAAGTAAGATGTTAAGTAAATAACTTATATGGGTTAATTAGATGAAATCCTTGTGCTTGTAATATGGTTTATTAAAGAGATTATATCCATCATAAGACTTATATATGAAGTTTTTAATTGTTGTTAGAATCTCTAATAAGGATTAAATTACAAGAATTACATAGTAATTAAAAGTTACATAAATCTTCTAAAGGTTATTAGAAAACAAACATTTCAATTAGAAAATAATAAAGCATTGTTGAAGTGCAATGGACTATTTTGGGACAACACCTTATAACCTTTGTAATTGAATTACAAATAAGATTATATGAATCTTATGCACAGGCTGTAAGTAACTTGGCAAATAAGATAAGTTTTTGAATGTTGTAAAAATCAAATGGTTATTCCTAACTAAGGCATATTGTGATAGTGGATCAATTTCTCCATATTTGTAATTAATAATTAGAATATTAAACAAGTTAATCTCTATCCTTATACTGAAAAGGAATTTTAATGGAGTTATCCAAGTTGAGTTGGAATTGATAATTTTCCTTTGTAAAATAAGAACAAGAAAGCTCTAATCTAAAGTTAAAGCAATAATGTTATGCATAGGCTAAGGTAATGAACCTAAGATAAAAAGTTTTAATTTTACTAAGAATAATTTAAGAGTAAAATCTAGTATAAGTTCACTTAGTTCTTGGAACTATGAAATATTGGTATTGAATCCCTTGAACTCATACGACACTCATAATGGTAATGATTAGAAATAAAAGTATAATCTTGAGCCAATGGGATAAATCAAGTAAGATCCTTAGGCTTGCTTTGACATGTGATTATAACCCTGCCTTATAGATTGGTAAGATGTTCCAAAATGGAACATAAACATGGTTGTTGAAACATCTCATGAAAATTACACATTTACCTTAAGCAATTTATGCCCAACCTCGTGCCTTTGTTTACTTTTGAATTCAAAAGGTATTCCGAGGCTTTGCATTGTTTTTGGAAATAGTCATTTTTCTTTGATCTTTGTTTATTATTTATGAATTGATATACCTTGCTTAAGCAAGTTTGGTTTGATGATTCATATATTGAATCTAATTTCTTTTTGCCTCTATTTTTTAAACTTTATTAAATTACCCAATGAGTTCTTAGTTATTATATATCTTGTACATGTACTCTAGTAAGGGCATAACTCAGTGACAACTCTATTAAGAAAGCCACATTAAAGTATGTGTTGATGTAGTGGATTGCACCTGAGGCAGGAGGCCGAGCTCCTGCCTTTCCACACGCAATAATGGAAAATCCCCTCTCACCTGTGGGACTGGTGAAGATGGAGGGGAGAGTCTCTAGGTAAGGGCTAGCTCCCTTTGATGCATCTGATTTCTTCTAATAAGTGATAATACATATATATAGATATATAATGGGGGGATGAAAAGGGAGAAAGATTGCAGGAAAATAGAACTACTCTAAAAGAGACGATGCACCAAATGATTAGACCTACTCACACTCACACTTGAAACCATACAAACACATACGTACACTTTAAATTGGCAAAAAGACCAGGCTGTAGGAAACTAACAGGGAGGCTTCAATGGAACACACAGAAAATAGGGACTCACCATAGGTACTGTGAAAAGGGCACACTGTATAGCAGCTTCTTCTATCTCTACACTTTTAGGTGCAACTCTCCTTGTCACTTGCAGGGATGGCACCTTATAGACACTAGGTGCATTGGTGTTAACCCTATGAAAGCATTAGAAAGCAATGACTAAACACAAAACTGACACTCAGACACACACACAAATATCTAACCAGAATAGAGGTAAAAATGCATTTATTGATTTTAGGTGAAAATTTGCTAGGGCTTCACCTTACAAATGTGGCAGATGATTTTCCAAATGATAAGTCTACCATATATAGAAGAAGTAAGGATGCCTTTTGGTGCCCTTTTTCCAAATGACCCATGTGCACTCCAATCATTGGGAAGAGTAAGCTGCTTAAACATCAATGAGAAATTATGAGCCATGTCATTTGTTTGCTTACAAGACTACTCCTTCAAGGTGATTACGTGGCTTGTCTGCTCATTAATATGAAATAAAGAAAAATGGGTCACATCATTAGCCGTTTGTGCCTCCTAATGATCAATTCACAAACACTGTATCACCTGCTAGAGTAACTTCTTAAATTAGTGCCTCCCTTTGCCACTTGGACTATCTACCTATTCCTACACTTGGCACTTTTCTCTCTTTATTCTCTGGGCTCTTTGTCTTCTTCCTACTTTGTCTTCTTCTGGCTCCCTCAGCCCTTAGGGCTATCTTCTGGTGGGTCACTGCTTTCCTTGGGCTCTTTTCTGGTTAGCGCTTAGGCAATTTTTAAAAATGGCTATTTCACCGTCTTAAATTTGGCATCTGCACACCCATCATCATTTGAAAAAATAATGGCTAATCCATCTTCTTAAAGTTGACAGCCTCTGGGACATCACCATCCTTGGCGAATCCCTTCGGACCTTGTCTACGGGCTTTTTCTCATGGGCTTTTTCTCACAGACAAAAAGTCTACGAGAATTGGACACTTTAACTTCCCTGGGTCCTTTTCTTCGTGCTGGAGGCCTTCCTCCAAATTCCTTCAGACAAAAAGTCTAAAAGAATTTGTTTCAATGCTAATTCTAAAAAAAACTTACCTTTACGGCTCTTTTCCTTTGAAGTGCTTCCTGCCCTCTGCAAGGGCTCTTGAACCTGGAACTGCCCCCCGCAAAGGCACTTGTCCTTTGGCTTTAAGATGCTCCCTTGAACCAAGCCATTGAACTGATCGATTGAACCAAAAATGGTTTAACAGTTCAACGGTTCAACACTGCGTGCCACTCATTCGTTGAACTGAGCCTTCAAACTTGCCGATGAACCAAACGCGTTGAACTGAAGCGTTAAACTTGTCAATTGAACCAAGGCATTAAACCAATCAATTGAACCAAAAATGGTTCAATGGTTCAAACAATTTTTGAACCAAGGCACCAAACTGTTTGATTGAACCTGCCGATGAACTTGTTGATGAACCGACTGAGTGAACCGAATGATTGAACCATCCGATGAACCAAGGTTGATGAACTTGAGCTTTGAACCAAAATGTTGAACTCTACCATTGAACTAAAGCATCAAACTTTGTTAAAGCATTAAACCAACTGAATTGAACCAAGCCTTTGAACCGAGCTGATGAACTTGAGCGTTGAACCAAGGCATTGAACTGGTTCAATGGTTCAAAAATGCTAACCTTCCTTCTGAATTTCTAGAAAAGAGTCTGAAGAAGTTTTATAAAACCTTGCATTCTCTGAACTAATTCTTCATCTGCCAAAAGATTACACCTGCAGAGTTCGTAGAAAATCTCATTGCTGAGTCCGTAGAAAACCCAAGCCCTGTAGAGTCCATAGAAAACCAAGACCTGCAGAGTCCATAGAAAATCAAGTCTTGTAGAGTCCGTAGAAATAGACCTACAGAGTCTATAGAAATAGACTTGAAGAGTCTATAGAAATAGACCTACAGAGTCCATAGAAATAGACCTACAGAGTCCGTAGAAATAGACTTGCGGAGTTCATAGAAAATTCCTAGACTTGTGCAAAATCAAAAATGAATTGGCCTAAAACAACAGAGGAAGGAGGGGACCAATTTTTGGCTTGTTAGAACAAAAAATGGTCAATAAATGGGTGACTCCCAGGGGAAGCATGCCTGTTATGCTTAAAATCCAGTTGCCTCAAAATCCATTGGGCATGGGGTCCGATTATAACTTAACAATCAGTAATAGCTCTAAAAAATTCTAGAACCAATCATGAAGATTTACCTCAAAAGGAAATGAAAACACACACAAAGCTAAGAAAACTACTAACATGTGTAGAAAGCACTTAGGGAAAATAGGAGAAAAGTGAGGGAAATATATACATGATGAAAAGGGACTCAGTGGTAGTGCTTAAGATGTATCCCATTAACTAGGATATACAGTTCTTCACCATCCAACTTGGAGAGTTGGAATGCATTATGTTGCTTGCACTGAGTGATTACGTATGGGCCACTCCATAGGGCATCAAACTTCGCATGCTCTCTAGGCTTAGCTCGGTCTTCATCCCATTTCAAGACAATGTCTCCTTCAGAAAAAACTTTTGATGAATATTTCTTGTCAAAGTGTCTCTTCACTTGTTATTAGCGGCTGTTCATAGAAGCCATAGCCTGGTCCCTTGTCTTTTGGAGTTCCATCAACTAGCATAGCCTAACCTCCATGTTATTTCCTTCTTCTAATTGCAGCTAGTGAGCGAGGTCCAAGGCTAGCAACTCGAGTGAAATGGGGAGCCTAGCTTCCCTTCCATAGACGAGCATGTATGGTGAGTTGCCAATTGCCCTCTTTGGGGTGACCCTATCTACCCACAGGGCTATTTTCAACTTGGCATGCCAAGTCCTCTGATTTTCTTCCATGGTTCACTTGATGATCTGGGTCAAGTTCTTATTTATAGACTCAACCAGTCCATTCCCTTGTGGGTAGCAATTGGATGAAGTGTTGAGATACATACCATATCTCAGTGCCCATTCACTTGTTTTGGTTCTCAAAAAAGCTAACACATTATCTAAGATTATGGTTGCTAGAACCCCGAACCTTGCCACCAAGTCCTCATAAAAATCTAGGACCGCACTTTCATTTGCCTCCTTCAAAGCAACAACCTCTACCCATCTTGTGAAATAATCCATGGTGGTCAAGACCCACTTGTGTCCAGCACTAGAGGGAGGATTAATCATCCCTATGAAGTCCAGGCCTCATTGCATGAATGGATACTCCACTTGAATAGGTTGTAAAGGCATGGCAGCCAACCGTTGCTTCCCATCAAAAAGTGTGCACTTCTGGCACTTTCATACCCAGGCATGGGTGTCCCTAAAAAGAGTAGGCCAGAAATAACCAGTTCTCATTATTCTTGATGTAGTAGCCCTAGGAGCAAAATGACCACTGATTGGTCCATCATGGAACTCAGACAGCACCTTGTCAGCCTAACTTGAGTCCAAGCATCTTAAAAAGACTCTTGAGAGATCTCTCCTAAATAACACTCCATCAATCAGGGCATAAGGGAGACACTGGAGTCTGAAATACCTTTTCTTAGTTCTGTCAAGTGAGTGTGGGCACTCACCAGTAATAAAGAAATGCCTCATGTCTGATGTCCAATCCTTCATGATAGTTGGTTCTTTTGTTATAGCTGCATCAAGGATTAGCAGACTATCCTCCTTTTGTTTCTTAAAGTCTATAGTGAGGTGTTCACACAGGCCTCTCCCTCTTACTAGTTTGGTGATCTTGATATCTACATCATATTCCATCACCTTAGTGATCCACCCTGCTCTCTTCTCATTTAGGTCTCAGTTGACCAAGAAATCTTTGATACCGAGATGTGGAACCATGAGGTGGATTCTGCTATTAGACAGCATGTGTCTGAATTTCTTCAGACTTCGTATGACTACCAAGACTTGCTTTTCTACATATGTGTATCTGACTTTAAAACCTTCTAGGCCTTGGCTAAAAATGCAATTGGTTATTCAAGGTTATCATCACTTGCATGGGTAAGCATGGCAGATATTACCTCTTCATTGCCAACGGTGTAGAGGTTGAAATCTTTAGTGAACTCAGGGTTGATCAAAGTAGGAGCCCAGGCTATGGCCTGCTTGATTTCTTCAAAACTATATTTTCTTTGTGCTGTCCATGTGAACTTTTCACCCTTCCTCAGCATAGAGATCAATGGCTTGACCATCTCTACAAAATTTGGGATAAATTTCCATATGAAATTTATCTTACCAAATAAGCTTTGCAGGCCTTTCTTGTGCTTAGGTAAGGATAGCTCTAGGATGGAGCGAACTCTCTCTAGATCAATAGTCAAACCCTCTAAAGAAACAATGTAACCAAGGAGCTTCCCCTCATGGATAGTGAACATGCATTTCTTAGGATTGAGAGAGATACCAAACTCTCTACATCTCTCAAAGATTTGCCTTAGGTGTTTCATGTGTTGGCTCACTTCTTTGGAGAAAATTGTCACATCATCAAGATATACTAGCACATTCTTATTTATCAGGCCTTGAAAGGCCATGTCCATAGCTCATTGGAAGGTGACACCAGCATTAGACAGTCCAAAAGGCATTTTCCTGTAAGCAAATGTTCCCCACTTGGTTGTGAAGGCTATCTTGTGCTGGTCACAGTCTTGCACCAAAATTTGGTTGTATCCTGAATACCCATCCAGGAGGGAGAAACGCTCATTGCTTGTCACCATTTGAAGGATCTACTCCATGATTGGGAGAGGATAATGGTCTTTCAAAGAAATTCTATTGAGGTCTCTAAAATCAATGCACAGTCTGATCTCCCCATTCTTTTTCCAAATAGGAACCAAATTGGCTAGCCAAGAAGAGTGTTTGATTGGAAATATTATCTTGGACTCAATCAACTTGGTGAGTTCCTTCCACATGAGAGGTTCAATCATTGGGTTGACATGCCTCTACTTCTGCTTGATTGGCTTGGTGCCTTCTTCTAGCTCAATGTTATGCTGGTCCAAGCTTGGGTCAAAACCCTTCAAATCACTATACTCCCAAGCGAAGATATCGGCAAATTCTTGGCACAACAAGATGAAGGCCTACCTTCCATGGTCCATGCACACTTTCCCAAGTGCAAGCAGCTTGTCTTTAAATATTTCCACCTTCTCATGGTGTTCCTCCTTTGTTGCAATGCACACCTTGTTGCTTCTCAATTGGTCATCTCCATTGAAGATACTCTCTAGAGTGACCAAACCTTTGGGGAGCTTATTTTTCTTCAGCTGAACAATTTGGCTGCCATATTGCTGTTGTAGCTTTGCCTAGTTTTTTGCAGTGAAATCTGCTTCTTCTTATAGGAAGAGTGTTATTTACTGATCACTATTGAAAACCTACCAGTTGGTGATGTTGTCAGGTACAAAGGGTTGGATCACTACTTTCAAGTGACGTGAGCTATGGTCTCGACCTAATTCCTAAGGAATATCAAACTAGGCACCAACTACTACCAGCCTATTTACTTGCTTGTTATGTTCTCTAAGAATGGAGGTAATATTGAAAGTGAATAAATTTTCCACTAAGTCCCATACCCTATGTTGTAGGACTTTAGTAGAGAATTCTTCATCAAATTCTGGCCTCTTACCTGGTTGACAATCAGCTCACTATCACCAAGCACTTGTAGCTCTTTGATTTCTCTTTTCCTCGCCCACTCCAAACCATGGATGAGGGATTCATATTCTGCAACATTGCATGTGCAAGAAAATTGGAACCAAAAGGCTGAAAAATACCTCTCTTTTGAAGGAGAGACCAACACCGCGCCACCAGCAGCTCCCAACTTACTCTTTGAATCGTCAAAGAACAACTACCATAGACCTAAGCTTTCTTGGTTGGCTTTCATCAAATTTGGTACAAAAGTACCCTCTTAATGCATGTAATAAATTCCAAGGCCTACCTCATCTATGAATTTGTAAGGATCATGCTCAAAGTTGTCACTTCCCCATTCATCTAAGAGTAGGTATGCAACTCCTTCAAGGATAGAGGATGGAGACTGGTCAAGGAAAGAGGATGGAGACTGGTCTATTGGGAATTCTTCCTGGTCAATGATGGTGTAGCTAACATTTTTTGCCTTGAGCGAGTAAGGTTCTAGATGATCTCTGTGGAGTGGTTCAGATTCAATCTTGACTTTAGTCCCATACTTGGTTCTAAAAACTAGATAAGACTAATTTGTTGTTAAGTAGCCACATATCTTGGATGTAAAATCCCTGGATAAGTAGATGGCAAAGTAAGGAGGGACATCTGCCACTACCACGTCATCGAGAACTGAGAAAGTCAGGCAAGCATGCAACATCAAGCTCAAACCTCTTACCACCCCAATTGTTTTTGTTGGAGTTCCATCTAGCTGTAGGATTCCCTTGGTCATTTCTTTGTATTTCAAGCCCAGCTTGTTAGCTATGCATTTGGGCATCACTGAGGTGCTTGCTCTACTATCGATGATGCAATTGTGCACCAAGAAATCTCTTATGACCAAGGACACATAAAAGGGAGGAACCTTTTCTTCTTTTTGGGCCTAACCTGAGGTGGAAGGTTGTCCATTCATCATCAAAACATTATCGGCTTTTACTAAGACAACTTGTTCATCTAGCTCATGTAATTCTTTTTGTAGCATGTGCAGCTTCTTTATCGGGTCAACCACATTGACTTGAGGGTTGCTTCCTTCAAAATTTATTTGGAATTATTTACAGCCTAAGGCATAGGCTGAGGAGCTGAAGGTGCAACTAACGGTTTAAAACTTGGGACTTTTTGATTTGTGTGTGACTTTTTGATTTGTGTGTGAAGAAGAAGGTGTTGCTAACATTTGGGAAGTAGCCTGAGTTTCTTCCATTGCTCTCCTTTTGAATCTTATGTTGGCTACAACATAGTCAGCCTGATTGTCTATAGCACCCACATAATTGACTGAATAAAATTCTCCTTCCAGATGATTTATGAGGGTAGAATTAGGTTGGGCCTGACTGCTACTCGTGCTAGGTTACATTGGAGCCTCAAAGACTTGGGAATGGGTAACTACCTGATTGTCTTGTACATTTGGGTAATAACTCGTCATTTCATTTGTATAAACAACCTGCTCTTGACCATATCCCATGGTTGAACAACTTGTTTGTTCCTACACTAGATTGTTTTGAACGGGCACCATGACCTTGGATGATGAAGGAGCACCTGGGTTGTAGCCTTGAAAGGGTCTAGTCTGAGTAAGCTGACCCTGTCCTTGATTGTAATTTTGGAAAGGGGCTCTAGGAACTTGACCATACTATTGGTATCCTTGGTTTGGTCAGTTGTGTTGAGCTTGCTGCCTTTTAAGAGCCATAAGTTCATTTGACATACTTTGCAACAGACTCTTAACTTCATGAAGCTCATTAGATGGAGCAACAGCTAGTTTCTCAATGCTAGGCAGAGGAGCTAATGTGGGAGCAGCGGTCTGAATTGGAGGTAGCATTTCAAGAAAAAGTGGCATATGGGGTCTAGGAGTTATTTTTCCAGCTTGCACTAGGCAATTTTTAGCTGCTATAGCTATGTCATAGGTGGCAAGTAGCACATGTCCTCCCATGGATTGTATCATAATAGCAATATCACTATTCAATGCTCTTAAGTAATACAAGAAAGCATAGCTAGGAGTAGGTTTTACCAGAATGGGGATTCTATCCCATGTCTTCTGAAATAGAGCATTGAAATCCTACATGTATTCATGTGGGGCTCTTTTCATGGTAGTCAGCTGCTCAGCAAGTGAGAGGTGGTCGCTCTTTTCTCCAAAATGGTCCATCAAGTGAGTGTCCAATTCATTCCAAGAAGTGATTAAATTTATAGTCAAAGTCCCATACTAGTCAAGATCTTTGCCCTTGAGAGACAACGCCAACAATCTGATTACAATATTTTCCTCAGTGACATTGTGGATATTGTAGAGGTTAGCAATATTTCTGATGTGTTCGATGACTGTAATGGGCCCCTCTCCATCAAAAGAAGGCACACTTGTGAGGGCTGCTCCTGGAATTGGGTCATATTGTTGGAGATTCAATGGACTCTAACCATGAAAAGTCACAAAGGGAAGTGTCATAGCTATGATGAGATGTAACTGCGGCCCTGCTGCATATGTGTTCTTTATAGCAGGTTTGGGAAGGTGGTTTGTTAAATAAGGATGGGTCCTCTCAAACCTCAGTCTTTTTGCTGAGTTTAAAGGCAAGTCAATGAAGTCGAAAGGAACACCCTTAGAAGCAAACCGTGTGGTGACTTTAGGCATAAGAAGTCAGACTGGTCTTTGATTAGAAAATGAAGTTCTTACTAGTAAAGTCACCAGATGCTGAAAATAGTTGATTTGTTGTAATAGGACCAGCATCAATCTTGAAACTTTACTGAGTGTAAATCAAAAAATTCCCACTAGGTGTGCCAAAAACTGTTGACGTAGTGGATTACACTCAGGGCAGGAGGCCGAGCTCCTGCCTTTCCACATGCAATAATGAAAACTCCCCTCTCACCTGTGGGACTGGCGAAGCTAGAGGGGAGAGTCTCTAGGTAAGGGCTAGCTCCCTTTGATGCATCTAAGTTGTTACAATAAGTGCTAATACATATATATATATATATATATATTTATATATATATATATATATAATGGGGGGGATGAAAAGGGAGAAAGATTGTAGGAAAATAGAACTACTCTAAAAGAGGTGATGCACCAAATGATTCAACCTAATCACACTCACACTTGAAACCATACAAACACATATGTACACTTTAAACTGGCAAAAGGACTAGGCTGCAGGAAACTAACAGAGAGGCTTCAATGGAACACAAAAAAATAGGGAATCACCATAGGTGCTATGAAAAGGGCACACTGTATAGCAGCTTTTTCTATCTCTGCACTTTCAGGTGTAGCTCTCCTTGTCACTTATAGGAATGGCACCTTATAGACACTAGCTGCGTTGGTGTTAACCCTGTGAAAGCATTAGAAAGTAATGACTAAACACAAAACTGACACTCAGACACACACACAGATATCTAACCAAAATAGAGGTAAAAATGCATTTATTGATTTTAGGTGAAAATTTGCCAGGGCTTCGCCTTACAAATGTGACAGATGATTTTCCAAATGACAAGTCTACCATATATAAAAGAAGGAAGGATGCCTTTTGGCACCCTTTTTACAAATGACCCATGTGCGCTCTGATCATTGGGAAGAGCAAGCCGCTTAAACATCAATGAAAAATTATGAGCCACACCATTTATCTGCTTGCAAGACCACTCCTTCAAGGTGATTATGCAGCTTGTCTTCTCATTAATGTGAAATGAAGAAAAATAGGTTGCAATGTTAGCCATTTGCACCTCATAATGATCAATTCACAAACATTGTATCACTTGCTGGAGTAACTTCTTGAATCAATGCCTCCCTTTACCACTTGGATTATCTGCCTGTTCCTACACTTGGCACTTTTCTCTCTTTATTTTCTGGGCTCTTTGTCTTCTTCCTGCTTTGTCTTCTTCTAGCTCCTTCGGCCCTCGGGGCTATCTTCTGGTGGGTCACTACATTCCTTGGGCTCTTTTTTGGTTGGCACTTAGGAAATTTAAAAGCAAACAGCTATTTCACCGTCTTAAATTTGACGTCCACACACCCGTCATCATTTGAAAAAATAATGGCTAATCCATCTTCCAAAAGTTGATGGCCTCCAGGATGTCACCGTCCTTGGTGAATTCCTTTAGGCCTTTTCTGTGGGCTTTTTCTTGCGGGCTTTTTCCTGCAGACAAAAAGTCTACAAGATTGGCCACTTTAACTTCCCTAGGTCCTTTTCTTCGTGCTAGCGGCCTTCCTTTGAATTCCTTCAAATTTTTTGTCTGAAGGAATTCCTTCAGACAAAAAGTTTGAAAGAATTCGTTTCAATGCTAAGTCTGAAAAAAATCTTACCTTTGTGGCTCTTTTCCTTTGAAGTGCTTCCTACCCTCCACAAGGGCTCTTAAACTTGGAACTACCCCCTACAAGGGCACTTGTCCTTTGGCTTTAGGATGCTCCCTTGAACCAAGCCATTGAACTGATTGATTGAACCAAAAATGGCTCAATGATTTAACACTGCGCACCACTCATTCGTTGAACTGAGCCTTCGAACTTGCTGATGAACCAAACGCGTTGAACTGAAGTGTTGAACTTGCCAACTAAACCAAGGCATTGAACTGACCGATTGAACCAAAAATGGTTCAATATTTCAATGGTTCAAATAACTGTTGAACCAAGGCACTGAACCATTTGATTGAACCTGCCGATGAACTTGCCAATGAACCGACTGAGTGAACCGAATGATTGAACCATCCAATGAACCAAGCGATGAACCAAGGCCGATGAACTTGAGATTTGAACCAAAATGTTGAAATCTACTATTGAACCAAAGCGTCAAACTTTATCAAAGTGTTGAACCAACTAAATTGAACCTAGCCTTTGAATCAAGCTGATGAACTTGAGCGTTGAACCAGGCATTGAATTGGTTCAATGATTTAAAAATGCTAACCTTCCTTGTGAATTTCTAGACAAGAGTCTGAAGAAGTTTTATAAAACCTTGCACTCTTTGAACTAGTTCTTCATCTGCCAAAAGATTACACCTACAGAGTTTGTAGAAAATCTCACTGCTGAGTCTATAGAAAACCCAAACCCTACAGAGTCTGTAGAAAATCAAGCCCTACAGAGTCCATAGAAAATCAAGCCCTGCAGAGTCTGTAGAAATAGATTTGTAGAGTCCATATAAATAGACCTATAGAGTCCATAGAAATAGACCTGCAGAGTCCATAGAAATAGACTTGCAGAGTTCATAGAAAATTCCTGGACTTGTGCAAAATAAAAAATGAATTGGCCTAAAACAACAGAGGAAGGAGGGGACCAATTTTTGGCCTGTTAGACCAAAAAATGGTCAATAGTATGTAGATAGGAGTGCATAGGTATAACCACACTGACCCACTTATATCTAAATAATAAGTGGTTAAAATGATTCCTAATTAATTCATTGATGAGTTATGTACTTGGTCTCGTTCTTGTGTTGACTATAACACAATTATGTATCTCATTATGTTATTTTATGCTAAACTCTGATTGAAATGTGCGACATAATTGTTATCTCAGTGTATAAAAAATTGTGGTTGTTACATATTGGTATCAGATCATAATTTATTACTCTAACGTAACTTTAGAGAATATTTCTTGTTGTTTTCCTACTGAGTTGTTTGTTTCACCATAGGATGGTGAGGACAAGATCTAGAATAGTAGATAACAACCCGAGAGATGTTAACCCTAGTATAGGAAGAGGTCAAGGTACTAGGGCCAATATTATTAAAAGAGAGGAACCACCTCTCAATAATGTTTTTAATAATATCGAAGCCCCTAACCAGGAGGAAAATAATCCCAATGTTAATCAAGAGGTAGTTTTAAATGGAATTTTAACTGCTTGAGTTCACTTCAGAGTAAATTGAACACCCAAGAATGAAGGTTAAATAATCTATAATGTGTTCCAATAGAATAACTTTCAATTAGAGAAGAAAGGCAAGTTGGTGAATAAGAACTTCAAAATAACCCTGTTAATGTGATCGATTGTATCATTAAGGAGTCAAAAAAGTTGTTTTCACCAACTTTTTCAAGTGAGGAATCAGATGATACAATTGATACATGGTTAGTACACCTATAAAAATATGTTAATCTACATGACATGTCCTCTAATGTGAAGGTAAGAGTGGTTATTTATCAGTTAGTAGGAGTTACAACTCTTTGGTATAACCATCTATGTGTTCTAGAGGGTGACCAACCAATGATTCTTACCTAGCCTACTTTTGAAAGGTAGTTCAAGAAGAGGTACCTTAGTTCCAACTTATAAGAATAGAAAATAACTTATTTTTAGCTATTGAAACGAGATAGTATGACTGTGACTAAGTATGAAAATATGTTTTTAAATCTATTATATCATATTAACTACATGCATAACTAAAAGACTAAAGTCATTAAATTCAAGCTAGATTTGAAATAGATCTTGATGCATGATGTTAATATGATAAATTATAAGACTCTAACTACTGCTATTGAATCTACTCATAGGGGAAAAAAAGGAGAAGGATCACCAAAAGGTGAGACAAAATTTTAAATAGGATAGGCAACAATTTAAGAATAAAAATTTATCCCTTTGGCCTAAGAATTTTAAAAAATCTGACTTAAACCACATATTTACTAGGAGTACAAGTGGTTTCAACAAATTCCAATGACAAAGTAAAAATTTCAAGAATTTGAATTCTTTTAGGTCTACAAATTTTAAAGGAAATCTAATCCAAAATAGTCAAAATGTGTCTGATATTAGAGTAAAACCATTATGATGATGCTACAAATGATTGTAGTATGTTGGGAATGTGGTGATAACCACTACCAAAAAGATTGTCTTAAACTAAAAATAGGACTATCAACTAATCACAGAGTGTATGCAGTTGAAAATAAGATAAACAAAGATGTACAAACAACTCTTATTAAAATTAAAGGTAAAATAAATGATTTTTCTATTTCAATTTTGTTTGATTTAGGAACAACTGATAGTTTTATTGATCCTTGGTTAGTAACATGTAAGTTGAATTTGGTGACTTTGAAGGATGATTAGGATGTTGAGTTTGGCTCAGGTAAAAGGGTGTTAGTAACTAAGTGTCTAGAGAGTGTAAACTTAAGCTTAGGTGATTTTTGGACCCAAGTTAACTTATTTTTAACTCTCAGATCTTTTGATATTATTTTAGGCATGAATTGGTTGTAGTAGCATAAAGCAAATTTTGATTGTTATAATAAAGTGATATATTATTGAAATGATTTGGGGAAACCTGTACAAATTTAAGATTTGTTAAAATCAAAAGTAAGTTGTTATTAGCTTTATAGTTGAAGAAAGTAGTGCATAAGGGTTACAAATTATATGTTATTCAGATGCAAGAAATCACACTTATAATAGAATCAACATTTAAAGAATATCTATTTTTGCAAGAATTCTCTAATATTTTTTTAGAAAAATCGGTTGGTTCACCTCCTAAATGCGAATTTGATTTTTCTATTGATGTAATGCTAGAGGTATAACCTACATCTAAAGCACATTATCATATGAATGTAGCAGATTTTAAATGTCAACTATAATAACTATTGTAAAATAATAGTATTAAACCAAATATGTCACCTTAGGGTGTACCAGTGGTCTTTGTGAAAAATAAAGGTGGAACCTTGTGATTGTGTGTTGACTATCACATGATTAATTATATTACCATCAAGAATCATTATCCTTTGTCAAGGATAGATGATATGTTTGATCAAATGAATGATGCAAAAGTCTTTTCAAATATATACTTGAGATCAGGATATCATCAGCTAAGGATCAATAAAGAAGACATCCATAAGACTAATTTCAAAACTAGGTATGGACATTATGACTTTATGATAATGTATTTTGGTTTAACTAATGCACCTCTGTATTTATGAACTTTTTTAAACAAGTTTTTTCTAGTATTCTTCGATGATATATTGACCTATTCTAAGAATGCAGCTAAACATGAAAAACATTTGTGCTCAATGTTGCGAAGGTTAAGGTAGCATAAACTATTTGGTAAACTATCTAGATTTTATTTATTTCAATCTGAGATCCACTATCTAGATCATATTATATCTAAGGTTGGTATTTTTGTTGATCCAAAAAAGATTAAAGTTATTCAAGAATGGCCTGCTCCTTAAAATGTACATGAAGTACACAGTTTTATGGGACTAGTTGATTATTATAGAAGATTTGTTAAAAAAAATTCTAAATTGGCTAACCCAATAACTTCCTTGTAGCACAAGGGTAATAAGTTTGTTTGGACTTTAAAATGCAAAAAAAATTTCCTAAAGATTAAAGAGTTATCGACTTCAACACCTATACTTATTTTATTGGATCCAAATAGAAATTTTGAAATATAGGTTGATGCATCCAAAGAAGGATTGGGTGGTGTGTTAACTCAGGATGGTTCAATTGTGGCTTATGAGTCATGGAAACTGAAGGACCATGAGAATAATTACATCTATTAGACCCCAAATTTTGGCTAAGTGTTTTGTTATTTTGGCATGGAACCAACATGACATGAAAGGAGTATAACATAGAGATACTAGGGCACAAAACTAGACAGGTGCCATAGGATTATGGCATGGAACCAGTAAGGTGAAAAAGGACAAGGGTGTAGAAGCACTAGCATGAGAAGACCTAGTCAAAGATAAGCTATGAATACAAGGGACCTAAGAGCATAGGACTTAGAATGACAATGAAAGACTTAGGGAATGAATGAGAAGTAGGTGATGGTTAAGGAGTGATTCTCAAGGTCCATCCAGACCTTATCCATCACAAGTTTTACATCATCCCATTAAGAGATAGACACATGGCAGTAAAGATCTAACATAGAATGAGTATATAGGGAACACAATGGCCTAATTCCTTAAAAGAAATTAGTTAATGCACTGCCATGACTCTCAATTCATAGAGATTTTATTGGCTAATTACTCTTATCATTAATGATATAACTACTTGATCAGGGAAAAACAAGTATAAATACCCCTATATTTTGCTAAGCATAATATAGAGTTTATGGATATTATAATCAGTTCTAATCATCAAGTTCTAGTTAATTGATAGTTATGCATTGGTTGTAGGTTTGTTTTGAGTACTTGTATTTGTAACTTAATATGAGTTATATGCAAACTTTTATTTTTTCTAAGTAACAATTCAAAACTTCAATGGCATATATCTGTGTAATTATGGTGGTTTAAATTAATGATACAAGGACCAAAGTAGTGTATCTTTTTTTCCATGTAACTTCTAATCAAATATAAATTTTAACAAAAATAATATGACTAATATGTTACTGCACAACATAACCCATGGGAATCGGTCTCTAGCTACGCACTTGGGTGAGTGTGTAAGACCACAGTCTTGCATGAAGGGTCAATGTGCTAGCTCATTATGGCTACACTTCATCACTTGAAACATTATTAAAGGATAAAAACCCAACATTTTGGGTTTGTTGTCAAGACTCGTATCACTTTCTACATAGTAATGGAAGATGCTTGAATGTATCACCCTTGAGAGTATTGAGCAATGGATTACTAGAGTTGAGGATGATTGTATGGTTCATTACCTTGAACCATGAGTTTTTGCACGTCAGTGGTGGAACATAATCTCTACAATACTTTATATGAAACTTTATTTATTAAATCTTGGTTCCACATGCATATTTGGCTATCATTTTATCCTCAAGGTCAATTATGAAACTTTGGGAGAAGACAATCTTAGATGTCAAAATGACAAAGAGATTTAGCATGACTCAGAACATCATGGATACAAACTATTAACATTTGGTGTAATGGAGTTTTGAATAGCACATTATAGAGTATGATGTAACTACCTATTCTTGACCTGAAGAAGCCAAGTTCCAGATCCTTAAAAAATCATGTGGTTGATATATTAGACATTTCCATTAGAAATCAAGAAGTTATTCATTGACTGTGGGCTTAAAACTATGCTAATAGAGAGCTAAATCCATACTTTCATGAGCCACACATTTGGAAGGGGAATAGAGAAGATTTGGTAAAAGATTTTAGGTTCAGAATGGTAGCCAGTCAGTGGGCATTGTGGAAGCAAAAATATGATGAAGCTCGGTAAAATATCATAGGAGTAAGCGACATGAAAAGGGATCAAGAGAACTCAATAAGTGTTGTTAGGATATGTAGGGAATTAAAAACACACAAAGAGGATCCCATCACTTTCAAACCATGTGCCATGCCACTTTTATAATATGAAGGAGAAACTAGCCAGATAGTATAAACTAAAGAACCAAGTTTGAACCAACCAAGCTCCCTAACCATAGTGCACATTCATGCTGTTAAATTAGATAAATAATGTATACATAATTTGGATACAAATATCATTGAATAAAAAACCAATCCTATAAGATATATTGTATCTGAGCTAATTGTAACTCATATAGGCTTAGCACTCTCTTTCCCTCTTCAAGGGAATTTCATGGCTTAGCTTGAGAAGCCTGAAGGACCTAAAATTTAGAGTGGATAGATTACAGGTCCAAATCTTATTAATCAACAAGCTACTACACCCCATGGCATGGTTGTTGATTTTAGAGGTGTTGGAGGTGGATTAGGAGGTGGCACAAGAGGAAGTGGTGGACTTCTCTCTCAACAGATAAGATTTGAGGGTTCTCAATAACCACCAATACAAATACCTTAGCTACCAACATTATATTATGAAATGATGCTTCACCTACCTAATATTGAGGCAAATAGAATGCTATAGAATATGTCTATAAGTAAAAATTTATTTATAGGGAATGAGGCATTGCTTCTTCTAAGCAAAAGGCCAAACAATTCATGACTACACTTTTGGAAAGAGTGCATAAGTGGTATATAAATTTCAACCCTCAAAAATTAGTAATTGATTATGATCATCTCAAAACAACATTATTTTAGGAATTTGGCATTCCTAAATTTGAGCAACAAAGTATTACCGTGTTAAAAGATATAAAGCAAGAGCTCACTGAAAGTGTATGGGAATATGACACAAGGTTCAAAACACTTTTATCAAAGCTATCAATTAAAATCAATGTTGCTTAGCATGCACAATGGTTCATGGGAGGTTTGTTACTTCCTTTTTTATGAACATTGTCCTTAAAAACTTTTTCTAGCTTCTGCAAAGCTTTGGAAGCTGCCCTTCACACTAAATCTATTGGTAGTATTGACACTAGGATTAGTCCCTTCATGTAAGCCAAAATATATCCAAAGGTATCACAACTTGAAAAACTAATTGTAAACAATGTGTATGATACTCATAATGGTCTTTAGTGTACCAATTATGAGTTTGAAAGACATAATCGAAGCAACTACCCATGTTAAAACATATGCACTGTCCTAAATCAATCATGTGAAATATGCAATGAAGAACACGATGTACACTCTTATCCTCTCTTACAGTGTGCCAAACATTTTAAGGTGTTTAACTATTGTAAAATATGTGATGCCTACACCTATGACACAAATGATTGTCAACTGATTAATGATATCCATGAAGCATGCACACATGGTACATGCCAAACCACTGTGTCTAATACTCAAGATAAAAATGGTTATCATGGTTGAGGTAGAGATTAAGGATGAGGAAGTGGTCGTTTCCCACCAAGAACATGTTATAAGTGTGGATCCCTAGACCACTATAAAAGAGATTGTCTAATTTACCCTACATGTGCTTTTTGTAAAAAAGACCATTGGTTAGAAGAATATCCTGATTTTATTTGTTACCTTGGATCAAAACAACTTGGCTTAGGTAACGACTAGACTAAATATTTATTTCTCTACTTCTGGATCTAAAGTGGCAATTCATAAATCACACATGTTGGGTTGGCAAGAATAGCCTTCTATCTAGTTTTCAAACTTAAGATGGAATTGGAAAGGATCAGATGAAATGATTACATTCCTAGGTATTCCCTTTGCCCTCACACCCTCCTTCAAAAGTATGTGGGAATGGATCTTCGATAAAATTAACAAGAAAATTATAAAATGGCAAGGACATCTATTGTCCTTACTAGTAAGGATTCAAGTTTATCAGAAAGTTCTCTCATCATACAGTATAGACGATGCCTCCTACTATCTCTTTGGCAAATCTCATATCAACATGCTCCACATGATCATAAGAGACTTTTTATGGTCTGATGGGAAAGGGGGGTAAGAAAAGGCATGCAGTTTTGTGGCAATTTTTCTCAAAACCTAAAAATATTGGAGGCTTAGGGCTAAAGGACCTTCGAATGTAGGGTATAACACTAAAGGTTAAGTGGATAATTAGAGATTACATTGGAAATGATCCCTATAAATTCCTAGTTAGGAATAATATTTTGATAGGTTTTCCTAAAGGAAAGCTAGGCTGGAAAGGTTTGAATATTTTTGATCTTCTCATTGGGCCCTTCATGGTAAAAGTGGTTGGATCTCCTATATTTTCTTACATTTGGTCAACCTGGGATGTTTTCAAGACCTTCATCATTGTTAAACATGTTTTTAACTGGTTTGGGACAACGTGTTAGGGATATAGATTGATTTGGTGGAATTTGGCTCTCAACAGGGGATCGTTTGCCCTCATTAAGGGTTGATCTGCCTTTGATTAGTACACTAATGGGTTAAGTATTTTTAAGGATATTTATTCCTATATGGGATGGGCTTCTTGGACAGAGCTCAAAGCTATATTTTAGATTCCTAAATCTCAGTGAAGAAAGTTCACCTTGCTCTAAATGACACTTAAGGGAAAAACTAATTTGGTTTTCATGGAAGAAGAGGGTGAGTTTTAGGATAGTGTGAAGTGGAAAGAATGTCCCCCTCTACTTGAGTTTACCTCTCGAATGATTTAAAATAATCTTTCCTTCTCTAATGTCCCCTACCTCACCCTCAATCATATCTAGTCTGTGTTTGATCCCCTACCTACATGGTCCTTTAGGTTTGATGTGATTTGGGCCTCTTATCTTGAACCCAAAAAATCTTGGTTTCGCTAGTTATTAATGTATAAGAAGTTGATTATTGGTTTTGTCTTGAGTAATTATGGTCTTGTTAATCCTTTTTGTTCTTCTACAGTGAGATTGAAATGGTTGAGCATGTTTTTTCTCATGTCCATATGCTACTAAGATATGGAATTATTGTCTTAAATGTTGAAGTGTGGTTTTCGATTATGAGATTGGTTGGATTAACATAGTGTTTGGTTATGCATGTCCCAAGATTAAAGTGCACCCTTTATTTCATAAATTTTGGCTTGTGTTTTCTATTAAAATTTTATGATTTTTATGGAAGCAAAGGAACCTTGAGGTTTTCCAACAGAAGGCTAGATTATTTATTGACTTCATAGTTGAAGTCATCCTCTATATTTTGTCTTTGCAAATATTTCTACAGTTAAAAGTGCCTTAAGACCAGCATGATCACTTTCTTAGGACAGGACTATTTGAAGTCACCTTGAACTTCCTATTTGATTATGGGGGATACCCCAAATTGAGCCCCCATCTTGATCGGGCAATGAGTTACCAGATGGCAGTCAAAGTTAAAATTTTAGAATATGAGTGGGACTACATAAAAGACACATACTTTGACCAAGTTGAATACTCGATATAGGAATGGATTACCCCATCTGAATCAAATCATATTGGGATTGATATTTCGCTGGTTGCAAATGAAAATGTGCTAAAGGATGTGCATAATGATGAGCAAGGAAGTTGCATAATTAGGGAATTTGAGGATAAATTTACACCATTCAATCTGAACATATTCCCTGAATTGGGTAATGAGATCATAAAGATAATGCCTTCTTCTCAGGGATTAGCTCTAGAGATGAATAATCAAGATCCATAGGAGGAAGTGTGGAAGAAGACTGATGAAAACATCAACATTTTCTCTAGAAAGTTGGAAAAATTAATCAAAAGAGGAGGCTCAATAGATGTTGAGGATGTCTTAGAATATGTTAAAAATAGCAACATGAAAGGACTACTGGAAAAAGTGGATCACTATCTTGCTCAAATGGCTTCTAGAAAGATGCAGTTGGGACTTGGTGGTGGTAAAAAATCTTCAGAGGGACCTAATTCTATTGATGTGGATGACAGATGTGATGTTGAAGGCACTAGTACTAATAGGGCACAAGACCCATAGACTTGACTTTGCCACCTTTGGGGTGGTTTCTCTTTTCTATAATTATGTTTAGATGTTACTACTATTGATTTTGTGATACTATTATTTTTTTATTGGGCTTCCTATATGGATCTATTTTTATATTGTAAATTTGATTATTATGCTTGTTGATGGGGGATGCCCCGTTTGCATCATGGATGCTTATATTAGTAATAGATCTATAATATATATATATATAAACTTGTACACAACCATCACTAAGGAGAGAAATGAAAAATGTGAAAGTATGATTCGTGTTGAGAAACCACATTTGGCATGTGCATTTAAGCACCCCAACAACTTAATAGGTGAATATTACTACAAGTAGAGGAAAATAATCTTGATCTACATCTACTCCTATTGAAAAGGTATAGTATTAAGAGCCTCAAGCGAGGAAGTATCCTAATGCCTAGCAACAGAAAGATGTGCTCCAAGACACTATGACATTGGTATGAAAACTACAAAGAGAAATTTAATTTCTTAAAGACCAAGAATAAATGTAATGTGCTAATATGTAGAAGGTAACAAAACCTTAAAACATGGTGTGAGACAATTTTCAAGAGCTTTGAAAGCATATGTTGGATGAAGATATTGTCCCAAAACTGAGCATCTAGCTTAAGATCAGGTACAACCACCAACTAATGTTAAACCTCAAATGACTTGACAGATTGAGGATTATTGTTTAAATCATACTTGATGGTAAGACATCCCTATTCTTCCTACCCCTCTAGAGGATAAAGAAATACTAGTAAATGTTGCCATCGATGGTTGGGTAATTTAGGACATCTTAGTTGATAATGACACTAAATTTAACATCCTCACTAAGGATGAATGGTACACAATGGCTAATCTTACATTACAACCTTCAATTCATGTATTTTTTATGGCTAATGAAACTAATGATCTATCGATTAACATCCTCAAGAATGGAATAGTGGATATCCTTGGGGTACCCTTCAAAGTTGACTTTGAAGTTCTTAATTTAGAAGAGGCCAATGAATTCTTAGCTCTATTGGGGTGACCCTGGTGTTATGAAAATAACACATATTTGAATTTCAAAAAGTGTTATTATTTTTAAGAATGTTAATCAACGCATCGTTATTCCCATAGATCAAACACATGGACCTACATATGTATAACCTATTAATTTGGAAGAAGATATTAACCACATATATAATGTCACTACCAAAGATGGTGAGTAACATGATCCTACTCTTGATGGCATCCCCTGATGCATGAAAACTTAGTCCCTTTATGATACTACAAGTGATGTTTGTAATTTTTGAGACCACGGTGACTATCACCTCACTGGAAGATTTCGTAGTGTCATTAGTAGTCATGGAAATGTTTTGCACTAGTATCATAAATGCCACAAGTTTGTTCACCTTCTTATTGACTAATTCATGAGGGGACCAATGATAGAGTCACCTTTATAAATACTTTATGTAGCCCCTCAATTTCATGAACAAATTAAAGTATGTGACTTTATCCACTGCCTTGAAGACTTTTATCACTCTAACAATAATAGTATATGATCCTTGCTTCACCTCTTTGATGGTACATCTACAAGGTAGTGGTGAACCCATCATGAGTGAGTTCTTTAGTGGGATCAAGTATGCTCAACTTTGCATCATCAATTTTATCATGATAACTGAGTCAAGGGAACAATCAGCTATAGTGTAGTACAAGCACCTGAACCTCTTATAGAGGCCCATGAGTTAATGTGGAGAGCTGAAGCATCTTACTTATTAGAGTACTTATGGGTACATGCATTCTATGAATCTTTACAAGCTTGGGTGAGAGTATGGTGTGTTCATGAAGAGTGATATATGGGTACCCAGTTTTGGCATTTATTAAAGGAAAACATGGACTTGGCACTATCTTATTCCTCTTCAAGAATGGATTTGCACCTCACTCTCCAGGCCATGCATGAAGCAGTTATTGGTAACCCTAGTCCCATTGAATATCGCCTAAGATATATCCATAATGTCCTAGAAGAAGGTCTAATTCTCTTCAATGAACCATCTACACAACTTGTTCCTGCACTAGTACCAGTCTTTGATCAAGACCGACATGAAGAGATACACCAAGGGAAATAAAAGCTAGTATTTTAGGTAGAAGGTGAAGGGTCCAACCCACCTGACCCTTTTTCAAATAATTTTGATGTTCCTACAAAATATGTCACATGAAGTATTCATGATATTGGTCCCAATATAGACCACCCTTACTCTGATCCAATTCAAACTATTCAATGCAACATTGGCATAGAGGAAGAACCAAAAATAGCTACTATAGGTAATTACTAGACTGACACAAAAGTTTCAAAGATATGTGAGTTGTTAAAATAATACCAAGATATCTTTCTAAGAAGCTATAGTGAGGTAAAAGGAGTTATTCCATCCCTAGGTAAGATGCATATAAAACTGGTTGACGACACTCGACCAATCAAGAGAAGGCCATATAGAATGAATTTGAATCTATGAGCACATGTAAAGGAAGAAATTGATAGCATGATGCATGCTAGAGTAATCAACCCCATTGATGAATCCAAGTGGGTCAATCCCATGGTGATAAATATAAATAAATATGGATGTATTAGAATTTATCTTGATTAGTGGATACTTAATGTATATTATGTCATTGATCCCTTTCCAACACCATTCATAGAGGAAATACTTGAAGGCTTCACTGGGTGTGAAATATATACTTTCACAAATGGATTTTTGGGGTACCATTAGGTCCAGATTGCTTAGGAGGATCAACCTAAGACTACATTAGCCACTGAATGGGAATCTTTCACATATATTATCATGCCTTTTGGGTTGAATAACACACCAGTTATGTTCTCATGTATAACTGTTGAAGCCTCTAAATATTTCATCCATAAGTTTCTTGAAGTATACTTGGATGACTAGATAGTCTATGGCTTGGTCGAGGGCCATTGGTCTAATCTAGGGCTCATGTTTGAGCATTGTTGAGTCTTACGAATATCACTAAATCTAAATAAGTGTCTATTTGCTACACCTTTCAGTGGTCTTTTAGGACATATTATTTATAAATATGGAATTTTGGTAGACCCAAACAAAGTATTTATCATTCTTTGCCTCCCAATGCCAAAGTATCAATGTGAAATTTGCACCTTTCTATGACATACAGGTTACTATAGGAAATACATTTGTGGGTATGCAAAGATTGTTGCACCTCTAGAGGAACTTCTAAAAGATAGAAAACACTTTATCTAGACTTGATCCTACCAAGAAAATTTTGAGGCCTTTAAGGACAAGCTAGTTATCACTCCAATCCTCTAATTCCCTGATTAGACAAGCCCATTCCATATCCATGTTGATGCTTCTAGAATGGCATTTGGTGCAATCCTTTCACAAGTAGGTGAAGGTCACCTTGATCACCTGATCTAATTTGCTAGTAGGAAAATTACCCTAGCTAAGCAGAATTACACCACAACAGAGCATGAAGCATTGTCAATGGTTTATGCTCTGTAAATTTTTTGATAATACTTATTAGCAACTCATTTTATATTCTATACAGATCATGAAGCTTTAAATTATCTCATAAAAAAACCTATGCTACATGGATGAATCAATCATTAAATAGTGTTGTTTCAATAATTTCAATTTTCTATCATGGTCAAACCAGGAAAAACTAATTGTGTACCTGATCACCTCTTTTGAATTGATTCTAAAGAACCATCACATGATATTGAAGATGACTTACCTAATGTTCAAACTTCCTTGTTACTTGTGTACCTAAGGAGTTAGAAGATATTATAGCATTTATAACTATCGGCTCAATGCCTAACTATCTAAATCTGTAAGCCAAGAAATAACTCATGGTCTACATCATACCCTTTCAGCTCATAGGAGGGGACCTTTATAAACTCGATCAAGACAAAATTCTTTGATTTTGTGTCATAAAACATGAGCATTCTAAAGTACTCCAAGAAGTTCATGAAGGCATTGCAAGTGGACACTATGCTGGAGAGGCTACTGTGCATGAGGTTCTACTAGATGGATTATGGTGGCCTACTCTTTTTTAAGATGCTAAGATATATGTTAGGAAGCATGACATTTGTCAGTGTATAGACAAACCAAATTTCTAGGATGCCATGCCTTTACGTCCAATTATATTTGAAGAACCATTTGAAAAGTGGGCCATTGATTTTGTTGGTCCCATCAATATGGATGGAAGATTAACAGGTTCCCAATATATCATCACAAAATTGATTCTCACATGATGGGATGAAGTTGTACAAATAAGGGATTTTACTAGAGTTATTGTTATGCACTTCATTTGGTAACATATCATAACTCAGTTTGAATTCCCACTAAGTTTTACTAGTGATCATGGTACCCATTTTCTAAATGAAACTATTCACATCTTACATGTTGAGTTCATGATTGTTCATTACAAAACAACACTGTATCACCCCAAAGCCAATGAAACTATCGAGGCATTCAATAAATTCTTAGGCATAAAACTGACAAAAAAAATTAATATTGGCTGAACTAATTAGGATGATAAGAGTATATGTAGTAATTTGGGCTTACTAAATAACCTATAAGTGCCTGAACAAGAACACACCATTCAATTTATTATATGGAAAATAGGTAGTCATACTAGTTGAAATATCAGTACCATCTCTTCAAATTGTATGAATTGGACAATTAGATGAGGATTCTTCCTTGAATAAACACTTGGATACCTTGTTACAACTATATGAATCCTATTTCCTTGCTTATTGGATTCAAGATATGGAGAAGTGCAAACAAAAAATATGGCGTGATCGACACATCAAGCATAAAACATTTACCCTTGAAATGAAAGCCTTGCTATATGACTCAAATTTTTCACACCATTCTAAAAAATTTGAATTCACTGGGATGGCCCTTTTGTAATTCATAGCATTTGACCTATCAGTGTTTATCGATTACAAAGGTTGGACGACCAATTTCTTCCTGAGCACTACAATAGAAGCCAACTTCGGTCATATTTCACCTTTCAATAGTTTAGATTTTGTAATAATAAGGCTTATGCCATTAGTCCAAGATTTCTTATTTTTAATAAAAGTGTTGCCTTTATTGCACAATATTTTTTTAATATAGAATAGCTTAAGTTTTGTACTTGTATTTTCATGGAGGACCACAACACAGTTTTAGTGTGGGGTAAAAGGTGTCTATATTCATGATTAAAGATGCGCACATGAGTTATTTAAGCCATGCAAGTTACTTATAGCACATGATTTATTTAAGGTGTGCAAATAACATAGCCCTAAGATAGGGTATTCCTACCAAATAGTTTGAAAATTCAAAATAAATAGGATAGCTATCATCTACTCTAAAGAAAAGTATGGTAAATGGCCATCTTCCACTTTAAAAAAAGGTGTGGGATGGGATGTGTCATTAATGTAAAAATATAGTGGTTGCAAGAAATGTGCCAATGTCATAACAAGACATTATGGTTAAATGTATTTATGGTGATAAGTGACGGTTGAAGAATAATAGCTATTAAAACTGCATTAATGACAAGAAGTGATGGATGAAAGGAAAGGGGGTAGAAAATGTGGGTTAACTACCTCAATCCTATAAAAGAATAAGGAAGCTCATTTCTTAATTTTTACCTTTGCTTCCATCTATGATTACAGAGCTAAGATTGAATAAGGCAAGAGTGATTCCAGAGTGAGTATATGAGCATCACAAATCTATAGATAGTCATTGAGCCAAGTATCAAATTACACAAGGCCAACTCTAAAACATGACCACAATAGGGAAAACTAGTATTTTCAGGTTGTAGAGGTAAATTTCTGCCATTAAAGATTAGTAAAGCAATAAAAGTTGAAGTTATCAACAAAATAATCATGTATTCCTTTGGAAATGTTTGATGACCATGCGTCAACCTTCAAGCTCCTCAGAGGGTGATGTAGCTTAAGAAGGCCTTAAGTATTGATCTTTTACCAATGATACTAGAGGAAGAGGAAATACTTAGCAGGAAGCAATATTAATCAAGGAAGAGACACCTAAAGAATAGGCACAACACACAAAATTAGAATAGGTGAGTATGACACACCAGGCAAAGAAGAGAAAATCATCTCCACCCCTGCCATTAATGATCAAAAAAATGTAGTACCTAAAGATGATGTTGCACATGGAAAAATAAGTCTTAAAGGTACCCACTTGCATAATTTTTGAAATAATCATCTTCCTTACCTTGGAAAACCCATCAAGGAAATCAAGTTCTTAATCTCACGTGTCCATGAGGACTACCTTTACTTCGTCAAGTGTAGCATGAAGATCACATCTAAGAGGATAAGTAAGGTGTTGGGTCGATAGTATTTAGGAATGGATATAATGTTTGACTTGGAAGACTCTGATGAGATTGGGAAGATAGCCACAAAACTGATGTACCAAAAGTAGGGCCATGCCATGCACATCAAGAAACTATATGATCCTTCCTTCCAGGTTATGGTACACATCATAATGGCCAAGATCGGTGGTATCGATCATTGGAAAGAGGTAGATATGGCCCACATCTATATCACTCACCAAGTTACTGAGGGCTTGAAGTAAAATTGGGCTACGTACTTTACCCACAAAATTATTGAGGATGCATAAAAGACCCATCAGATACCCGATCATAAGTTTACATGGGGAGTAATTTTATTATTAATGTTTTTTTATGAGATTGGTGTACCTAATTATACCAAAAGAGCACTGAAGTGGGCATACCCACCCAAGCACAAGTCCCCTATTGAGCGCTATAAGGCATTCATGTGCTTGAGGCACATCATGCCCACCTATAAAATAAAGATGAAGTCTTAGTTTGATGGAATGAAGGAAGCATTCGATAATGAATGGCACATTTTAAAAGACTTGCCCACCCAAGTTAATAAGTAGGATCAGTTCATTGTGAAGCAAAATTTCTTATTGGTGTGCATCAAAATGGTCCCTTCTGAAGAATTCTATCTATGGGTGAAGCTACCTTATACCTTTTTGGCATGATACTTCATCGACTCAGTGAACTGCATATATGATGCATAGCCTATCACCTTTGAGGCAGACATAATTGACTTAGAGATTCACACCCTTTACAAGATATACATCTATCCAAGCAAGAAGGCCTACAAGGAAAAAAATAAGACTAACCAAATAGACATCAAGATTAAACAAACAATGGTGGGAGAATAGGTACATAATCTATTCTATATGTTACGACCCAGGAAGAAGAACTCAAAAGGCATAGAACATACACAAGAAAAGATCCCACTAGTACCTCCTCTAGTGAAGAAGAAGTGGGATGGTTACGATTTTGTCACAAGCTCACAATAGGTTCCTCTAACATGGTAGAGGACTGCCCAAGCACCATAAATTAGTCCTTCCCTACCTAGACCTTATCCTTCTCAACCTTCACCTCCTCGACCTTCTCCTCTAAGACCTTATCCACCTATAGTTCCACATTTACATGTCCCTCCCCCTTCTCCTTTACACATAATCTACCCCTTTTTTCACCTCCTAAAACTTCATAGGTATCTTTCCTATCAGGTGATGTACCACAAAGAACCCCAGATAAAGAGCCATGCAGGAAGAACCTACAATCCAAAAGGAAGAGTATGAGGACTCTAATTTTGAGAATACACCCTCCCTAACATGAGAGGAGGAGGCCACCTTTGAAAACTCACCATTGGACATTAGGGGTCCATTTGGTGAAGAGGGGATGGTGAAGATTAGTAGATGAGTGGAATGGCTATTAGTAGCAATTCTTTAGCTATCGATACAGAAGTTGAGATATTAGAGTGCAACCCAAATAAAGGGAAGAAGCCTCTCAAGTCTGAGGAGGAACCTTCCATTGATACAACCACCAATTTGAACATTCATTATTAAATGGGAATCCCTAATAGGATGTTATATTTGTGACCACACTTCTTCCCCCAATATGGAACCCCTGACACAAGGTGGTAGATGTACTTCTTATTGGACATGTACAATGAGGAGCACTATTTTGAGATCCCTCTAGAAAACCTTCTCTTAGGTCTTTAAACTCTAGTGCTACCAACCCCACTATGGGTGATCCATAAAATATCACCCCTCTATAAGTTAGCATTACATTTTTAAAGATGGATTATGAAGTCATGCACCAAAATATACTATTAGACTCTGATACACATGATGCAAAGAAGAAACATGGCCAGGTGGTGGCCATGTATAAAAAAGTGGTTGTTACCTGGAAGGAACTCATGGAGTAAGTGGCTATTTTTAAATACAAAATAAAGGGGGCCATGGAGGCTAAGGTCAAAACCTTGAATTTGTGCAAGTCAATTTTGGGCCAAGAGCCAGCACTAGCAGATGGAGTGCCTTTCAATGGGTATGCCATAATAAAATGGAGACCTTAGTGAATCTCCTATTGAAGTGCTAAAAAGAGTAGCCTATGCTGAGGAATGAGGTACTAGCTTTAGTAGAACAATTTATTGAGGTGATAGAAGTGTGTAAGTGCACCCTCGAAAGAGTTGGGGAAGTCATCCCCATCTTAGATGATATTTTTAAAAAATTAGTGTGATCAAATGAAATCTTGAAGGCTCGACTCCATGCAAAGGAATCCAAGAGGTAGCAAATGGTTGACGCTTCCATTTTAATAAAGGATCACACCGAGTGTGCGAAGGCATTCAAATATGTTAAAATAATGGAAGGAAAAATAAATGTGCATTAACAACAATTAAATTTTAGTTTTGCATCCCTCTGAGGATAAGTTTTTGGTGAAGTCTCGACATTGGAAAAAGTTCAGAAGGATGCCATCACTTCTCTAGATTAATTGGTCAAAAATGCCAACAAGAATTTTAACCAACCTAAGGAGATGAAGAAATCTAAAATGACCATTGAAGAAATAACTGCAAAACTATTTGACACATTATCACATTAGGGCAATGTCTAGAAGTAGATTGAATAAACAAGGCCCAAATTTTTTATAGAGGCCACCATCGAAACTTAGTCCAAGATGAACTAAAAGTGTAGTGTGGGGTGATGTTGAACCCCAAATTTTAGCTAAGTGTTTTGGTATTTTGGCATAGAACTGGGATGACATTAAAGAAGTATAGCACATAGATACTAGGGTGTAAAACTAGAATGGTGTAGTAGGACCATGGTACAAAACCAACAAGGTGCAAAAGGACAAGGGTGCATAAGCACCAACATGAAAAGACCTAGTTAAAGACAAGATATGACTACGAGCGACCCAAGAGCATAGGACTTGGAATAATAATGAAATACTTAGAGAGCACATGGGAAGTGGGAGATGGTTAAGGAGAGATTCTCAAGGGACATCCAAACCTTATCCATCATGAGTTTTGCACTAGCCCATAAAGAAATAGACATATATCAGCAAGGATCTAACATAGAATGATTATATACGGGGCACAAAGGCTCGGGTCCTTAGGAGAAACTAGTTAATAGACTGTCATAACTCTCAGTTCATGAAGAGTCTATTGGCCAATTACTCTTTTCATAAATGATGTAATTACCTATACACAAAAAAACAAGTATAAATACCCTTGTATGAAAGCATTATAAGGTGACATATTTTGGGTATCATTTTTCTAAGCATATTATAAAGTTTACAGATATTATAATCAGTTCTAATGTTCAAGTTATAGTTAACTGATGGTTATGCATCTATGGTAGGTTTGCATTGAGTACTTGTAGTTGTAACTAAATATGAGTTCTATGAAAAATTTTACTTTTTTTTAGTAACAATTCTAAACTTAAATGGCATTTATCTGCATAATTATAGTGGTCGAGATTAATGATATAAGGACCAAAATAGTGTATCTTTTTTTCCATGTAACTTCTAATCAAATATAAGTTTGAACCCAAGGAATATGACTAATATGTTATTATGCAACATAACCCTTGGGAACCAGACTCTAGTTTCATGCTATGGGTGAGCACATAAGACCATATTCTTACATTAAGGGCCAATGCACTAGCTCGTTGAGGTTACACTTTAGTGCCTGAAACATTATTAAAGGATAAAAACCCAACAACATCACTCATGAGCTTTAAATTTATGCCATTTTTGATGCTTTGAAATAATAGAAACACTTTTTGCTAGGTAAGCATTTTGAGGTAAAATCTAATCATCACAACCTAGAATATTTGTTTTCTTGGGATAATTTGAATGTGCACCAGCATAGATGGCTGAAATTTTTTAGTAATTTTGATATGAACATTTCATATATAAAAGGTAAGGAGAATCATGTTACTGATGCACTTAACCGATGCATGTATCTTGTTTTCTTATCTATTTTGCATAATAATTTAAGAACTAAAATATTAGAACAACAACATTCTTATAAGTTTTGCTAAGATGTAGCTGTGAATTTCACTAACAAGCATGTTGAAAAGAAATTTTCTAACTTTTCTATTGATTCTAATGGTCTGATTAGATTAAAAAAAATTATGTACCTGAGTTTGGTGACTTAAGGAACATTTTACTGAAAAAAGTGTATGCATCACCTCATTTCGTTCATCCATGTGTCACAAAGATGACACATGAGCTTAAAAGGTTGTACTATTAGCCTAGAATGAACATGAAGTTGTTAACTTTGTTTCAAGATATTTGAAATGTCAGCATATGAAAGTTAAACATTGCCAGACATGAGGATTGTTGTACCTTCATGATGTACCATGAGGTAAGTGGGTTGTGATTTCTTTGTATTTCATAGCTAGTTTTATAAAATCTAAAAGCAAACATGATAATTCTAGTTATAAAATTTATGAAATTTGGTCATTTCATTGCTACAAATTTGACTAATGATGCATTTATGTTTGTTTCATGATTTTTGAAATAAATAGTATGGTTGCATGGCATGCCTAAAGTTATTATTTTGAATAGAGATAAAAATTTTACTTCAAGGTTTTAGAAAACTTTGACTGCCATTTTTGGTACAAAGTTGAAACTTAGTTCATATTATCACCTAGAAATGGATGATCAGACAAAAAGATTAAATCAAGTTATGGAAGATACGTTAAGAATGTATGTGATATATCAACAAGGTAAATGGGAGGATTATTTACACTTAGTAGAATGTGATTTTAATAACACATACCATTATGTGATTAAAATGGCCACTTTTGAAGTTTTGTATGGATGCAAGTGTGGAACTCCACTTGGCTAGGAAAGGTTAGAAAAAAGGATTGTTGTTGGTCTTGATGTTTTGCATGAGTATGATAGGCAAATGGAACCTATAAGTCAAAATTTAAAGGCTACCTCTAATAGGCAAAAGAGTTATGCTGATTTAAAAAGGTCACCATGTGAATTCCAAGTGGGAGATATGGTTTTTCTATGTGTTGGACCACATAAAATTCTAATTAAATTTGGAAAGTCATCAAAATTAGTTCTGTAGTTTGTAGGACCCTTTGAAATTTTGGAGAAAATTAATCCTACTACCTAACGGCTAGCCCTTCTTCCTTCCTCCTTTATCTCGGATTCACAATGTGTTTCATGTTGTTCTATTGAGAAAGTATATTCCTAATTTGTCGCATGTTTTAGATTGGACTCATCTTTAGGTTTCAAAAGAGGAAAATATTTAGTTAGACCCAGTGAAGATCCTGGACCATCATAGTGTTAAATTGAGAAATCATGAAATTTTCCAATTGCTAGTTCAATGAGATCCTTCATCAAAAAGAAGTGCTACTTGGGAAGACGAGAGTCTTTTCAAGCAACGTTATCCTTGGCTATTTTGATTATTAGGATGGCTCTTTTCTAAGTGGGGAGGATGGCATGACCCTATTTGACCTACATTTATCTTATTTGTTGATATAGTTTAGTTGTGAACTTTTTGAGACATGTCTATTTAGTTTACTATGGTGTTACCATTACGATATCTATCTTGACTCATTATGATTATTATTGAGACAATTATTGATATACTTTTCATTACAATATTGGATATTTATGTTTAATGATTATTGATTTACTATTTAGTTTAGATGTATTATTTAAATCTTTTTATTATATTTATCATTTTTAGATGTCTAGATATTATTGATGGTCTATTCATTGACTATAGGGATAGGTACTTGAAGTAGGTTGTGTTCAAACCTGAGTAGTAGAGAAATGTGAAGAAATAATAAAGATGAACTGAAATAGTGAATTTTGTTATCAAACAGAGCTTGATGGTACTGTTGATTGAGTCATTTTATTTACTTTATTAAAGTGTTGAGTGTTTATCATTTTTAATTTTATTTCATTATTGATTGATTTTTAGTTAGATTTGACTTTTGTATAATCACCACTTTACTAGATGTTTTTGAATTCTTTACTTGTCGACTTTGTTGAGCTATGATAGTCTTGTGATAATTATTGTCTATTTGATATCATAATTTTTAGTCATTCTTGTTCATTATTTTTTTTTTGAACTTAATAACTTTTCAACTTTGACATTGCATTTGCTCTTGCATTCACAATCAAATTTGATATATGATGTCTCTTTAGTCTCTTGTATGTTTGTTTTGGTCCTATTTGTTTTGATGAACAATAATAACCTTTGATATAGTTTAAAACATTTAAAATGTGTTTTATCAAGTTTGAGTCTTAATGAGGGACCTCGTTTTGGTTTTATGTGTTGTGGCATTCATTGTTTGTTATGACCAAGTCATAAGCTTGGCTTTGTGTTTAGGTAATATTGGGGCCATGACCCACCTTTGGACTTGGAATTAGTGTTGGTTTTTTTGTTTTCCATTCAAAGTTAGGGTCATGGCCTTGGATTGTTCCATGAAGTCATTTGGTTGAGACACTTCCAAAATGGTTTTAGGTTTTCATTTGGTCATTTTTGGCTTTTTGGAGAAGCCCTATGCTTTGAGGAGATTTTACCAAAATCTTAGGCATGGCAGCTAAGGGAGATGAATATGTAGTTAGTGCATGACTTTTTGTTGGCCTCTAATTACAGTTAAGTCATGTAACTTGTCATCTATGTGGGAGTTTAGTAGGGTTTTTATAGGGTTCCTTGTGTCTATTTGGTTCAACTGGTTTTGGTGGAAGCATGTGAATTTTTGGTGTGTGTTTTGGCATAGTAACTTGGAATCCTATAAAATAAGAAAAGCCTCTTACATGGTTGATTTAAGGACTCTAATTATGTGATATTTTAAAGTCTTGGTTACATTCTTTAATTGTTTAAATGGTGTGAACCAGTTTTTGGTTTGTATCCATAAACATAGGCATTTCTTTTCCTGCAAGATAAGTGTTTATAGATGGAAACCTCAACTGGTTTGATGACTTTTATTTTAAGTATTATTGTATGGTATCCATTATATGGCTTGGCCATGGCTGGTTGTTATAATCTATGCATATATATTTAGGTATATTTATTATATGGCTATGGTGGATATTAAACTATGCATTATGTTTTGTTATAATCATTGTTATTGTAAGGGTTTATTATTATTGTTATGTAATTGTATTAAGGTTAAAATTATGCATTACGTGACTATGTTTTAGTGTGTAAATACATTATGAAGTTAAAAACCCTAGCTGGGTCATTTAGGTTTATCGGGAAATGTTGTTTTGTTATTTTTAACTTGTTATGCATTACAAACCCACAGTCGTGATGTGGCGGCAATGATATTTTTGAGCCTTCAGGTATATGAAATGAACATTAGGGTTTTTTTAAATAATATTTTTATTGTTATTTTATATGTATGATTATGTGGAACATATTTCTATTTCATATTTTGGTCATTATTAGTTGACTCGGGTTTATAAAATCTTGTTTGGATTATTTATGTGATTCTAGTCATAATGTTGGATTTCATTCAAAATCATTACGAGTTGACTTACATTTTGAATTTGTCATCAGTTGATTACTTTTATTATTAGGATTAAATTTATATTATTATAGCTATTTTTGAATTTTATTCCTTTTTTAGTAAATTCTATGTCAGGGTAAGTGCAATTAAGTGGACATGTTTTTCTTAAAAAACATGAAACCTCGACTTGTATGGATCATTTGAGATATTTACACTCACAATTTGAAGATGTTATAGGAAGATGAATTGTATAATTTTGAGTTTAGTTTCTAAACTACTATTTTTTTTTGAAATGGTTAAGTACAACTAGTTCAAACATTATAAAATCAAAGAAGTGGTATTATTTTTTAGAAAATCATACTAGGTATTTATCCGTGTGCCCCAACATTTTTGAGCATCATTTATTTTTTATTTAAACCCCTTGGTAGAAATCTAGCCAATATCATCTAGTTTACAACCTATATTTTTAAATTAATCAATGATTTTTTTAACTAATTTCACAAGTCAGTGTACCCCAAAATATGATAAAAATGTATAGTCGACCATACGACCCCCATAACTACGTCAAAGAATATCGAAAATTAGATTTTTATTTTTTTAATGTGTATAAAATTAGGTCTAGTTTATAAACATATGTTTTTTTTTTGTTTGTATCAATGAATCAAAAGATGCATAACCAAATAAGAATATGAATAATCATGGCATATAGTGCTATAAAAACATACTTAGTCAATAAATATTTATATAATAACCTTAAAGTAATAAAAATATTAAAAAATCATATATATAAAAAGAGAGACTTAGTCAATGTTGCAGTACTATTTTCAAGGAAAATTTGCTAAATTGGATTGTGTTTAGCATGGGCAAAGTTTCATTTTTTATTGTTGGTAGAAAACACGCATTTGCCTGTGTGTTACAGGTCCATGCCTAAGGCTCGAGAATCTGATCCATTCCCGAGCCTTAAGGCTTGTGTTTGAAATGTCAAGTTAAATAATATCATATGCAATAATACAGAAATGGCAATTGGGGATAATATGAGATAGGGTTTAGAATCTAATCACTAAGGCAATTGAGGATGGTTTCAGTTGATTAAACCTAGATTTATGACCACAATGTGTTTTTGGGCATAGGGTTTATGTTTTAGGATACATTAGGTCTAATTTCAAAGGAAATTTGGGCTAATTTGAGCTTGTTGAGCTTATTTGTGACTACAAAATGTGATTTTGGGCTCAATTGGCCCCCAAGTCACCACATATTGAGCAAATTAGTAAATTAAGGCAATGAATGATGCGATTTGGGTCATATTAAGCCTTATGAACCTAATTATGATTATAAAGTATGTTAATTAGGGTTGACTCATTTAGTTTTTAGGGTTTAAAATTTAGCTTTTTGGGTTTAAGTTATATACGATATAGGTTTTAGGGTTTAGGGTCTAATCATGAAGGCAATTGAGGACAATTTAAGTTGATTAAACCTATTTGTGATCATAATATGTTTTTGGGCATAGGGTTTATGTTTTAGGGTGAATAAGGTCTAATTACAAAGGCAATTGGGGCCAATTTAAGCTCCTTGAACATATTTATGTCTACAGAATGTGATTTTGGGCTCAATTACCCCCAGGTCACCACAAATTGAGTAAATTAGTCAATTAAGGAAATTAGTGATGCAATTTAGGTCAAATTGAGCCCAATGAACCTAATTTTTATTGTAAAGGATGTTAATTACATGGCTAAATCATTTGATTTAGGGTTTATAATTTAAGGTTTAGGGCTTAGAATTTTAGGTGTACGTGTTATAATTAGATATAGGATCTAATGAATCTAATAGAAAGCATAAATAAGAGATAAAATAGTAATAGTAATAAACAATAACTGTATATCTGAGATAATAATAGAAATGAATAAATAACTCAAATATGATGAATTAATTTGATAATTCAATATTAATATGATATGGAATACATAAACAGCCATTTCTTATATAGAGCAAGGCATGCATGATAAAGATCAGGGAACTCACACAACATGTGTAGTTCAACTAATATCTGTCTACATGAATAGTGGAGTGCAACTCCACACTAACAAGATAGGTGTCCAACTTGTGTAAATGGTCAACACAATTGGACTATTAGTTAAACAATCTTATCCTATCTTACCCTAAATAGTGGAGTGGAACTCCACTGTGACAAGATAAGTGTCTAAGTTAACTACTAGCTAAACAAGTTTATCCTATTTGGTACAAATTATTAATAAACATAATAAACTAATTACAATAAGTAATTAGTACACCAAAATAATAAATAATAAATAATAATAAATGTTATAAAGCAAATAAATGCACCAACACCCCCACATAAGTGAAGATTAGGTAGGGCTATGCAGATAAGAGTCCCAACAATGTGTAGCCATATTAGGTACTCTATACAAATAGATGAGGAAAGGAAAAAACTTGAAGGAAAGAAAACTCCTCCTCAAAATGAAGGTCTAGGAGACCCCCTCTGAAGAACTGATGTCCCCTAAAGAACTAATGTCCCACACCTCCAAAAGAGATTGCAATTGAAAACACTTGCTCTCAATGAAAGGTTCAGTGAAAATATCTACAATCGGCTCCTCCATAGGACAATATTGAAGATCAATGATCTCTACCTAGATCAACTCCCTGATAAAGCACATATGGATCTCTATGTGTTTGGTTCTTTGATGATGAACCAAATTCTTTGAGATCTAGATAGTGCTCTTGTTGTCATAGTAGATGATTAATGGTTTCCAAAATAGAACACCAAGCTTAGTGAGAATATTTTGAAGCCAAATAGCCTCAGTAGTGGCATTAATAGTGCCATGATACTTAGTTTTTATAGATGAAAGAGTAATAGCATTTTGTTTCTTACTATACCAATAAATGGGGCCAAATTCAAAGTGAAAGTTGTAACCAGAAGTAGAATTATGATTATCATAATCACTAGCCCAATCAAAATCTATGTATTCCACCAAGTCTAAACTTGTACTTGCTATATAGTGAATTCCATATCTGATAGTGCCCTAAATGTAGCTCAAAATGTACTTGGCAGCTCTCTAATGAAGCTTATGTGGTGTCTTCATAAAGCATGAAACCATGCCAACTACATATGAAATGTCAAGTCATGTATGAGTCAGATAGATGAGGCTACCTATAAGTTGGTGATATAAAGTGGCATCAACCAAGGGAGTGGAATAATGAACCTCAAGTCTAACTCTAGATAATAAAGTAAATTGGTGTAGCCTACAATCAGCCATGTGAAACTGAGCTACCAAGTCCATGGCATACTTGGGCTGTGAAAGTGTAATCCTTGAAGAAGACTATGCTATATGAATCTTAAGAAAATAATTTGATAATCCCATATATGTCATAGAAAACCTATCATGAAGTGTAGTCTTAACACTATTGATGATGGATGTTGTGATCCTTGTAATAATTAGATCATCAACATAGAGCACCAAGTACAATAGTGAATCCTCCTACCATAGAATGTAGACATTTGAATCTGAGTGACATGTTGAGAACCTAACTCAGATAAGAAATGTGTCCATCTTATAATACCAAGCCCTAGGGGCTTGTTTTAGACCATAGAGAGACTTCTTCAAGTAACATACCAATGAAGCATCCTAAATGAACTCCTATGGTTGCTCCATATAAATCTTCTCATTAAGATCCCCATGAATAAATGTGCTCTTCACATCCATCTGATGTATAGCCCAACCATGAGATACACCAATAGCTAGTATCAACTGAATAGAATTCATTTTAGCAATAAGAGCAAAGGTTTCTTATATAGTCAATGCCTTCTACTTGGGAGAAACCATTGGCCACTAAGCATGCTTTATACTTATCAATATTTCCATCTGTTGTAAACTTAGTCTAATATATCCACCTACATCATACTAATTTTCTTCCCTTAGGAAGAGGAACAAGATCCCAAGTGTTGTTCCTAATCAATGAGTCATACTCTTCTTCCATCACTGAATCCCACTCAACTATCCCTATGGCTTCTTGAAAATACTATGGATTAGAAGTCATGGCAATGTAGGAATGTAGAAGATCATGTTGTGACCATGCTCTCCTTCTATCTAATGGATCCATAACAAGAGGGTCTACATCTGCCAAAGTCTATCTAGCCCACAAAAGCATCAATGGGCAAAGATTTGGAGGAGGATGAGTAGGAACATGACCTACTAAACTCTATTGGGGAGGTAATACCTCATCATCCCTATGCGTAGATAAAATAGGAGTACCATCATCACTATTATCTAATTCTTCTAAGGAAGACGAATGAGAAATGTTAGAAGACAAGTATGAATAACTTTCTTCAAAGTAAACACTTATCACTATAATAAGCTCATGTGAATTCGGATCAATGAGATGATATCCCTTAACACCATCATGTTATCTCATAAATATGCAAGCTTAGTTTTATTGTTTTAAATCATGACACTTGTATGAAGGTCTATGAGCCCATGCTGGACTGCCAAGGACTCTAAAATGATGCACATCTGGTTTCTTATTACACCAAGCTTCAAGTGGTGTTATCCCCTTTAAAGCTTTATGAGGAACTCTATTCTATATATATGTAGCACAATTAATCACTTCCACCTAGTACTCAAGTACTAATGATTTTTCATGAATCATACAACTTACCATCTCTTTTAAGAATCTATTATTCCTCTCTGCTAAACCATGATACTGAGGTGTGTATGAAACTAAATGTTGAAGATCAATTCCTTCAAGAGCACATAATTGTTCAAACTTGTTGTTCAGATATTCCCTCCCATTATCTGTGCAGAGAATCTTGATATACTTCCTAGATTATTTCTCTGCTAAAACTTTAAACTCTATAAATTTATCAAATACTTCACTCTTGAGTTTCAAAAAATAAATCCAAGTATATCTGGAATAGTCATCAATAAATGTGAGAACATATCGGGTTTTACTAAAAGATAAAGTAGGTAATGGACCCACTAAATAACTATGAATAAGTTTGAGGACTTGTGTAGCCCTCCAAGCCTTCCCTTTATCAAACTTATCCTCTAGATATTTTCCTAAGGCACAACCATGACATACACCCCCTGAAAACTAAATATGTGGAAGTCCTATAACCATCTCTTAGTGACTAAGCTATTGTAAATAGCTATAATTTAGATGACCAAACTGCTCATGCCATAACTTGCTCACTGAATCAATGTGTGAGAGAAAAGTTATAGAGGAAGACTGAGGCACAAAGTGGGAGAATGAATAAAGTCAAGTATTGTTATCGAATTTTCCCACTGCAACCAAGGCATTATCCTCCAATTTTTTGATTGATACAGAATCAGGTGTGAACTCAACTTTCCTACCAGTATCAAAGTGAGTGATTTGGTAGATAGATGAAGGTTAGTTGATAAATTTGACACATAGAGGACATCCTCAAAGACATCACTATCAACATCAACTATACCTTTTCCTATAGCATCTACCTTAAAATCATCACCTATGAGAATATGAAGCAAGGAACTTGGTTCTAATCTAGAAAATTAGTCTTGATCAGAACCCATATGGTGCAAAGCACCTAAGTCAATGACCCATGACTTGGAAGAATTTACCAGTGCAACTAATGTCATAGCTTTCCCTTTCCCTAAATTTGAAGGAGTGGAAGAATCCTTTTAAGAGGATTGATCGATGTTAATCTTTTTGAGAATACCCTTAAGTTCATCAATCTCTTTCTTCCAACAATCTTGTTCACTATGAAACCCCTTTTAGGGCAAGGAGTGCCAGTCTTTTTTTGTGAATCCTCTTTCTTATTAGTAGATTTATAATCTCCTTGTGAGGAAGATTGTTGCCCTTTATTCTTATCTTTTTGTGACTTATTCTGATTATTTTGCTTCTTTTTACTTGAACCTATATTTGATGTTGATGTTGAAACTTGCTTATGTTGAGGTTGACTTACAACTAGAGCTTGAGATTTGGATAACTTGATTAGACCCATAGCTATTAACTTTTCTTCTTCAACCATTAGAATCTTAGAGAATACCTCAAAGGTGGGCATTTGATAAGATGTGCCCAATGTGAGTCAATGAGTCTGGAAGCTAGAGATAAAGGATGAATATTCAGGACCTAATTTATGTAAGGCACTAAAAATCAATTAAATATCCTTTTTATCAATTTTACATTCAGAAAGTTGTGCTCTAAGATCTATGACTTTAGTGATGTAATCTTGTATTGTAACATAATTTTTAGGATCTAAACTAATGAGTTCGTTGTCAATTTGGTAACCACAAACCTCATCTATTTTGCCAAAAAATGATGTTAATTTATCCCAAGCCTCTTTTGGAGTTATACATTTATCAAGATGGAAATTCAAATCTAAAGACATGTAAGACCGAATGCATCCAATTACTTTAGTAGTTTCAAAGAGAAAGTGTTGTAACTCTTTTGCATCAATAGGTGGAGTAAGAAGAGTTGTTATGTAAGGCATATATCATAGCATCATTAATGCATTCCAAGCATTCTATTTCGATGTATTATAGTTATATGTTGTTAATAGTGCAAAATTAGGATTCCCCATGATGCAATCAAAAATAAACTATCAAAAAATAGAAATAAAAGTACAGAACACACCATAAAACCCTCTGAATTACCTAGTTTTATCCCACCCAGCAATTATTTTTGGCACTTTATAATTGAATGCAATCACAAGGCTGGATTATAATTTTTCTAGTTTACAAAAAGCTCATTTATGTCCTCTAGTCTAAAAGTATAAAAAATATGCACTTTATTACAAAAAATTCTACACCAATGTGCTGTGTTTGAAAAAATATTAACTTTAAAAAAAAATGGGACCTCAATTCGAGGTTGTATGTGAAAGTTATGAGTCTCTAAAGCTGTAAAAATGAGGATGAGCAAGAGTTGTATAAAAATTTGAATTCTAGAAAAATATGGAAAAAAACTGAAAGTATAAAAATGAAGAGCACAAAATTTTAAGCTATTTCAAAAAAAAAATTGCTCAAAAATACCTCTTAGTGTTCAAATGGTGGGTTTTCAAAGTTGCCCTTTCAAATATGCCTACTGATCCGTGAGGCCTACCAAAAAAAATTGGTTTGCATAGGTTGTACGATCCATATGGTCATACCTGGGAGCAAAAAAAATTGTCTTTCGAGGTGACTGTGTCCAAATTGGACAAATTTTATATAGATCTGTAGGTTTTGACATCTTCCAAACGCAATCGTGAGGTCCATTTTGCTAAAAAAATGCTTCAAATTTTAGGTACCCACTAGATTTGGGCATGGTGCTTTTGGATCAAACCCTTTCCAATTTCACCTTGTGTGCCCAATTTGGATAAAATTGTAGATGATTTTGACTATCTCGGGCCTCTAAACTCAATGGTGAGCTCAAAAATTCTCTACAAAGATCTAATTCGTATATGTATATAAAATCAAAAAATTGATCTTATATCTATATATTTTTCTCTTGAATATTTAGCAATCTATAGATTTAAGATAGCTCTGGTACCATGTTAGAACTAGCTACAGGATCTAATGAATCTAATAGAAAGCATAAAAAAGAGATAAAATAGTAATAGTAATAAACAATAACTATATATCTAAGATAATACTAGAAATGAATAAATAACTCAAATATGATGAATTACTCTGATAATTTAATATTAATCTGATATAGAATACATAAATAACCATTTCTTATATAGAGCAAGGTGTGCATGATAAAGATAAAGGAACTCACATAACACATGTAGTTCAACTGATATTTGTCTACATGAACAATGGAGTGCAACTCCACATAACAAGATAGGTGTCCAACTTGTATAAATGATAGAACACAAGTTAACTATTAGTTAAACAATCTTATCCTATCTTACCATGAATAGTGGAGTGGAACTCCACTATAACAAGATCAGTGCCTAAGTTAACTACTAGCTAAGAAAGATTACCCTATCTGATGCAAATTATTGATAAACATAATAAACTAATTACAATAAGTAATTAGTGCACCAAAATAATAAATAATAAATATAAGTAAATGCAATAAAACAAATAAATGCACCAATAGTATGCAAGATAGGGTTTAGGGTTTAGAGTTCAATCGTGAAGGTAATTGAGGATAATTTGACTTGATTGAACTTATTTATGACCACAATGTGTTTTTGGGCATAGGTATATATTTTAGGGTGCATACTTGGTTTAATCGCAAAGGCAATTAGGACCAATTTAACCTCCTTGTACCTATTTATGACTATAGAATGTGATTTTGGGCTAAATTGCCCCTCAAATTACCATATATTGAGTCAATTAGTCAATTGGGGTAACAAGTGATGTGATTTGATCCAAATTGAGCCTTGTGAACCTAATTGTTACTGTAAAAGATGTTAATTGGGGATAAATCATTTGTTTTAGAGTTTTAATCTATTTTACGATTTGTGGTTTAGGGTTTATAGGGCTTAGGTTTTATGGATTGGTGTTTAAGGTGTACATCTAGGTATAAGGTATAGGTTTTGAGGCTTGGGGTTTAAAGTGTTTAGAGTTTAGGGCTTATGGTTTACAAATTAGGGTATAGGTTTCAATCATGAAGGTAATTTAGGATAATTTGAGTTGCTTGAAACTGTTTATGAGCATGAAATGTGTTTTTGGGTTTGATTAGCCCCCATGTCATCACATATTGAGTAAATTAGTCAACTGGGTCAATTAATGGTGTGATTTGGTCTAAATTGATCCCTTAAAACCAAATTCTTAGTCTAAATGATGTTAATTAGGGCTCAAATGATTAGTTTAAATCTTGAAGAGTTTGCCATTTATGGTTTAGGTTCCTTAGGGCTTAGGATTTAGGGTTAGAAATTAAGGTATATGGTTTATGGTATTGGATACATAGGGTTTAGGGCTTAGGGTATAAAATTTAGGGTAAAAGGTTTAGGGTTTATGGTTTACATCTTAGGGTTTGAGGTTTAGGGTTTAGGGTTTACAATTATGAGTCTAAATGATGTTAATTAGCCTACTCAAATGATTGGTTAAGGGTTTTAAGAGCTTATAATTAATGGAACTTAGGGTTTTTAGGGATTAGGATTTAGGGGTTAGGGTTTAAGGTTTAGTGTATAGGGTTTAGGGGTTATGGTTTAGGGTATAGAGTATATGACCTATAGGGTTTAGGGATTAGGGTATATTATTTAGTGTTTAAGGCATATTTTACATACACTAAATATTGTGTATGTAGTATTAACACATACATGGTATTAGCACATACATGTTATTAATACGTATGTAGTTCTTGTAGTAATAAAGCAAAAAAAAAACACCAACATTCATTTTTTTTAATTTAAGAGTATTGTCCCCTACTCTATTATGTATTGTATGTTGCAGGTCCCTACTCTGTTGAGTTATATTTTAAATGATTAGAATATTATCGACACCCTCAAAATCATAAATCATTCTCTACTCACATGGTTGACTAAATAGTACATAGGACTATTTTTAATAATTATGGAATTGTTTTCCCCACTTGGCACTTCACATGAAGCAGGTCTATTTTGCAATAATTGGGTTAATTTCCCCACCCTAAATAGTTGAAAACTTTGTGCAATCATGGATGATGGCTTTTGTAGTAGTAGGAAGAAGAATTCAAAGTGTAAAACACCAAACGAATTAGAAGTGGCAAGAGAAATAAAAGGCAATAAATGAAAAAGTTTTATGCAAGTAAGTCTACTATCCCTAATGAATTGAATATCATAAATAATGATGAAATGAACAATGATACTAAAACAAATTGTGAAAGTCTAACTATAAATATTGATAGTATACCCAATTATAATTCAATTCCACATTTAAATTTTACTATTGTAAATTTTAATGATGATGATAGTATGCATGATGATGTGAAGTGCATGGAAACATGAATTCAAGGAGAAACTACTAATGATGAAACTAATATGGAAACACCTATTAGAGAAAGTTACAATGAAGAAAATAATATGGGAATATTGTTGATTGAAAAACTTACTAATGAATAAAATAATATGGAAACACCAAATCAATCAAATATATCATTAAGAACACCTCCTATGATTTGTAAAAGAAAACCAATGTATTTAATTGAAATTGATGAATCCATTTTGAAACCAATGCCTAAAAAAATGTTTGAGCACCATATGAGAAAAAAAGCTGAAAGAATTTGGGAGTGGCACTTTGAAGATTTAAATGAAACTCAAATATGTCAGTTGTTTGTTGCACTGGTGAAAGTACTTAAGATGAGACCTATTATGAACACCCTATGACTAAGAACATCTAATATTGATGGTGTAAACAAGACAATTGTTGAAAATTTTCATAATTCATACCATCAAGTAGGTGTGAATAAATGCACAAAACATGGTAACATTTCCCGACATGTTATTACAACTTCTTTGGTAAATTTTAAAATAAATAATAAATGATTGATTAGAAAAACAAGCCAAACTTTGGACATAAATAGAAAAGCACTAATGAAATCAATTGAAAGATGCAAAAGACTTGATGTTGATGGTAATAATGACTTGTAGGCATTATTTGGTTGACTCCCATGGAAAGATAAGGCTATAGTCGATGCCCTAAAATATTTAATTTTATAATTTTGGAAAGATAACACAAGGGTATCACCTAATATTAGAAATGTGGTGAAAATAAGAGTTGGTTCTCAATCGTGAACCACATCCTAAACATTTTTTGCATATGAATCAAACATAATTGTACTCTAAATTTTTTGAAAAATATACACAAATTTCTATTAGTCAAAAGTATTTTGAAAGGGACAAACCATTCTATGTGAAAATCAATAACACACACACTACTTATTAATTTACACCCCTGACATGGTGGAGATGATAGTTTTCAGTCATGATGCCCTAGAGGTAGAGATCTCCAACTAGGCTCACATGTTAACAACATTTATTGTCAATGTTGCTGAATGCTAGAATTATTGTAAAATTATGTATCTACATGGATTCCAAGCCTGTGATGGTGGTAATACATGTAATTTTTACATCCTGAGGTGTTGAAAGTGATAGATTTATAATCAGAGGTCCAAGAAGTAGAAATGATTATTGGAGGCAAATACCCTATCTCTTAAGTACATAAAAGTTACATCATAGGCCTAATCATAGAATATTTTGCCAAGAATTCATTGATTCTTTTAAATTCATGGGATTATGTGTGCATGTAGAGGACTTATACATTCGCATGATAATTCTTTTAGTTCATGGATACAACTTATGGTTTGTGTTTTATGCCTATCTAAATTTTGCCTTAAAAATAACAAGTTTGTTTTATAGGGAAATATTATCATGGCATCAAAATGGGTACTTTTATTAAACAAGGATGATTAGAGGCAAATAAAGTGGTATTAGAGAATAATTTCCACCCCCAACATGGTGGATATGATAGTTTTTAGCCACAAGTCCCTGGAGGTAGAGATATCCAACTTGGTTCGCATGTTGACAACATTGGTTATCAATGTTACTTGACGCTAAAATGGGTGCTTTATCTCCTAATCAAGCATGATCTAAGGCCAATAATATGGTCTTAGACATTAATCACCACCCTCAATGTGGTGGCAATGATAGTTTTCATTCACGAGGCCCTAGAGGTAGAGATCTCTAACTTGGTTTGCATGTTGACAACATTTGTTGTCAATATTACCTTAAGGCCAAAATGGGTGCTTTATCTCCTAATTGAGCATGATAAAAGTCAAATAATATGTTCCTATACATTAATATCCACCCCTGATGTGGTGGAGATGATGGTTTTTAGCTACGAGGCCTGGATGTAGATATCTCCAACTTAACTTGCATGTTGACAACATTTATTGTCAATATTGCTTGAGACTGAAATGGGTGCTTTGTCTCCTAATCGTGCATGATCAAAGGCCAATAATGTGGGCCTATATGTTAATTAACACCCCTGGCATGGTGGCAATGATATTTTTCATCCATGAGGCCCTAGAATTAGGGATCTCTAACTTGGATTGCATGTTGATAATATTTATTTTCAATGTTGCTTAAGGCCAAAATTGGTGCTCCATCTCCTAATCAGGTGTGATCATAGGCCAATAATGTGGTACTAAACATTTATCACCACCCCTGATGTGGTGACAATGATAGTTTTTATCCACAAGGCCCCGAAGTAGAGATCTTCATCTTGGCTCGCATGTTGACAACATTTGTTGTCAATGTTGTTTAAGGTTAGAATGGGTGTTGTCTCCTAATTGGGCATGATCTAAGGCTAATAATGTGATAATATATTTTAATATCCACCTTGAACATGGTTTTGATTATATTTTTTTGCCATGAGGCCCCAGAGGTAGAGATCTCCAACTTGTCTCGTATGTTGACAACATTTATTATCAATATTTCTTGGGCTGGAATAGGTGCTTTGTCTCCTAACCAAGTGTGATCAAAGGTAAATAATATATTATTATATGTTAATCATAACCCATAATCTGATATTTATGATAGTTTTTAGCCACGAGGCGCTAAAGGTAGAGATCTCCAACTCGGCTTGCATGTTGACAATATTTGTTGTCAATGTTGCTTGAGTCCTGAATGGGTATTTCATCTTCTAACCAGGCATGATCAGAGTCTAATAGTTTGGTCATATATGTTAATATCCACCCTTTATGTGGTTTTGATGATAGTTTTCAATTGCTAGGCCTCAGAGGTAGAGATATCTAACTTGGATCACATTTTGTCAATATTATTATCAATGTTGTTTGAGGTTGGATTGGGTGCTTTGTCTCCTAACTAGGCATGATTTAAGGATAATAATGTGTTATTAGATTTTAATTTCCCCCAAAACATGGTGGTAATGATATTTTTCATCCACGAGGCTCCAAAGGTAGAGATCTCTAACTTGGCTTGCATGTTGACAACATTTTTGTCAATATTACTTGAGGATGGAATGAGTGTTCCATATCCTAACTGGGCATGATTATAGGCAAATAATGTAGTATTAGACATTAATTTCCATATGTTATGTGGTTTTTATTATATTTTTCAGCCACAAGGCCCCATAGGTAGAGATCTCCAACTTGGCTCGCATGTTGACAATATTTGTTGTCAATGTTGCTTGATGCTGGAATGAGTGCTCCATATCTTAACTGAGTATGATCAGAGACCAATAATTTGGTCATATACATTAATCTCCACCCCTAATGTGGTGTAAATTATATTTTTTATCCATGAGACCCCAAAGGTATATATCTCTAACTTGGATCACATGTTGACAACATTTGTTGTCAATGTTGTTTGAGGCCAGAATGGGTGCTCTATTTCCTAACTGTGCATGATCAAAGGTAAATAATGTATTCATGGATGTTAATCACCACATTTTATGTAGTTTAAATTATTTTTTTCATCCATGAGGCCCTGGAGGTAAATATCTCAAACTTGGCTCACAAGTTAACAACATTTATTGTCAATGTTGCTTGAGGCTAGAATGGGTGCTCTGTCTCCTAACTAGGAATGATCAAAGGATAAGAATGTGGTCATATATGTTAATTTCCACCTCTAACATATTGGTGATGTTATTTTTTATTCATGAGGCCTTGGAGGTAGATATTTCCAATTTGTCTTGCATGTTGAAAACATTTATTATCAATGTTGCTTGAGGCTGAAATTGTTGTAAAATTACATATTTACATGGATTCCAAGCCCATGATGGAGCTAACACATGTAATTTTCACATCCTTAGGTGGTGGAAGTGACTGATATATAATTGGAGGTCCCAGAATCATAAATATTTATTAGAGGCAAATACCTTGTCTCTTAAGTACATAAAAGTTGCATTATAGGGTTGATCACAAAATATTTTGCCACAATTTTTTCAATTATTTTTTATTCATGTGATTCTAGATGAATTTATAGGACTTATACATGCATATTATATTTCTTTCAATTCATCAATATGACTTATTATTTCCATTTTATGCCTATCTAAATTTTACCTAAAAAATAATAATTTTACCTTATAGGGAAATGTTGTCTTGAGGCCAAAATGGGTGCTCTGTCTCCTAATCGAGCATGATCAGAGGCCAATAATGTGGTATTATACATTATTCACCATCCTCAACATGGTTTAAATTATATTTTTCAACCACGAGGCCCCACAGGTAGATATCTCCAAATTGGCTCACATGTTGATAACATTTATTGTTAATGTTGCTTGAGGCCAGAATGGGTGCTTCGTCTCCTAACCGAGCATGGTCAGATGAAAATAATGAGGTCCTAGACATTAATAACCACCCAATATGTGTTATCAATGATATTTTTTATACATGAGGCCCCAAAGGTAGATATATCCAAATTGGCTCACATGTTGATAACATTTATTGTCAATGTTGCTAGATGCCATAATGGGTTCTCTGTCTCCTAACTGAGTGTGATCAGAGACCAAGAATGTGGTCCTAGATATTAATCACCACCCTTGATTTGGTGGTGATTATATTTTTATCCATGAGGCCCCAGAGGTAGATATCTCCAACTTGGATCGCATGTTGATAACATTTGTTGTCAATGTTACTTGAGGCCAAAATGGGTGCTTTGTCTCCTAACTAGGCATGTTCAGAGGCCAAGAATGTGGTCCTCAATGTTAATATCCACCCTTGATTCAGTCACAATGATATTTTTTATCCATGAGGCCCTAAAGGTAGAGATATCAAACTTGGCTCACATGTTGACAACATTTGTTGTTAATGTTACTTGAGGCTGGAATGGATGCTCTGTCTCCTAATCGGGCATGCTCAAAGGCCAAGAAAGTGGTATTAGGCATTAATTTCCATCCCCTATGTGGTTTATATGATATTTTTAAGTCAATATGCCATGTAGGTAGAGGTATACAACTTGGCTCGCATGTTGATAACATTTGTTGTCAATGTTGTTTGAGGCTATAATGTTGCTTGAGTGAGTGCTTATCAAAATATCGAACCATAATTCCTTTTATATCACACTTATCTTATCATCAAAAACATCTTCATCTTGTAGCATGATCACACCATCATTTATGGGATCCTCAACTAAATTTATTTCTTTAATTGATGACCATTGAGAATCTTTTACATATCCATAGTCATGTGCTATAGTATTTAGTGGGTTATCATCTAATGGGTGTTGTTTGGTTGTGATGTTGTAGCCATATAATACCTTATTAAATTTGGTACATCCAAACACACAATATTTAATAGTAAAACTCACCATCACATCAATTCATATGAGCTACATAAATGTATGGTCCATACAAAGGGCATGAAATTGTGTAGAGTAGTGGGAATAAGTACTTTTCAAGTGTTGAAGGTGATTTAGAGGTTGAGGTAGGTCTATGAGAGGATATATGGCCAAAACTCAATCCCAAAGAAGATTAAAACCCTAGTGGGACAAAGAGTGTATATATTAGGTGAGATCAAGAAGGGTCTTTAGATCTTGAGAAGTGTTGCAAGAGGTTGTGAGTGAGGTGTTTGAGGTGTAGCAAGGGTTATTGGACCAAGAAGAGAAGGTATATCAGTCATGGGAAACAAGAATCCTAATTAGGCCTTGTAGGGTTAAGAACCTAAGAAGAATAAAGGTGAGAAACTTGAAGGGACAAAGTTGCAAGGTTGTGAGTGTAGTTGAGTCAGATTGGAATGAGGTCTATACAAAGACATACAAGAGCAAGTGACAAATTGTAGGCCTAGTTAGTCCTAGTCTTTAAAGACAACAAGGGGAAGTAAGTGGATAAGGTAGAAGAGTGGATGTTTAAGCTTGTGATAGTAGTTATTTGAGATTTAAATGAGTATAATAAGCATAAGATTGGGGTCAAGAATGAGCAAGAATGATGCAGGGGCATCAAAGAATGTAATTGCCCTCAAAACTTGGAGTGGAAAAAAATAGTTAGTGGTTGCATTTTTATCATTCTCTAAGGTTGGAAATGTGTGTGATAAAGTTGAAAAAGGGTGAGGCAAGGAGAAGACGAGTCTCAAGGAGACTAGAGAGTGAATGATATGTATGAATAAAAGGAATGCCTTAAGAGAGTATTGATATGTAGTGAATCTTGTATGCTTGTCTCTTTTTATTGTAGAGTAAATTCCAGTTAGAAATTCTCAAGTAAAGAAGCTTTTAATATTGTCTAAACTAGATTTGTAAAACTTGGTCATAACATAGTTAAGAAATAATAAAATAAGAAAGCCTTGGAATACATTCAAGTGTTTGATAAAATGTTAAATTCTTGTTAAAATACTATTATTGATTAGTCACTAAGGAAGGTTTCTTGTGAACATAGTATGGTTAAAGTTCATCTTACATCATCTAGACATACCATGTTGCATGACCACAATCAGTTTATAAGAACTTCAATTGATCAGTCAAGTAAGGGAGGAAATCAAGAGTTCTTAATATTTTAAGTCCAAATTGGAGGTCTTGAGAGGATGTTAGAATCCTTAAATATATGGTAGTGACTCTTAAGAAAGCTAAGAAGTTCTTTTGGAAACTCAAGATTATTTGGATATGGATATGGAAAGGGGTTAGAATGTGAAGGTAAATAATCATATGAGGCTCAGTTGGGGATCAAGAACCCTAAAAACCTATTTTATGCTTTCAAGCCTATGTACATAAATCAAAGAGAGTTAAGTTGAAGTGAGGAATGAGAGTGTATATTTCATATTTGTGCATGGGGAAGATGGTATGGATCATAGAAGGAAAGAGTATATAAAATGGTGAAAAGTGATAAGGCTATTAATCCTAATGATTTCAAGAGAGAGGAATGATGTTAAGGAAGCTAAGAACCTATATCACAAGATGATGATCCTAGATTAAATTCAGTTATCATAATGATAAGAGAGAGAAAGAGGTTTCAACCCTAGGATCTACATCAAAGAAGGCGTTAGGGGAAATAAGAAGCTTCTAGAATCTAAATTAGGCATATTAGGCCTTGTATCCCTACTTGGGAAAAGGTGGAAGATAGGTACAAGGAAGTGTTCAGGCCTTCAAGAAGGTTGGTTGGCATGTTTGCGGACAGGGTAGGAGTTTGTGAGCTATTGCAGGTGACTCTAAGTGCATAGAGAAGGTAGATGACAATAGGCCTAGATAATCCTAGAAGGTGCATTGAGAGAGTGAGACAAGATTGATTGCAAGAGGAGAGTGGAGAAGAGTTGAACCTTGAGATGTGACTGAGGTGAATATCATAAGCCTGAGGAAGCATAAGAGAGTATTGGTGTTGACAAGAAGAGAGTCTAGTGAGGAAGTCCATGACTGAGGTGAATAGAGTATGAAAGATTGTAAACAAATATTTGTGAAAGAGTTTGAATGATATTCAAAATCAAAATAAACTATTGAAAAATATATTAACATAATTATATGTAAATTTTCCATGTATTTTAACAAAATTCAATAGACTGGAATGTTTAAAAAGTGAAATGTTAAAATGATATATATGTATATATATTATATCCATAAATTTTATAAAGGCATATAAAATTTGAACATAATACAATATCTGATGTCAATGCCATATAGGCATATATACAACATGCCAAACAATGATACATCAAGCCATATAGGCATATAACAAAATGTCATAAGACACAATCTCCTAATCATCAAATTCATCACTCTCTTTTCCTTGCTTGTCAAATCCTCTCCCCTAAATACATTGATCACAACTGAAGGTCTTTGAGTATATTGACTATGAATCCTCTTCAACTACAAACTCACCTATAGCTCTAACTATTCATATGTGAATATTGTTAGAAATTGTACAAGTTGTAACATGATACTTATAAAACTAACATGTTAAATTTTTCAAATCATACAAAAATTAATCATAAGTTCACTTACCAAAAGTTGGTAGTCATGGTCAATTTGATATTGGTACTCAACAAGGTCGATGATAGCTCACGTTGGCAACAGGAGTGTGAAACAAATCACTACTATGAGTCAATGACCTACTCTTGATGATGGAAGGCATAGGTCCCTGCAAACCTATATATACATACAAAATAAAAATTCAAAATTAGATCATAAACTAAATCATTTAAATATAATATGAAAAATTACAAATTAAATTGTCTAACTATACCATTTTACTCCTGCTAATCATTTTGACTGGACCAAAAGATGTCAGAGGAGGAGCCTACATAGATAATTGTTTTGAACATCAACTATTTGCACAAGTATAGATGAAAATTACAAAACACACATCTATATTTACAATTAAACATTATGTGATATATAATTGTACCATGTACCTTGAAGAGGAATTGTATAGATGAAATCACAGTAGAAACACCTATATTTGTTCCCTCACTAATATACGATAGAGTGTTTTCTGAGGTCATCAACTAAACATACAAAATATCATTGTAAGTCACTTCAACACACACACACACACACAAAAAATATATTTAAAATGAATAATAACATTCATTAATCATTATAAATTACCTTTATATAAGTATAAATCGTAGGTGCACTATGAACAACACGTGTTCATTTGGACCCTACAAACTTGTTACAACATAAAAAGAGTTCGTATACATCAAATTACATTTTAAATTATAAAAATATTTTAAGTTTAACAATATTGGCATTTTTTTGTAATAATTAAAATATTAAATATACCTAGGAAGTAGTAGGCAAGGTGATTGGATGAAATGTAGATGATTGAAACATATGTCAGGATCTAACAAGAACAATTGATTACTTTTGTGCAAGCAACTAAACATGGAATTAATCAGAAGTAATAAGTAACTAGAAATCAAAATCAGCAAAGAATCAAGAGATACAAGAAACAATGAAAACTTGTATTAAACTCTTCTCAGAAGGAAATACAATGAAGAAATCTCTCTTTCTTCCACACCTCTCAGATGTACAGATCTCTTTCCCTCAAGAGTTCTCTCTCACAATTACAAACACAATTTAGCTACTTGAATTGTCTGTTACATCTTACAAGCTATGAAGATCTATGTCTATTATATAGAATTAGGGATCATGAGCTATGCATTCTCAACCATTAGATACACCTCCTAATCAAGGGTTCAAAATAGTCCTGCCAAAAATAGAAATGTGGACTTACAACTAACAGCTAAACTTATCATGCAAACATTTTGTTCATCCCACGAAAATAGACTTCTGGAACGCACAGGTGACTGACGTCGGTCCCTTTCTGCCTACACATGACCGATGTCAGCCGATCCATAATCGACGTCGATAGCCTCCAGTCGATCTCTGATCGATGTCAGTGACTGTGTAAATCCTATAACTTTGCATTTTCTCATCCGTGAAGTTTTTAGCTCCACACCTCAACAATCTCCCACTTAGAGATAAACATCTGCACCTGTAACTGTACAGCAACATCTTCTAGCTTCTCCTTCATCTTCAAGCTCTATTTTGAAGACCAACAAAAGTTGAATGAAGATTCAACTTCTCCTTTATTATCGGCTTTGTTAACATATCAGTAGGGTTCTCATCTGTATGGATCTTTTCCAGTTTCAACTCACCATCCTCCAATACCTGTCTAATGAAGTGGTACCTAAGCTGTATATGTTTGGTTCTTGAATGAAAGGTTGAATTCTTTGCCAAATGAATTCCACTCTGACTATCACTGTATAATCTGCAACTCTCTTGCTCCTTTCCCAACTCTTCCATGAACCGTGTCATCCATATCATCTCTTTGCTAGCCTCTATGACTGCAATGTATTTTGCCTCTGTAGTAGACAAGGCAACAACCTTCTGCAACTTTGAAATCTAGCTAACCGCCATTCCACTAATAGTGAAAACATATCCTGTAGTGCTTCTCCTACCATCTAAGTCACCTGCCATATCCGCATCTACATATCCATGTAGAGAAGTATTTGACCCTCCATAGCACAAATTCCTACCGCTGGTCCCTCTCAGATATTTGAGAATCCACTAAACTGCTTTCCAGTGTTCCTTCCCTAGATTGGCCATAAACTTACTAACAACTCCCACTGCTTGGGCAATATCAAGTCTAGTACATACCATTGCATACATTAAGCTCCCAACTGTGGAAGCATATGGAACTCTACTCATGTACTCTACCTCATCATGTGAATTAGGACACTAATCTTTGCTCAGCTTGAAGTGTCCAGCCATAGGTGTACCTACCGGTTTTGCATCCTTCATATTAAACCTCTCCAACACCTAGTTCAAATAATCCTCTTGAGACAAAATCAACTTGTGATTTTTCCTATCTCTCTTAATACTCATGCCAAGGATTTTCTTTGCTACTCTCAAATTCTTCATGGAAAATGTGTGAGCTAATTTTACCTTAAGCTCAGAAATATCCTGCATGTGTGAACCTGCAACAAGCATATCATCTACATACAGTAATAGGATAATATATCTACCATTATCCAGTCTCTTAAAATACATGCAATGGTCAGATTGACATCTACTATAGCCATGCTCACTCATAAACCTGTCAAATTTCAAATACCATTGTCTAGGAGCTTACTTAAGACCATATAAGATTTTCTTCAACCTACACACAAGCTTCTCCTTACCTTTGACCTCAAAAGCCTCTAGCTGATCCATATATATTTCTTCATCCAAATCTCCATGAAGAAACATTATCTTAACATCAAGTTGTTCAATATGAAAATCCTCAATAGCAACTAAACACAATACAGTCTGAATAGAAGTCATTTTAACTATAGGAGAAAAAATTTCACCAAAATCAATACCTGGTTTCTGTGCAAATCCCTTTACTACCAACCTGGCCTTATGTCTCATCTGTCCATTCTCACCTTCTTTTAACCTGTAAACCCATTTGTTTTTCAGTGTTCTCTTACCCGCTGGAAACTCAACCAAATCCCACATTTGGTTCTCTTTCAAGGAATCAATCTCCTCACTCATGCCAAGCTCCCACTATTTCTGAGTTTCTACCTACATTGCTTCATCAAAACTCTTTGGTTCTCCACTATCAGTGAGCAATAAGTAGAATAATGAAGGGGAATATCAAATTAGAGGTTTACTTACCCTTTCTAACCTCCTTATGGGCATATGAGACTCATTCACTGCTTGTTGTCCACCCAAATTCTCTGTTAGTGACCGATCTCAATCATCTCCAGGCTTGTACCTGACCGACGTCGATTCCACCTGACCGACATCGGTTGCTATCTGATCGACGTCGGTCACTGTCTGACTAACATCGATTCCCATTCGATCGATGTCAGTTCCTTTCTAACTGACGTCGGTGTTTATGTTTTCTTGAGTGTGAAAATTCTTTCCCACAAGCTCATTTTGGATCATCACCTCGTCCAAATCTCCATTGCCCTACTCAGAATTGTTCAACTTCTTGAGCTGATCACTGTACATCACTTTTTCATTGAAAACAACATCATGGCTTCTAATAATTTTATTAGTTCCTAGATTCCACAACTGGAATCCGAAATCTCCAAAGCCATAACCAATAAAAGTGCACCTCATAGACTTAGCATCCAACTTCTTTCTATTTTATTTATCAACGTGCACAAAAGCTTCAGAACCAAAAACTCTAAGAAATGAAAGATCTACCTTTTTACCTGTCCAAGCCTCTTTTGGAATTCCACCATCCAGAGCAGTAGAGGGTCCTCTATTAATCAGGTAAACCATAGTGTCTACAGCTTCTGCCTAAAATTTTAAGGGCAAACCAGCATGCAACCTCATACTCCGTGCACACTCCAATATTGTTCTGTTCATCCTTTTAGCAACTCCATTTTGCTGAGATGTCCTTAGAACCATCTTTTGCCTACGTATTCCATTCATATAAAAATACTTATTGAACTTATAACTGCAGTACTCACCACCATTGTCAGATCTAAGGCACTTCAATCTCAAACCTATTTCATTCTCAACCAAAGCTTTCCATTTCATAAATGTGTCAAAAACATCAGGTTTCTTCTTTATGCAATAAACCCATACCTTTTTTGTAGCATCATCAATGAAAGAAACATAATATTGTGATCCTCCAATAGAAGCTACCTGATCTGGTCCCCACACGTCTGTGTGAACAAGCTCCAACTCGTGCTTCTTCTTTGTTGACCCAGTTTTGAGAAATCTCACTCTCTTCTGTTTCCCAAAAATACAATGCTCACAGAAATCTAGATCTATGCTTTTCAAATCTAAAAGCTTACCTTTTGACTTAAGAACTTTCATTCCCTTCTCACTCATGTGGCCAAGCCTCTGGTGCCACAACTTTGCATCTACATCTGAAGTAGATAATACAAAAGGAGAATAATTAGTAAGACAATTACATAAATAGAGAGTACCTACTCTCTTACCTCTGGCTAATACAAGTGCACCCTTGGAAACCTTCCAAGATTCAGCTGTGAGAGTTATTATGCAACCCTCATCCCCCAACTTTTCTGGAGAAATTAGATTCCTCTTCAGGATGGGTACATGCATGACATCTTTCAACACCCATGTGTTGCCATTTCAGCTGCACTTTTCCTTTGCCAACAATTTTACAAGGCTCATCATCCCCTAAATAGACTCTTCTAAAATCTCTCTAGACATAATCATTGAAAAATTCTCTATTTGGGGTAGCATGGAAAGAAGCACCAGAATCTACAACCCAAGATTCTATTCTATTATCCAAAGAAAGTGTAAAAGCATCTTGTGCAACAATACCTACAACTTTTGCTTCTTCATTACCTCTATGATGATTTTCTTCTCTAACCTTCAATCAGCAATCTTTCTTTGCATGCCCTTTCTTTCCACAATTCCAGCAGGTTATCTTTCTTTTTCCATTTCTGGATTTGGATCTATTGGTCATCTTTGACTTAGACCTTGATCTCCCTTACTTGCACCTCTCTTTTTGCCTTCCCCTGCTTTTAATATTTAAAGCATTACCTGATGTCTCCTTTGTGCTTTTCCTGCGAATTTCTTCATTCAAGATTACACTAACAACATCATCTACTTTCAAGATATTTGTAGCAAATGCAGTATTACTAACTGCCATTACCAAACTATGCCAACTTTCTGGTAAAGAGCATAAAATTAAGAGAGCCATAATTTCATCATCAAACACTATTTTGACTGAATTTAACTGATTTACTATTGCATGAAAATTATTTAGATGAGTAGATACAGATCCACCTTCCTGCATATGCAAATTAAATAATTGCTTCATAAGATATACCTTATTTGAAGCTAAGGGCTTTTCATATAAATTTGCTAAAGTATCCATTAACTCTACTGTTGACTTTGCCTGTGACAAGTTGGATATCACAGAAGATGTCAAGCTCAACCTTATGGATCCCAGAGCCTTTCTATCAAGAACATTCCATTCTTCATCTTGCATATCTGTGGGCTTGCTTAAAACCCCATCCAATGGTAAGTACAGATCTTTTTGATATAGATAATCTTCTATCTGCATCCTCCATAATTGATAGTTCTTGCCATTGAACTTCTCCATTCTTAGTTTACTTTCTTCTCCCATTGCTTTACTCCCACTCAAACAGAAACCCCTATGAGTGACCTATAATCAACACACTAAATAGATCTGAAACCACCTGTTAGTGAACCTGAGCTCTGATACCACTTGTCAAGATCTAACAAGAACAATTGATTACTTTTGTGCAAGCAACTAAACACGAAATTAATCAGAAGTAATAAGTAACTAGAAATCAAAATCAGCAAAGAATCAAGAGATACAAGAAACAATGAAAACTTGTATTAAACTCTTCTCAGAAAGAAATACAATGAAGAAATCTCTCTTTCTTCCACACCTCTCAGATGTATAGATCTCTTTCCCTCAAGAGTTCTCTCTCACAATTACAAACACAATTTAGCTACTTGAATTGTCTGTTACATCTTACAAGCTATGAAGATCTATCCCTATTATATAGAATTAGGGATCATGAGCTATGCATTCTCAACCATTAGATACACATCTTAATCAAGGGTTCAAAATAGTCCTGCCAAAAATAGAAATGTGGACTTACAACTAACAGCTAAACTTATCATGCAAACATTCTGTTCATCCCATGAAAATAGACTTCTGGAATGCACAGGTGACCGACGTCAGTCCCTGTCTACTTGCACATGACCGACGTCGGCCGATCCATAACAAACATCGACAGCCTCCAGTCTATCCCTGACCGACGTCGGTGACTGTTTAAATCTTGCAACTTTGCATTTGCTCATCCGTGAAGCTTTTAGCTCCACACCTCAACAACATAGAAATATCGATATCATCTAGGCCCATAGAAAAACCACTATGAGTGGATTGCATGAAATACTCATCATGTCCAGTGCATATAAGACAACATGACTTACATAAGTGAGCTCATCAGGTAGTAGCATTGGAAAAATCCTCACCACATCCACCCTCCATAAGAGGAGTATGAGAAATTTGGCTCGTATACTAGATGAGGGTGTCAGTAAGCACCTTAATTGCATGTAAGGTATCAATCTCTACAGTCTCCTTGACTATAGAGGGTAGTGTCTCAAGAGGGTTGGGTTTATCAACACTTGTTCTTACTATTTGATTAGGTGCACGTTGTATACCTGGCTTATCCTGTGCAAATCCCTTTCCCCTACCCTAGAACTCTAAGAAATCAAAATAATTTGGGATTTCATTTAGTACAAAATCACAATACATTTTTCTCAAAAAATATAGTGGGACCTAATTATTTTTTCAAGGTGAGTGATCAAATACAATCTACCATCGGTCCCAAATTTTTTGTTTGATCGAATTATGAGTACACCAATGGATTGGAATCCATTTGGCTATCACATCAAATAGCCCACTAGTCTTCCCATTAATTAACAGGGCACAAATTTAAGCTTTGGTTATGTGTTTATCTCTCACAGTAACTACTAATTTTTTTTTGGAATAGTATGTCCTACATCTATTTCTATAGTCATCCCACCTATCAATTTGACCCATTAATGACTCAACTTGATCTACTAATATCCATAGTGTGTTTACTAGGGAAATTTGGTGGGGGTTGTTTGAATGTGGATCCTTTAATGACCTAATCAGTTTCTCAAGTTCAAGCTTATTTTCTACTATGTGGATTTTTAATTCTTCTTGACTACCTTAGGGGACTTGAGTAACTACAAAAGGGATAGGAGGGTTTTGTAGGTGATGAAGGATTGGAGGGTTAGGAGGGATATGAGGGTTTTGGGGGTTAGGTACTGGCACATTAGCTTATGCACATGAATATGTATGAAAACATAAAAATATAGATAATTTCGAGAAAAATATTAAAAATTTGAAAAAACTAGGGTCTAATTGCATAAAAACATGTTGGCTTACCTCTCCTTTAACATGGCATTCTCAAATCAAAGGGTACCTAACTCCAAAATGGAGATTCTTACTTGCTCAATCTTCCTGCTTCCAATCATGGGTTTACTCTTCTTCATCTTCCTCATGCTTTTAGCTATGTGAAATGTCAATTGATTTAACTTTCACATTTTTTTTGTTTTATTCTTTGAATACTATGTACACAGTTATTCCACATACATAGTTTAGCCTTGGTAATAACTGAGGATAAATTTAAGAACCACGTACACAGTTATAATAATCATGTACATGGAACACTTATTAGGGGGAAGTAGAATTATGTCCACTTTTTTTCCCCCCAGCTTTGTGCACACCCTTTGATCAAAATTGACCCATAACTTTATGTGATGTGTTAAGCGGTCATTTTTGGTTGGTTGAAGTTGTTTTCTTCTTTCTATGTGTTTTCATTTTTAACTCATTAATATTTATTAAAATGGTATTTTAGGATGGCTGCATGATAAATGCATGACATAGATTTACAGACCATATTATATTCTTTGAATCTAATATGGCTCATAAAATAAAAAAACTCAGGGGAATGAGTTGAGGTCGCAATCATGTACCAAGTTAATGAATCTTTGTGAGACAGACTAGTAATGTGTGGTTCATTTCTTTCCAATGTTCAATTTTTTAGTTGTGTCAAGCTCAATACATTTCATTTATCCTTTCTACACCGTTCTATTACCCTGATTTGTATCTAACTGATGGTTGCGATGGTCTAGGGCCACTTATGGTTGGACTCATTAGGTTTGGTGAGGTGGGTTTGACTTCATTGGATTGTGTGCGAAAGATTACACTTATTATTTATCTTTGAGTTGTGATAGTTGGCTACAGATGAAATAAATGTTTATGTAATTAATTTTATTCATTATAGTTGTAATGTGACACATTAAAGTTATGTTTATATTTCATATTCAGATAAAACATAAGAGATTGATTTATGGTTATGATTAGAATTGATCATTAGATTATCAATTTATCCTTTGTATTATTATTTGTAAATGGAATTCTACAAGTTCATTGAGGCATTTGATTTTAACATATACTTTTAGTTGGTCTCTTATTATTAAAATAAGTAGATTTATAATGAAACTTCTAAAGTTAAGTGTTTAAATATAGAAGGTTGATGTCTTGAAATTGAAATGTTTCATAGGTTATATAGTTTTATTATAAATGAATATGTAATCATATCTTTGTTTACACTTGATTGTTACTGAGTTCATGGCATTGAACTAACTGAATTCTCAAGGTTACAAATAGTTATTCTTAAGCATAGTTGTAAGATTTATTTATGTTATTACATAAGTCTTTTGAGGCTAATGAGCATAAGAGGATGGAAAGTGATATTTGTACATTTAAGATATTAAGTGCAAATTAGAAAGAGCAGTTTACCTTAAATACTTCTTATGAGATTATCATTATGCTTATATAAATTGAGTAATGTTATTAATCAAGTGAGCTAAATTGTGTTGATTTTTATAATAAAATATTATGATGTGAGCTGAAACCTTAAGATTATAAGAACTTTTTCATTACCTAAATCTATTCAAATCTCTATAGAATATATGGAGTAATTAATGAAAGTTAGTTTGAAACTTCTAAGGAAGATGTTAAGTCAATAACTTATATGGGTTAATTAAATGAAACCCTTATGATTTTAATATGGTTATTAAAGAGATTATATCCATCATAAGACTTGTACACGAAGCTTGTAATTGTTTTTAGAATCTCTAAGAATGATTAAACTAGAAGGATTACATAGTAATTAAAAGTTACATAAATCTTCTAAAGGTTGTTAGAAGACAAACATTTCAATTATAAATTAATAAAGCATTATTGAAGTGCAATGGATTATTTTGGGACAACACCTTATAACCTCTTAGAATTGAATAACAATTAATATTATATGAATCTTATGCATAGGTTGTAAGTAACTTGGCAAATAAGACAAGTTGTTGAATGTTTTAAAAAGTGAATGGTTATTTATAACTAAGGCATACTGTGATAGAGGATCAATTGCTCCTTGTTTGTAATTGATCATTGGAATATTAAACTAGTTAATCTATATCCTTATATTGAAAAAGAAGTTTAAAGGAGTTATCCTAGTTGAGTTGGAATTGATAATTCTCCTTTGGAAAATTAGAGCAGGAAGTTCTAATCTAAATTTAAAGCAATAATGTTATGCATAGGCTAAGGTCATGAACCTAAGATAAAAATATATAATTTTCTTAAGAATGAATTCAAAATTAAAATCTAGTATAAGTGCACTTAGTTCTTGGAACTATAAAATAATGGTATTGAATCCCTAGAACTCATACCATACTCATAATGATAATGATTGGAAATAAAAGGATAATCTTGAGCCAATGTGCTAAATCAAGTAAGATCCTTAGGCCTGGCTTGATATGTGCTTATAACCATGCCTTGTAGATTGGCAAAATGTTCCAAAATGGAATATAAACATGGTTGTTGAACATCTTATGAAACTTACACATTTACATTAAGCAGTTCATGCCCAACCTCATGCCTCTATTTGTTTGTGAATTTAAAAGGTGTTCCAAGGCTTTCCATTGCTTTTGGAAATAGTCTTTTTTCCTTGATCTTTGCCTGTTATTTGTGAATTAGTAGATCTTACTTAAACAAGCTTAGTATGATAATTCTTATATTGAATCTGTTTTCTCTCTACCTTTGTTTATTACACTTTATGAAATTACTTAATGGGGTATTGGTTGTTTCTATATCCTGTATAGGTACTTAGGTAAGGACATAAGTTAGTGATAGCTTTATTCAGAAGGCCATAGTAAAGTACGTAGATAGGAGGGTATGGGTATGACCACATTAACCCACTTCAATTTGAATAATAAGTGGTTAAAATTCTTCCTAATGAAGTCGTTGATGAGTTATGTTCCTGGTCTAGTTATTGTGTTGGCTATAACATAGTTATCGATCTCATTATGTGTTTTTGTGCTAAATTTTGGTTGAAACTATGTATTTTAGTTTTTATCTGTGTATAAAAAAATATTTTGGTTTTTACATTCAACCTATAACTAATGTTGTAACTTGTTATAAACTATTTTATAAAGTTTTTGTAGATTAAGATGAGGTAATGCCAAAACTTGAATAGGATTTAGTTGCTATAAGTAATGCATATATGAGATGTAGGCATGGTCTTATCAAGGATGAAATAAAATCTCAAATTTTAGTGTTGTAAACACTCACCCAACCCTCATTAGAGACAAAACAACCCCTGTGCCTAGAAATCATGAGCAATGACCAATCTAGTATTCAATGAATTCCTGCCATCAACTAAATGTTGAAATTACAAAATGTAAACACATTCATATTAACTTATGCACATAACATACACACACTAAATCAATCCATCTATAATTTTCTCTAAAATGTTGATTGTCCTTATAAAAATATCATCCCAACTATAGGATTTTTTATTCCTATTAAGGATGTTATTACTATTAATCACGTCTTGCCACACCAATGTTTCCTTAGGAATATTTTTATAGTCCATTTTTACAGTAACCAAGCTTGTTTTCATGCTTTGAAGGTGATTTATTTGGACAATAAACTAGATAAATGATTAATATCATTCAAAACATTTCATGGAGACCCACCTGAGGTAGATATAATCATAAAATTTTCAAACCTCGACAAAAATAGATGTTAGGATTTTTCTTGAGCATGCATTGACTAATGATAGATATTATCAAATTATAACACTAATAATTTATCTATATTTAATAATTTTTATTTTGATTCAAATAATACATTTTAGGAAGCTTTTAGGTTTTGTAGGACATCTTCATGTCAATAGATGTTCTTTAAGGACCAAATTGGATAAATTCCTTTCTAGATCCTCACCTATGTATCTGAAAAAACATCATGTGTTGTCTTTGGATGAACAACTTGTAATAATATTGTACATAATTATTATTAATCCTAGGTGTCTTACTTTTGTCTTGTAGTGTATAATTACACATTTATTTTTGTCTTGTAATGTGTAGCTCAAGAGTCCCATAGGTAGTTGAAAAGACTTATTGGTAGATGAAGTGATAAGTCATTATTTGGATTATTTATTGTAATGTTTTCTTAGTTACAAATCAAATCATGAAATATAATTTCATTATCATTCTTCCAATATTTTTTCCAGCCTGACAGTGTTATCAGAGTTACAGATTTTATTTGTCTAATTTTTCATTCTTCCTTCTAATTTTTGGTTGTATGCTCTGCTATAAATTATCTTGGATATGCTCCTTGGTTGCATATGTCTTATTTGGTTGGAATTATCAAGTGTTGGGTGGTGCTTCATACCTATTGGTTGTTAAAATAAATGTCTAACTATTTTGAGTTGATATGGAGACACATGTAACCTACATAGCATATTTTAGATGGTCTTGGATGGTGCAAGTTTAGCTAAAGACACTCAAATTTGGAGAAAGACATCAAAATCTATTTTTTTACTGCATATAAACTATTGCAATGTATATGGGCAGGCATATTGGCTATTTGAAGCTAGTTTTGGTAAAGATTCTATTTTCCTTGGAAGGTGTGTTTGTTTTTTGAAGCCATTCTATTATCATTGGATTGTGCCCTGAATCTTTGGGTTGTGTATTTCCCTCATCAAGTATTTTCCTCATTTTATTATGTACATGTTATGACAAAGTTTAACTAGTCAAAAGGGCATTTCAGATCCTGTGTGGATTGTTCTTGGCTATGTAGAAGCTCTACCTATGGAAGACATTTGACCCCTTGTGGCATGGTGCTACATCTTCTAAATTTAGATAGAAATTTAATTTATTTGATAGACCTCTATCTCCTTGGATTGCATGGAGAGAGATAATTTTGAAGCATGGATGGTACCTTTGAGGTGTGGCAGGTGTTGACCCATTTTGCCCGCAGGCAAAATGTCGGTAACCTTCTTCACCTGTTGTTTAATGCCAGTCATTTTTGGGTTCAGCGAGTTCAGAGAGTTCATTTCATGCCTTGGTTCAAGTGTTTAGGCAGCTTCTGGTTCAACAGGTTCAAAGGAAAAGGAAGGCTGCAGAGAAGCCAGCAGGCCCGATGACGTCCTACGTGGACGTCAAGTTTACAAGTATGAAATAGCCGTTTGCCTTCAAATGAAAAAGTGTGAACCATGGAAAAGGGCCTGAATGTAGCAACCCACCAGTATGTTCACCCAAGGGGGCTGATGAGATAGAATTAAGACAAAATTGACAAAGCGACACGCAAGGAATGAGTAAACAGTTAAGTCCAATCAGCACCAATTTGAAGAAGAGACTCCAGTAGGTGAAATAGTGCCAGCGAATTGACCATGAAAGGATGTAGCAGCTAAGAAATGTAACCAGTTCCTTCATTTTTCATTTAATGGGTGGACAAACCACGTTTTGCCATTTAAAAATGTGAACTTCGAGCAGGTAGAGTAGATGGCTCATTAATATTTTGAGCAGCTTGTTTCTTTTCGTGAACAGCCATTTGTAAAAAGAGTGCCAAATGAGCCTCTTGGACTTTCCATATATATTTGATACTTGTCATTTTGTAATCATCTTTTCACAATTTTAGCCAGGCGCAGCCCTGCTAAATTTTTTGCCTGAATCAAATAAAATGCAATTTTTACCTCCATTTGGATAGATGTTTCAGAGTATGCCTTGAGTGTTTGTCTGTGTCCAGTCATTGTCTTTTGATGCTCTCACAGGTTCAACACCAGCAGACCTGTTGTCTATAAGGCACCATTATTGCAGCTGACAGGAGAAGAGCAGTATTTGGGAGTGAAGGAGCAGAAGAAATTACTTCATAAGTGTGTGTTTCATAGCACCTTGGGTGATCTCTGTTCTAGATTTTCCATTGAAGCCTCCCTGCTATTTTCTTCCAGCCTGGTCCTTTTGCCAAGTGTGTAGTGTATATATGCATTTTTCTAATTCTAAGAGTGGATGTGTGAAGGTCAACCTTGTTTTTGGTGCATCACCTCTTTTAGAGTAGGCTTGTTTTTCCTACATTCTCTTTCTCCCTTTTCATCCCCCCCCTTTTATTATATATCTATATATATGTATGTTAGCACTTGCTGGAAAAAACACGATGCATCGAAGGGAGCTAGCCCTTATCTAGAGACTCTCTCCTCCAAATTCGTCAGTCCCACAGGCAAGAGGAGAGTTTCCATGTTGTGAGGAGAAGGCAGGAACTAAGCCTTCTTACCCTGGGTGCAATCTCTAACATCAACAGTTCTAGCACGCCCGGTGGGACCCAAGTCTTAACGTAGTAGAGTTTCAGGATTGATGTTGGTCTTGTTACAGCAAATCAATTTCTTCAGCATCTGGCAACTCTGAATTAAATCAACTGGTTAAGCAGTTCTAGAACCGTACCATCAAGAAATAGTTTTTTGGTATGTGTAAATTCCATCATTTTAAGCTATGAAATCTATTTTTTTGACCAGCATGGCTATGATCCTTACCAGCCTTATGGCGATCCTTATCATGCCCAATATGGCCAGTCTCAACCCTGCCACGAGCTATATCACCCTTATGCTTAGTCTTCTCAGTATGTCACTTCTCCCACTCAACCCAATCTTTTCGCCAATCAACCAATTTCTGCCTTCAAGCAAGCACTACTGGGATACAACAAATATGTAATTGATCTTAACACTAGAAAGGGGTATGACCAAGATATTCCTGATCATATCATCCATCAAGTGAGGAATGCACTGGATCAGGTTAAGAAAGAATGGGCTCCTATTGAAAGAGTGAATTGGCACAGGCTTTCAAATGAGATGCTGGAGGTGAGTGGTTTAATTGCATCTGTGGAGGAAAAATTGAGTGTGCATGAGAGGCAGCCTTACCAAGTCTATCAACCTGCATACTCACTACCTAAAGCGTCATATCAGTCATATACAGCCCCTGCTCTTGAGCCAAGTCGAGCCTATCAAAGGTTGTTCCCCAATCATGTTGAGAAGAATTCTGAAATAGCGAATCTTGTGTTTAAGGCTAATCTGGATAGACAAATCGAATTGGCAAACCTTCAGATGTAGCAGTCCATTTTGGCAACAAGGGAAGTAGAATCTAAGTCTTCACTGCCCTCTCACATTATGGCCTCATCAACCCCAAAGGAGATGCCCAGTCTAAATTTCTTGAGCTAGAATCAAGTGATTGAGTCACAGAACAACAAGGGGGCGAAAGACATTGTACAAGGGTGCGAGGTAAAAGATCAGGTTAGTCCTTTTTAAGTTCCCCCAACCCTTCTTCAGGAAGCTCCTTGCATTTCACTACAATCTTCATGCACTCCCCATCTCTACGGTGTTTCCCACAAGCTCCAAGAAGTGCAAAATGAGGATTATCTGGCTAAGCGGGTTGGGGAATTAGAGGCTAAGATAAGACTGTTGAGAGAAAGAATGGTAGAGCTTTCAGACCCTACAGAGGAGCCTATCTTGAGGGAAGCAAGTGAAGAAGAGTATGCTCAGTTCATGACTAATCAGGGAGACTCCATGAGTGTGGATGAGGAGGAGATCACCTTAGGTGACATGGAGGAGCATGGGAAATCTCTTGTTCATGTTTTAAATGATTCATTTGAAGCCATTGAGGCACGCTGCACTGTTCTTCAAGGAGGCTATGAGTTGGATAAGAATCAAGAAGGCAGCATTGGGTTTCAAACAAACATGCAAGGAGGTGGTAGTTCTTCAAATTTATCCCTTCAAGGGGTTGGTGAATCTGAGGACACTTTCTCTAAAATCATCAAGGAAGATGGCCATACCATGGAACCTGAGCATGAGGCAGAGGAGAACGAGCCAGTCAACGATGCATATCAAGAGACTTCTGGTGATGAGCCGGCAGCAATTGACTTCTTGATGGGATGCACCAACCTAAAGGATCAGCATCCAACAGGCCTCCTGGAACAAGAAGAGTACATATATATCAGAGGCATGTTTGAATATCCACTCGATTTCCAACCAACTCAAGCGACAGGTAAAAGGAGCAAGTCACCAACTCTCTTTTTCATTCAGCTACTTGCCTGCCACCATAAGTCTTCTTGCCAGGAAGGAGACTTAAGAAATTTTCTTTTTGATCTAAGAGGGAGGTGAACATCCCTGGTTAGCTCTATATAGTAGTTTGTTTTCAGTTTCTTTTCCTGTTTTCCCTAAGTGCAGTTGCACAAGTAGTGTTTTTTAGCCTTGTGTGTTTCCCTTTGCGTGTGGGGTAAAGCTTCATGTTTGATTCTCGAATCTTTCGAGCTATTGCTATTTTTTTAAAGCTGCATCTGACTCAACACCCAATGGATTTTTAAGGCAACTGGATTCTAAGGATAGCAGGCATGCTTCCCCTGTGAGTCGCCAATTATTGACCCATTTTGCCCACAGGCAAAATGTCAGTCACCTTCTTCACCTGTTGTTTAATGCCAGTCATTTTTGGGTTCAACGAGTTCAGAGAGTTCATTTCATGCCTTGGTTCAAGTGTTTAGGCAGCTTTTGGTTCAACAGGTTCAAAGGAAAAGGAAGGCCACAGAGAAGCCAGCAGGCCCGATGACGTCCTACGTGGACGTCAAGTTTACAAGTATGAAATAGCCGTTTGCCTTCAAATGAAAAAGTGTGAACCATGGAAAAGGGCCTGAATGTAGCGACCCGCCAGTATGTTTGCCCAAGGGGGCTGATGAGATAGAATTAAGACAAATTTGACAAAGTGACAAGCAAGGAATGAGTAAACAGTTAAGTCCAAGCGACACCAATTTGAAGAAGAGACTCCAGTAGGTGAAATAGTGCCAGTGAATTGACCATGAAAGACACAGTAGCTAAGAAATGTAACCATTTTATTCATTTTTCATTTAATAGGTGGACAAACCACGTTTTGCCATTTAAAAATGTGAACTTTGAGCAGGCAAAGTAGATGGCTCATTAATATTTTGAGCGGCTTGTTTTTTTTCGTGAACAGCCATTTGTAAAAAGAGTGCCAAATAAGCCTCTTAGACTTTCCATATATATTTGATACTTATCATTTTGTAATCATCTTTTCACAGTTTTAGCCAGGAGCAGCCCTACTAAAATTTCTGCTTGAATCAAATAAAATGCAATTTTTACCTCCATTTGGATAGATGTTTCAGAGTATGCCTTGAGTGTATGTCTGTGTCTAGTCATTGTCTTTTGATGCTCTCACAGGTTCAACACCAGTAGACCTGTTGTCTACAAGGCGCCATTGTTGCAGCTGATAGGAGAAGAGTAGTATTTGGGAGTGAAGGAGTAGAAGAAATTACTTCATAAGTGTGTGTTTCACACCACGTTAGGTGATCTCTATTCTAGATTTTCCATTGAAGCCTCCCTGCTAGTTTCTTGCAGCCTGGTCCTTCTGCCAAGTGCGTAGTGTATATATGCATTTGTCTGATTCTGAGAGTGAATGTGTGAAGTTCAACCTTCTTTTTGGTGCATCACCTCTTTTAGAGTAGGCTTGTTTTTCCTGCATTCTCTTTCTCCCTTTTCATCCCCCCTTTTATTATATATATACATATATATATATATATATATATATATATATATATGTAGGTATGTATGCATTTGTCTGATTCTGAGAGTGAATGTGTGAAGTTCAACCTTCTTTTTGGTGCATCACCTCTTTTAGAGTAGGCTTGTTTTTCCTGCATTCTCTTTCTCCCTTTTCATCCCCCCTTTTATTATATATATACATATATATATATATACATATATATATATATATATATGTAGGTATGTATGTATGTATGTATGTATGTTAGCACTTGCTGGAAAAAACATGATGCATCAAAGGGAGCTAGCCCTTATCTAGAGACTCTCTCCTCCAGCTTCGCTGATCCCACAAGCGAGAGGAGAGTTTCCATGTTGCGAGGAGAAGGCAGGAGCTAAGCCTCCTTGCCCCGGGTGCAATCTCCAACGTCAACAGCAGGTGAATTAAAACTATGTCTCATTCAAACATTGGATTTCTTTTCCAAAAAGGTCATATATTTCTTCTATTTCCACATTCCAATCTTGGAATCTTGACCAATTTTTTTTAAAATGAGGGAAGGTACAAAATTTTAAACTTTTTCATTTAAAAAACATAATTTCATTTTTTTAAATGTTTTATTTGAAAATTTGAAATCGTTTAAATTTAAAAAGTATTTAAATTTGGTGAAATTTTTTAGTGAAATTCCCTTGAGCAAGCTACTCTCAACAATTTGGTAAACAACAACCAAATTTTGTAAATTCAAGGATAAATAAGGAGAGCTACTCTTATACCCATTCAACACTATCAAAAACTGTAAACCCAAAAATTAAGAAAAATTGAGTATATTGATGTATGAGGTTTTATTTTTAATTTGATATTAATGATAGGGTGAATTATTTTCATAGGCCACCTAGGTACTACTACCACTATATTCTCAAATATCTTAAGGCCTCTTTCACATACTATTGAGTATATCGAAAGGGCTAGCTTCTTCCACATACTGATGGGTATATCGGAAGGGCAGGTATATCAAGAGGTTTGATATATTAGTTTGGTGGTATATAGAAAAGGGGACCATTTTGTAGTGATAAAGAACTTATTAAGATTAACAAAAACAAAAACCATGCATTCCATCAAATTTATTATTAGCACTATATTAATAGGCAAAGATGGTTGGCTAGAATGGTCTTGGCAAGTGGAAAACACACACCTCTTCAGTTATCCATGGTTTGATATTTGTGATGGGGAGAAATAACCAGTTGAACCAATAGAGAATGTAAAGGATACTCAGATATAGAATCAAAAAAACTAGAAGGCATTGGCCTTGATGAGGGCATCAGTTGATGGAGAGGTGTTTCATCATATTCAAAAGAGTAATACTCTATGAGAAGCATTTCATAAACTGAAGGATCTATATGATTCCCACTCAGAGTTGGAATTCATTCAATTATATTTGAAGCTATTCAATCTTGAGTTGAAATATGGTGGTGTGATGAGATTGGCTTTAGAGATACATGCCATCCAAACATGATGAAGAAGCAACGGGTGTTAAAATCAAAATATACATGGATGCATTCATAAAAGCCCTTCTTCCCAACTATTCAAACAATTTGGAGTCTCTAAAAAAAATAATATGTTGAAGACTCTCACATTTGATTAATTAGTTGAAAAGATGGCAAAAAGAGAAAAGGCCTTTGGAAGAAAAATTGAGTCCTCAATAGGAGAGAGTAGGTGTTGTTTCAAAGCAAATTCTTCCAAAACATCCAACAAGGCCACGTCTTCTAAAAATGAAAGCAATAAGAAATACAAGAAGAAGTACAAGGAAAAAGGTGAAAAAAATGAAAATCAAGGTTGCATAAAATATAATGATAAATAAAACCTCTACTATGAATGGTGTGACAAAAATAGAAGTCGTGAGAATCATGAACACAGAACTCCATGGGAGAAAATTGAAGCATATCATAAGAAGAAAGAGGAAAAAGAAAAGAAAATAAAAGAGTCAAACTTTGACCAATTCACCAATGAATGTGTGTTTCAGTACAGATGATGAAGCAAACAATGTCTCAATTAGGTATTCATGGTTTTATGCTTGGGTTATTGATATTGGTGCCACTCTACATATGAATTTTTTTAGAGTGGGTTATTTACCTACCTTAGCTAATGTTTACTAGGTGCACTATTTAGCACCATTTTCTTTTCCCATTGTGGATTTATCCCACACTGGTTATGATGCCTTGCTTCTTGATCTTCCTTACATATATATGCAAGGATCTTTCTTTGTATTAAACAAGTTCTAAAGCTCAAATATCTTCGTCAAAGCCATAAGCTAAGCTTATAGAAGAAGTAATATGTAGATATATGATATTGCTCTTTATTTTTTACATTCACTTGTCATGTGATGTTTTGGTGATATCACCTATGATCTTTATGGATTAGAATGATCTAGTCTTCATTCCTTTCAAGGTATTAGAGCAGGAGGTGTTATAGGCATCCATTTGTAAATTACATCAAAGGATTGTGATCATTCCATAGATCTTCTTGCCATACCACGTATGCTCTTCTCTTGTATCCTCTTTGGGTGGTCTTGAGAATCAGAAAGGTGTGCAATAAATTCTATTGAGCATATTTTGGAGGCTTAGTAGATTGTTTTGTTTATGTCTTCTACCATGTCAAAGCATACTTGGTTGTGGAAAAAATGTGCTAGTAGCCAAGCCATTGTTGGATTTGCATCCTCAGCATTCCCAGTTTGCATCCTCACTATCAATTTGTACCCTTGTTGTGGAAATTAATTTTTAAATGGATTATTTTCCCTTGTGGCATCCATATGTGCAGTTTGCTCTCCTAGAGGCATTTTTAGTGAGCTGGGCACTCCTCTTCTGCCATATAAACAAAATGACTTATTTTCTGCTAACAACTCTTTATCTGTGATGAATCATGTCAAAAAATTTATGGGTTTTATGTGCTTTGATTTAATATTTATAAATCATTTTGAAACTATTAATTTAATTGAGTGATGAAAAAGTTATGGTAGTTTTACTAACAACTGGTTTTTATTTTTCTTAAGTGGAAAATAGATTGTTTTTTATTTCTTGACCTTTAAGTGGATTTTTTTTATATTAAAGTGCACATAAGAGTGTATAAGAGGATTGTACGAGTCTTTTTAATTATTTGTGGTTCAATTTTGGTTCCAATGAGTGGTTGAAAGGCTATCTTCTTGTCTAATTTGGTCACTGAAATCAGAGTGCAGTGTAATTTTTTAATGTTTTTGACCTATTTTATGGGAACTCATAAAGCCTATAACTTTTGAACCATAATTCAAATTTGAGTTCAATTTTTTTCAAAAGTGTATGGTTTTCAATTCTCTATCCATTGGTTTCATCACTTTATAAAAATGATTTAAATTATAAAGTGTCAAATTTGGGGACAGGGAGGAGGGGGTGCTTACACATTTTTAGGGGTTTATTTGTTTGTTATCATTCTTTAAATCAGGAGTTTTTATTTTAAGGGGATCATTATTTATTATTCCTAGTATTTTGATAATAGATCCCATCAACACCTCAAATTACACCACTTAAAAAATAAAAATGAAGATACACCTTTAGCTAAAAGGTTTGTGGAGAGTTATGCTTGATGACATTCCCCACTATACAGATAATGAATTTATTGCTTGTATTTCATCCAATCAAGATGAGGCTCTTTGTTTGATTTGCCTCCATATTTTAGATAGTTTACAGTACTATGTCACATGTGCCACATCACCAAAGGAAGCTTGGGATGTTATTGTAGCCTTATTTGAGAAGGTTATTGGGTCTTCTGGGTCTTTTACACCCTCTTTTACTCCACCTCATTTTGTTCCACTTCCCTCTCCTCTTGTTATCAAGGATTTATATTTTGATGATGACATTGATGTGGTTCAATATTTGAGTCTTGACAGTGACATAGGTGAAGCACTATTGGCACTTCCTTCTTCTCCTCCTATCAGCAAGGTTTTATCTTCTAATTATGTACCCTCTTCTCTTACTATAGTTTCTTATGATGACACATTACTGGTAGACATTTATCTTCTTTTTTTCAATCTATCTCTATGGGATGAGTTTTTTCCACACTTGGGACATCTATTTGCTGACCTACCTTTTTTCCTATGCAAGATGTCAAGCTACCACAAATTATCACTTTGGAGGACTCTACTAGTTCTAGTGAGTGTACACTTGTTGAAAATTATGCTCCACTTCCCATGTACATTCTTTTAGTGAATGTTCCATGACTTTCTTCTTATTAGTACACTTCTATGGCATTACATTTGGTTCATGTGCATGATCTTTCCAAACCTATGCCACACTTCAGATTTGGATGTGATTTGAAGATATTTGTACTATTAATTCTTTCATCTTCCATTGTGGAATGGGCAAATTTCCAGTACACCATTCATGTTCTTCCTTTGTCAAAAGGAAGAAACATTATTTAATGTAGATAGAGATTATACAGTCTTTAAGCTGAGGATCTCGACATCAATGTCAATCATCTTACAAGCCTGACTTGGATTATCGATGATAATTGTCCTTGAGGGAATTTTTGATGTCTATGGGTTTTAACTCTCCACTTCGTGGATATATTGTACATGAGTACCTGATCAAGCCTTGTTATCAAGACTTATACTATAAGTATGCCACTTTGTTTTTGGTTATTTTTAGCCCCTAACTTCACTTGAGGGCGGGGTGTTAGAGTAGGTTTATTTACCTACCTTAGCTCATGTTTACTAGGTGCACTATTTAGCACTATTTTCTTTTTCCATTATGGATTTATCCCACGTTGGTTAAGGTAATTTGCTTCTTGATCTTCCTTGCCTATATATGCAAGGATATTTTTTGTATTAAACAAGTTCTAAAGCTCAAAGCTCTTAGGTAAAGCCATAAGCTAAGCTTAGAGAGGAAGCAATATGGAGATGTATGATATTACTCTTTATTTTTTGCATTTGCTTGTCATGTGATGTTTTGATGTTATCACCTATGATCTTTGTGGCTTGGAACGATCTATCCTTCATTCCTTTCAAATTTTTGAAGAGATTTTATTGAGGAGTTCAGTGAATAAATTTGTGGTGTGGTAGACCTCATAGATAGATCAAGCATGCAACCATAAGGAAGAGGTACAATAATACTTAAGTGTCCAGGGCTTCCAGATTCCAAAATCCAAAATGTCCTCTACCTTCCTCAATTGAAACAAAATTTGTTATCCCTAGTGCTCATAAGGCAACAAAGCCATTCTATTCTATTGGATAATGGTGATGTCATTATCAGGAGAAAAAGTAACAATACAGTCATCTTGACTAGATATGAGGAAGGGAAACTAATCAAACTCAAGAGTGATCCATCAATTTCAATGAATTATGCTCATCTCATTGAAGGTAGAATGTCTCCAAACATGTTGTTGCATGCTCAATTCAAGAACACTAACTATAAAAACATTCATGTATTGTAAAATAATGGTGTTGTTGTCATGCCTACATTGCCCACAAAATTAGATAAAAAGTGTGAATCATGTATCTTGGCTAAACACATAAGATATAAAGTCACAATGAAAAGCTGACATAAAATTACAACTAGTTCACTCAGACTTGTTTCTCTTCCAATCCTCTTTATTGGTGGTTATAAGTACTTTATATTGTTCATTGATCACTATAATCAAATGACATGGATATACTTATTGAAGATAAAAAATTAGAAGCCTTCAAAATTTTCTAAAAGTTTCAAAATATGATTTAAAATGAAGCTCAAATATACATCAAGACACTCAGGATAGACAATGGTGGTGAATTCAATTCAAATAAGTTTGAATCCTATATTGAGAAAAATAAGATCAAACACCATCTCAAAGTCCCTTACACTCTTCAAAAAAATGGAGTTTTAAGAAGAATGAATATAACTGTGATGAATATGGTTCATGCTATGTTATACTATAAAGGGGTAAATTTGCACTTTTGGGCCGAAGCAAAAAAAATAGCATTATACCTCTAAAACATATCACCATCAATAGCTCTTGAATCCAAGACTCCATATGAGATGTAGTGTGGTCATATCCTTTAGTATGACATCTTTGAATTTTCATATCCACTTGCTACACATTGATTTCAAAAGAGAAAAGAAATAAATTAGACCATAGGAGTCAAAAATGCATCCACTTGGGATATTTTGAATCCTCCAAGGCATACAGGATATATGATGAGAAATAAAGAAAAAATGTCGCAAGAAAACTTCTATTGTATGAGTCTGCAAAGGACAAAGAGCACATTGATATTGAGTTGACTTGACAAGTATGCAAATTTTGATGTTTATAGAGAGTGATTTGGATGTTCCAAATAATGAGTGGGGGACACACATTTAGGAATCTATTGATTTTATATTGTTTCTTATACATGATCTTAAAAATCCTCTTGAAGGAGAAAGTGAAACTTCATCAAATATTGAATAAGGGCCACCATAACAAAGGGTAGAAAGTGATGGAACTTCAGAAGATGAAATTGAAGCACCTAAAACACAAAAGCGTATGCCTAAATGGGCTACTCAAACATTAAAAGATGTGAAACCTGGTGAAGTTGGAAAAATAGGCACAAGAAGTGTACATGCAATTGCATCATAATCAGACAAGTCCCTTAAATAAATTCAAGACATAATTGAAAATCTCACCTTGAATGATTCTCTAGAAAAATAACTCAATGTTGTGTTTGATTGAGAACTAACATCTTTAAAATACGCTGAGAAGCTTGAATCTTGGAGAAAAGAAATGTAAGATGAGTACAATGCATTGGTCAAAAATGGGACTTGGAAATTGGTTGATCCTCCATATGGATGCAAACCAATTAGCTACAAGTGGGTCTACCACAACAAATACAAGGCTGATGGCTCACTTGAACAGCATAAAGCAAGGCTTGTCTCAAAGAAGTATGCTATAAAAGAAGGAATTGAATACAATAAAACCTTTGCACCTATAGAAAAATGGACTTTCATTCAAACCATGTTGGCTTTGGCAACTCACAACAGATGGAAAGTTCACCAAATGGATGTCAAAACTACATTTTTGAATGGTGGCCTAAGGAAACTATGTACATGACACAACTCAAAGGTTTTATAGTAAATGAGCAAGAGTGCAAAGTATGCAAACTAGAAAAATCATTGTATGTTTTGAAACAAGCCCCTCGAGCATGCTACAACAAACTTGCTAATCACCTCATGAACATGAACTTCAAAAGTTTTAATTTTGAAGATGCAACTATTTTCATCAAAATAGTTGACAAAATAATTGTATTTACAGTGGTGTATGGTAATGATTTGCTCATCATAGGTAACAATGAATGGTACACTACAAAATTCAAATTACAGTTGATGAAAAGCTTTTAAAATGATTGTTTTGGGTATTAAAATAATTCAAAAACCAAAGCATTTCTTCATCACTCAGTAGAAGTACATTGGTGACATTCTGAGCAAGTTTGGAATGGAAGATTGTAAGCCTCTCAACATGCCCATGGAACATAATCTCAAATTGACATCTAAAGATTCAATAAATTTGGTTAATGCCACTAAATACAAAAAATTCATTGGAAGTCTAATTTATGTGACCATAACTCAACCAGATATATAATTTATAGTTGGTGTCCTCTCAATTTTCATACAACAACTCAAGGATAGTCATTGGGTAGTAGTAACAAGGGTCCTCAGATATCTCAAAGGAACATAGAATTTTGGGCTCAAATATTCTAGGGTAGGAGACTTCAAACTGGTTAGGTATTTATATTTTGACTATGCTGGTGATCATGAAGATGGAAAGTCCACCTCAGGTTTTTTGATGAATTTTAAAATAATAGTTATCAATTAGAAATCTAAGAAAAATTAGTGCTAACAAATTATTTAACGTAAGGGGAATATATGGTCACTTAAAAGGCAACTAGAGAGATCTTGTGGCTTAGAAGGGTTCTTTCATATTTGTAGGAGTAACAGGTTTCATCAACACCTCCCATGGTTGATAACACTTCATCAATCCAAATGGAAAAATTCTAGTCTTTTATGACTAAACCAAGCATATCAATACCAAATTTCATCTGATTTGATACTATGTGAAATATGGTAGTGTCAAGTTGCAACATTGCCTGACAGTAGAGCAACCAACAGACATCCTGATAAAATCACTTGGACAAGAAAATTTTGAAAATTTTAGAGGAATGCTTGGTCTAAAAAAGACCCCTATAAATTAATGGGGGATGTAATAATATTATACATAATTATTATTAATCCTAGGTGTCTAACATAGGTGTCTTGCCTTTGTCTTTTAGTGTGTAGCTGCACATTTACTTTTGACTTGTAGTGTGTAGTTCAAGAGTCATGTAGGTAATTGAAAGGACATCTTGGTAGATGAAGTGATAAGTCATTATTTGGCTTATTTATTGTAATTCTTTCTCATTTATAAATTGAATCATAAAATATAATTTCATTGTCATTCCTCCAATATTCTTTTCAGCCTGACACGGATAGTTTAACCATGCCACACATTTCATAGTAAAACCCTCTATGACATAAAACTCAATTATATGGTAAATATGATTAAACTCCTTGTGTTTATATATACTATTAATCAAATTTTTCCATTAATTAGTGCAACGCTCTTGTGCATATTGATCATCCAACCTTCTCATCTCTAATGCATAAGCTAAATTATAATGGTTTCACTATGAAATAGTTTTTATTACTTCTAAAATTCAATATTATCATCCTAGATAAGCTTGGATAAATTCATTTTTACTTTCTCTAACATATTATTAACAAATTTTATGGGCGTATGATGAATATCTATTTTTGCTTCCTATGCCAGTGTCTAGTTTTGCTAACAACTTGGTTGTAGGAAATTCTTCCAAATATTTATATTTTCACAAAAATCAACAAAATACACCCATCAATGTGATAGATGTTGTTATCTAGTACAACCCACATGCTCTAATGAACTTTGTCAAGCAAATTCATATCACCTAACAAACACTCAACAATTGATAATCCTGTGACATGTCGGGTTCTTTAGAAAAAGAGATTTCCACTGGAAAACTAGACATTACTCTATGCTTTCATTCAAGAAGATCACCAAGTTAAACTTTAAAAATTATGGATTTAGGTTGACTAAATGTTGGACAAAAAGCTCACAACTAAGGAGGAATTCATATGTACATTTAAATCTAAGATTGATTTGAAGTTGTAGAGGTTCTGGTACAATATCTTCCTAAATTTTCCTATCATCATTCCTAAATAATTTAAAAATTCAAAAAAAATCAATAGTGAATACCATCAAACATTGTTGATAGTCTTGGTTAGAAAACTAGCCTGTTGACTGGCCAAGTGTTGAATAAAGAGTCTTGATTGAAAAACTAGCTTGTTGGCTGATATATATATATATTCAAATAAAAATAAAGAATCAAGCAATAAAGTATCCTGTCATATCTTTTTCATTTGCAATTATCTCTAATTTATTGTAAACATAATGTTTATAGTTTTAGGCCTCTATTTCCTTAGCATCTTTCTTACAAAGGCTATAATTTACCTTTCCATTTATACATATTCTACTTATAGCATGTAGAAAAACACCACCATCACTGCATATGATCAAGACACTGATTTTTTAGTGGTTGTGGGCTTCATGTTCTTCTTTCATGTTTTAGATTCCAATATACCCTACTACATATTGCTCCCATTTATTATAGGATTACATCTCTATGCTCTCATTCTATCTATGCAGCCCTGCACTTACTTAGCTTAATAGTTGTAGGTCCTAACTTTGCACCTACAACCACTACTACCATGTTTTCATTTTGTAGTCACTCTTGCATTTTTGGTCCCACAACCACTAACACTAGCTTGCTACCAGTTCTTGCTACTATTAGATACCCAACCAAAGAACTCTATCACCACCTTTGTTGGGAATTATGGAAGCACACAATTGATTACCAAATACAAGCAACTTAAGATGCAGAATTAAACCAGAATACACAAGTAACTAGAATCTAGAAATAACACAGAATATGAGAGACAATACACAACTTGTATTAAAACTCTTTCAGAAAGAAATACAACAAAGAAGACTGCCACAATTCTTCTTCCTTAGACACCTCTAGGGCTCCCACACCTCTAGGGCATAAATAGTAAATCTTCCCTCAAAGCTCTCTCTCTTACGGTCCCAACACACAACTCAAACACAGAGTTGGTGTTCACCTCCAACCAGTCAGTATCCACTACTGCCAGTACACTAGTGCTCCATGCACTCCAAGTACACAATTGTACTTCAAGTAGATCTCCCCTGAACTGTAACAACCTGCAACCCAATCTGATCTTACTTATGGAAGGAACTGCCTTGCTTTCCTCTTTGCTCTCTTTTTGAGTACCCACTGTACTCCAAGTAGATCCTGCCTGATCCTGCTCCCTATTGTGTTGCTGTCCTCCCTAATCTTGCACACCTGTAAATCAATCTGGTTCTGCACACCTGCAAACCTGGATCATGCACACATAGACACCTGCAGATCAATGATCTTACTTACCATGTAGATCTCCTATAGAAGCCATGCACACCTGTTGACCAAGATCATACATACATGAAGAACCCTTCTGATTTTCCAAAACCAGCACCCACACTTGGCACTGTTGTGGAACTAGGAGGAACACCCTTGCTCACCTCACACACAGAAGGAGCTAACTTTGCTCAACTCAAACTAGAACACCTTACAATACAACCAATGAGTCTCTTAAATAGATCTCATGCAAACAATAATTAGACACCTAATTACAATAATTAGATCTGCAGCTTCTAGTCTAAATTTGGCTCTTGACATGCAAACACTTGGTTTGTCAACTAACTGCTCATAACACTCACAGTTCAAACCGCACAGGTGACCGACGTCGGTCCTTATCTGCCTAAAGGTGACCGATGTCAGTTGTTATCCCTGTCTAATTTTGCCAACGTCGGTTGGCATGACCGACGTCGGTGTCTGTGACACTCCAGCAACCTTCTCTGCAACCTCCTCCTCTGTTTGCATCAGTGAAGCTTTTAGCTCCACAACTTAACAATCTCCCACTTGGAGATAAATAGTTGCATTGTACCTGTACCTGTACCTGTACTCCATCTAATCTATTTCCTGGCTTGTATCCCTCTTCAAGATGAATCCTGAAGACCAACCACCACACAACCTATGGTGCACCTCTTGTCATCTGAGTAACCTGCCACATCCGAACCTACAAACCCATGTAGTGAAGTCCTAACCCTGCATAGCATGAATCCCTGTTGTTGGTCCCTCTCAAATACCTAAGAACCCACTTCCCCGAATTGGTTCCTAACTCTCTGACAGCTCCCACTACTTGGGAGAACTCAGGTCTATACCAGACCTCATGTGATTTCAGACACTGAACTGTCCAGCCCTTAGTGTGCTCCAGTTCTGCATCCTGAACCTCGCCAACACCTGATTCACATCAACTCCCACTGGAGACAAAATCAACCTGTGATCTCCATGTCTCTCATGCTAAAGAATTTTGTTGCTCTAAATTCCTCATGACATGCCACTGAACTAATCTTACCCTTAGCTCAACAAAACCATGTATGTACAAACCTGATAGCTAGCATACCATCCACATACAGTAACATAATGATGTCGTGACTCATCATCCACCTGGTAAGACAAACACAATGGTTACACTGACATTGACTAAAGCCCTGCTTTGTCATCCACCTGTCAAAACCTGTACCACTGTCTTACAGCTTCCTCAAGACCATATGACCTGGCCTTCCATCTCACGTGTCCATTCACTCTATTCTTCAACTAAGGAATCCATTCATCTCTGTGCTTTCATACCGATTGGCAACCCTACCAAATCTCCTACTTGGTTCTACATCATATTCCTGTCATGCTCCCACTGTTTCCTGGATCCTTCCTGCTCTACAGTAAGCAATGAGTATAAATAAGAAGAATAATGAATTTGAGGCTTACTTACCACTTCAGTCCTCCATATGGGCATTTGAGACTCCTTGATAGCTTGTTGTCCACCTAAAATCCGTTACAGTGACCGACCTCGGTCACTACACAGTCTGCATCCGACCGATGTCAATTTCCATGCGCCTGTCCTGACTACCAACTCTGTCGATGCTAGTGTCCCTATTGCCAACGTCGGTCCTCCTTACCGACGTCGGTCTTAGCTATTGCCGACGTTGGTCCTCTTGACCGACATCGGTCTTACCCTGCCCAACATCACCAGCTTCGATCTACACATGACCGACATCAGTACCTGTCTATTCGATGCTGGTTCCCCCTGACTAACGCCGGTACCTGTGTTCGCCTATGAGTGATGACTTTTTACCCGCAAGCTCCTTTGAATCAAAACCCATGTCCAAGCTGCCCTACTCAGAAGTATCCAGCCCCATCCACTGGTCTCTGTCTGTCATCTCCTCCAAGAACACCAAGGCTTTCCAGTTCTAAAGTCTATCAAACACATCTGTCTTCCACTTAAGAACATGCATCTCCTTTTTGCTCATGTGACCAAGCCTACAAGGCCACATCTCTGCAACAAAAGAAGAATCAGTAATATAAGCAAGTAGATAAAGAGTACCTGCTTTCTTACCACCAACTAATTCAAGTGCATCCACTGTGAGAGTTCTTGTGCATCTCTTATCACCCAACTTACTTGAAGAAATTAGCCTTATCTTCAAGATCGGGACCTGCATGACCTCCTTCAACACCCATGTGTTGGCCGCCTGCAATTTCAGCTTCACTTCCCCTTTGCCAATTCTTTGGCAAGGCTCACCAGCTCCTCTACCTGGGGCTGCATGGAAAGAGGCAACAGAATCTATAAAACAAGATTCTACTTTATCCAAGAAACCTCCCAGAGCATCTTGTGCAACAACACCTGCAACATTTGCTTCTTCAGTTCCTTCTTGCTGATCTTCCACAAACCAACAATTTTCTTTTCCTTGCTCTTTCTTTCCATAGGACCGTAAGTGACCATTCGTGCTTTTCAATTCCTCCATTCTTAGCTTACTTTCTTCTACCATTGCTCTACTCCCACTCAATCAGAAACCCCTGAGAGTGACCTGTAATCAAACACAAAACCGCTCTCTGCAACCTTAGCTCTGATACCACTTTGTTAGATACCCAACCAAAGAACTCTATCACTGCCTTTGTTGGGAATTATGGAAGCACACAATTGATTACCAAATACAAGCAACTTAAGATGCATAATTAAACCAAAATACACAAGTAACTAGAATTCAAAAATAACACAGAATATGAGAGACAATACACAATTTGTATTAAAACTCTTTCAGAAGGAAATACAACAAAGAAGATTGCCACAATTCTTCTTCCTTACACACCTCTAGGGCTCCCACACCTCTAGGGCATAAACAGTAAATCTTCCCTCAAAGCTCTCTCTCTTACGGTCCCAACACACAACTCAAACACAGAGTTGGTGTTCACCTCCAACCAGTCAGTATCCACTACTACCAGTACACCAGTGCTTCATGCACTCCACAAGTGCTCCACGCACTCCAAGTACATAATCATACTTCAAGTAGATCTCCCCTGAACTGCAACAACCTGCAACACAATCTGATCTTACTTATGGAAGGAACTGCCTTGCCTTCCTCTTTGCTCTCTTTCTAAGTACCCACTGTACTCCAAGTAGATCCTGCCTGATCTTGTTCCCTGTTGTGTTGTTGTCCTCCCTGATCTTGCATACCTACAAATCAATCTAGTTCTGCACACCTGCAAACCTGGATCATGCACACACATATACCTGCAGATCAATGATCTTACTTACCATGTAGATCTCCTATAGAAGCCATGCACACCTGCTAACCAAGATCATACATACATGAAGAACCCTTCTGATTCTCCAAAACTAGCACCCACACTTGGCACTGCTGTGGAACTAGGAGGAACACCCTTGCTCACCTCACACACAGAAGGAGCTAACTTTGCTCAACTCAAACTAGAACACCTTACAATACAACCAATGAGTCTCTTAAATAGATCTCATGTAAACAATAATTAGACACCTAATTACAATAATTAGATCTGCAGCTTCTAGTCTAAATTTGGCTCTTAACATGCAAACACTTGGTTTGTCAACTAACTGCCCGTAACACTCACAGTTTGAACCGCACAGGTGACCGACGTTGGTCCTTGTCTGCCTGGAGGTGACCGACGTCGGCCGATATCTGACCGACGTCGGTTGCTATCCCTGTCTAATTTTGTCGACGTCGGTTGGCCTGACCGACGCCGGTGTCTGTGACACTCCAGCAACCTTCTCTGCAACCTCCTCCTCTGTTTGCATCAGTGAAGCTTTTAGCTCCACAACCTAACATCTACCTTGACATATTCATCTTGCATGTTTAGTATTTTTTTAAATACTAAGCTATTTTACAAGCCTATTATCTTCAATCATCAGCAATAACTAGTTTATACACAATGGGAATGTTCATTTCATGTCTATTCAACATAACATTTCCACATGTCTCACAAGTGTACTATTATAGTTTCACAAGTTATTGATCATAAAACTTAAGATAGTCCTTTTTTAGTTTTCAACAATTTTACATTGACACCCATCACTTGGGATGTTGAATTGTTGATTTAATCATTTGGTCCCATTTCCTGAGGGACTAAATATTTCTACTCCAATAGATTGTCTACCAGACTCTTCTACAACATCATTATTTTGGTAAACCAATACTAAGTTAGTGTAATTGGACTATTTATTTAAGATAATTATGTTTTTTTTTTCAATAGGTATGCATGTTTTTTTTTAATGTGTTAATTCCTAATATTTGTTATGTTTTTAACTAATCTTGAATCAACCATGCCATTTATTAAATCCACTTCGTATGCCATGTCATGTCACCCTAATGCCCAATCATCAAACTTCATGTTACATCCTCCCAAAACCCCTCTTGATATCAGTTGATTGTCTTGTTCCCCACATTTTAGCATTATTACTTGTCACACTTGTGTATATGCCATTTATTAATCACCTTCCCACAATAAAACCATGCAGTTCGCTTGAGGACAAGTGTCTACCTTAAATTGAGGAAAGAATAAGGATACAAATTGCATTTATCTCCTTTGGATTTATATGACCTTAACACATTAAGTTGGGACCCCCATATACTGTAAATCCATGTCAACAGAAGGATGTCAATCATTACATGTAAAATTATGATAATGATGTATTCATTCTACTACCAAGTTAATCACCTTTAGCATTTTAGATACAAGTAACTCTATATCCAATCAAAGAAGAATGCAAATATTTAGTATTATAATCCTTTTTGTAAGGGGTTTTCATACCTCTAGAAATGGTTGTGGTTTTTTGTTTGTTATATATGGTTAAAGGAGCTACCACTGGCTATGATTAAAACATATACAATTTATTGTCGTGTTTAAAGAAAAGACAACATCATTGCTAACTAAAGATGTTTCAAAAAGTTCTTGCTTTGTTTGCTTTATTTGGCTGTGATAGTCAAGATTCATCTTCATTATGATTGAACAATAATAAGTTGATGAAAATAATAAATCTACACCTATTGTTGAAGGTGAGACTAAATATATGTCATTTTCAAGTCTCTCATACTACTACTCTAGATATCATTATTTCAAGTATTCTGATTGTTCATATGGTACTTTCTATTGATTGCATCTCTAGATGAAATCATTATAAAAAAAAAATAGCATATGGGAAATGGATGGTACTTGTTGTATGATAGGAAAAATGAAAATATCCATCAATTTATTAAAAGATAAAATGAATTACATAGGCAAAATTACTACAGGGTCTATTTTTCAAAGCTTATGTTTTCAATTTTGTGAAAATCAAAGATTTTGTATGAGTATGTAGTCATAATTGATCGTGGGATTGATGAGATGACTCATTAAGGGCTTGTTGTGCATAAAAATAAAAAATGAGTTGATGGCTTATATAGCGGCAAATACATTTAAAATGACTAAATATCATAGCAAAGTACCCATAACAAAAAAAATGAATGGTCAATTAACCATATTTCCAAAATTTGAATAATTGAAGAATCTAGAAAGGAAGTTCTAACCCACTTCATTTTTATTCTAATACAACCAATAGAGAAGCATATAGTTCTTATTATGATGGAGAGACCTTACTGCTCTATTGTAGCAAATATGACCTTGCTTTGGTTATAGTTTAAGGCTACAAACATCATAAAAATTGATGAGTAGAAGGAAATGAAAAAAGAGAGAAATTTTGAGAAATGTAAAGGATGCATTTACAAGGATATTGTTGAAGATGCAACAAGGTGATTTGAAAATTATTTATGCATTTTTCATTTCATTTCCCATTTTGATCAAAATCGAATTAATATATTTTGCACAAAGATGTGAAAATACTTAAGTTTGGGGTGTGATGAGGCCCATAATTTTACAAAATCTTATTTCTTAGTCTTTCCTAAATTACCTCCCTATGTTTCTATTCACACTTGATTTATCCTATGCTATGTTGATATATGCACATATTATATGAATAATGTATATGCACATGTTTTTACTGAAAACTAGTTATTTTTATATAAATTAGTATGATTTAATGGCTTGAATATTTATGGTATTACTAATTATGAATGGATAATATTAAATATAATTCTTGTAAGTTTTTTTATGCTCATATATATGAAAGATAGAATATTTATTTGATTGAATAATGGCCCATAGCAATCAGCTTTACACTCATAACTAGTTGTGCACCCATAACAATTAGTTATATACACTTATAACAACTAGTTGTGTACCCATAATAATTGGTAAAGTTACACATAGAAAGTGGGTGAGTTACACGTAGCAACTAGGAAAGTCACCTATAGCAAACGAGCACTGCCCATAGAAACAATTGTACATATACTTTTGAAGGATTGATGGTTAGATGGTGGTTTTGAGCATTTAACTCTTATGGTTTAAAGATTGTGTCAGTTCCTATTTTTAGGAAAATAAGAAGTAAACTTCATATTACTCCTCCTTAATTAGACCATCTATCTTAAGTAGTTACATCAAATTAATATATATTTTTATCATACTCTATTATTTTTAAGTTGCTAGTTTAGTTTGTTGCAACATCTTATACTCTTTTTGTTATTTTAGCATAGTTGTTTTGAATTTTTATAACTTATTTCATTCTAGGAATAACCATATATGTATGGTTGTAACCTCTAGATACTGGCATATCCAAATAAAGTGTTTCCCTCTCTATTTAAGATAAAATATGCATGATGAATCAATAAAAGAAGTGAAGTGAAGTTTAGCTAAGAAATCATATTAGAATATTGTTTGAGTAAAACTATATAATGAGATTGCAATGTACATGTAACAATTCTAATCGATGTTATAGTTGAATCAATAAGATTTGTTTTGATTTAATCTTGACTTAAGCAAGGAGGGGAGTCAAACTCCAATCCAACTAAGGTAGGGCCCACTCCTAAAGATATAGTGATATGATCTTCCATCCATTAGATAGTTTATTTTTGATGTGTGCGTATTTCAATTCCATTTGATTCTTGTAAGTATATATACCTTTCAATTTTTTTTGTACTCTATGTTCCAAACATATATTAGCATCTATGCTCTTGCAATACACTTTCCATAAGTGTGTTTCCCTTTAATAAGTGTGTATTATCCTTTCCATTATTCCACATATCTTAGTGTTATAATTAAATAAAGGATCATATAGTCTATGTGTTAGGCAGTTGCCTTTTAAGGTACATATAATCACATGTTGTAGAATAAATCCTCAAGATAACATCTACTAGTAGATTATATCTTCTCTATAGAAAACCTAAGTAAATGGATTTAAGGGGGTTATGTGCAGACGTTTTTTTATGAATGATAAAGTATATTGATAGGCAATGTGCAATTGAACAAGGAAACCATAGAAGACAATTAAAAACCCATAAAGAATTTTAATATCAAAGTAATATTATGATAAGTCTTATACAATATATGATAGATCAAATGTATGGTGTCTATGTACTCCCTAACTTTATTCTCATCTAAATTGTAAAAAAATACAAGTATACATTAATATATAGAGGAGAGATGATGCATCAAGTGAACTATTACAAAGGTTGGTAGCAACCACTTTATAACCAATAAATGTTGTGATGTCATCTGCCATTGTTACTAACAAACTGTAAGCTATAATTATAAATAAAGAATTTAAATATCAAATTAATATTATGTTAAGTCTTGCACAATATATGATAGATCAAATGTATGGTTTCTATGTACTCCCTAACTTTATTCTTTTCTAAATTGTAAAAATAATACAAGTATACATTAATATATAAAGGAGGGAGATGAAGCACCAATTGAACTACTACAAAGGTTGGTAACAACTGCTTTACAACTAATAAATGGTGTGATGTCATCTGCCATTGTTACTGACAGAATATGAACTATAGTTATAACACTAAAGGATTTGTATAGTAATTTTGATGAAGAACTATATATTTTACATTGGCATGTGGGTGTTGAACTTGATACAAAAGCTATTGATGATAGCATAGGGTTATATGAGCAACATCCAAGAATTGTGGTATGATCTAGTGACCTAGGACCTCTTGGATCATTAAAAAAATACATTTGAAGACATGTTCATATAGGTGTATAAATTTAAGAATGACCTTTGTACAAATCCCCAACACCCTCGAAGCTCATAGCCTACACTTGACTGGATGTATTTCTTCGGAGAATCCTAGTGGTCCTAAGGAAATATATGCATTGAACTTTAGAATGTTATTTTTCACAAATTGGGGCAGGTAGAGATTAACTATAAGCTCTTGTGTTTGAAAATGTGAGTCATCTATGTGTCCTTTATAGGATTCTCTTCCACTGCCGAAAAGGAACAAATGGTGGCATATTATCTCTCATAACCAAAACTTGTTTTAAGGAGCAAAAGTTGCTTACTAGAACACACAAATTCTAAAGAGTGTGCCCAATTGATGAATTGAAGTCATGATCACATATAAATGGGTGTATAAATACATGAACAATGTTAATTTATACTACCAACATAGTACAAGCTCATAACTTACATGCAACCAAACACATTTCTTAAGAGAAGCATGACGATCCTAAATAAAAATCTGTAGTGAACTTTAGCACATAATTTTTCACAAACTGGGATAGGTAGAGACAAAATGTAAGCTCATAATACTGCATGTTCAAGTCCTCTATGAATTCATTTAATTATCCTCTTCCACTCAAAATGAGGAATAAATGTTAATATGTTTTATCTTGCGGCTAAAACTTGCTTTAGGGAGTAACATTTTGCTTACTAGAATGCACAACTTCCAAATGGTGTGCGCAATCAAGAAACCAACTTCATATTCACATCCAAATGGGAATATCAACTCAATATATATATTTTTTAATACCCCAAACAAGAAACCAACTTCATATTCACATCCAAATGGGAATATCAACTCAATATATATATTTTTTAATACCCCAAACACCTTGAATCTTGTAATCTTCATGCAATCAAACATGTTTCTTTCAAGAAGCTTGGTAGTCCTAAGGCAAAATCCATAGTGGACTTTGTAACGTAATTTTTCACAAATTGGGATAGGAAGAGACAAACCTTAAACTCATACCCTTTCATATATGACTCCTCTATTAATATATTAGATTGTTATCTTCCATTCATGATGATGACAAATGACATCATATTTTTTATTGCAGCCAAAACTTGTTTTAGGGTTTCAAAGTTGTTCAGTAGAACACTCAACTTTTAAACCATGGGCCTAATCAATTAACTATTTTCATATTCACATCTAGTATGGAAAAAAAAAATCAAGAAATAATTTTATCCACTCTCCATTTTTCCCCACCCTCCAAAATTTTACGTTGTCAAACACATCCCTTTAGAGAAACTTGTCATTCTTAAGGGGGGAAAAGTGTGAACTTTTTCCATCTATTGCATGCAAACTAGGAGGGGTATAGATGAATCATAATTTATTCTAATTAAAAACATGAGTTATATAACCATAAAAATATTTATATAACCCACTCAAATCAAAGAGCAATTGGTGGTGAATTTATTGTTACAGCTAGAAGATACAAAATTAATCCAAAGTTACTCAGTAAAATGTGCAACTTTTGAACCATGCACTTAATTGACAAACAGAATTTGAAATCACATTTAGTATGGAATATAAACACAATATATAATTTTTTTTCTCTATTTAGGTTCATACGATCTAAAAATTTTCTCACTTTTGGATGCATCCATTAAGACAAACTTGTCAATCTTAAGGGGGAAAAGAGTGTAAAATTTGTGCAAACATTACACACAAACTAAACAAGCAAAGAAACAAAATAAGCTCTTAATATTTCATGCAATATTAATCTAACCATCCTATAATTTCATAAAACACTCAAATTGAATACAAATTTATGACTACTTTTCTTTTGCAGGTAAAACTTGCAATATGATTCCAATGTTGTTGAGTAGAATGTGTAAATTTTGAACAGCACGGCCAATCAACAAACCAACTTCACAATCATGTTTCGTATAACATATAAATTCATTATTTAATTTCATCACCTGTACATCATCCCATATGCTCCAAAATTTCACATCGACAAACACATCTCTTAAGAGAAACTTGTTATTCTTAAGGGGCAAAAGCGTGCAACGTTTGCATAGTCATTGCACACAAACTAATAGGGGTACAAATGCACTATAAGTTACTATATTTTCATAAAATAGTCATATAACCATCCAAATTATTTTTTTAATGTACTCAAATCAAATATAAATTGGCGGTGACTTTTCTCTTGCAACTAAAACCTATTAAATGAGTCCAAATTTGCTCATTAGAATGTGTAAATTTCAAACCATGTGCCCAATCAATGATTTAACTTCATAGTAACATCTAATATGATGTAAAAACACAAGATATACTTCCAAATTATCTTTATCACCCTTTTTACTCCAAACTTGCACGTTGTCGAATGTGTCCCTTAATAAAAACTTGTTGTTCTTAAGGAGAAAAAGAATGTGAACTTTGCATAGCCATTACACACAAACTGGGAGGGCTAGAGGTGCACCGTAAGTTTCTATGGTTACAAAAGATATTTATATAACCATATTTTTATAACCCACTCAAATTGAAGAGAAATTGGTGGTGACTTTTGTCCTAAAGACAAAACTTGCAAAATGAGTCTAAATTTACTCAATAAAATGAGTAGCTTTTGAATCACGTACCCAATCAATAAATTGAATTCAAAGTCACATTCAATATGAAAATAAAACATAAATATACATTTTTCCACTCTATGTCAGCTCCCATATTTCAAAATTTCATGTAATTAGACTGCTCCTTAAGAGAAACTTGACATTCTTAAGGGGAAAAAGAGTGTGAACTTTGCATAGTCATTGCACAAAAACTAGGAGGGGTAGAGATGCACCATAAATTACTATGGTTTCATGTGGGAGTCCTATAAATATCCATAAGATTTTTAAAACCCACTCAAATATGAGATCAATTGGCGATGACTTTTCTCTTGTACACAAGACTTGTAAAATGAGTCCAAAGTTACTCAGTAAAATGCATCACTTTTAAACTGCATGCTCAATCAACGAACCAACTTCATGGTCATGTCCAATATAGAGGATAAAAGATATAATTTATTACACTCTTCATTGGCCCTTACACTCCAAAATTTCATGTCTCCAGATGCATCCCTTAAGAGAAACTTGTTCTTTCTAAGGAGAAAAAGAGAGTGAAATTAAGCAACCATTGCACACAAACAAGGAAGGGTAGAGACACATTGTAAGTTCCTATAATTGCATTCAAGAGTCCTATAATTATCCCCAATATTTTTGGAACCCACTAAAATTGATTATAAATTGGTGGTAACTTTTCTCTTGTAGCCAAAACTTGAAAAATGAGTCCAAAGTTGCTCGATAGAATGTCCAACATTTAAACTATGCACTCAATCAAAAAATTGACTTTATAGTCAGATTAAGTATGGAATATATATATATATATATATATATATATATTATAATCTCATCAACCCATACACTCCAAACTTGCATATCATTGGATGTATCCCTTGAGAGAAACTTGTCGTTCTTAAGGGGAAAAAGAGTGTGAATTTTGTGCAATAATTGCACACATACTAATAGGGGTAGAGATGCACTGAAAGTTCTTAGTATTGCATTCAATAGCTTACCAACCCCATGAATTTTAAAATCCACTCAAATTGAATAATAATTGGCAAATACTTTTCTCTTACAGTTAACACTTACAAAATGAGTCCAAAGTTGTTCAATAGAATGTGTAACTTTTGAATCGCACATAAAATCGATGAAAATGAATTTGTGGTCACATATGATATGGCATATTAATGCAAGATAGACCTTTTTTTGCTCTCTATCATCCCTTACACTCCACACTTGCATGTCATTGTATGCATCCCTTAAGACAAACTTGTTGTTCTTAAGGGGAAAAAGAGTGTGAACTTTGTGCAACTATGGCACACCAAGATGGGTACAGATACACCATAAGTTCCTACAGTTACAATCAAGAGTCCTCTAACCATACCCAAGATTTCAAGAACCCACTCAAATTGGATAACAAATAGTGGTGACTTTTCTCTTGTAGTTAAAACTTATAAAATCAGTCTAAAGTTGCTAAGTAGAACACACAACTTTTGAACCCTGCCCCCCAATTAATGAACCAAATTTACACTCACATTTTGGTATGGTGTAAAAACGTAAGATATAATTTTGTCTACTATCCTTATTCTCATGCACTCCAAATTTACATGTCACCAAGTGCGTCCTTTAAGAGAAACTTGTTATTCTTAAGGGGGAAAAAGGTGAACTTTGCATAGTTATTGCATGCGAATCGTACAAGTTAGAGATTCATCATAAATTCTTATGGTTACAATAGGATTCCTCTAAATATCTCCAATATTTTGAAAACTACAATATGTATTGCATTTTAAGCTTCTATTTTTTTAAGAAGATAATATTAACTACTCACCCCATTAATCACATGAAGATGTAAGCTCATTTGGTAACTAGCCTATATTAAATGTGTTGGTGATGATTTCAAATAAAAATAAATACATAATCCAACACTAATTTTAAATTAAAATACACTAAAACAAATATTAACCTCGCTAATTCAAAATGTAACTTACATTGAAAACTAATCTTACAAACTTAATCCAACACACGTTGAGGATCAACACTATTTTTAAGTGTTTTGAAAGAATTGCTTCGTGCTCGATTCACAAAATTTCCAAAAAAATTTGTTGTGAAAACTAAATTCTTGTATCAATAACCACATATGAAAATTGAAGTGTCTCCTATTTGGTTCAAAGTCTTGAAACAACCATTGCTTTACTTATTTTATGAAAGTATATTCGAAGCTATGCTCCTGTAACTATCATAGATCTGATGGGATAAACTTGGTCTTCCCCATTCATGACAATTGTGGTTATTTTTTTTCCTTTACATAGTAAAACAAGTAGTATTATATTCCCTCATCATTGTCTTTAGGTATAATTGCTATGGAAAAGTGCTTTGCGTTTAAAGTGTAATCAATTTTTATGGACATTTATGAAAAAATTAAAACAACACTAATGTTTAAAGTTACATTTATATTATAAAGAAATTCTACCTTACTGCACAATATCCGAACTATAGTCAAAGTCTAATTTTTTATGTCTTCATGATCCCTTAGGGGTTGGAATGAGTAACTTATCTCCATAGGCTTTAGGGGCCTACAACACCCTTCTTCAATCCATTCTTTTGACTGACATTCGTTCCAATCAAATTTCACACAATCTGAACAAAAACATGCCATGTCCCAAATATAAATAATCTATGAACTAGAATTTGAGCTTCAAAATGAGTGAAAATCACTCAATCCAATTACTATATTACAATATTCATGCATTTGTTTATTTTTTCCTCCACTAATTAGAAGAGTCTTCATACATGAGAATTTGTATCTGATATATGAGACATTGTTTCATTATACCAAGCCACAATACTTGCAACATCAATCAAATTAGCACCATCCTTGTATTTATTGTGATTTCCACATTACTTATAGGGTTATTTCCATTGTTACTAATCTCAAAAAGTAATTGGTACAAATCTTGACCTATAGGCATCTCCACATCTCAAATTGTATTAAAAATCAAGTGTCCTCATTAATGTAGACAAGGTAATTTCAAAGAAGCTTACTTATTTTGATATTTATAAATATTAAATGCCTAAATTAATATTAATTTATGTATGTATAAAAGATATCAAAATATGTCATTTTCAAAGTGCCTATTTCACATATGTTACAAATACAATCTAATATAATCATCTCAAAAATGATATCTAAATTAAATAATCCATCATCAAATTATATTACATAGATTATTTAATATAATCAAAACATTAATAATAATAAAATTTTATTTAAACTTATTACATAGATTACATAACATACTCTATTATTTAATATTATGTATTACTAAAGCTTCAAGAATTAAAAAAACTTTAATTTTTTAAATCAATATATTTTATTTTAATAATTATAAAATAATAAAACTTGTTTAATACACCAGCGTCATAACCCATTTTTAATAGAAGGGTTCGGGGAGAGAAGGTTGTTGATGCGGTCCAAGGGAGCAAGAGTGAGTTTTGAGAGGGTTGTTGACGCTGTCCAAGGGAACAAGAGTGAGCTTTTCTTTTGTTAAAAAAAAGAATAGATAATTAAAAAAATGGGTAAATATTTTTTTGAGTTTATAAATTTTAGATATTAAATTTGATATAGTTGTGCTTTAAAAAATAAAAAATAAATTAATTTTTTTATCTTTTTATTTATTAGTGTAAATAATTTTTTAGGAAAATGTAGAATTTATGATCTCAAAAATATTAATTTTCATACAATAATTGGTGGAAAGTTAGAAATATTATCAAAAAAAATACTATTCAACAACCACACACTTACTACTATACAAAGACCACGTATTATTTTGAAATTCAATTTTGTTTACCATTAATTTGGTCTCAGAAAGTTGAATGTCATATCGGGATTATTCAATGTAAAAAAAATTCACTCATATTACCAAAAGATCAATTATTAACCATTATGATATTGCTATCAGGGTTCAATTGTATAGTTTTTCGAGTCAAATTCCTTGACTCATATTTCATGAGTAGTGTTTCACACGAACCCATCTCTCATGAAAAGGAATGGTCCACTTAGCACTCATTGTATTTAGGTAATGCTCACAAGGGTGAAACATTAAGCTTTCTCGAGAAATCACCCATCAAAATACTACTCCAACTCAAACACATTTAACCATGAAATTCCCTCCAAAATTAAACTCGCTTAACTTACTACCTCATTAATCTTATTATAAAAAATATCATAATTTGACTTCTTGTGAAAAATACCTCCTGCTTATCAATTATTAACCATAGTTATGGACACCATCATCTCTACCCAGAATAAAGCGCCACGTAAACCCCTGGGACACTGAGTTAAGTTCCGTGTTAAAAAAAGGATAAAGACTAATTTTTTTGTCTCATTACTGAGATGTGGTTTGACTCATTTCACACACATATAATATGGAACATTATATGATAAAATAAAAATCTCCGTTCTTTCCTTTGTTTCTTACTAATTTTTCATCGAGCATCATATAAGTCAAGCTGGATTAAACAATATTCATGTTTTTAAGTTTTTACTTTGGTTTTTTCACTAATATTTTTTTTTCGAGATTTTAGAGTTTATTAAAGAATTTATTGATTTCACTTTTTTCTTTCTTGAAAAATAATTAATAATTTTTTTACCATTATTTTATATTGTGATTTTAAGTTAATAGTGAAAAATTAAGAGGTATTTATTTAGTCAAAGTTATCGTAATTCTCTGACCTCATCTATTTTATCATATTTAAATTTTGTTATAGTAAAAATTGATTCTTGGTAGATTTTTCGTGCACCAAATAATTTCAATAGTTGAACTAACAACCATTCACTTCATTAATAAAATTTATAATTTCAAACAAAAATATTTTGGCACAAATAAATCTACAAATATATTATTCAATAATCATTTGTTGTTATGTTTTCTTTCATTTATCTATAATTATAGAAAAAAAATTGATTATGTATTATGATGTTTGATATGTTTTATTCAATCAATCAAAAAAGAACTCTCCATGACTGCAACAGAGCTCCATTCGATTGGAAATGGTTAACCATTAAACCCTGGAAATTCTCAAAGAGATGAACGTCTGTCTTAGTAGTTTCTTGCACCTCTTGAAGAGTAAATTTTTGAATAGGTACTACATCACGACAATATGCTAATGAACACCAAGTTGTCTCAACTCTTCGTTATTACCATAAAGGCAAGCATATACAATCATAATACTTATTCTATTGAATATTTGACAAGCCCTGACATCATGAGAAAATAGTAAACATATTAGTCAAGTGACTTTGCTAGTTTATGAAAAATTAACAGAGCTATGATTCGAGTAGAGGGTTTTTGAGCTTTGGTTAAATGCTATTTGTTCTCTAGAATGTATTTTGAATTTATTTTTATTTTTAAAATTGTATCAAATTTTTGCCATTAAGAGTCCTTGCCAAAATTGTGCATTCCAACTTTCATTGGAATTTGAGTATCAAGACTATGAATCATCCCCAGTGTATTTGGTACAAAACTATTATTTTTTATTCACTAAAAAAATCTAAGCAAGCACTGCCTTTAAAGGGAAAAATGTCCTCCATCCCTTGAATATACCTCCAAAGTTTATTAAGTATTATAGCTGATTCCATGTTCACCAACATGAACTAAATTTGACGGTCGACCTTGCTTGTCATTATAATTTTTACAATGGTTATTGACTCAACATTGTCCTTTAAATAGTAGTATAGTTTATAATAGATGAAAGAAACATTGAAGATAATCTATATATTTTTTGTAGTTCTTTAGAGTTTTTGACAATCTATCCAAAATTTCACCTTACATCTAATATACTCTAGCAAAAAAATTGATTATATTTTACATTTTAAAGAAGTAAATACGATCATATGACTATCAAATTTAGTCCTTGAATTGTCCATCTATATGAAACCAATTTTTTTATTATTTATGCCTTTGATTATTGAATCACATGAGTTTGTGTATCTTTTATTTTAGGTACGTGCACTTTTTTTAAAGAAATTGGCTGAAGCACTAAGGGAGGGGGGCTAGTAGTTAGGAAGGTACAATTGATGTGATAAGACATGTACATGAAAGATTCAATTTTAAAATAAAAAGAGACAAATAGTTTGTAATGTCCCATTTTTGCACATAATTAGAACATAGGGGTTTTCCAACAAATCTTAGCAATTAAGATGTAGACCTAGCACAAGTATGCAATCCTCTAAATTTTTTAATATAAAATCCTAACCAATCAATTATGAAATTATGATTTTTACACTTGCAAACCCTAGATAAAAATTACAAAATTCTAGAAATGTAATTTTCCAATAAAAAATGCAATATTTAACCCTCAAATATTCACCAATAATTTCTTAATATTATTGTTGATTTAAATACCTTATTTTTGAAACTTTTTGGATCAAAATGGCTAGGAAATATATTTTAAAAGTAGCATAATATTATCAAATGTTCAGATATGTAAATTAGGTTAAAATAATGCTCGAAACCCTCAAATTAGACCCCAAAAAGAGGTTGCCCAGTTGCCATGAATTATTTTATTGTCCAAAAACCTATCGTAACTTTGAAATAAGGGTCTTAACTCCTCAAAACCAACATAACCCTTGTAACAAGGGGTCTTCAACCTGAAAATGTTGATTGTTTCCCTAAATAGAATTCCAAACCAATTCACCAAGCCACTCTCATAAGCAATCACCAAACCCTAGGTTAAAGTTGCCACCCTTCCAAAGCTTAATACTAAAAAACCAGAATGTTGAAGCTCAATACAACCCCTATGTGAAGCTACCCTAGTTCTGAAGTTAAGGGTTTTCATGATCCAAAACTCAGAAGCTTTGGTTGAAAGATAATTCAAGAAACAAGAACAACACAATTGTAATAATGCTATCTCTGAGAAGAGTTTTATTGCTCAAAATTGCAGATACAACATATGTCTATCTTTGGAAAGAGATGTCTGATTTCTATTTTGGGTTACATCTTCATTTATACACATTTTTAAGGTAGGAGGAGGATGTGGAAGGTCACCAATCTTAAGGAAGATTAAGTGGTTCGACTTTCACGATTTACAATAATACATAATTCAAAGAATTACTATTTTTAGAAACTTACTATTTTTAGATTGCACTACTAAAATTAAAATTTGGGGCACTTTCATTTGGTTTTTGAAGGTCAAAACCTACCGAGTGAAGCTTCATGCCATCTCAAAATGTTCCCCTCATTCTTAGCTTTCCAACGATTCAAATGGAGATGGTGCAAAAGTTATGGCTCCTAGAAATTCTACCACCAATTGGAGTAGAACTGTCCCTTGAATTGTCGCCTGAAATATTACTCGGATCATTTCATCCCTAATTCCACTGACCATAGAAAGTTTTGTCTTTCAAGGTAGAAGGTTAAGCAAGCATGCTCAAACTCATATATTTTATTCAAAAAATCGCACCCTATCAAATGATCCTTATTCCCCTTTTTATACCCTTCTTTTTCAATAAACCCTTCCCAAAAAGGGGTGCTCCACTTAGGGGGAGAGTTAGAGTAGTTTTAAAAAGATCATGCATTTTCTTCATTAAAAGTTAAGTTAACTCATGTTCCAAAAGTCCCTTTTTAAGTCATAGTTAGAAAAGATATATCAAAACGTATATTTTTATAACATAAAAAAATAACCAAAGTTTCTCTTTTGATTTTATCTTCCCTTAATCACCAAAAAATATCTATAAATTCTACTAAGGGTCTTTAACCATTCATACTTGAGAAGGGGACATAACATAGTCATTATAGAAGTATTATATTCTAGTGCAACTTGTACCCAATAATAATTTGTAAGATCCAATCACAACTTACCACATATGATGCACTAATTGGTCCCCTAATCAGGCCAACTTATTTGTAATAAATTAATTCAAAATTTAATTTTTCCTCAAAGTAAATACACTAAATAGAAATGGTGATGTGGTAAGGTCATATGTTACATGATTGAATAGGTTATATGTGACAACTACTGGTCCCCTTACCTTATTTGATAAATTAATCTTATTCATTTCTAATTCTACTAATGGACAAATGATGTGTTTTATACCACACAAACTTAAACCTCCTTTTAAGAGAGGCTATAATAAATCAAAAAATGTAAGTCCTTTGCCAATTGAGATTTTGGTGTGGACTCACGTTTAGAAGTTAATTGATATGAGTTCAAATCCCACTAATAGTAAAATGGTATGTTCTATGTTTTCAATTGATTTTTTTTGAAATAAAAAGGAGTGGAATGGATTCATACCTTATAATTGCATCACAAATGCACCCCAATAAATCCTTCAATCCACTTAGAGTATGAGTTCAATTTTTAAAATGTAGCATAAAATTAAAATCTATTATAAATATATTATCAACAAAATTAACCTCTTGGAAAAAATGCTATAAATGCAACATCTTGGAATGTTCAAAACATTAAACATGGTAACTTAAGCCAAACTCTAGGTTGTGGCAAAGGTGGATCATCAAAATTTTCCCATTGTCCATATTTTTTAGCAAGGTCAAGAGTGTTAGGTATGGGTTCCAATCCTATCTATAAATTTTATTTAAGGAAAAGCAGAGCATCCCAAAAAAAATTGTGACAATGTTGCAAGGGAAGTCACAATTGCCATGGTAAGTGTTGTATTTATTTAGCACACAATGGTAATTACACTATGTATGACATATTAAAAATATTACACCAACCAATTATATGTGAATGCAATAAACACAACCAAACATATAGATATGAATTTTGTTAAATAGTAAATTGAATATTTGAAACTTAACAAAGGAGGTCGATAGACTAACACTTAAATTTTGATTTACATGTGCACTTTCAGAGGCTAAACATAGTGAAAAATGGGTCTAAATGTTTTGGCCTATTCAGTCCTAGGTAAACCTACAATTATAAGCATTATTTTATCAGTTTTGTTTGCTCCCAAATTTTAGCCCCTTAAAAGGCATGAGAAATGAGGGCAAGATGAAGGGACCCACACAAACAAAGGGCAAGTTTGTGATAGCCCTGTGGTAGACGAATCCATCCCAAGAGAAAAAGATGATTATGAAGGGTTAAAGAAACTCATAATATATGTAGATAAGGCTCAAATGTTGAAATGGATGAATATTAAGGACATCTAGAAGGTAGAAGGTTAGATAGAAAGTAGTGTGGGGTAGGAAGTGTTATTAAAATAGCTAAATATAGACAAATAGAACACATGTGAAAAATGGGTAAAATATGCTATGGGATTGGGACTTGTATCAAATATGGGTATCTATAGAAAGAAACGTTTCAAATATTATATTTCATGTGTGCTCATGGTAGTAATTTTTTCTTTGTAAGTATTCTTAGTGTTGTCATTTTTAGTGTTTTAATATATAGGATTAACCTCAAAAGTATTAACATCATAATCATTTCTAACATATATACAATTTTATCGTTCATATTTGGACCATTTACATTAACACCATAAAAGGAGTAGGAAGACTATTAATGTTAACCAATTTATTTTTCAAACATACAAAAGTATGGTAAGTAAGGGAAGTTGAATCAAATCAATATTTTCACCACTTAATCTGGGACTTTGCCTAATAGGGATTGTATATCTAGTGTTATTAATTGACATAACATGTAAATATGAAAAGCATGAAAAGAACTAGGGCTAATGATATACAATAATACAGAAAGCCCCTAGATAAATTAGATGAACACAACACAACAAAAACTAAAAATCAAATTTGAAAGGAGTAATCAAAACCTAGGTGATCAAAGAATCAATAGTCTAACCTTAGGACGTGTAAGAAGGTCAGGTTCACCAAAATATTAAGTGAAATAGTGAACACAATTATGCACACTCCTTCAAAAAAAGAGCACAAGGGAGATGCATGCAAATAAAGTAAATAGTAGTAATAAGACTTCCCTAACGTTTGAATTAGAAATGTGAAGATTGAATGATTGATAATTTGAAAGGCAAAATGCAGAGAGAATTTTACAGAGAGATGTGTACCTACTTTTGACTTACTAGGACTCTAACAATGACTTTTGATGCTAGAAAATAGGCTTTCATACTATGTAAATTGAAACTCAGAGAAAAAACTATTCTTTATGAAGACAATTAAAATTGGTAAACACTGATAGCCAATATACCATAATTATACAACTAAATATGGTTAATTTGGTTTATTGATGATACCTATTATAATTATAGTTATGTGGCTTTGATAGGTTTGAAGATTTCTAGAATGTTTTACTAGTAGTAGATAAACATAAACTTCATCTAGATTGATTTGACAACACTTGCAGATATCATAGTGTATTCTCCTTTGATGTAGCCCTAATTGACAACAAAACACCCAAAACTATAGAAAATGTGCAAATTTAGTTGTCTTAGGCCTGGTGCGGGAGCATATCTTGAAAAAGAAATAACTTTTGATCCAATAATTCATTTGAGTTTTTTTTTGTTAAATGAATATCTTGAAGAGATCCACCTCACCATAAGCCATGATAACCACTTAATGACCTTTTTGACAAATTTTAAAGCCCAAAATAGACCATCTAAAGGCCAAAATTTTTATTTTAATTTTATTTTCGCTATTTTTAGATTTTTTTATATTTAATTTGTTGGTAACTAGGCATGAACTTGCGGTTAAAAGTCACCCATAGGATTCATTTAAATATACACAAAATAAGGGATAGTTACTTATCCCATCTGAGCTTTTGCATGCAAAAGTTGTACTAAAAATACAAAGTTTTAAAGACTAATAAAAATAACAAGTTTAGTTAACTTTAGGATTAGCCTTTTTTTTAATAGGATTTAAGTTGTGCACGATAACTCTATATTTGAGTTGTTCATTATTAAAATAATCTATTTATTGTTTGAAGAGAATATTGAGTAATGAAGAATAAGAATTCTCCTTTACTGCTCAATATTTCGCTCTATAATTTTATTATATATTTTTTGTAATTGTTGCACACCTGACCCCATGAAGGCCCCTTGAACTTTGCATCTATGTATCCTACACATTCAAAATCAAAGCTCAATGTAGTTTTAGTGCTTGTGAATGTTCCCAATCTAAGTGAGAGTAAGGACTTCACCTCCTCTCCCTAGATAATCAAATGCAACTATATGCACTATAATACAACCTTATTTTGGTATGAGTGTGTAGGCACAAAACTTTGATAGATGATGATGGAAGCTTATAATCAATTATTTTATCAAAATTAGAGATTAAAAATGTATTAATCTAATTAATATAAAATGCAGAGTAAATCACAATGTATAAGATATACAATAAATACACATGAATGTGCTAAAAGGGAAACATATTAAATATAAATAACTTAGTTGGAACTTAGATCTGATGGACTAAAACATAGACTATAATCAATTGTAGGACTATGTGAGGTCACTATGAATTAGGAGTAGGGCTCGAGTTTATTTTATGATAAGGCTACACTATTTAGACAAGGCTGACATATGTTGACATCTATAGGGTGCGTAATGCCCATCAGGTTTTTTACGTTCTGTGAAAGTTCAGATAGGTGCACCTTCACCTATAAATAAATGTGTGTATGTGGATGTCTTTGATTTGTCATAGGAGTTGATGTGTACCTTATTCTTCACTTAAAACCCTGGCTTAATAACAAAGAGGAACAAATGCAGTGAAATGGGTAAAAAGCAAGTTAGAGGATAAATTTGTGTTTAACCTCAACACCTTGTGTGTTGAGCACTGCTTACATATCAATACTTTGAAGAGGGATCAAAATCCATGTAGTTATCTCATGCTATAGTGATGCATGTATAATAATAGTAAAATGTTATATGCCAGTGCAATCTTGACGTGATTAGGTGCTTGAACAATGACTTGTGATCTTGCTAGGATAATCAGATCTAACTTTGGGCTTATTGGGTAGTAGGAACTCTAAATCTAGGAGAATATGCATTTTCCTCTCAATGTGTAGTTAGATAATTCTAGAAATTTTCAAAAAGGAAGCCTCCAGTGAATAAATGAATATAAAATGTGTTTATATAGTGGCCCTTTTGGGATTTATTCGAATTGGGCTTGTGAAACATGTGGGATGACCCATTAGGGTAAATTTTAATTCGAGCAACTTGTCATTATTTGGCCGGTGGATGAAACCAATAGACTCAAACACTATCAGCCATCGAGATTATCATAAAAGTGTAATTTCGTCTAAGGAGCAAAGACATCCAAGTTGTAAGTATGAATTAGTTAAGGGTTGAACTTATGATGTTTGGAGTGAGGAATATGAATAATTAGTATTGTAGTTGCTTTAATGTGGAGGGACATCCACATAAAAGTAGGAGGAAAGTGGTTTAAAATCATGGTATTGAGCATAGTTTAAGTGTGCATAGAGGGTGGTAACAAGTGCATTGTTTTAGCATTAAATGTCAATTTTAGTGACTACATCAATGTGTAGGCTCCTTAACAAGTGTGCAATGAATATGATCAATATACATATAAATAACTTGGAATTAGAAGGATTCGTAGATATTCAAATATTATAAGTGGATTAGGGTAAATGTGTATATATAGGCTCCATAAAGACATATTTACATGTAGACCAACCATAGAAATAAGAATAAAAAATCAAGGCACACAAAATTTACACATGGCACAAAGGACCCTTAAAATGAAGGTGACCACAATTGTACAATAGATGATCATAGGTGACCACAATCATATGATCGATTCCGGTCATGACTGAAAAACCCATAAAATAGAGATTATGAAGAAATTCAAGATGATTGTATAGATCTTGAGATAGATGAAAATAAAATATGAAAGACCTCGTGAGGAAATGCAAATAATGCAAGGTTATGAAGGGTCCAATGTGAGGGGAACATGTCTCAAAAAGAGCCAAATGTACACAAGTAAGCCAAGTGTCACAAGACATGGTAAAGACGCAACAATAACATGACTTGTACCAACATTAGTGTCTACAATTTCCCTACTAAAGATAATGGTTTGGTGATGTTTGTAACATAGAGTGAATTTAGGTCAAGGACACTACACTAAACTATATACATGAAAGTGCAATTTAGGTTTAAATAGAATTTAAAATAATATGACAACATAAACATACCTAGTTGCATAAATAGAATGTATTGAGATGAGATGTGTGTGTGTGTGTGTGTGTGTGTGTGTGTGTGTGAGAGAGAGAGAGAGAGAGAGAGAGAGAGAGAGAGAGAGAGAGAGAGAGAGAGAGAGAGAGAGAGAGAGAGAGAGAGAGAGAGAGAGAGAGAGAGAGAGAGAGAGAGAGAGAGAGAGAGAGAGATCTAAGATAAATACCAAATTGTATAAACATGTATACTATCAGAGGCAACAATTAGGGAAAAATATGTCTAGAAGATGATTTTGAGGTAACCCAAAAAAATTGTGTAGATTTGATAATTGGTAGAAAGTCACTAGGATTATAGTGGTACACTCCTAGATTGACCAGGGATGTAGTGGTACACTTGTGGAAAGATAAAACACTCTTAGTAAAAAAGGATACACTCTTATGATCCTTGTCAACTTGTACCTTTTTTTGAAATACAATTGATGAATTATTTCCTTTTCTTCCACTCTTATAAAACCTCACTTAATTTGTCTCAATTCACTATGGATCTTCCATAAATCCTTCTCCTACCTTGCAACCCTAATCATCTTAAATGACCTTGAAAAATATTTAAAAATGGGGGGAATTATGAGGGTCTTGCCTTAATTAAACCCTTGCTCTTTGATAAATTGGCAATCAATAGTCAATGTAGTCCAAAAAGTAATCTCGTCTTGTATGATAATCTCAATCCTTATATTTATTGTTATCAATGAGATGTAAACAACCAATATAATATATATGTTCTTTCACTAATCCTTCAATTCTACTTTTGGTATGAGGGTGTTGCTCTAATAATACAATTATTGCTTTTAAATTTCAATAGATGGCTTATTAATTCAAATCAGTGTGCATTACTTGGGAATCCTTGTCCAAAATACATCATTGCAATCATATACTTATAGACAAATTAAATTCAAAAATAAGTTCGTATTGACAAACAACATGACATTTAGAAGGTGAGATAATTCACAAACGGGGCACAATCAACCAAAGAAACTAAAAAAAGGGGTCAAGAGACCCACTAAAAGGGTCGACAATGAATGTACCCCTAATTAATGTTTTCGACATTCCAAGGGCATCCAAGGACATACTGAGGCAAAATAATAGTCATTTTGTTGGTTTTTAAGGATCCTTAATTGAATGGTGATATTATCATTGACTTACAGTGCACAAAAAACGGAGTTACAAAGGAAACATACAATGCATAAGACAAACAAGACCTATAACACAAAAGAAAAGCACCAATAAAATTCTAATTGAATAAATTATCCAAACCACACAAACACATTAATATTATAGTAAATAACTAATTTTGTACCAAAATTAAAATATAAAATAATTTTCTTTTCTACTCTCACATATAACTAACATTAAAAAAAAAAAACTTTGAAAGACAAAATAATTGTTTAAGAATTTAAACTTCTCCTATTAATTAATCCATTTTTATTAAAAATTATTCGGCCAAATTTGATTATCTACATCCTCTCTATAAACTCATACACACTATTTTACTATCAAAACGTTTCAATTTTTTTTATTAATAAGAAATAATAATTTACAAAAAAAATTACACTAAAACAACTAATATGAATGCAGGGTCCACATCTAAGCTTAAGAAAACCTTATCGTGGCTACGCAGGGAATCACGCTATAAATACTTGCCACCGTCCATATTTACCATTAAAAGCTTCAGCTTGATGCATTCCGTGTTAGAGGAACAATGGGCCGTGCCTCCACACTCGTTTTCAAGGTCTGGTATTTGTACAAGACGATTATCCTTACGTTGATTTATTGTTACGAGGCACGGAATCACGCTATAAAACTATCTAGCCGCTATCTCGTGTCTTCAGTTCAGTTAAGAGACCCTGAAAGCCAATGTGAACATGCTAACATCTGCTCTCAGCGTTTCAAGAAAATTAAGATGAAATCAATCGATTTGCAGAGCTCAGCAGGGCCAGACACAGGATTGATTTTTTTAAAAAATTGGAATTGTTTTTGGAGTATGACATTCAGTTTCGTAGTCACAGTTTGAAGAGTAGGTTTGTAAGGGACTATGCAAACTTTAAAGATGAATTAGAAGAGCCTGTATGAATAGCCTTGATGGAAGCTGACCAATCTCATATAAACACATCACTTCAAGGCAGTCCATCAGGTTTCAACCTTAGAACAATATTTTTTTTCTCCAAAGTTTTTATTTCAGCTAGACTAATTTTAATGTCAATTATTCTGCACGTAATATAGCATATCATTTTTGAAGTCATAATCCTGCAACCTAAATTGTAGATTTAGGTCCTAGATCAGTCTTAACTCTTAAATTCTGGATTAAGCATAAATTTGGCATATGATTTTAGGCCATAACCCTGAACCCTAAATCGTAGACCTTAGATCAGCCTCAAACCCTAAACCCTAAAGTTCACATGATTTGAGGTCATAACCCTAAACCGGCTGCCAATTAAAGTGAAGCAATTTCTTTGATTATGATGATGCTTCATGCAATTTTTTTATAGGCAAGTAGCACTAGATTTGACAAGTTGTAATTTTTTTTATCTTCGCTTAAGGCAGCAAATGACTTGCAAAACTACTGGAAGAAAGTCAAGCGAATATAATTGGCTTGGAAATATAGGTTGTGCAAGGCTTTTCTTTAGGTTGTGCTCGAATAAAAATGTCAATGTATTGTGCACATAGGCTTTGGGAGCCGGTTTTTCCAACGGAGAAATGGGAGAGAATACTGATTAAGATCTTAGATAACTGCAAATTAAAATTGCAGCTTGTTCTGAACATTCTGTATTGTAGAATTGTTCAGTTGCCCTGTTGTTTTGGCCTCTTCAAATGTAATATGAATTCCAGAGTTTTCTAAAATTTTAAAGTTATTGACAGCATGAATGTAATATGAATTACCTCCAGTTGAGTCAATGAGCAAAACTTGTATTAAATATTCTCGCAAAAGGTATATCAGATTATGATTTGAATATTAAAAGCAACCCTTTCAATAGCAGAGTAAATTTCACCTTGTAACAGTGTTCTCTCGGTTTTCCGATTTCCTATTACCAATTCATTCTTTGGATATTCAAGTTTCTATGTTGATTGTTCTGCATGTTCAGCCTTGCGTATCACGTTTTCCCTCCCTCTGTCGGTATCCTGAAAAAGACCAACCATTACTGCAAACTAATTGTTTTTGTCCCAATTACGCCCAAGCTAAATTTAATAATTTTTATGAAAGCATATATGACAATTTGTTGAATGTTCTAGGTGACAATTGCAGCTGTAACTTTATAACTGCAGAGTTGTGTATCATTGTATTTTTTGAGACATTTGTAGCTTACGATCAGGGTCATAACTGTAAACAAAATTAGTCATTTAAGCTTTTTAGCAAAAGGCTACAAAAAAAGATAGTTCTACAGCCTGACGTACTAGATGCAAAACAATGTTAATAAAATTCTATTGTGTTAATATTAACCAAATAAAAGCTTTAAAACTGAAATGTAATATGCCTTTAATTCTATGAGCTATTTCACTCAAACCATTACAAGCTGTTAACACTAACACAACAGATTTCATGATTTGCTCTTTTGGTACAAGGTTTGTTGACCTGTGCTGCACGAGTCTATGCACTTCTCACTTGGACCTTTGGTTTCCTGTGTGGTATCTTGCAACACGTTCGCATTTTCGTGATACCTCAATGAGTTTCCACATCACTCTGCCACTTGCCGTAGAGAAGTCCAACACCATGCAAGCACATCTGAACTCCGTGCGTAGCACACCCACTTGCAACATGTATGCATCAGCCGACTTGCCTTGCGGTACATCTGTGCGCTACTGCAAGCCACACAAACTGCCAGCACACACATACACACTCAGCATCCACATTGCAGGTTTCTCTTGGCATGCAACATGCAAATTGCCATCCTCTAGGCATGTGACATGTCAAGAAATCTGTTAGTAGAACCACACAGTTGGAAGTTCAACTGTGCACTTGCAAGAAACTCAACCATCACGTAGCTAGAAGATGACTCAACCCTTTTGTAATTGTTGTTAGTTGTAAATGCAATGACGTATATATTGTAATTGTCCATCCTATAAGGGATCAAGTTGTTAGCATGCTTTGCGTATCTAGCACTCACACACATATGTAGCTTTGCATTCTTTCATTTAGTCTAGACAAATCAGCAAGGAAGCAGACAGGAACTTGCATTCCTAGTCTTACTGATTATTTTATGCATCTATACTTTTCCCTATTATGCATATTGAATACAAGTTGTATTTTTGCATATTAGACTTCTGCATTTGAACGTGTTCTTGGTTTTTTGTTGTTTAATATTACTTTATGCACATTCTGCAATCCATAGCTTGTCTCCAAGCTCAGCATTGTCTACCGCAATGGCATCTCGGGCCTTGTGGTGCAGTTTATTGGTATCAAGCAAGAGCTCTCATTATGCCTTTAAACATATGAGCGCAACAAAAGAAATAAAGACTACTAGTCGGTTTTGTTTTAGAGTAGTCGGAAGAATGCCATAGCAGGAGTAAGATGACTGACGCCTATAAATTCTCGAAGGCATCCCTAAACGTCTGGTAGCTCATTTGGAACGCCCTTGAGGAACATCACAATGAAATCTTTGGCTATTTTTGTGAACTCATGATGCAACTTGGGCTACAATCCAATCCTACTTCCGTGTGTCTTGTGCATCCATTGTTTTAGCAACAAACCTTCCTCAAAGTGCAAGTCAATCTTGACATCCTAGTGTTTGAAGGCAAAATGAGTACCACAACATTGGATGGCTGGAATTGACAACTTGAGGCATACTTATTAGTCAGTTGTTTCACTAATGCGGAGGAGATTACCGTCGCCATGTTGAAGATGTCTATTTTAGTGTTCCACTAATGGGAAACCTTCAATGTGCAATGCAAACAAGACTATGATCCCATTGAGACTAGGAAGTATTTTGTTGATGCCTTTAAAGATGAATATTATCCTCTCGACCAGTATGAGGATGGATACATCAAGTTCCAGTAGTTGTGTTAGTGTAAGGGACAATCATTTGCAAAATACATGGAGTTCCATGACTATACTGTGCGTATGAGCGAGAACTTGATGGAGCAACATCACCTTATATTTGTGCAAAGATGGAGTTCTTGACTTTTGGCACACTAGGGCAAGCATACCGCAATGCTACCAAGATTGAATCCAAGACAAATATGAAGCATATATTCTCTTCATCCAGCTTGTGCGGAATGACCATTTAACCCTATTGCACATAAGAAAAACATGCCATGCAAAAGGGAGCAGCCTATTAAGGCCACAAAACACTAGAAGGCTTCAACACTCAGTGTGGTACACACACCACACAGACATTCGGTCACCTATCACTCAGAGACATTCAACGACATGGTGCGGTGGTAATCCACCATGAGAAAATATTGCACGCTATTATGCAAGCAGTAAAGCAATGACGCCACTACATCTTAGGTAAGGAGGCAATCATTCATTCTAATCACAAGCCACTTCAATTCTTGTATATGCAGATCAAGTTGGAGAATGCGTGCAACATGAAGTGGATGATTTACATGTAACAAGTCCATTTGGTAACAAAGCACAAGAAGGGTAAGGACATTAAGGTTGCAAATTTCCTTAGTCGACCATTGGTACATGTGCTCATCACAATGTTGGACATGCGTAATCACAATTTTGTTGACAAGGTAACTATATACTCAATAGATAAGTATCTTGTGGAAGCCTATATCGCCCTTGCACGGGGTGAACAGGTTTGGGAGTTTATATGTCCAACAAACTTCTCTACAAGCTTTGGGTATCTTTGTGTTCTAGATGGTGCACCTTGCGAGAGACTCAACAGGGAGGCTCACCATGCCAAGACAACAAGACACTTTGGCATTACAAAGCCCAATGTAGCATTACAACAACACTTCTAGTGGCTGCACATGTGCAAAGATGTTGAGCGCCACATCAAGTCTTCCTTTCCTTGTTGCATCGCCAAGCCCACGAACATGAAGCTAGGACTTTACACACCTCTATGGGTTACGTCTAGGCCATGGGAATCTATTAGCATGGATTTCATGATTGGAATTATTCTTACAAAACTCCATAACGACTCTGTGTTTGTTGTAGTGGATAGGTTTTCTAAGATGGTCATCATGGATGCCTCCAAGAAGGGCATCAATGCGCAGGAAATTGCGCACTTTTTCTTCGACTATGTTTGGGTTCATTTTGGTTGACCCACACCCATTGTTTTTGGCATAACCTGCAGTTTGTTAGTCTTTTTTGGCAAGCATTGTGGGACATGATGGATACACAGTTGGACCATTCTACAACATTTCATCCCCAAACAGATGGACAAATAGAAGTTGTCAACCACACCCTTGTTCATCTTCTGTGCATGTACAATAGCACACATCCATGCACTTGGGATGATAATTTGTTGTACATTTAGTATGCCTGTAATAGAGCTTTTCATAGCTCTTCGGGGCATACTCCATTCTAGACATATCTTGGGTTCCAACCAGAAACACCCTTAGACATATTCTACTACTCACCATTCGACATGGTGTCACGTGCACAAGAACGGGAAGTGGAAAAAGCGCAACAGTTTCTGCAACACATACAAAACACTCATCACCAGGCTTAACAGGGTCTCACATGCCAACAATTGAAGTACCAAGAGTGCCATGGCGCACAACACACACCTCATGAGTTCAAGGTGGGAAATAAAGTCTGATTGGATTTTCAAAAGGAGCGCTTCAAGGGTCCACATTGCAAGATCAAGCATTTGCACTATGGTCCTTATGCCATCGAGTGTGTAGTTGGAGAGAACGCTTTTGTTCTTGACCTACCGCAATATTTGGGTTTGCATCCAGTTTTTAATTTGGAACTTCTTAAGCCATACTATCCTGCTTTGCTTGAGCCAGATGCAGTGCAACATCCCTCAAATTTGGATCCTTAACACGTGCATCCAACACTGAAGGACTAGATTATTGAAGTGACAACAACACGCACCCAACAAGGCACACATTAGTTGTTTTGTGTGGTTAAGATGGGGAAATATGCTGATCAAGCCAAGTGGTACAACCTTTAACACCATTAAGTTCAGTTTCTATAGCTGACCGAAGATGTAGTGGGGACCATTGCTTCTCAAGAAAAGGCGAATCACTTGTGTGCAGCTTTTGCACGGGTTTGTGCACTCTCACTTGGACCTTTGGTTCACTGGGCATGTGGTATCTCGCAGCATGCACGCAACTTTGCAGTAACTCTCCAAGTTGCTGCATCACTTTGCCACTTGCTGCATAGAAGTCCAACACTGCACAACCACATCTGAATTCCACATGCATCACATCCACCTGTGGCGTGTGCGCATTGGCTGACTCGCCTTGCAGTATGACAAAAGATCTGGAAAATACTACCCTATATGAAGATTGAAATTTGAGAAGAAAATATTAAAAAAACTAAAAGAACTGTAATAAACTACCTTACAATAAACAATCCTCCTTGCTGCAAGCTCCTACTTCTTGGCACCAAATGGGCACTTGTAGTGGCATAGGGATTAGCAAAAGAATGGGGTTTCAGTTCTGAGAAATTGACTAAGTGAAGGTGAGAGAGTAAGGACACAATGAGAGGTAAGTGTGTTATTGTTGTTGTTATTTGCTTTTGACAAAATGAAGTGCGTCTTTAAGGGTTTCCACATACTTTTTAATTGTTTTTTTTAAAGTTCAAACTGACTTTTTTTAAAGTTAAAAAAAAAGGTTTTTGCTGTTTAGGACTCTGGGTCCTTGATCCGGCCCTGGTATGCTCGGCCCATGCCGGGCTGGACAGTATGGTGACCAGGACTGGGACCAGTACCCAGTATGTGTTGTACTGGACTGGTCCCCTTGTACCCAAGGACCTGGTAACTTAACTACAGACCTTGAAAAGTCATATTTTTGCTAATGAAAATATTGCTCAAAAAAGGTAATCTCGGTCCATAACTGTCCTCTGCATAGTGGTCTCTAGAATTTCAATGGAGTAATGATCAGTATGAAAAATTAAAGTCCCCTAGATCAAAAGTATAGCCATAAGTATCACCTTAGATGGAGGGGCCAGCTAGAGGTCTCTCCATCGGCCAACATGCAGAGAGTCTAGTTGCCAATTTAGTAATTCACCTGAGAGGAATCACCAACAGATACATGGTTGTGGGAAAGAATCGTTGAATCCATTCGTAAACTTGTCTCCAATGTTTTCAATATTTAGTTTCTTTTCTCACCTTTTGCTTGATAAACAATATTACGTAAACAGGCAGGAAATTATTTCCTGGAAATATGCCATGTTCATGCATTTCCAAATTGCAATAATCATGGGCCATGGGCCATGGTATGGTGGTCAGGGGGAGTGATTGCCATGATGATGACTGCTGTTCAAGCCTTTTCGGGAATGCTTCTGGTTTAATGTGGTTGTAATAATACAGGCCATGTGGGCAAGGCTCAGTACAAGTCCTAGGTGAACTTTGATGGAATAGATACCCCTCACACATGGCTTCTAGGTTGAATAGCATTTTATGCCTGTTAATTCATGTTCGCCGTGCACTAAATAGATGGTGGGAAGAATCAAATGCCGAGCTTGTCTTTCTCCAGCAAACCACTATTTGAGAGTTTCCTTGTGAAGAAATTAGATTCTCAATTGCAATTTGTTCCTGACAAATTTCTGGTTGAAACAATGGATATTTTTCCCAAATATTTTTTCTTCCAATGGCACCCCAAAAGATATGGATAAGGGTGTTTTCATGATTCCTACACGGAGGACATTAAGATGACGTTCTGTCTTGTCAACTGGATCACAGTTTCTGTGGTCACAAAATATGCATAAAGCATCCTGCAATATAATAACTTCTTTTTAGGGAGTCAGTGCTGCCATCAATTGCATATCCAATCGGTTTTTGTAAAAACCACTTAGAATACAGATCTGCATATTCATTTAAATTTAGAAAATTTGTCACTCAAATGAAGGCCTTTCTCCTGGCAAGTCGTGGACCCTTTTTTTTGGAAAAGAAGCTTTCAAGATAGCCATCCAATCTGCCAGCTTGTTGGTAAAAAGCATTATGTTGCATCAAGTCCTAAATAGGATGGATCATGATTGTATAATGGCAAACTTGTGGAATGCTATGATCTTTGAGGAATGGCTCTAATCTAATCAAGTCCTTGCTCTTCTTTTAAAGGGGAAAGCTGAGGGCCATACCACTCAACTGTCTATACATCAAAGCCAGCTTTGGTTAGGGACTATAATATGCTAAGAAATCTTTAGAAAAGTTCAGAAAGATGGATTAGATACCTGTGTGCACATTCTTGGTTGGGTAATCTTGGAATCACGAGTTTTTAAAATTGTAAAATTTTGGAGAAATGAATCATATATTGCTTCATGGAGGGATCAAGAGTTTCAATTTTGAAAGTATTTAACTTGAATAATCTTCTTCCAAAAATGATTTTACTAGGAAAATAACCCCATAATATATCAGCACATTGGGTACCTGAAAGGCATAATGACTTTCTAATTCCAATTCTTTCTTCTTAGGAGCACAAACTGCGTTCCAAGTCACTGGTCTTTAGATTTTTCTTTAACGATTGTCAGCCTTCCAAAAATAGACTTTAAATAGTTAAAGTTTTAACTAGCATTTAGAGTGCAGTGTTTGGGACACGAATAATACATCGAAGATAAGTAGGCAGTTGAAGTAAGACAGTTTTAAACACTGCTGTGCTTGCAGCCTAGTTCAAAAATTTTCACCAGATTGCCTATTTTTACTTTACTTACCTTCTGCAAACAAGGGTTTGGGTACTTGGCGTTTGGTTGAAGCAGTTTCAGAGTTACCCCTGGGTACCATTAGGAAGGATAGATTTCAGTAGACGTGACTTCAAGAGGGGTTGAGAGATCTGCTTTAACTTGTCAGAAGTATAGATAGTGGCTAACTTAGATTTTCTAAACTTATTTATAGCTCCACCTGTGGCACATAAAAAATAAGTAATAGCTTGATTCCAGGAGTTTTCTTTCTAGACCAAGGCTTCTCCTAATTGTATTCTTCATTTGCATTGAGCTGGTGCGACATTGTTTTCTCTTCCTCTATCTTGCAATCTTGAATGAATGAGATAATCACTGTAGCCAAATAAGAAGGTGCATCATGCTATGCATTAGTTGCTAAAATGTACAAAACTGGATAATTTTGTTTTTATATTGAGAAAAAAACTTTACAAAACTAGTTTATGTCCACTAATGGACAATCACACATACAACAAAGTTTGAAACAAATGTTTAAAAGCCCGAATCAAATGACTCCTAGTCAAAGTCCCCTCTACATCAAGTCCTTAGCTTTAGGTCCTCAACAAAAAGATCTCCTAACAAACTAGTTAAAGTCATGAAAACATGACAACTGCAGTACAGAGAGGAATAAATATTGTTCATCATGACGTTCAAACCTAGGTACATGCCACCATAAGCGCTTGTAGGAAGCAGATGGTTAGCCAAGGAAGAGTTCAGTGCAATCTGATTTGGTACCATCTTATTGGGCTCTCACACCACTAGAATCAAAAGAGAGTTCGTTATTAAGCTGCTGTTGTTCTTCCAGTTTTTAAAGCTCGTATCACATTGCCAAAGTCTGTCCCAACAGCCTCACCAAGATTCACGTTGTTTTCTTCAACAATCTTCTGTATGCTACCCTCAGATACTAGCTCAACATCATTGATGCCACCTTTTGAAGTACCTGGTTCTATACTTTGTCCCACCTGTACCTGCTCAAAGTATTCATTTCGCAACACAATCCAGCCCTCTGCATCAATATCATCTTCCTCTTCACTGGAGGCTTTCTGTATCCAATCTAGAACAGGAGCAATCCAAGGGAAGTCACCAGTGTCCACCAAATATTCAAGATATTTTAAGAAATCCATAATCGAGGAACTTCCTCTGCTCTGCTTCAGAGATCTTCATTTGAATATCAACTTGCATATAAACATAAAAGATGGCAACTTCCACGATGAAGTCAAGCACCCTCCTGTTGTCTAGAAAAATTCCATTCTTTCTTTATTTTCACATGAACCACAAGTTACAACACTTCTGTAGCAATAATAAGCCAAAGCTTTCTGTAGATAATGGAGACATGTCTATTACAACTAGTTATGCCAAAGACAACATCAGGCCAATCAATATATTTCTGAGCAAATTTGTGCCAGGGACTTAAAAACACTTTCCAGGAAGCTGTCGCAAAAGGGCAGTCGAAGAGCACATGCTTAAAACTTTCAACATCTGCACACACTGAACAAGGAACAACTGATATTCCACATTTAGCAAGAACAAAACCAACATGAAGTTTTTGATGTAGCAAGAGCTACCTGAAGCAAGTTTTTTAGGTTCAATGCAATAACACCACAAAATAGGGAATCTATTAGTCCTTCTTTTAAGATATTGAAGCACATACCACCTTTGCCTTTGATTTAAAAAAGGGAAAATTTCCTGTGAGAAGGCAGTAGAAGAGGGTCCCTAATTCATTTAACATTCTCCCATATTTCAGTATCAAAGTCCAAGCTAAGACCGTTTGCAGGAGGTCTCAACATCTTCTTCAGGATAGTGTAAGTTTTGTGCTGTGTTTCTGCCAGCTTATGTACTACCTTTCCATCAGTTCATGAAATCTGCATACCATTGGCATATTTATCAGCAAGGGTTTTCACAACTTTAGCAAACGATGCTTTAGTAAAGCAACCCCTAGCATTTGCAAGTGCCTTATTTACACAAAAAAAATTCCACTAGATAGATCTGAAGCCCTGACACTTATTATCAAGCCAAGAAAACACTCTGCATGACAATCACATGCTTTGCTCACTCCCAAGGCCTCCAAAGGGAACAAAAGATGCTAGATCCTGCAGGTTTGACTGAGAATGAACCTAGCAATAGATCAATGGGATTCAACTCTTTCCACGAAGGCTTACCTTTAGGAAAGCCATTTCAAATGTTGTATATGACCAACACTTTCCAAGGCTTACAGCCATTAAAATATATCATGATCCACTTTACAGCTGAGGTGATGCATTGTAACCAAAGATTCTTTAGGCCAAGACCACCAATCTTCTTGGGCTTATTGCAAATGTCCACTAAACATGTATCTTCCTTTTAACCCTGCAGTCAGACCAAAGAAAATCCCTGATTATCTTGTGCAGCCTATCGACATGACAGTTACTGATTAACCAACAAGAGGCATGATATACATTGTCGGAAGATAAAACCTTCTAGCAAGGTTGATATCTTATAGACATAGACAGTTACCCTGCAATTTAGTGACTTTCTTATTAATTTTGTCAGATGCCCATTGCCACATATCTTTAAAACAAGGGTTGAGAGCAGAGGGAATCCCCAAGTATCTGACCAATTTGTTTGGACCTTCCCAATCCCATCCCAACCTAATCACCCACTCTGGTGGTTTATCTTCCCATCTTAACATAACAAACTTACTAATGGCTATTTTTGAACCAAAGGCACCACAATTTAACTCAAGTCTTTTATTTAGTTCGTTAAAATTCTCTTTTAACACTGGAAACAATGAAGTATCATCAGTAAATTGCACCTCCATTAATTTATCCCGACTAGGAAGGGCAATACCTCTTACACGTGGTCCAAGATAAGGTTCTCTTAACAAGAAGTGTAAGGCTTTGGCTCCGATAACAAACAAGGAGGAAGAAAGTGGAAAAGCCTATCTAATAGATCTCTGTAGATCAAAAGAGTCTTCAACTCCGCATTGACCTCTACCTGAAAGGAGGCATTATGAAATGAAACCATCACCTTCCTGCAGAATTTGTCCACAAACCCCAAAGTCTTAAGCATCATTAAGATGAAGGGAAAAAATGGACAAATTATTAAATTGGATAGCTTTTATAGAAGTTGCACATGAGACTTATTTGTCAAGATGGATACTTTGGTGGTCCATAGAATTGCTGAACAGTGACAATCACTCATTATGACATTTAAAGCCTTTTCCTTATAAGAATTTTTTATCACGTGCTTTCTCCACCTCTATCTTCGCTAGCCATGTTGGGTCCTAGCTTTCATAACAGGATGAATAGTCTATGTAATGACTGATACGGTAATGTTTTTTCTGCCTAGGGACATAGGCTGTTAGGTTCTTGGAAATCAATTTACGAACTAGTGGCAACAAGTACTTCCTGTAATTTTATAGCTGACATTTCTAAAAGAAATAGGTTTCCATTTCGTTAGTTCTTCAGAATTGATGTCTCTGGAGGTTAATGCAATTAAGGTAGAGTTAGCGCGATGGGCAATTTTTCCTGTCAACTGATCTTCTCTTACTACCTAATATGATAATGAGGCCTCCTTGTTACCTAAATGAGGTTAATTTTGTTTTAATATAAAACCCATCCAGGTTGGAAGTTTATAATCTTTCATACTTTCTATGGCTTCTAGTCTTACTCCACTAATACTAATATTTAAAGCTCAGCTTCAGGTTTATAATCAGGGAAGAGGGGGAAAATTCTAGAGAAAAGAATATTACCTGCCCGTTCTTGTTCCACTGAATAGCCCTATACAGTCCATAGCTCTTCATGATAATTAGCCATTTCATCCTTAATGGTTTGTTGATCCACGAGTACATTCGCATTATCCCTGACAAAAGAGGTATAGGAACAATTCCTCTTACCTGAAACAAAAGCTTGATAAATTTTAAGCTCTCTTCAGCTTTCTTATCACAATGAATTTTAGCCAAGGTCTAAATTTTCTTATTTTCGGTCAAATTAAGTTCTTGGCATTCAAAATTTACATAATTTGTGCACAAATCTGTAGACCGCAACCTTTTCAAATATCCTCCAACCAAACTTTCTTTGACCAAGCATTGACTTCAAGCTATTCCTTGATGACGGGTCCAGTAGTAAGACCCAAAACATTGGGACTTAAAGTTCATCACACAGATTTTTCCAGAACACTCTCTTACATTGATGTGCGAACAATCTAATCTTTCCCAAAAAAAAAAAAACGCTTGTGCCTTATTTTTTATTATGCTAATAATTGAAGACCATCTACGTTTAGGGTATACCAAAATTTTAACATGATCAGCTGCTTTATCCCCATTGCCAGATAAGAATAGAATGATGCTCATAGTCATGAAGCTTAACACTGAATCTAGAAGGATACCATAGTTGGGGCTGTCCGGTGCTCGACTTGCTAACCTTTGGAGGATTTGGAGACGATGAGAGACATCCCCTGAAGAAATACAGGCAGAAGAATGGTTCTCAAACAAACAAGTTTTAGATCAACAGATAAACAAATTTTTACCAGGCACCCCTCTAAATTCAGCACTGATTCTCTTATTTGTCCAGTTGTTTTGCAGTAGGCCATTACATTCAATTTTAAATACTAATCGGCTCAATTCTCTTCTTCAGACTGAAATTATTTCTGTACACACCACATTGGCTTTTTTTCTTCTTGAATTAGATTTGTATGGATCTGAGTGATTAATATCAAAATCATGTAGGCGAGCAGCCTTTAAGACTTGAAAGACTGATTCCCAAAACATCACCTATCTGTAGGGGTAACTGGAACATACACACTTAGATAATGCTTTCATCCCTTAAACTATATGCAAAAAACTGGCCAAAATCCATATCTATTATAATACAATTACTAATAAACGGTGCCATCTCTCATTCTACATTCAAAAAGCTTCATTCAACACAAATTCATATACAGCATGTATGGATGACATCCCAGATCATAAGCAGTGAAATAAAATTAGTAATTGAGAGTACAAAAGGTGGGATGCTGTAAGAATAACCAAAATGGTTGCCACTACCTGATTATTAGCTTACTTACACAATTATCCTTTCCTGTAATCCCAACAAAACTCAATGTTCCCTGTTGAAACATCAAACTTCAAAAACATACTTAAATAAAGACCTGAACTATACAATATTTAGAAAATAGCATCCCTACCTACTTCTTGGGTTTATCACAATTTAAAAGGAGCGATTGTTTTTGGCATTGATGGTAATAAAATTGGGACATATTCCACCATGGATGATTTAGATTATTCCCTTTGCAACCACCTGGAGGGCTTCCATTATCACATCATCCATATTAGTTACAATCCCCAATATTTCAAATTTTTATTTTTCTGACCTCGGCATGTCACCTCCGAATCTATTCCCCATGGAAATAACAACTTCCTTGGCTCATCTCGCACTGCATTTGGTTTTCCTTACCATAAGTTAAGTATTCAGTTCTTTTAACAGTTGAAAGTTGAACCACTTCATCTATATATTCTCCATTCTTTCTTGACTTGTACCACTTGTACTACAGATATTAATAAATTCCTATTAGCTTTGGTTCCTCTTCTTCGAACTGTCACACACTTCTCATTGAGAGGATTTCATGTCTCTTTTAAGAGGGTTATTTGAAAAACTACTTTTAATATACAAAACATAGTTCTTAATATATCAGATATTGTTTTTGTCTCCTTTTTAGTGTGCACTCAGATTTATTTATCTAAAAGCACGTCTTACTTACTAGCATCCTCTTTTATAATTTAGGAGAATTCTCAGTCACTATGTTGTCTTGCAGATATCTCTTGAGATCTCAACCAATAATAAAGATGATTAATTGAAAAGTAAATAATGCAAGTATGGTTGCAATTTAAGCTACTCACAACTAGAAGGTATCGACGATATGATTTTTTTTCTTTTATCATGGTTTTGCTGGTAGTTACACTGGTGTATGATGTAATAGAACATCAAATGCACGTGAAGACAACCTCCTTATATAGAGAACTAAAAGAAGGAATCTACATGTATCAATTGGAAAGGTATGCGGTCAAAGGGAAAAAGAGCATATAGTTTACAAGTTTCAGATGTTGCTGCATCTACTTAAGCATACCTTCTAGAGCCTGGTACCAAAAGATTGCAATTTTTATCATTTTACAACTTTTTGTGAGGTGCATTGGTATTTATCGACATATAGTTAGTGATGACAAAAATATACTAAAAATCAAATTGAAGATGAGCTTCACATAGTTGCTCTTTATTTTGATTCCAATTTTATAATTTCTAATGGTAGACAACTTGTCCCTCTGTACAAAAGATCATTTAATTCTGAGCCAGCATTAAAGTGATCCGTTGTCTTCAAATTTTGGTCAATATAGGGAAAGAAGAAAAGATTTATTTTGTTTCGATAGACAATTTTTTTTTGGAATATAGTGCGTTATAAGTTCATAAGAATGTTAATGAATGTGTAAACAGGGGCTATAAGATTGGGTGCTAGTATGAAAAGATTTTCAATTTGAATGGAAAACTAAACTACAGAATTTGTTAGTTTGGCAATAGTGAATGTTCAAATATGAAGTGCTCACTCGAATATAAAGACATAAACTGGGTGGTGATCTTGATAATAGAAGATAAACAACATAAGATTTAAAATTAAACTTGTTGGGTGGAGCTATTGAGTGAGTTGGAGCAGCAAAATGCAAATGGTATTTGGGTTATCGTTGATAGAGGTTCAATATATGGTGGCAATTCAAGCAAAAGGTAAGAAAGTTTTCCACAAACTTATTCAAGGAAATTGAATTCTCACAAGAGCTGTCAACAATAATATTGTCTTCTATCAAAGTAGTCACTGAGCAAAGTTTCTCACTTACCATGCCATAGCAAAACAATATAAACAATCTAGAGGACTGAACATACAATCTCTATGGAATGGTGAAATCATTTGACTATTCAAAGGAGTAAAATGAGAGTAAAGAAAAAAGTCAGAAAATTGATTACATTTTACCAAGAACTCATGTTCCATGGGCACTAGTGAAACACTAAATGTAGACTGAATATATTTCTTTATTTATTATGGATCTCTCTCATGTGCAATGTTTTGTTTATTCCTTTTTGTTATTTTCATACTATTATTTTTATATCAGGTGAATATCCCATGTTGTGACCTGCATTGTGTGGATTGTTTCCAATTACAAAGGGTGTAACTGTGAGCAGTGATCTGGAATTGACTTTCCTTCCAAGATCTATATAGTTATTTTGTTTACCATAGATGCCTATGATCTGTCTCTTTTTCTTAATTGATGAACATTTTTGCCCAGAGCTATGAACCGGTATAACAAATGGCCATAACTGACCTCAATTCTACATAAATGGCCACAACCAGTTTCAATTCCACCTAAACAACCACAATCAGCCTCAATTCCACATAAATGACCACCACTGGCCTCAAACGCCCAACGAGATTTGAACTTGGGTGGGGCTGGGCACAACCAGCCCACTTAACCAACCCATGTCCATCTCATTGGTGCCTATGCTCTATCTCTTATGTGCAATGTATTGTTGATTCTTTTTTATTCTTTCCTTACTATTATTTTAATATCCAAGTAAATGTTCCATGTTGTGACCTGCATAGTGCGGACCATTTTCAATTCCAAAGGGTGTAACTGTGAGCAGTAGTCTGGAATTGACTTTCCTGCCAAGAGCTACTTGTACAAGAGAGAAAAATTGGACGCTTGAAATAAATGTCTAAAATGAAGAGCCAGTAAAACAATGTTAAATCTCATATAAATAATAAATCTGATTTTGCCCTGAATATGACAAGTCTTAAGGAAATAATGACTAGCTGGTCTTGTTCTGCCTCTCATGTGCAATGTTTTGTTGATTCTTTTTTAATATTTTCTTACTATCATTTTTATATCTAAGTGAATATCCCATGTTGTGACCTGCATTGTGCAGATCGTTTCCAATTACAAAGGGTGTAACTGTGAGCAGTGATCTGGAATTGACTTTCCTTCCAAGATCTATATATTTATTTTGTTTACCATAGATGCCTATGATCTGTCTCTTTTTTTTAAAATGATGAACACTTTTGCCCGGAGCTATGAACTGGTATTACAAATGGCCACAACTTACCTCAATTCTATATAAATAGCCACAACCAGCCTCAATTCCACATAAGCAACCACAACCAGCCTCAATTCCACATAAATGACTACGACTGGCCTCAAATGCCCAACGAGATTTGAACCTGGGTGGGGCTGGGCACAACCAGCCCATGTCATTCTCATTGGCACCTATGACCTATCTCTTATGTGCAATGTATTGTTGATTCTTTTTTATTCTTTCCTTACTATTATTTTAATATCTGCGTAAATGTTACATGTTGTGACCTGCATAGTGCAGACCATTTTCAATTCCAAAGGGTGTAACTGTGAGCAGTGGTCTGGAATTGACTTTCCTGCCAAGAGCTACTTGTACAAAAGAGAAAAATTGGACGCTTGAAATAAATGTCTAAAATGAAGATTCAGCAACAATGTTAAATCTCATATAAATAATAAATCTGATTTTGCCTTGAATATGGCAAGTCTTAAGGAAATAAATTAATAATGACTAGCTGGTCATGGTTGGTTATTATATAGCTCACAACATCAACAAACATCATTGTGTAAGACATGCAAAACTTCACAATTTTTCTAATTTAAGATATCTTTTGTTACTTATAAATAAATTATTTTAAACATACCTTGGGCACTAAACCTCTAATACTATAACATATAGTAAATAAAATCCCTTTACATGATGCAATACACTTCTTAAAGTTTAAGCTTTGGTCCCTCAGGATTGGTGTTACATGAAATTGTTTTGTAAGCCTTGAAGATTACAGGATTTCAAACATGTTCAAGTTCTTTCAAATTTCGATTTCACGCATCAGTCTCTGGGATTTGATTTCATAAATACATAAGACACTATCACCATCATAAATGTATGTATTTAACATATGTTTTGATAATTATAAATATGTAACAGTACTGATTATAAAACATGTCACAAGCACTAAATCTCTAATACTTCGCCATATATGATATCAGGTAAATATCCCTTCACATAATTCAATCGACTTCTTCAACCTTTGGTCCCTCATTATTGGTGTTATATGGGGTTGTTTTGTAAGCCTTGGTGATTATAGGATTACAAACATGTTCTAGGTCCTTCAACTTTTTTTCATACTCATCAGTATCTGCCAACTGATTTTTATCCAGCCATTCAATTGCGCTCTTGATAGATTTCTGCATTTTTTCCTTGTCAGAAGAGCTTAGCTTCTTACCAAATTTCTCATCCTTGATAGTATTTCTCATGTTGTAGACAAAGTTCTCCAATGAATTTCTGGCATCTGATCTTTTCTGGACATCTTCATCTTCTTCTTTGTATTTCTCTGCTTCCTGCACCATTCTTTCAATCTCAGCCTTGCTCAATCTACCCTTGTCGTTGTTAATAGTGATTGTATTCTTAATACCTGCTGTCTTGTCTTCGGCACTAACATTGAGGATACCATTGGCATCGATTTCAAAACAAACATTAATGTGAGGGACCCCTCTTGGTGCAGGGGGAATGCCAGACAACACAAACTTCCCCAGGAGATTATTAGCTTTGGTCTGAGCTCTTTCACCTTCATATACCTTAACCAGGACAGAGGTCTGGTTGTCTGAATAAGTAGTAAAGATCTGCTCCTTCCTGGCAGGAATAGTAGTGTTCCTGGGAATGAGAACAGTCATCATTCCTCCTGCAGTCTCCAGTCCCAGGCTGAGGGGTGCCACGTCCAAGAGCAAAACATCCTGCACTTTTTCACTGGTTTCTCCATTTAATATGGCAGCCTGCACTGCTGCACCGTATGCAACAGCTTCATCAGGATTGATGCTCTTGCACAGTTCCTTACCGCCAAAATAATCCTGTAAAAGCTTTTGGACTTTTGGAATTCTGGTGGATCCTCCTACCTGTTAGAAAATATGCATCCAGTTATTAGAAAAGCCAGATGCATTTAGCATGAATAGCATGTTATTAACAATAAAATAATAACCATGATTGGTTTTCGCATCAGGTTGTGTTCTCTAAATATGTTTGAGAACATGAAAAGCAGTTGTATAAGCTGATAGTGCATGTTCTTGCTCTCGAACACAATCTTAAAGAACTTGCAGAGCATTTTGATTGGATGATCTGATAGTGCATGTTGACGCCTTATTTTAGAGTTGAAAACAATTTAAAAGTAAGCAAAGGGATTCTCTACAGAGAATTGAAGAGATTTTATTAAGAATAAAAGGTGTTTATGGACTTTGAATTTACGTGGAATCTACAGTATTTGTATTGGTATGTGTGGAAGAATGATAATAGAAATTCCGAGTGTTAAGGATTTTTTAAAAAAGTAAAATGAGGGGTTCCATTGGGGCCCTCACCTGGAAAGAAAGAAAATAATAAAACTTGCCACCTGGCTGTACAAAGAAAGACCAAAAACTGCACTTTGCAGTAGCTCACAAAACAGCCCATTAACAGGCCTCCTCAGGTACCAAACAGAGGGGGTTTAACCCAATCCCATGTTTGATCTGAGGGTCACATGATAGGAAGAGAGCACCTTCCCATGCTCCTTTTCTCTTCTTGACCTCTGTCCACCCATGATCATAGGACCCCACAACAAGCTCCCCCAAGGAAGGTTGTGAAGGGGTCATAGAACCCAAGGAAACATAATTCAAACCAGCAGCTGGTTGCTTTAGGCAAAGCTTGACATCTTGAGGTAGAAAGGAGGAAGTGAGAGACCCTTCACTTGTGGGAGGCTTCACCACCTGCACTTTAGAGACAGAGCCAACAACCGAAGGCTTCAAAGGTGCTGCCTCAACAGAAGGCACCAGATGTTGAGACGACTCTGAAGTAGGCATCAAAGGTATCTCCTCCTTACTCAGAGGAGTGCCTTCCTCTTTAGCATCCAAGTCGCGAGAAACCAGACCCATGAAATGGTGGTGAGCCTCAACCCCGTGCCACCACGTAGACTGAGTTTTTCCACCATTATTCCTTTTACTATCAAAAGATTTGGAAGAACTGTAAGACTTATCAGCCTTCCGTTTAGGGCAAGCCGCAACCAGGTTTCCATGAGAAAAACAAGAGTGGCATAGGAAGGCCACACCCTCATAATTGATTTTTTGCTTCCAAACCCTGTCCTCCACCCTTTGCAAAATCAATTTCAAAACACAGCCAAGCAAAAGTATTAAATTGCTAGTGAGTGGTTTCATGGCAGCAGAAATGGAATTTCTGAAGGGCATTTCCAATAGCCTGCAAACTGGGAGAGCCCCAAAACCGCAAGGGAAGGTTCAGAAACCTCACAACAGAGTAGAAGAAATAGAATCCGAAGAGGGGTCAAAAGAGGGAAACCAGGTTTTAAACACAAACCAGCCCCATCCCAAAACTAGGGCCCTGGTTGAAGGATGAGGTCATGATCCCCAGCTGATTCACATTCCACTATGAAGAGACCACAAGCACATGGATAGCTGTAAATCTCTTTAGAGAGAAGGGGTTTCCAAAAAGATGCAACCCACCTGTGGAGATCCAAGAGCCTATGCCAAAGGCCATTAAATCTGCAAACCAGACCATGGCTCTTGTAATAACCCTCTTGATTAGGAGACTCTTAAATAACAACTTCTTGCCCTAGCTCAAGAATTGGAATGAAAATTGTTTTTTCCACCACATAACGGCCGCTTGGCACATGTTGGAGAGATTTTGCAATCGAGGCTGAAGTAGGCTGCTTATGGGCATCCTTGAATGATGGCAGATCAACCGCAAGAGAGGACACAGAAGTGGCAGGTGCGTGAAGAGGAGAACAAGCAGTAGGCATGGCAGAAGGAATAAGTTTAAAAGATAGCTGGGGAGAAATAGCCACGGCAAACTTGCCAACAGCGAAGCAGCCAAAGTCTCCTGAGCAGGCAAAAGGTCTTCAATGAATCTATCCGCTTGGGGAACATATGCGATTTCATCAGCCATGTTGTGCACAGTAATCTGCTTCATGGGTGCAGAAGACAGCAGAAGGCTGACATGGTGTGCAAGAGAAGTAAGATCCACTTCAGGTGCCGCCACTAAAGCAGTTGGGCCGTAGCAGAATGCTTCATTGCTCAGGGCTTGGAATTTTGTTTTGAATGTGTTATCTAATATTTTGAGTGTTAAGGATTATTTAGCATGTATTTCTAGTTTATGCCATTATATATTGAAGCATACTTACCAAATCCGGCCATATCTGGACAAAATCCGGCCGGATCCGAATCTTTTGGCCAGCCCAGATAAGTTCGTCTGGGTCGGCCCTCTTTTTTTTCAAATAATTTTATTTTTTATTTTTTAAGGTTTTTAACCCGAAAAAATGCCCAGAAACCGTAAACATGCTATAATATTAACATTTCATATTGTTTTATTAGTTTTGCATATTTTAAAACTATGCTCATACATATATCTGTATATATGCTGGATTGGGTTTTTCCGAACTTTTTCAATAATTTCAGATTTTGGATTTTTTGGCCCTCCAGAATGGATCTGGATTTCCGAATTTGGTAACTATGAATTGAAGAGACAAGATGCCAAACAAAATTTTCTATTGGGCTTGCAGGTCAAGATGTCACCACTGCTGGCTAAAGTTGTCAGGGAGATATAAACATGCAAGTCCCCATTAAGAAAATCATCCTTATGGTTAAAGAGGAATTGCTGTTTGAAACAGGATAAAAGAATCCAGGCAAGGTAAGTCAATTCAATGGGAGGCCTCAATGGAACAAGGTAGGTTAGAAAGGTTACTAGCCAAAGATGAGTGGACGAAACATGAATGGGTCTCCATGGAACCAGGTAGGTTAGAAGCCAACATTGAGGGTAAAAAACTTGAATGGAATGTCTCAATGGAATAAGGTAGATTAGAAGAAGGATTGCTGCACAAAATTAAGGTAAGGCATTATGGAGCAAGTCAGGTTATAAGCTGAACATGACTGTATAAAACAATCATAATGCTTAGTAGAGCAAGGTAGGTCATCAAGGTTGATGGAATTGCATGGACCAGCTAGGATTTGAACCTAGGATCTCCTAGGTGCACTTCTGAGTGCTCTACAACTGAGTTATCAGATTTCCTCATGTTTTTCTTTACATAAGTTCTGTTCCTCGGCATGTGTATTGACCCATCAATGCCCCTGTCAAGCCCTACATTAACCACACACGACTTGAGTTGACGTAGCCTTGCCATGTTTTATACCACTGAGTTATCCATGCTTCACATGTTACTGAACATCTAACCTTTTACAGGATTTGGGTACTTATTTCTGGAATGTGAATTAACGACCTTCAAACAAGCCTGACATGACATGATAAAATAAAGATAAGATTTGGTATAGCAAGACAGGTCATTGAATGAGTGCATAGAATAAAGTTAAGGTTTAGAAGAGCAAGGTAGGTCAGTGAATGCATAAACAAAGATGAGGTTTAGCAGAGCAAGGCAGGTCACTCAGGCAGCTGGGAATGGAGAAGGATAGGTGACTAACAAATAACTCCACATCATCAATGCAGATACCTTGATTTCTTGGTGCAAGACAACCATGGAATGCGTCTTATTAATTCAACTTGGATTAATAGCTCGAATCGGTAATTGTAATGGCATTGGTTCTAAAAAGGCTAGTTGCAGAGGTTGGGTTGGACAGGTTGTATGGGCTATGCCATAGTGGCAGGGAGCATTAAGAGGTTTACCATAATTTTCGATAATGCTAATTGGGAAGAGATCATACACCAAAATTTTGCTTCTGATTGCTTCAGATCTATTTCTTGTGTTTGACATATATGTTCTAAGTATTTATGTGGTTCAATTTTTCTGTGTCTGTTCTGTACCCTTACAACTTTGCTGGTAAAACAAATTACTAAGCCTCTTGAACTTAGGATTTTAATTGATTCATACAAGGCTTGAATGGTTAAATTACTTCAATGCATCTGTTTCTGGGAAAACCAATGGTTAGCTAGCTTGCGGAATGTTTCAGTATCTATGGTTATATATAGTCTATATGTTTAGCCTGTATTAGTTGCATTTATCAATTATTAAGTTTATATATCTATTTTCTATGTTAAAGGGGTTTGAATATTGTGGATTCTCATAGAAGGCTGATGTATGGCCCAGATTATATATAGATGTTTCAGATGGCCTGGAAGCACTAGGCAATGGTCAGACTGATACCCATTTAGAATGGTTTTATTGGAAGGACTTATAATATAATATGCATAATACTTCCTAAAAATTGTACTTCTCATTAGCTTTGAGTTTTGCATGACTTGGGTTTTGCAATAGTACTTACCAGAACGACTTCGTTGATGCGAGACTTGTCCATCTTGGCATCCTTGAGGCATTTGTCGACAGGCTCGATACATTTCTTGAACAAGTCTACATTGAGCTCTTCAAACTTGGCTCTGGTTATTCTTACATGGAAGTCGATTCCTTCGTGCAAGGAGTCAATCTCAATGGAAGTCTGAGTAGCGGTGGAAAGGGTTCTTTTGGCTCTCTCACAAGCCGTCTTTAGGCGCCGCAATGCCTTGGTATTGGCACTGATGTCCTTCCTGTGTTTTCGCTTGAATTCTTGGACAAAGTGATTCACCATCCTGTTGTCGAAGTCTTCACCACCCAGGTGGGTGTCTCCTGCTGTGGCTTTCACCTCAAAGACTCCTCCAGCTAGGGACAGGACCGATACGTCAAACGTCCCTCCTCCCAGGTCGAAGATAAGGATGCTTTTTTCTCGGTAACTGCCAGTCTCACTCTTTTGGTCTAGGCCATAGGCTATTGCTGCCGCGGTGGGCTCGTTGATAATTCTCATGACATTGAGCCCAGAAATGGCTCCGGCGTCCTTGGTGGCTTGCCGCTGCGAATCGTTGAAGTAGGCTGGAACTGTAATTACTGAGTTTTTTATTGTTTTGCCTAGGTAGGCTTCAGCAATCTCCTTCATTTTGGCTAACACCATGGAGGAGATTTCTTCTGCAGAGAGTTTCTTTGTCTCTCCTTTGTACTGGACTAGGATCAGAGGCTTGTCCCCTTCTCCTGCAACAACCTTGAATGGCCAGAGTCTCATGTCTGCTTGCACAATTGGGTCACTGAACTTTCTGCCAATCAAACGTTTTGCATCTGCATCATCAAGATCAATCATTACTCAGATGTAAAACCATATTTATGTGTGGATGTCTGTATGCATGTACCAACGCAAGAAGCCATATGACCTGAGAATAAATTTGTAAAGTGTTTACTCTGTTTAAAACTTTTTTTAAAAGAGTAACTTCCCTGAATTTTCAGAGAGTACAATTTTTGCGGTTTTTGAAATATTGAAGTTTGATGGAATCAGCTGCAGCATGACAGTATGATCAATAGCTCTGTTTATAGACCAGAACTGAAATATGGAAGGAAACTTATCATGCCACCCATTAAACATTAGTGTACGATATGAGAATACATAAATTTTTTTATATAATTTATCTCCACAGATCGTGTGAAGATGGGCCACTGCAACATTTTCAAAGCAACGGCCAAAGTAGGATGTTAAATCTCCTCTTCATTTGTGGATCTAGGACCTATTTTTATTCTGGCAACCTCCTATGGTACTATTATTACTCATTACACCAAGTTGAACCCATCATGTATATAGTATGCGCCTAGACTCCTCTCTAGACCCTGTTGTTTATAACTTGTAATCTTCTCTGCAACCTTACACGAGTTGGACAGCTAGGAAGATTAAAAATTAAGTTTTGGACAGCTAGGAAGATTAAAAAATAAGTTTTCTTAATCATACTCTTAAGTAAACAGTATTGCAAATTCTCTGACATCATAAAATCAATATTTAATAATTTCCATGAAAGGGATGAATTATTTATAAATCCACAGCTACCTTTCTAGTTGTTTGCTTTGCAGATAGAACTTTCTTATTAATAAAATCTTCCAAATAGCTCTACGGTTTAATTGTTTAGATACGCTGTTAAATGATAACCAATCGATTTATAATATATTAATTTCATTCCTAATTTATATCAGCCTGCAAAATTCAACATTTATAAAGGGGATATGCAATCATCCAAAATTAGAGATGAGACCAAAAGTTCACAAACCAATTTATCACCCATCTCAGCAAAATTATAATCAACACTACCTTAGCCATAATCTTTCAGCTAAGCTTCACTTTCCACTCTACATAAAAAATCTCTCTAGCCCTATAAACCACAATAAAATGTTGCTTTAAACCTCATATCATTTGACAACCATCTGAAAACTAATCATTTTTGTGGCTGACATTTTTGCATTTAACCAATGGTTTGCTATTTATGTTAAGAGTTTCATAAATTGCTGTTGGTCATCTTAATGAGTAGAGTTTTAATAAATTACTAAGCTAAAATCTTATGACGTTGAAAATCGTAAGGAAAAGAAGCATTGAAATTAATTACCGAAGACTGTATTTGTAGGATTCATGGCAGCTTGATTTTGGGCAGCCTCCCCTATGAGACGTTCTGTATCAGTAAAAGCAACGTAGGATGGAGTGGTGCGGTTGCCCTGATCATTGGCAATGACTTCCACACGGTCATATTGCCATACTGCTACGCAACTGTATGTTGTTCCCAAGTCTATTCCTATGGCTTCTACTTTACTCTGTGACTCGGATCTAGGCTTGGCTGCAACCATCTTATGATTGATTTTTTTTACTTCAACTACAATGAAATGAAAATGTTAGAGCAGTGTTAGCAATGGTGAAAGAAAGAACACTATGCACACTGTTTTGGGGTTGTCATGGAGTTGGGTAGCCTATTTTTGGGGTGTCATACGGTCCATGAGAATCAGAATCATAGAGAGATAAGATGAAACGAAAGGTGTATTGATGCAAAGGTTTAAAGCAAAAGCTAAATTCCAGCTGATATAAAATTCTAATTCCTTTACAGCACAGAATTTGTCCTGATTCTTGATTGATCTGAACCCACCAAGCAGCTTGGATCGTTCATGAAGAAATAGAGCTCAAGTTGTAGTGTAGATTCTTCAAAACCATAACCAATTGCATATAAGAAAACATCTTAATTGAAAATTTGAACTTTCAATATGTAGGTGTATATATACATTTTATGTAAATGGAGATATGTGTATATTATATACACATTGGTGCATTTAGCATAATGGGATTGACAAACTGAGTTTGATTGTGAAGTCTAGACTTTCTATTTAATAAAACATTAGAGTAGTTTATAAGGTGAGTGGAAAACAATTCTTTTGTAGGCTTTTACAAGGGGACTTCCAAGTAATAAATTGACTCCTGTTTTCCCTATGACACAAAAATAGGTGTGTGTATGTGTGTCTATATATATATATATACACACAAAATGATGCTTCATTATGGCACATAAATATATTGCCCCTGCCATATTATTCACACATATCGTATGCCTAATGACAATTCTCTACAACATACGCAATAACTAGTCATTGGCTATTGGCTATAGAGGGGTTATTGATTTTGAGAAACCTTATGATTCTATTAATGGCTCAATTTCTATTTATATTAATAGAGCAGCAAAATATGATAGGCAAATCTAGTGTCTTTTTGACAACACCAACAAACTCATTAGAGGGATTTTTGCAAAATGTAAGAGTAATAGTACTATAAAAACTAATAATAATAATATTATAGAAACTCTTTTGGAAACTATAGATAGTTGAGACATTTTAGATGGTCCTTCTATATGTGCACAACATTTGACTAAAATTTTGACGTTGGTTAAGATATCTAGACATCAAAATCAGAGGTTTTGGAGGCTAAAAAACGTGGAAACGTACGTTGAAAGTCTTTGGTGAAAAATTCTACATTAAATTTGACTTCGAAATTTTGATGTAAAATCAATGTAAAGACGTGGGACTTTTGACTTTGTTGATTGCTTTGTTTGGGGACAATTTCCACATGTTCTCATTTGTTTTGACAAACACATGTATGTGGAAATTGTGATGTGGTACAATGCAGGTTAGAATTTCAACATTAGTCCAATATTAAAAAAAAGAAGCAAAATATTTGCACAACTATAAATGCCTTGTTGTAGTAATAGCTACCATTATTAATATAGCCATGCTTTGTATACTGCAATCATTGCATTCAGTGCAACAACATTTGGATGCAGTTTGCTAAACAATTAACATCTCTTCTCTATGCTGCCACATTTTGCATATTTTGATGGATGCACAATTTTCAACCGAGATTGCATTAGAGGGTGTGTGCCTTGCATAATATTTTGAGGTTGCCACATGGTGCAGTTCACGATAAGGGGTCCTAGTGAAGGGATGCCCTTGTCTGTGCAACAAAAGTCACACATCAGAAAACAACGTTAATCTCTTTATTTATTATTTGAAACAAAGCCTATACATCTATATCCCTGGTGATTCTCTACTTTACTTTGTCGCTTCCTCTAATTATAACTCTAGGCCTCTTCAGGGTTTTACATTACTTTTTATTGTAGACACTACAACCTTCACTCTGAGACTTCTTTCTTTGATCTCTACTATGGCCCCTCACTTTTTATCTCTGCTTCCTACTTGTAGGTTTAAAGCTCTGTTGTTTATGAGATCTCCCTTTCTTCCCCCATCCTTCCAATGCCAACCTCATCGTTGATCATCTAATGTCGGCTTTTCCAATAATCTCCTCTCTACCCTATTGATTCCCTTCAATCTGCCAACCTTGATCTCTGCTATCCATTTTACCCTGATTGAAAAGATCCCACCTTACACTTGCATGAGATCCATGCTTTTTCCTTAGAGAAAGTTCTCCTTGAATTCAAGGTATGAGATCCTATTTTGCTTTTCCCACTTATCTCTTTTTCAAGCTTTCTATTAATTGTGTGTGATTTCTAGGAGATTTACCTTAATAACATGCAAATAGTTGGATTAACTACTGCATGGTGACCATGAGTTGAAATCTTGCTTTGAGAACTTCCAACGAGATCTTCAACGCTTTATTTGGTGTTTTAACACAAAAATTGTGGCTATGCAAAGATCTCTGTGTTGTTTTTCCCTCACTGTGACTATATTTGAACTTGTGACCACATGGAGCCCTTGATCATGTTATGTGGCATGATCCTAGTGTCTCTATTTAATGGGCTATGAAGGTTCCCAATGATTTTTGTTGATTTATCAATTATAATATATTAAATTTCACACATCTAGCCCTTTTACATTATTGTTGCTCTTTTTGTTTGCGGACCCATGACCCAAGTTAAATCCATTTTTGGATGGTAACACTTTGCACTATTGTGATGACTAACAATCCCTTGTGATTTTAACACGTGTCGCAATCTTGGGCGTCGGGCCTCACATGATTGTGTTTTGACCCTGAGGAAGGAAATCAAGACCATGAACCCCGTGACCCTGTAAAGTCTGTGAATTTGAGAATTAATTTGATGACTGTCACCATCAAATAAACCATCATTCATGAAACATACTTTGTGATGTTGCCATATGTACATTGGAGATGCCCCGTTCACATTGTCTTAAATTTGACACGTCATTTTATGCCAACTTGTCACAAGGACTTAATTGTGAACACTTTAAAACTTACACAATGTGGTTGATGTGACTTAGGAACTTAGGAATATAATAAAAGTACGTTGTGATCACATAGACTATAGGAAATATAAAGTCCCTTGTGGACATGGAGACTTAAGGAAATAACATGGCCATTGTGAATATTTAAATGGCTACCTAGTCTTTGCAACTTAGGTTGCGAATAGAAAATGTGATTGTGTGAATCCCAAATACGATCAATTGTGACATGTGATCTCACGACCCTCAATTGTGATTAATGTGATCTCTAAGATTGCTACAACTCTTTGAACTATAAATTAATCCCTAAGAGACCTTATTGAAACCTGCAAACTATCTATATGTCTTTAGGTTTTGCAAGATTTCCCATACACTTTGGATGCTCCTGCATTAGACACCCAAGATAATTAAAAATGTGAGCTCCTACTCACATGGATGAAATAAGTGGAAAAAACACTTTTCTAGCCACTGAGATTGATGACCATGGCATTCCCTTCTAGCACCAAATATTTCATTTGATTGTCAATTTTTTTCTTCCATTTCTAGCTTCTTGTCGTCTTCAAATTTTCTTTCTTCTACTTGCATCTTCCATTTTTTTGTGGGATTAGACCCACCATAGTCTTTCCTTCTCTACCAAAGGCTCATCTTTTTTGTACTCATTGTTTGGGCATACTTCGTTCACCTCCACCAAATGGTTCTCTTCTTCTTTTGGCTTCTTGTAAAATGAAATCCACTTTCGTTCGGTCACCTCCACCAAGATGCTCTTTCTTGCATCTTACTTTCTCTTGTGGGCTTAAACCTACTACTCTCGTCCGACCACCTCCTAAATCCTTCTTTTCCTTGTTCATTCACTATCCAACTCTTTGTTAGATTCTTCCTTCTATCATTTCTCTTTTTGCAACTCATCTATTCTCATGGTTGTCGTCTACACTTTCGTTCAACCACCTCCACCAAGATGCTCTTTCTTGCATCTTAATTTCTCTTGTGGGCTTAAACACTACTCTTGTCCGATCACCTCCTAAATCCTTCTTTTCTTCGTTCATTCACTATCCAACTCTTTGTTAGATTCTTCCTTCTATCATTTATCTCTTTTTGCAACTCATCTATCCTCATGGTTGCCATCTCTTCCCCTGATTTTTCCTGTGCCACCACCATTCTGTGTGTGGTGCCTTCATTCATGAGAGTTTTAAAACTCTTCTACTTTCTTTGTTTTTTCACATGCTTTGACCGATGTACAAATCAACTGCGCTTTACTTTGTTTTTTGAGTGCATAATTTTGTACTTTTTGCCTCACCTCTTTACATTGGAAAGCCTCTTTAAGTGCTTTATTTCTCTCAATTTCTACACTTGCACACAAACTATAGTAAAAATTAATTTCAAAACACGACATCTTGTAGTGTTTGGTGTTTCTTTCATCTTCACATTATAAGCTTGATTTCTACCAAGCTTTCCCTCAAAGCTTCCATCGTTCTGCATGCTATCCAGAATAGTGCTCAGTTGTTCTTGGGATAACTCCTTTTTCACTTTTTCTTTATTCTTCACCTTCTTTGCATCAACACCTAGTTGAGTGCATTCTCCTTCTTTCACCTCCTCTTTTACTTCTATGCCATATGAGAGACATTCTTCACCTTTCCAATATCTTCCCATTACTCTTGTGAGACTCATCTTTTCCACATCAAACAATTGCAAGTGAAATATCTCTCGTTCCACTTCTCGCTCTCTCATACATATGAGCATGCTGGACTGAAACACAAATTGCCATCTTTTATGCTATCTTCTTCATTGTTGGACCTACACATAGATCAAACATATTAAGAGAATCAATAGTTCTCACAGACACTTCTTCCGAATCCTTTTCATACCTAAAGAACATGTTATCCAATATTTTTCGCTGTTCACATTTTTCTCATATTTTTCACTCACATGATGGGCTCTCAAAGGCCCATTCTTAACAACCTTCATGGCTGTTCTCACATCATTTTTCACATCATTCTTCACATGATTTTATTCTTTTTTACATGCGTGGGCTTCAACCATATGCTCCACATGTGCATTCATTTGCACTTTAGCCACCTCTATTGTTTCCTTCATGGAAACCTGAACTGCTTCTTTGTTGTCCTCAACTCTTCTTCCCAACCAAAGAAAAGCAACAAATCCTCTTCCTGTATCTTTCAATGATAATTTATCCCCTTGCCACTTATGTGATTCCACAATTTCTTTCCCATCATCAAATAATGGGTCTCCTTCTGGGGAGCAAACTATCACCTCCACATCTTCTTCCATGGAGATCTCTTTTTCTATGGGCTGCTCACATTTTTCTTTCTCCTTTATGTTTATAAACACAGATTTAAGCTCCTCACTTGTAGATCTCACTTTCCCATTGCTTTTTAGAACAATTTTATTTATTTCACTCATATCCTTGAGTTGCTCACATGGCAACTTCATTTTCCCATTGTTTTTCAAGGAAATCTTATTTTTATCTTTCTCAAGTTTCAATGCTTGGAGCTTCTTCCACCATTTTTTCATCAACCTTGGGTGCATAACATGACCCATCAATTTGGAAATCACACATTCCCAACTACTCACCTTCTTCTTTCCTTTCTTGTCTTTTCTTTTTTAGATATCTACAATACACAATTGCATGTCCACATAAGCTCCTCATGTGCATTCATTTGCACTTTAGCCACCTCTATTGTTTCCTTCATGGAAACCTGAATTGCTTCTTTGTTGTCCTCAACTCTTCTTCCCTACAAAAGAAAAACAACAAATGCTTTACATGTATCTTTCAATAATAATTTATCCCCTTCCCACTTATGTGATTCCACAATTTCTTTCCCATCATCAAATAATGGGTCTCCTTCTAAGGAGCAAATTATCACCTTCACATCTTTTCCATGAAGATCTCTTCTTCTATGGGCTGCTCACATATTTCTTTTCCTTTATGTTTATAAACACAGACTTAAGCTCCTCACTTGTAGATCTCACTTTCCTATTGCTTTTCAGAGCAATCTTATTCATTTCACTTATATCCTTGAGCTTCTCACATGGCAACTTCATTTTCCCATTGTCTTTCAAGGAAATCTTATTTTTATCTTTCTCAAGTCTAAATGTTTGGAGCTTCTTCCACCATTCTTTCATCAACCTTGGGTGCACAATATGACCCATAAATTTGGAAACCATACATTCGCAACTACTCACCTTCTTCTTTCCTTTCTTGTCTTTTCTTTTAGAGATATCTACAATACACAATTGCATGTCCACATAGCTTCTTGAATGCAATCTTTAGCCTCATGGAATCTACAATATTCTTTTCTTTAAAGAAGATTTCTAACTCAACAATCCATTTCATGAGCTTATTTGGGCTCTATTTACTGCAAAGCAAATCAACATTGCAAATGGACTCACCTCTTTCTTTTACGTTGACCTCAGTTGGTCTCTTTCTTTTGTTGGGATCTTTTCCTTTGCATTCTTGGTCACTCTCCAAAGCGTCTTAACATTTCTTGTAGGGATAACCCTATCATCATTTATTCATCCTCTTTACTCATAGTTGTAACATCTTTTCTACTTTGTGCAATCTCCATATTTCCAATCTTGCTTGGATTTCTTTCAACATCTTTGCCAGGTCTTCCATTGTTAGTGCTTTTCCTTTTTTTTAATGTCATTTCTTCTTCACAAACATGCTTCTCTTTCACAACCTGTGATTAATTCAAGCATGATACTCTTTCACAACTTGCATTAGACTCATACAAGGGTCTCTCTTTCACAACTTTCTTCACACTTGGAGTAGTTCTCACACACCTGCAACAAAATTATCATTTCTCACACACAAGCTTTTGTTTCACAACTTGCAATTGACACAAGCAGACTTCGTTTTCACTTGTAGGACTTCCTCACACTTACAATAAAATTCACTATGACAACAAGGTATCTCTTAAGACATTCTACCCAACACCTCTTCTTTGTTGGAAGATGCCCTCTCTTGTTTTCTAGCCACAAAAATGTGGAAAACAACTCAACAGGATTCAAAACTTGAATCTTCTTTGATACCTCTTGGTGCAACTCACGGTAGGGGTCCCAGTGAAAGGATGCCCTCGTCCGTGCAACCAGAGTCGCATAATGAAAAACAACATTAATTTTTATATTCATTACTTGAAATAAGCCTTTATGACATATACATTCACGGTGACTCTCTACTTTACTCAATCTCTTCCTCTAATTATAGCTCTAATCCTCTATAGACTTTTAGATTACTCTCTATTTTAGACTTCGCAATCTTCACTATGAGATCTCTCTCTTTGATCTCTAATGTGGCCCCTCTCTTTCTATCTATGCTCCCTACTTGTAGGCTTAAAGCTCCGTTGTTATGAGATCTCCCTTTCTTCCTTGAACCTTCCAATGTCGACCTTTCAATGATCTTCTCTCTTCCCTGCTGACTCCCTTCAACTTGTCAAATACGATCTCTGCTATCCTTTTTATCTTGCCTGGAACACCTCTTTTAGACTTGCATGAGATCCCTTCTTTTTCCTTCGAGAAAGTTCTCCCTGAATTCAAGGCATGAGATTTTTTTTTTCTTTTCCCTCGTTTCTTTCTCGAACTTTCCCTTAACTGTCTGTGATACCTGGTGGATTTGCCTTAACAACATGCATGTGGTTGAATTAACTAATGTATGGTGATCGCTAACTGAAAGCTCGCCTCAAGAGCTTTCTAAAAAGACTTTAAATGCCTAATTTGGTGCTTTAATGTGAAAATTGTGGCTATGTAAATATCGGTGTTCTTCTTCTCTCGTTATGATCATATTTGAACTTGTGACTGTAGGTAGCCTATGATCGTGCCATGTGGCATGATCCCATTATCTTTGTTAAATAGTCTCTGAAGGTTCCTTGTGATCTATCTGGATTTATCAATTATAACATATGAACTTTCTCACATCTGCGCCTTTTACACTATCATTGTTCTTTTTGTTTGCAGACCCAAGTTAAATCCATTTATGGATGGCAACACGTTCGCACTCCTATGATGACTTGTGATCCCTCATGATTGTGACACGTTGCATTCCTAGGCTCTTGGCCTCACACCACTGCTTCTTGACCTCGAGGGAGGAAATCAATACTGTGATCCTTGTGAATTTGAGAATTAATTTGAAGGTTGTCATCGTTCACCAAACCATCACCTCATGAACCACGCTCTTCCTGATGCCACCACATGTACATTGAAGATGCCCTGTTCACACAATCTTAAATTTGACGCTTCTTGTTGGATGCCAACTTGTCACAAGGACGTAGTCACATACACTTTAAAACTTACACAATGTGGTCAACGTGACTTCGAAACTTAGGAATATAAGTGGCCGCAATGATCATATAGACTATGGAAAATATAATGTCCCCTGTGGAATTGGAGACTTAAGTAAATAACATGGCCATTGAGACATTGTAACTTAGGTTGCGAATAGAAAATGTCACTATGGGAACCCCAAATGTGACCATTGTGACTTGTAACCTCATGACCCCAAATTGTAATTAATGTGATCTCTAAGACCATTGCAACTTCATGAATTAGAAATTTGCCCTAAGACCCTTTATTGAAATCTATAAACTAACTACCTATTTTTGAGTAATGCAAGATTGCTTATATGTCTTGGATGTTTTTGAATCACCACATAATAGTATGTACATACATCAAAACATTATCAAAAGATAATATTTGTCATATGTTGTAGTAAACAAAATCATGATAGACATGTATGCAAAATTTGAAATCATATACAAGGCATGTGAATGATTTGACAAAATGACTGAACAAAATGTGTTGACATGGTCAATGATGGACATAGGATATATGGTTGTGTTTTGTTAGGAGTCAAGGATGTTAGAATTATGGGATGATACGTTTGTGATTTTAATAGATGTTTATTCCATGCCTTCACGTTGGTTATGACATTGAGGGAATTTTTCAGTTGTTGCTTTAGGATTTCTTGTAATCGTTGCATTAGTTTGTCAAATAGTTTGCATGGCTACTCTATGTTGTTACATTTTACAATTGAGATTGCATTATGATCAACTTACTTATTACATTGCGATAACTTCACATCATAATTACATTAGGTTGCCAAACAATTTAGGGTTGCTACACAAGGGTATGTACATCCTTCAAAGCATGATTGAAAGCAAATATTTGCCATATGATTTAGCTACAAACATCTTGATAGACGTATTTTTTAAAATGTAACCACATACAATTCCATCATTGCAGCACATGTGAACACATTTTATCAAAATGCTATTGGAAAATTCCCTCAAGTAAAGGTACAAAATAATTCTGACATTAACTTATGTTTGGTGAATTGTTAGGGATCTTAGCATTATGATCTGATATGTTATTGAATTTTGTATATGTTTGTCGCAACACGACATAAATTTTGTAGTTTTTTGGACACTCTTTTTGGCACATGGCTAAATGTTGATAATGATTGGAAATTATTATCCACAGAGGATATAAATTTTGGCATTTGATAATTTCAAACTTTGACACTTGTTATTGAAAGCAATTTATAGATAGCAAAACCAATTCACAAAATGTCAAAAAATCCAATTATAAGATCCTTTCTTATTCACAAAACACATTTAAATTTCATAATCCCATCATTGTAGTTTGTATGACAACAATTGTCAAATAATTGGTAAAAAATAATAATTAAAAATAAAATAGAATTTATATTCGGGGCACAACCAAGAAGACCACGTTACATAAGGGCATGCACATCCATCAAAGCATGATCATAAGCGAACATTTGTCACATGTTGTAGTAGCAAACACTACTACACCGTAACATATATGTATATTGCAAAATGTGACCACAATAACAAGTGAATGTCGTAAGTCCATAACTATAGAAAATGTGACCACATTTTGCCAAAAAATGATTGAGAAATTCTCTCAAGAGAAGGAATGAGATCATTATGAAATTTATTTGTTTTGTGAATATACAAAGACTTAGCATTATGGCCAAACATGTTGCTAACTTTTGTAGAAGTAGCTCTATATGCATGTAGGAGTTTGCCAAATAATATTGTGGCCCAAGGTTAAATGTTGACGAGTATCAGGGATTCTTACACAAGGACAATATATATTTTAACATTTGATAATCTCAATCTTCGACACTTCTTACTTAAAATAAATATATTAAATTGTAGAAGTAATTCACAAAATACCAAACAAATCAATGTTAAGATATTTTCCTATTCACAAAACACACTTAATTGTCATAACCCCATCATTACAATCCATGCCACCAAAATCGTCAAACAATGTCTAAAGACGTACTAAAAAAATAGAATAAAAATTCTATTCGGAGCACAACCAAGAAATCCATGTCACATAAGGGTATGCACATCTATCAAATTATGATCATAAGCAGATACTTTGTCATATGTTGTTGTAGCAAACACCTTGATAGACATATGATAAATGTGACTACAAAAGACAATAAATGTACTAAATCCATCATTGCAATCTCTATGCATGGAATATGATGACTTACAATCGTTCTCTTTTTCTGACTAGACTTTGGCTCGATTAAGGTCAATCAAATAGAGCTTGCATATTTGGATGAGCGGGTAAGGACCAATGATATCCGTAGATCTGGTAGAGAGTAACCTACAATTCGAATGTCAAGGAGAAAGGGTTCTAATGTCTAAACATATGACACAATGATATATAGCTCTCACTAGACCTCAACAAAGGTAAGTTATTGTAATTATGATTGTAAAGATGCATGCAAAGTAAATGGTTGTAAAGGTGTACAAGTAAAGTAAATGATATGCAAGGTGATTGCAAATTAGGTAATGTGCAATAGTCAACCAAATGAGGATCTATGCAACCTAAGGTAATGAATGACAAGCCAAGCAACCCTATAGTTATACCAGCATATTTGGTATAAGAAGCCTAAGCAATGATACACACATGCATCCACAAGAAAATAAGAAACATCAAATCTATTAAGGAAATAGTGTAGGGATATAAATGCTTACCTTGGTGTGGCCCCGTTGATGCTTCAATATCCCCCTTTGGCTCAAAGGGAGCTTTGCAAGAGATTGTTGTAGGTTGAAGACCTCAAATGGTTGGATGTAGACCTAGATAACCTTAGTTAGGAACTCCCAATGACCTATTTTAGTGAGCTTCAATGGCACCACAAGACAAGACCTCTCAAAATAATAGTCTAAATCACTAACTCTTTAAAATTAAGAAATAAATGTGAGCGCAAATTGAGTATATGAATGTGATACATCCTATTAGGAATAAAACATGACCCTTATATATATTGTTCTAATACCAAAAAACAACTCCAAACTTGAAGTTGATGGTATCAATAAGGTTGATACAATTGGAAGATGTCAATTGTCATAATATGGTATTAGTCAAATCGATACAATACAAATGTTAGAAAACACACTTAGAATTGTATCGTGTTGATTGATATGGTACAAGAGATAGAAATATACAAAATATACAGTATTAGTTAGGTCGATACCATATGATATATGGAAGCCTTTTAATCTGAATAGGAAGTAGAAGAAAGGGAAATATGGATAGAGACTTAGAGGAAGTCAGATTGATAATAGTGATGGTGTAACATGATAAAATACCAACATCTCTTGCAAAGTGCCACGAGCTGATCCCACCCCATTCCCGGTGCACCCTTTAAGGTGTGCACTTAGGGAGAGTGATGTGTCGACAAGCCTTTGCAAGAGAAAGCATCAGTGGAATGATAAAATTGAAAATATTGGGTGTATATATATGCCCCAATCGAAGTTCATCACTTGTAATAATGTAATGTAGGATGATGTTTTAGAAAAAAAATCTAGCAATACAAAAGAGCACAATTGAAAATAAATGTTGATAAATGAATGAGGGAAAGTGCATATACATACCTTGACTTATCTTTTTGTTGAATGACTGCATGCAAATACTACAATCTCGATTATGGAGAGTGCAAAAATTGCATTTGAGAATCCCTAATACAAGGCTAAACATTGATTAAATATATGCGCACAATGCATTATGGTCAATAAATGGATGTAAAATATAAACTCTTAGAAATGATTGAAACAATTGGCAAGTCAAGATCGATAAGGCTAGGTTAAAACCAAAAGATCCAAAGAGCATGTAAAAAAAAAAAGAAAAATCGGTAAGTCGAAATGCCAAAGCTACGTAGGACATAAAAACCAAAAAAATGCATCCAAAGTTGGAGACAACAATCCAAATTTAACAAGGCACACATAGAACTGATTTATGATATAAACATCAATGTAAGATAAGTAACAAACCAAACTTAAACAATGATGTAAGGAATGGAAACATAAAAGGGAGAAATGACATTGAATGACTCGTAAAAAGTGAATTGAAAACTCAAGGTCCCAAAGATAACTAAAAGAAATCATAGAGAGATAAGAGAATGACCAAGAGAGAGCATGTCACGACAACTAAAAGATGCATCATCTATTCTAAATATGTAAAAGCCAAAACTACCATATTACTACCATGTATGTTTGAAAGAGATAAAGAATAGGAAGTAAAGAAGATGGGATATTTTAATAAACAAAATCCTTGTCAAGGGGGAAAGAATGGAGGGAGGGAAAAGAGGGCATAACCAAGGCAAAAATGTGATCTTTACCAAAAAAAGATACTCAAATCAAGTTTTCAAGACTAAGAGTTTTCAACATTAATGGCCCTAGAGATCTCTACCTAGAAAACATAAACTTGGGCTAACTAGTGAAACATAGATTTCATCTCATGAAAGCTAGCATGCATGAAAAATAAAAAAAATACTACCTTCCCACAATGTGTTCACTATGCCTCAGGTCCCCTTACAGATTCGTCGACCTATTGTGAAAATTAGGTACTTGTGTGAGAAAGTAGGTGGCATTAGAATGTAAGAAGATATAATGATGGAATGAGACCTCCTACCCTAGTCTATTAGCCTATCGCACCTTAATGGACCTCAACTCTATCATGAGGCCAATTGTGGAGTTTGAGCTTTGACTAGATTAGGAGATGTGCCAAAACATCACATGTTTTGGTATGATCTAAATTTTAAGATTTAATTTGCATTTTAACATTATCTTTTCTTATGATATGGATTTTAACTCTTTTATATTTTTTTATTTATGGCTGCCATGTGGATTTAAAAAAACCAACAATGGGTGTTAAAGATGACTATCACAAGAAGCTTACACTAAGTTGTTAGAGAGGAGAACGTAAAGACCATGGTGTCCAAATACTCCTAGACTTGCACCTTAGAAAAGAGTGAAATCTTGAAATTGACCTTGGTGAACCCAAAATGAAATGAAAAATAGGGAATGATGTAAATGATTATAAAATGATCTGATTGGCCTAATTGCAAAAATGTATAAGGGGGATGGTACAATGGCAAGTAGGTATGAAACATCATCATAAGAGGGTAAAATGTGGGTGAGAGACATGAAGATACATTGTTATAGTTTTATCCAAGAGAATATGAATGACACTAAGTGAGAAAAAACATTGCTCTCAATCATTGCCTTATCTTTTTGATAAGACACCTAGGTTTGAAGTAAAAGCAATCTATGTAGCAACATAATGGGCATTTATGAGAAGGGCCTATTTGATTCCCTAGACTTACCATGCAACTCACATATTGAAAATCCAAGAGGCATAAGTAAGATAAAGTTATGACATTGTATAAGGATGGTAAAAGACCAAAATGGGTGTGTACAATGATAAAAGAGACCAAAGAATCACAAAGGAAACAATGGTTGACTTCAGGAAAATGACAAACGTTTGTGAGGAAAGCGTGGTTGTATTCCCCAGGATTTACAATACAACACACAAATTGAGAAACCAAGATTTGTAAAAAGCCACAAAAGACCTAAGGACCAAGCATAGGTATTAGGGTTAATGTGAAGCAAAACCCATAGATGTGTAGATAAATGCCACAATATAAGAGAGTCAACGTAGAACCTGCAAGTAATGTTAGCTCAATTGAATATATGAACTAACTATACGCATGTTTGAGTAATATGTACATGAAATGAAAAAACATATACAAAATAAAACTAAGAACATGAATTTAAGAAAATTATATTTTTCAAAAAGTGAGTGTTGGTTAGTTCTTTGAATATGTCTTCCATTTTTTTACAATCTATAGGTGCTAAGTCTAAAGATGTCTTTGACTAGGTAGGGAATCTACAATTTTTTGGCATACTTGCCCTCTTTGTCGTAGGTGTAATTTGGTTTTAATACTAGGTCTTCGGCATCGAAAGTACAAATTTTGAATTTCTTATTATGTTGTTTAGCTATGCAACTTTTGTATTGACAGTTGCACTGTAAAACACTCATGCATCACTCATCGAGTATATTTAACACATGAATGTAGCCTTCACGAAGCTCTTCATCTTGAATGATGCCATGAAGATAAATGCATGAAGAGGTTATCTCTACTTCTAGTGGTAAAATGGCTTCAAATATATAAACTAAAGAGAATGGAGTTGCCTCGGTGATAATACAGATGTTAGTACGATAAACCCAAAGTGTATGATACAACTTAAGATGCCAATCTAAACGAGAATCCCTAATAGTCTTTTGCAAGATTTTGTTAAGAATTTTGGTGGGATCTTTTACTTGGTCATTGCACTGTGGGTGATTGTAAAAAACTTGTGTGCAATTTTAAATTGCGCACACAATTACATCATGTCTTTATTTTTTAAGTTCCCACCATTGTTAGATATGATGGTGTGAGTAATTCCAAAATGACATGATTTGATTGAGGATGAATTTGGATATAGTTATTCAGTGACATTAACAAGGGGCATAACTTCTACTCGCTTGGTGTACTCTATGGTCGTAATGATAAAGACATGGCCATCTTGCAACCTATGTAATTTGTTGATGAGGTATAACCCCCGCATAGAGAATGGCCAGGGAGATTAAAGTGTTTAAAGCTCAGCTAGGGGAGATTGGTTAACATAATCACAAAGTTGGCATGGTTTACACTTCTTTGCAAATGTGATGGAATATTTTTAGAGAGTAAGCCAGTAGTATCCCCTCCATATGGATTTGCAGGTTGTAACATGTTCGCTATAATGCCCATCGTAAATGCGCTATGTGCTTGCTCAAGGAGAGAAGGGAGTTTCTTTTGAGTGACATAGTGGAATAGGTTACCTTTGGTGTTGTGATAATAAAGGATGTTATGTTTGAGCACAAATTTACAAACTTGCTTATGGAGTCTTGTATTTTCACGAGAATAAGCTTCGGGAGGATATGCTTATGAATTGGATGATATCTTTATACCATAGGCTTTATCGAGTGGTGATTGATTCAATATGGCAAGTAAGAGAGTCATCCTTAGATGTTAACGCAAATGGATGTTTCTTCATGTGGATAAGGAACTTTGAGTCATGTAGTGCCTAATGAGGATGAAAGAGAAAGGCTAAGGAAGCAAGAGAGTTAATTGTAATGTTTTGCTGTCATGGAATGAATTCAATGGTGAAAGATGTAAACTCTTTAGCAAGAGTGGAAGTGAGCTAATGATATGCAAGAATATTTTCACTTTTACATTGATAAGTGCCATTGATTTGGTGACATATGAGCTATTAATATTCTAAAGCATGTATGTAAGGAATATCTATATCTATGGCTGCTTGCATCCTAAGGATGAGATCTTTGTATTCAACCTTGTTATTAGTGACATCAAAGTTTAATAAAAAAGTTAGAGGAATGATTTTTCCGTAAGGGTCAGCTAAGACACACCCTACCCTGGGTCCCTGTAGGCACTTGGCTATGTCAAAGTGGAGTGTCCAAGTGTCCTCATGCTGATCAATGGTAACTCTGGGTAAATCTTCTAAAGCAACTTTGGATTCATGTTACAACCTTCCTGTTGGGTACCAAAAAACTCAACGAGTTTTTTTTTAAAGGTACTTGTTTACTATGGCAAGATGAGGTTGACCAAACACACACCATTTAACTTGCATCTGAGCATTAAGTAGAAAGCTATCTTTAGCTTGAACATGAAGACTTTTTACTCCAAATTAGCCTTGATACTCTTATATACTTCAAGGTAGATACCAATTCAACACCCCCATGTTAGAGACTCTCAATGGGTTATGGACAAGCTACAATGCTAGAGTAAACTAGGCTATCCACTTGGTATGTGAATTCGTACAACTTCATATTCTAAAATCATTTAATCCCAACACAACTGGGAGGAAGATAACCACGATCATCTCAATCCACTCTAAAATTCAACTATGACTCCCTTATGTTAATTTGACTTATTCTGGAGTCACAATTAAGACCCTTTATTAATTACCATTAGATAAGGGTCTTCTTTAAGAGGATAGGGTCACTCATCTATACAAGGTGATCCAAGTCAAAACTGATCCAACATTAAGGTGGATACAACTTGAAGTTCATCAATTTCTTACTAAAACCTTAAAGGCTCTAAGAGCCACTCTCTACTCCCATTCCATGCATATCATTATGAAATGGGCAATGAGTTGAACAATCTAAGAACATAACTTTTGTGACCCATTTAATAAATATTGGTCAAACTCGCATATTTTTTATGATTAATTCTAACTCGAGGATTGAAGCTTCCTTTCTCAATCTACTTAGATACTTCCTTCAATAAGATGCCGAGATATAGTTAATCAAGTAAGCTTGAAGTAAAGCATAGCCCCTAATCAACTATTCTAATCCTTAACTAGTCATTATGGATAATAAGTTTCTCCCAACTTTCAAAGTAAAAACCTTTATGAAGTGAGACATGATAGAATATTGTTCTTAACTGAAGAGGCTAACCCATAGATAGGTCAAGCATTGAACCATACATAGCTTATTATTCGAGGGTTAGGAATTTGGAACAAAAGATATCTCATTAATTTCCATAAATAATAACAAACTAGCTCACGTTAGGTATAGCTGAAGGAACAACCCCAATGCGGTTAGATCCCCACCAATTTTCATTGTCCCAACAATAACTAAAAGAGCAAGATAATGAACTTAAGATCTTGCATTAATTACAAACAGTAATTAAATCCTAGCTCTTGTTTTGCACAATTGTAGTAGTCATATCATAAAACTAGATATACAATTAGGAGTTTGAGGTTTCTTATGTACCTCAAGATCTTCAAAAGAGTTAAAACATAGTAACAACCAAAATACAAGTAACCTCTTAGGAACAACAAAAAGGTAAGTGCCACAACCATCACTACTAGGCATACTTCAAGGCTAAATTATAAGCCCAAACATCAAGTTGATTTCTAGATACTAGATCCATTTAATTTCTCAGTGTTATGCCACTAAACTGAGATAGAAGGTAGATAACATAAGACACATAAATATCTAAAACTAGATAAGAGTACCAAATACGAGTTGTAAAATAATTTACTCTTATAAATACAAAAGTGTTACTTGAAATAATCATCATTCTCATTGCAGTTTTCTATGCGCATAACAATTTGCTTTGAAACATTAATCGCCCTCAGTTTTGCCCATGTTACAACATGAGTCCCTTGAACACTTTCCCAACCAAATGATACACACCTAAGAAGGCATATTACATCTTAAAAATACTTTACCTACAATTGCATATATAAGAACTACTATTTATAGCTCATTGGCTAACCCAAATATAGTTCAAGATAAGCATCCAATAAGAGGATCATGGTTACATACTAGATCATGTTAGCATACAACTCCATACTTTTAGACAATGATTTCCAGCCAACTAAACTATGTGAGTTACACAATAATGATGTCATGAAAAATATACAAGAAGATATACATTCTACAGACTAGATAGTTGCTAACCTTCAAGTGTACAAGACTTATAAATTCCAACCAGTTGTCCTATCAAAGAAATGTAGTTCAATTTAAGATTAAAGCAAGAGAGTCTTGTTACAACTAGTGCTTATTGACAACTGCTATAAGGACCACACATACCCTCTTCTTTGAATGGATAATTCCCTTACCTTCTTTCAAGGTTAACGATTAATTCCTTGTACAATAAATCCAAAATCCCTTATCAAATCCAAAAGCATCAAAACATTGCCCACAATTGTACCATAACTTTGCATTCATTTCTTATTAAAAAAAACAATCAATCAAGACAAAGACATTATTTAGAATAGTCAAGGTACAAGAATCATATGAGCACGACTATGAGAAAACACAATCAACACCAAAGGGTTTATAGGAGCCCCAGTTTCAAGTTCAAGATGGCTCTCATTAAGAATGTTACAACATACACAAGTAAATTATGTTTGGCACAAACTTAAAATCAAGAGTTCAACATGGAAGGGCCAATGGCCAATATAACTAGGGTATAATTAATACCTTAGTATAGTTGAAATCAACTATAGTAAAAATTATATTTCAAGTCATCATTTTTACAAATTAGCATAATAGTGGCTGGACCAAAAAGGTCATAGTAATTATCATTCTATCTCATATAATGGATACATTGCCACTCTATATTAACATAATATGCACAATCCTCTCTTGACAAAAGGTGAAACCCAAAGTAATCTAGACATTGAAATAACCAACTGCAATAAGTCATGGGAACAAACAATGGTAGGCAACCCTACACTGGAATATTGCACAATGTGCGTCAGCTAACAATTGGTAGTGTTATTTCTCAAATGATCATTCTACAACTTAAATCTAATAGCAATAAAGCAAGCTTCAATAGAGAGATACAATTTAACAAGCATCATACAATCCATCTTGAACATAACTCTAGTGCCATAAACATGCTGTGTAATTACAGATCACACTAGATAGCCATATGATTCAGGAGGAATCTTATGCAATAACAAACAATAAAATTTCATTTCTTTTATGAATTTATCTTTATTCATAAGCAACCAAAAAACAACATAATTCACAAATCAACACAATACACGATAACACAATGGAACAATCATTCAAGAACAATTGTATTAACAAAAAACAACCCTCAATTAGGTGGAGCGGATTACACACTTATAGCCTTGTGAGTTAACATCATTTACTCTTTTCTTCATATGAGGAAAACATTTGGCAACCATAAGCACTTCAACTTAATAATTTTCACAGAATCATTCAATCACTCAACTTATCTTGTGTTACTACATACCAACATTCAAGAGTAATCATTATAATTATATAATATACATTTAACTATAGTCTATATTGAATGCATAATGAAATATCAGATTAAACAAACTATTAAATAATAAAAGGATTTCATTTTATTTTACACATATATACAATGGTATGCATAGTCAACCTACAATATGAGGGTGCAAGAGTCAACTCATATGTTATAAGAAGGTAGGGAAATTTATGATTGCCAATCATGATATGAAAAAAAAATAAGTTCACCATCAATAGGATATATAACAACATATTTCCTAGAATAATCGGGGTCTATTTCCGTCACTGCATAGTTAATTGACCCTAGTGTTTTCGGCCAACAAGCTAAGTGTAAAGATGTTAAATTGGTCAAAATAAATCTCAATCAATTCAACCACCGCTCAAGATATAAACATGGTAATTGTTGACAATTTTGCCCCCACAGGGCAAATTGACACCCCTACACTTCGGAACTTTGCTATGGTGCCAAGTTTGTCTTGTGAATTAGTTTTGGGGTCTTTAAATGAACATTTACAACCACCCAAGTGGCCATCTACACTGAGGTGAATTTTAGTCATTCAGAGGTTTCCAAGGAGCTTGCTTGATTACAACCAATTGTGCAAATACAACCAAGATATACAAGCTTTAAGTTTATTTATTTTGTCTTCCCAAGGAATTTTTTGGGTATAAGAGGTGGACTATTTCTTCAGACATTTTGTCCAAGAGAAAGAGCTCTCAAAGGACTAACAAAAAGTCCAAAAGCCCGGGTTCCCTTCAATTCTTTTGAAAATCCATTTTTGAAGGTAGCGATGCCCTTGTAGAGGGCACTTGGTCGGTGAAGTGGACCTTTTCAATTTTTCCAAAGGGCACTCCTGGAAGATAGAATCCCTTGCGGAGGACATCTAGACATCGTGTAGGGACATTTACAATTTCCTCAAAGGGTACGTGCCGTTGTGGGGGACACTTCAAACACGAAGAAGACCTTGGCAAAATTTTGAAGGATAAAATTCATTTTTTCGAAGGACACCTGCCCTTGCAGAGGGCACTTGGTCGGTGGCAGAACCCTTTCACAAGTTTCAAAGGGCATTATTGGGAAGTAGAAGCCCTTGCAAAGGGCAGAGACATAAACAAAAGACAAAAGCAAAGTTCCTAAAGGGCACTTGTACTTTGGGGAAAATATAGCCAAAGGAGACAAATTCCTTCAGACAAAAAGTTCGAAGGAATTTGGGAGGATAAAAAACCAGGGGAAAATAAAAGAACAAAGGCAAAGAAGGATCCAGAATAATTGTCAAACAGAGAATTCATGAGAAATTGAAGTTAGCAAAAGTCCGAAGAAAATCAAAGGCAAGATATAAGGAGCCTAAAGGAATAAATTTGGGGAAATTGGCAAGGAAACGAATTCCTTCGGACAAAAAGTTGGAAGGAATAAGGACAGTCTCAAAAAGCTCAATAGAAAAGATAAGGGCATAAGCAAAGGCCAAAGAAAGAGATAGACAAAAAGAAAAGACAGTGAGTCCTTCGGACAATTTGTCCGAAGGATGAAAGCTAAAATAAATCCCAATTCTCGAATTAAAGCAAAACATGGGAAAAGCTAGAGAAAACATAAAGTGAACTGAGCATGATCAATAGCAGGAACAAAGATGTAAGCACAAACATGACTGAGCTAGAACTGAACAAGAAGAAAGACAAACACATAAATATATGCATGAGCAAAGATTAAAGCAAAAATGAACATGGACATAAGCATGAACAATAAATAAACAAATACAGAATAAAGACAAAGGTAGGATAAACATAGATCATGCATAAACTAACGTGAAGTGACTCTAACGAAGTGAACATGTTTAAGAAAGCAAACACGTTTTAGATCTAAAAATAGAGTTGTCTTGCATGATGAACATGCAAATCATTGAACATTTCAAACAACAAGAAATTCTATGCATGCACTCTCGTTTGTCTCAAAAGCTCAAAATGTTCTGACAGTTCAAACGTAATTCTTAATTTGGCATTTACATTAATTTCATGTAAAAGGGAGACTTTCAAACGTTCCAACAATTTGAGTGAATTCGACTACTCTTATTTTGAATTTGACTAGTTTTCAAGTCAAGACATCTATTCCTAGGTGTCATGCTTCCAAAGCTTGTCTTCTTCTTCTTTTTCTTATTTTTTCAATGCAAGGAGTTTTTATGCAAGACAAAATAGAATTTTGTAAAGGCTGAGTTGGTTTGAGTTTACTCCCTCTCTATTTTCAATGCCAATCTCTTGGCTTGTAGTAAATTTCTATATTAATGGCTTTTCGGCCTTGTAAAAATCCATCCGTCTCTTGGTAAGATCGGACTCTGCTATTGATGAGTTGTGTAACCTCTTCAATCAATAGAAGGACCACACTTTCAGATTAAGTGCTGACATAGTGTACATTCATTCAAAAATTTGCATACGTGGTAGATTTCTCTCCCTTCCTAAATTTTGATTCGTACTGAGTTGCTAGCTCATCATGTTATGCAGGTCATGTTTAGTGTTCTATATGTCTTTTTTTTTAGATTTAAGTGGATGTTAGGTGGCTGCAAGTGTCTTGTATCAGACCTCTCTCCATCGTTTTCCCTCATGTTTTGGTCATTGGATCGAACCTTCTCATAAAATATTTATGTATAGTGATCAATTGAAATCAAAGGTCTTCTTTTTCTCTTGTTTGATTCAGTGTTCAAAGTTCCAAGTACAGTGGATCAACATTTTGGTGTATCATCATCATTAGGTAGGATTTCCCTTTCAAGTTTCTTTCTTCCTTTTCCATGGTAGATTCACAGTACAGAGTAGAGATCCATTTGTACATCTTACAAGAACCAACCTTCTCTGGAGCTTCTTCTCACCATTGAGGCACCCACCCTCATGAGAAGATCCTATTGTTTCAACTAGAGAGAGGATTGGCCATTTAGCACGTCTTTGATTCAGGGTGCAACTCCAGGTTGACAACAATTTTTAGCACGTCTAGAGGGAACACAAAAAAGTTTTTTGCATAGAGTTTTTGAAATAGCAGAAGATATTCATCTACATCCAGTTGCAGAGTAAATAACATCATTCAAGCGATCCATTCATGCCAAACTTTACCACAAGATCAACAAGTAAAGGTATTCTTTTTGAATTTGTAACTTATAAAATAACAAGGTCTAGGAGGGCAAATCCATATCCTCAAAGGGAATATTTACCTTCCCCTCATCCTATTATTTTAAGCACTACAATCCCCACCATCTAGATGGTCATTAGAAATCAAATGTTTGCTCCATTCAATAGGGGAAGTCCACTAAATTTAGCACAATTAGACAACATTCATGTATCTACTCTCAAAAGTATTCCATTCTTCTCAGGAGAATCAAACAACCTCTATTGAGCATATCTAAGATGTGGCTGTTCATAATGTTGTTGAGGATAACGTTGATATTAGATTGCTTGATGCTTCTTTCAAAGGAAAAGCATTACAGTGGTATATAACCCTCCCACTTAGATCCATTTCCACCTAGGATGAATTGGGTGTAGTCTTAGTCAAGCAGCTTAAAAACAAATTTGATCACTTATCTTTAGTTGAGCAATTAAATACCATACAGAGAGCTCCTCACGACTTCATATCCAATTTTAATCTCAGATCCTAGAAGAGATGGACCAGAATATCGGTTCTGATTAGGCCATCCCCTGAATATGCATTTATGTATTTTTTGAAAGCTCTTAATTATGACATTAGTGTGATGATACAGTCAATGGGTGGTACTACTTTGCCAGATGCTTATGACGTTGCAATAAGGGTAGAAAATAGTTTGATACAAGCAATGAAGCTTTTTCCATGACCTTTATGCCCATATTTCTAGAAATAAGTTCTATACTAGCCCCTCAAGTTCCTCAAATTCCATCTTTAGCTCCTATTCCAACACCTACGGGTCAAGCTAGTGAGATATGAGAGTTAAAAAGTTTGCTATAATTTTTTGGAAATGAAACAATACAGCTCAAAAGGTAGTTTTTAAGTCAAATAAGACCTATCAACAACAGAATCAGAACAACTATTAGTCCTTCAAAGATCAAAGGTCTCATTATCAAAGTTTCAGAGAAAATAGACCACCCTATCAAGCATAAGGAGCCATAACTCCAGCTAAGCCATATGCTGCTCTTGATCCATATGCTCCTTTCACTTCAAAAACCATTGTTCCAACCCCACCTCAAAATAATTTGGTGCAGGACTCAAGTTGGCAACCCTCAAATCTCAATGATCCTCAAAACCAAGCCTTGGTATCACAAAACATCACCATGCCACATATGACACAAGAAGAGTTCTCTTTTCAAAGAGGTCAATATCAAGATACATGTTTGACATCACAAGGAGTGACTTATCAAGTTCAAGGGTAGCTTGATGTTATTAATGTAAATTGGCAGGTCGATGATCATGTTGCTTTTACTCAAGATGTTAAAACTAACAATTTAAGTGGTCAAGTTACAGATATAACCTATCAGAGAACTAAAAGAAGAGCTGTTATGGAAGTCCAAGTGGTAGCAAATACTTCAAGTGCTCCTAGTATTGTTGCTCAAAGTACAAAAGAGCAGTTTGCTGCTCCCACAACCCCAAAAAATCATAATATAGAGGTTAGTAAAGTGCAACAAATACCTCTAATTTCTGAGCAATAAGTACCATAAAAAGCACAATCAAATGTTAGTGCATCTTAGTTCAATATTGTAGATCAAATGAAGAAGTCTAACATCAACATTAGCATGTGGGATTCTCTTTTAATTGTTAGGTTGTGGAGCTAAAAGCTTCACCAGGATGCAAACAGGAGAAGTCACAGAGGATGCGGAGTTGCAGAATCAGTTGCAGGAGAAATGGCGTCGGTCTGATCAGCCGACGTCGGTCAGATAGCAAGAGGAAGCAACCGACATCGGTTACCAGTCAGCCGACATCGGTCTTGGAGGTGCCGACATCGGCAGCCTGTGCGAGAACAGGCAGTTTGCATGACGAATCTGGGAGAGTCTATTTTGAGACTGTTAGTTTGCATGTTGAAGGCTAGTCGTAGTCTTGAGTTGCGAGTCTAATTATTGTAATTAGGTTAGTATAATTATTGTAAGCATGAGATCTATATATGGACTCATGGGCTGTATTGTAAATGTGTGCTAGAAAGCCATAGAGCTTTTAGAGAGAGCTAGTGTAGCTCCTCCTAGTTCCAAAGGGGTGCTGAGTGTGTATGATCAGGGAGAGTTGCAAGGTCTGCAAGGTCAAGGAGCTAATCCACTGGAGTACTGGTTGAAGAACATAAGGACTTGGTGAGGCAAGGACAAGGGTTCTTCAGGGGTGTAGAGATGTCTACATGGTGAGTAAGGTCTAGTGATTTTCAAGTAGCAGAGAGCAGGGGATCTACTTAGAGTACGGTTGTGTACTTGGTGAACTGGCAGCGTGTTACTGACTGGTTGGAGAGGTGAACATCAATTCTGTATTGGAGTTGATTGTTGGGACCGAGAGAGAGAGGGAAGAAGGTCTTGAGATGTGGCGAACCTTTGAGGTGGAGGAAGAAGTGGCATCTTCCTTATTGTATATTCTTCCATGTATATAATACAATTGTGTATTGTCTCTTAATTCCTGTATTGTTTCATACTTCTAGTTACTTATTGATTCTGGTATAATTTCGTGTTTAGTTGCTAATACAAGAAGTAATCACATGTGTTCTAATTGGTAGAGCAAGATCCTGACTCAGTAGGGAATGGAGCATGTTTTTTGTTCTGGGGGTTTCCCTGACACGTGGTATCAGAGCTTCTGGTTGGGTTACTAACAGGTGGTTTTAGATCTGGTAGTGTTTGTTGATTACAGGTTGCTCACAGGGTTTCTGATTGAGTGGGAGTATAGCAATGGCAAAAGGAAGTAAGCTACGAATGGAGAAACTGAATAGCACGAATGGTCTGATTGATGGAAAGAAAGAGCAGAGAAAAAGATATTGTTGGTTGGTAGCAAATCAGCATGAAGGAACTGAAGATGCAGATGTTGCAGGTGTTGTTGCACAGGATGCTTTGGAAGGTTTCTTGGATAAAGTTGAATCTTGGATAACAGATTATGTTGCCTCTTTCCATGCAGCCCCAGGGAGAGGAGCTGGTGAGCCTTGCCAAAGAATTGGCAAAGGGGAAGTGAAGCTGAAATCGCAGATGGACGACACACAGTGGTTGAAAGAAGTCATGCAGGTACCAGTCTTGGAGATGAGTCTAATTTCTTCAAGAAATTTGGGTGATGGGAGATATTTTGTAACTCTCACAGCAGATACACTTGAATTAGATGGTGGTAAGAAAGTAGGTATCCTTTATCCATCTACTTATATTGCTGATTCACCTTCTGTTGCAGAGATGTGGCTTCATAGGCTTAGTCACATATGTAGAAGGAGAATGCAGGTTCTGAAGTGGAAGACAGAGGTTTTTGACAAGCTAAAGAACTGGAAAGCCTTGGTGTTCATGGAGGAGATGACGGACAGAGATCAGGTGAGAGAACTTATTTATTCTGAGCAGAGCAAGGTTGATTTGATTAGGATTTTGATCCATGGGGAGCTCGCGGGTAAAAAGTTATCACTCACAGGCGAACACAGGTACCGACATCGATCACACAGTAACCGACGTCGGCAACAGGAAGACCGATGTCGGTCATGAGGGAACCGACATCGGCTGAAAGGATACCGGCGTCGGCCAGGGAAATGACATCGGCAGTCAGGGTCAGTGCAGGGAATCGACATCGGTCAGGAGCAGACTGGGAGATGGCCGAGATTGGTCACTGGAACGGATATTGGGCGGACAAAAAGTCTCAAACACTCATGTGGAGGTCAGGAAAGGGTAAGTGAACCTCATATTCGTTGTTCACCTTCTTTATATTGCTTACTGATGGTCAAGAACCAGGAGGATGTGAAGAAGCAATGCAGGTAGAGTCCAGATACAGTGGGAGCTTGGCATGGATGAGGAGTGAGTCCTTGGAGAAAAACCAAACAGGTACTTGTTGGTAGAGTTTTCAGCTAGAAGTAAGCACTGAGAGAGATGGATTCCCATTTTAGAGAAGAGAGTGGATGGATACAAGAGACGGAAGGCCAAGGCATAAGGTCTTGAGGAAGCTGCAGGACAGTGGTACAGGTTCTGACAGGTGGATGACTAAGCATGGCTTCAGTCAATGTCAGTGTGACTATTGTGTTTATCTTACTAGGTGGATGATGAGTCATGACATCATCTTGTTACTGTATGTGGGTGATTTACTAGTAGGTTTGTACATACAGGTATTTGCTGAGCTAAGGGTAAGGTTAGTTCAGAGGTGTGTCATGAAGAATTTGGAGCAGCGAAATTCTTTGGCATAAGAGACATGGAGATTTTATCTCCAGTGGGAGCTGATGTGAAGATGGTGTTGGCGAGGTTCATTATGCAGGATGCAGAATCGGTAAGCACACCAAGGGCTAGATAGTTCAAGCTTAGCTTGAAACAGGGTTCGAAATCACATGAGGTCTAGTGTAGACCTGAGTTTTCCCAAGCAGTGGGGGTTGTCAGAAAGTATGGAGCCAATTCGAGGAAGGAGTACTGGAGGGCAGTTCAGTGGGACTAGCAGCAGGGGTTCTTGTTTTTCAGGGTCAAGTTCTTCACTACATGGATATGTAGGTTCGGATATGGCAGGTTACTTGAATGACAGGTATAGCATCACAGTTGCGTGGTGGTTGGTCTTCAGGATGGATCTTGAAGAGGGATTCAAGCTAGGGAATAATTTAGGCGGTGTACAGGTACAGGTACAGGTGCAGCTATTTATCTCCAAGTGGGAGATTGTTAGGTTGTGGAGCTAAAAGCTTCACCAGGATGCAAACAGGAGAAGTCACAGAGGATGCGGAGTTGCAGGAGAAATGGCATCGGTCTGATCAGCCGACGTCGGTCAGATAGCAAGAGGAAGCAATCGACGTCGGTTACCAGTCGGCTGACATCGGTCTTGGAGGTGCCGACGTCGGCAGCCTGTGCGAGAACATGCAGTTTGCATGACGAATCCGAGAGAGTCTATTTTGAGACTGTTAGTTTGCATGTTGAAGGCTAGTCGTAGTCTTGAGTTGCGAGTCTAATTATTGTAATTAGGTTAGTCTAATTATTGTAAGCATGAGATCTATATATGGACTCATGGGCTGTATTGTAAATGTGTGCTAGAAAGCCATAGAGCTTTTAGAGAGAGCTAGTGTAGCTCCTCCTAGTTCCAAAGGGGTGCTGAGTGTGTATGATCAGGGAGAGTTGCAAGGTCTGCAAGGTCAAGGAGCTGATCCACTGGAGTACTGGTTGAAGAATCATAAGGACTTGGTGAGGCAAGGACAAGGGTTCTTCAGGGGTGTAGAGATGTCTACATGGTGAGTAAGGTCTAGTGATTTGCAGGTAGCAGAGAGCAGGGGATCTACTTGGAGTACGGTTGTGTACTTTGTGAACTGGCAGCGTGTTACTGACTGGTTAGAGAGGTGAACATCAATTCTGTATTGGAGTTGATTGTTGGGACCGAGAGAGAGAGGGAAGAAGGTCTTGAGATGTGGCGAACCTTTGAGGTGGAGGAAGAAGTGGCATCTTCCTTATTGTATATTCTTCCATGTATATAATACAATTGTGTATTGTCTCTTAATACCTGTGTTGTTTCATACTTCTAGTTACTTATTGATTCTGGTATAATTTCGTGTTTAGTTGCTAATACAAGAAGTAATCACATGTGTTCTAATTGGTAGAGCAAGATCTTGACTCAGTAGGGATTGGAGCATGTTTTTTGTTCTGGGGGTTTCCCTGACATTAATTCCAAGGCAAAAGGGTAAACTCATTCAAGAACTTTCAGCTCTTGAATTTTTTCCAAAACTGGATGAGAAAAGTGTTGTCTTGACAAATTCAGATCAACCAACTAAGCAATAGGTGCAACAAGGAGATAAAATATCAAAGGTGGATAAAATTGAAGTAAAATTTCTTTGATAGTGGGTATACTTTGGTTCATAATTGTATGGTGGATAGTGGAGCTAGCAGTACAATGATACCCAAATAGATTGCAAATAAGCTCAACCTTGTTTATGAGCCAAATACTAAAGGGGTATTGCATTTGGATGGTTCACCAACAAAAATGGTAGGCATTATCAAAGATTTGAAATTGACATTACATACCTATCCTAATGTTACTATTCAACAGGATGTTGTAGTGGTGGACTTGCCTCCTTATTTTGCTATGTGCCTTTCAAGGGACTTCATCTCAAAGATTGGGGGATATTTATCAGTTGATTGGACCTATTTGCTATTCAGAATCAGATATGGTACAAAAGTAACAATTCATTCAAAGTCTATTGTAGTTTTTATATAGAGCCTTATATGCCAAATGTGGTCAATGCAAATTGTATCATCTCAGATGAAATATTACAAACTAGTGATGTAGAAAAGGACTCATCTTTGGATGGAGTTCCAAATTTGATTCTTGATGAGTGGGCTTCCACCTTGCATGAGCATGATCCCTACAAGTTAATTGAAGAGGAAGGTCTTGGTGTGTATTGTCTTCATGAGAACGATGCACCAATTCCAGCCATGGTTAAAGAGGATGAATCTAATGAAGGCTTGTGGTAATTATACTTTGATGGATCAAGAAATAATCATAGAACCGGAGCTGAAATGATTCTTACATAACAAACGCATTTATCTTCTATTAAATTTTAGTTTGGCTGTTCAAACAATGTTGTTGAATATGAAGCACTAGTTCACAATTTGTAGTGGGCTAGAAAGATGAAAGTAAATTGTTTACAAGTGTTTAGAGATAGTGAACTTGTAGTCCACCAAGTAAGAGGTTTGAATATATGCAAGAATCTATTGCTTAAATTTTACAAACATAGAGTTTGGAATTTACTTAAAGATTTTCAAAGTTTTAATATTCAGACAATACTAACAGATAGGAATAAACATGTTGATAGGTTGGCTGCTATTGGGGCACAATTTGATATTCCAGCTGATGTAAAAAGTGACATTTTTTAGTCACATATAAAGGTAGTTATAAAGCCTTCTATTCTGAATAACCAAAAAAGTTGGCAGGTGTTTGAAAATGAAAATCAAATTGTGAAATTTTTGTAGAAAGAGAATGAGTTTTTTTTTAAAAATCAGTCGAAACACTTATAACAGTATGGTGATCAGATTGTACAACTAAAAAATAATAAGCTACCCAAGGGATTGGTCACTCTTAAAAATATTTTCATTAAGGATGATGAGCTAAGGAAAGAGAAACCATCCTTGTCAACAAAGGATGAACACTATGCCAATGTAGAGATTGTAGCTGATAAAATTTTGAAATTGAGCAAGGTATGCACTCCTCCACAAAAGAAAGCTTTCATTGATTTATGCGCAAGTTTTGCTGATATATTCACATGGCAGTATAATGATCTCAAAGGTTTTGATCCAAGTTTGGCTCAACACACTATTGAGTTAGAAAACAAAACTAAACCAGTGAGACAAAGATAAAGGCCACTCAATCCAAAGCTTAAGCTTTTGATGAAAGCTGAGCTTCACAAGCTCATATAATCAACTATTATATTTTTAATCAAGCACTCAACTTGGGTGGCGAACCTCATTCCAGTATGGAAAAAGAATGGTGAAATTCATTTGTGTGTTGATTTTCATGATTTAAACAGGGCTTCGCTTAAAGACCACCACCATTGCCATCAATGAAATAAATTTTTACAATTTGTTGTAGGTTTAGAGAGGTTTTCCCTGTTGGATGGATATATTGGTTACAATCAGATTTTGGTCAAAGAAGAGGACCAATTCAAGACAACCTTTACAACTAAGTGGGGGACATTTGCATACAAAAAGATGCCATTCAGTTTGTCTAATGCTGGAGCAACCTTTAAGAGAGTCATGGATATGGCCTTCCAAGGCCTTCTTAACATGTTTGTGCTTGTTTATTTGGATGATATAACAGTGTTTTCAAAAGATGGAAAAGATCACATGGTTCATTTCAATCAAGTTTTTGAAAGGTGTAGGCAATTTGTGATATCTCTAAATCTCAAAAAGTGTGTATTTTCAGTTCATGAAGGTAAGCTTCTTGGACATGTTGTTTCAAAGCACGTTTTAAACATATATTTTAAAAGGATTCAATTCATTCTTGCACTCTCCTTGTCTAAGAGGAAAAAGGCTTTGCAAAGTTTCTTTGGTAAAATCAATTCTATCAGGAGATACATTTGAAATTTTGCTACTATAGCTAAACCACTTACAACAATGTTAAAAAAAATTAAAAATTCAGCTGGTCCAAGGAGGGAGTAACAGGGTTTGAAGATGTTAAGAAAGCCATAGCAAGTGCTCCTATGCTTTTAAATCTAGATTTTATGAAAGATTTCATTCTGTATATGTATGCTAATGTGGACACTATTTCAGACATTCTTATGTAGTAGAATCATGAAGATTTGGAGCAGCCAATAGCTTTCTACAGGAGGAGTATGAGACAACATATTCTTTTCTTAAAAAACATGTCCTTTTAGTTATAAGATCTCTGAATAAATTTAGACACTTGTTGTCTAATAATAAAATACATATAATGGTTGCTCATCTAAGCATCAAAGAATTTCTTCTGAACAAAGACATAAATGAGAAGAGGGTTGATTGGATAACCAAGGTAATGGAATATGACGTAGAAATTAAGGTTACAAAGCTGGTTAGAGGTAAAGGACTTTGTGAGCATCTAGCTCAGGACTTACAAGAAACTAATGAAGTTGTTTTAGTGTCAAATGATGAAGAGATTGCTGCTGTTCACACCTCACCTTCTAGCTGCTTTTGTGATTTGGTAAGTTATCTGCAAGATGGTTTTTACTCTTCTCACCTAAGTGCTTCAAAAAGAAGGTATTTCAGATTGCAATCAATGCCATTCTTGCTCGTTGACGATGTTTTGTTCAAAAAGGATATTAATGGAATGTTACTAAGGTGTGTGGAACTAAGCCAAACTCAAAGATTACTTGAAGAATTTCATGATGGACTTGGTGGAGGACACTTTTCTACAAGAACTGCAATACTTAAAGTCATGAAAGGTCAGTACTATTGGCTTACTATATTTGGTGATTGCCATACATGGGTTAGGAAGTGCAAACAATGTGCTATGTTTGTAGAAAAAGTTAAAATTGTAGCCTTGCCCCTTCAGCTAATTGCAATGGCTCAACCTTTTGTTTAGTGGGGATTGGAATTTATTGGTCTCATTAATCCTCCTTCGAGTTTAGGGCATAAGTGGATTCTAATAGCTACATATTACTTCACACATTGGACGAAAGTAATTGCATTGAAATAAGCAAACAAAACTAACGTTCTTATTTCTACGAAGGTCTCCTTACTAGGTTTGGAGTTCTTTCAACCATTATTTCTAACAATGCAATGGCTTTTGTGGGATCTAGGATCAACGAATGGGATGTCCAACATGGAGTTTATCTCAGCACTTCATCGAACTATTATCCACAAGGAAATGGCCTTGCTGAATCTACAAACAAGAATCCCTTAAGGATCATACGAAGGACTATTGAAGACAATCAAAAGTCATGGAGTCTCAAGTTGAACTTAGCTCTATAGGCTGATAGGATCACCTACAAGAGGTCAATAGCCAACTCTCCATACAAGCTAGTCTATGGTAAGGAAGCAAGGTTACCTATTTCTCTTGAGTTTCCAAATTTAAAACTAATTCATTAACTTGAGTTGTTGGAGAATGAGCCTATGGAGATCAGGTATGTAGAGCTTATGGAGTTGGAAGAGACAAGAAATCAATCCATGCTAGCCATGGAAAGTCATCAGGCATAGGTGAAAAGAACATTTGACAAAGGAGCTTCCTCATGAAGCTTCAATGAAGGAGATTTGGTCCTCAAATGGGATAAGGGTCGAGCCAAACCAATAAGACACACGAAGTTTGATTCTCTTTGGAGTGGCCCATAAACAATCTCCAACTGCAAATCCCACAACACCTTCCAACTTGTCAAGATGGACGGCCAAGAGCTTCCAATCTTAGTCAATGGGCTACATCTGAAACATTGCTATTAAAGAGCAAAGCTCAATGTACATAGTTGTTTTTGCTTTCCTCCAAGTGTTGTTCAAGCACAGCATTTTGCTTCAATTTTTTTTCTATATGTGCTTGTTTGCACATTTGCTTCTTAGTTTTCCTATTTTTATTTTTTCCCCTCTTTTTGAGAGAGAAAGGTTACTTCAGCCAAGGTTAAGGGAAGATTTTTAGTCAGAAATCAATTTCACCATTTGGGAATTCGAGTAACATCTATATGGGCTCAGTTCTCTAGCATAGCAGACATGCTTCCCAATACAGTCACCAAAAATGTTGACAATTTTGCTCCCACAGGGCAAATTGTCATCCCTACACTTCAAAACTTTGCTATGGTGCCAAGTTTGTCTTGTGAATCAATTTTGGGGTCCTTAAATGAGCATTTACAACCACCCAAGTGGCCATCTACAACTAGGTGAATTTTAGTCATTCAGAGGTTTCCAAGGAGCTTTCTTGATTATAACCAAATGTGCAAATACAACCAAGATATGCAAGCTTTAAGTTTTATTTATTTTGTCTTCCCAAGGAATTTTTTGGGTATAAGAGGTGGACTATTTCTTCAGACATTTTGTCCAAGAGAAAGAGCTCTCAAAATATTGACAAAAAGTCCAAAAAAATGACTAAGTGGCAATCGTTCAAGGCTTTTTTCTTCGGGTTTTTTGTCCAAAAGAAAGAAGAAAAGCATAGTTGAGAAGATCTGTTTTCAAGTCAAGACAAAAGTTTGAAGGAATAAGGATGGTTACAAAAAGCCTGGGTGCCCTACAAAAAGCCTGGGTGCCCTTCGATTCTTTCAAAAAGCTACTTTTAAAGGTAGCCATGCCCTTGCGGAGGACACTTGGTCGGTGAAGTGGACCTTTTCAATTTTTCTGAAGGGCACTCCTGGAAGATAGAAGCCCTTATAGAGGACATCGAGACATCATGTAGGGACATTTACAATTTCTTCGAAGGGTATGTGCCCTTGCGGGGGACACTTCAAGCATGAAGAAGACCTTAGCAAAATTTTGAAGGACACTTACCCTTGCCGAGGGCACTTGGTCGGCGGTAGGACCCTTTCACAAGTTTTGAAGGGCATTATTGGGAAGCAAAAGCCCTTGCAGAGGGTAGAGACAAACAAAATACAAAAGCAAAGTTCCCAAAGGTCACTTGCCCTTCAAGGAAAAGATAGCTAAAGGAGACGAATTCCTTCAAACTTTTTGTCTGAAGGAATTCTTTCAGACGAAAAGTTTGAAGAAATTCAGGAGGATAAAAAACCCAAGGAAAATAAAAGAACAAAGGCAAAGAAGGATCCTTCAGAATAATTGTCAAACATGAAATCCATGAGAATTTGAAGTTAGGAAAGTTTGAAGAAAATCAAAGGCAAGATATAAGGAGCCTAAAGGAATAAATTTAGGGAAATTGACAAGGAAACGAATTCCTTCAGACTTTTTGTCTGAAGGAATTCCTTTAGACAAAAAGTTTGAAAGAATAAGGATAGTCTCAAAAAGCTTGATATAAAAGACAAGGGCGTAAGCAAAGGCCAAAGAAAGAGATAGAGAAAGAGAAAAGGTAGAGAGTCCTTCAGATAATTTGTTCAAAGGATGAAAGCTAAAATAAAGCTTGATTCTCGAATTAAAGCAGAACATGAGAAAAACTAGAGAAAACACGAAGTGAACTGAGCATGATCAATAACATGAACATATATGTAAGCACAAACAAGACTGAGCCAGAATTGAACAAGAAGAAAGACAAACACAAAAATATATGCATGAGAAAAGATTAAAGTAGAACTGAACATGGACATAAGCATGAACAATGAATAAAACAATTGCAAAATAAAGATAAAGGCAGGATAAACAAAGATCATGCAAGACTAATGTGAAGTGACTCTAATGAAGTGAATGCATTTAAAAAAACAAGCACGCTTCAGTTTTGAAAATAGAGTTGTCTTCATGATGAACATGCAAAGCGTTGAACGTTTCAAACATCAAGAAATTTCATGCACACACTATCATTTATCTTGAAAGCCCAAAATGTTTCAGTGGTTCAAACATAATTCTTAATTTGGCATTTGCATGGATTTCATGCAAAGGGGAGACTTTCAAACGTTTCAATAGTTAGAGTGAATTCAACTACTCTTGTTTTGAAGTTGACTAGTTTTCAAGTGAAGACATCTATTTGTAGGTGTCATGTATCCAAAGCTTGTCTTCTTCTTCTTTTTTCAACGCAATGAATTTTCATGCAAGACAAAATAGATTTTTGTAAAGGCTGAGTTGGTTTGAGTTTACTCCCTCTCTATTTTCAATGCCAATCTCTTTGCTTGTAGTAAATTTCTATATTAATGGATTTTTAGCCTTGTAAAAATCCATCCCTCTCTTGGTAAGACCAGACTCTGCCATTGGTGAGTTGTGTAACCTCTTCAATCAATAGAAGGATTGTACCTTTAGATTTCAAATGCTGGCATAGTGTACATTCATTCAATAATTTGCATACATGGTCGATTTCTCTTCCTTCTCAAATTCTGATTCATACCTAGTTGCTAGCTCATCATGTTATGCAAGTCATGTTCAGTGTTCTATATGTCCTTTGCTTGAGTTGTAGGTGGATGTTAGTTGGCTTCAAAGTGTCTTGTATCAGACCTCTCTCCATCATTTTCCCTCACGTTTTGGTCGTTGGATCGAACAATCTCATAAAATATTTATGCATAGTGATCAATTGAAATCAAAGGTCTTCTTTTTCCCTTGTTTGATTTAGTGTTCAAGGTTCCAAGTAGAGTGGATCAAAATTTTGGTGTATCATCATCATTAGGTAGGATTTTCCTTTCAAGCTGTTTCTCTCCCTTTTCCATGGTAGATTCACAGCACAAAGTAGAGATCCATTGATACATCTTACATGAACCAGCCTTCTTTGGAGGTTCTTCTCACCATTGAGGCACCCAACCTCGTGAGAAGATCCCATTGTTTCAACTGAAGAGAGGATTGGCCATTTCAACACGTCTTCAATTCAGGGTGCAACTCCAGGTTGAAAATAGTAATTTCTACTCTGTTTTACACATCATGCCATTAACAATCATGCTAGAACATCACACTTACTCTGATCATGTCTATTTCAACAAAAAAATAGGCATTATAACAATTGCCCAGGTGAAGTATGAAACTAATATTTTGTTAATAGTTTTCACTCAACTTCTATTGAAGTATTATGTCAAACAATTCACATTCAACTTCTATTAAGATATATTGTCAAACAATTTTCAGCCAACCTCAATTGAGGAAACTTCATCAAACAAATTTCAACCAATATCTATGATGCATTTTTTAAAACAATTTGAAACCAATCTCCATTAAGAAATTTTATCAAACAAATCAAAATCCAACTCTGTGATATATTTTGTCAAACAATTTACAATCAAGTTCGATGATGTATTTTGCCAAACAATTTGTAGCAAATCTCCATTGAGAAATTTTATCAAACAGATCACAATCAAGCTCCATGATGCATTTTATCAAATATTTTGCAACTGACCTCTATTGAAGAAATTTCATTAAATAAATCTCAACCAACTTCTATGGTGTATGTTATTAAACAATTTGTAGCCAACCTCTATTGAGATTTTTTTCAAACAAGTCAAAATCAAGCTCTATGATGTATTTTTCCAAATAATTTGCAGCCAACCTCCATTGAGAAATTTTTGTCAAACAATTTACAATCAATATCTATGATGCATTTTGTCAAATAATTTGTAGCCAACATATATTGAGGAATTTTATCAAATAAATCACAATCAAGCTCTATGAGACATTTTGTCAAACAATTTGAAATCACAATTGAATTTAAACAAGAGTTTTAGTTTAACCTATGGTAGTGAACCATTACCAACATTTGTTCAAAAAAACCCACACACTAACTAGGGTTACGACAAATTTCTATTCCTAATAACATAAATACAAATTTTCACCATTGCTTAAACAACAAACTCTCAGAGCTTCCATACCACGGCATGGACTTACTTTACACACACAGGTCTATGCCCTGTTGGGAATTTATCAAAAACAAAGTCTGCATTTATTTGTATTAGATTAAATCTGCAAAACCATTAAAGAAGAAATACACATGTTATATATGATGACTTCAGACCTTCATTATTCGAAGCAATGTGCCTTCCTTCTTTCACAATGCATCATAGTCATGCTGTTCCTTTACATTAATCTCTTAATTTTTTTGCATAGGCTGAAGTATGCTTCACAAGGAGTGACAAAATTCTTCTTATAGGTAGCTATTTAATATATTTTACAACTCTCAACTGCCCAAAAAAGTGTCACTAAGGCTAGGCAAATTTTAACCACATGGAACTACATTGGTCAGGTCCCTGAGTTAAGGGAAGCACTAAAGAATGAGTTGTTAGAGTGATATAGGTCCATTAATTTATTAATAAATATTACAAATGTTGGCTAGTTTGGTCATATGATGCCATGGAGTGGATAAGTGATTGCTCACAAATTCAAAAAACACAAAAATATTATGGCACCATGAAGTTAATTTAAAGTTAGTAAAACAAAAGAAGGTACACACACACCCCTTATTTTGTTTAGATAATTATCCATTGAACATTGTCCCTTTGAAGCCAGGTGAACAAATGGTTTGAGAGAAGCCATTTTGATGGTATCTCATTTGTGGTGGAAGAGGATTAAAATTATCACACATTACAATGCTTCAATAAAGGCTTGTAGAATCCTTTGTCATATTAACATAATTATATGATTGTTTGTGAATTATTTAGTTCCCCCGTGACATAAAAATAATTTAAAGTATATCAATATTAAGGATTCATAATTTTAGTTTGTCAATGTTTTGAATTAAAAATCACGAACAAATCAAGAATAATTTCAACAAATCATTCCTTGTCCTCAAAGGGACTAAACACTATTAGTATGTTTATGATGCCAATCATCGACAGTTGCTCTTATCTGGTACAAGACATAATGAGATATAATATCCTCCTCCCCTTGAGAAAGACATTATCTTGATGTCTTAGCCAATATATTATTGATTAGAAAAAACAAAGAAAAGTTTTAAATGATTTTCTAAAAATATTCCAACTGTACTGTTGGTCAAGCAGTACTTTTGGAGCTTGAATTTTCAAAAAATTGGATGCATCATTTTCATTTGAATTTCTATCAATGGAAACCAACAAGTTCATACTTAAAAAAGTTACTCAAACCCAAATTCTTACCGTCCTGCCTCTGTTTTTTTTCCTACAATACTTGACCATTTTTTTTATGCTTGTTTTCCATAAATGATCATACTTAGCAAGTATTCCCCTTTCCAAAATCATCAAATGTATACAGGGTATCGTCAAAAAATAAAAAAAGTGACTTGGGAGAGTTCACCACTCATCCCTTAGGTCTACCTAACCTAGTGATCTCCTCAAAAGAGTGCACATTGATCAAAACAACATTCAATCATTTGTAAACAACAACCACATCACTTCCAACATTGTATTAATCAAGCATCAAGAGCTCATAAAACTATAAAAATATTACATGTTAGCTTATAAATGCAATTTAGGAGTACAAAAATACAATATTACAGCTTCAAAATACAACAAAGTACTTTCATAAGCGAAGAACACAACCAATTTCCATTGTTCCATTTAAAATAAAAGGAATTCTCATTATTGATGCAACCATTGATACTTATACCAAGTAACTTAATGATGTTAAAAATAGTGAAGCTTTTCATACTTATAGTATTATCAATCACTGCTAAACAATTCAATACTACAGACTACAATACTGTGATCAACTAATACTAAATATTGCAACATTTCCATCAAACACTACTGAATAAAATGACACAACCATTAACTACTGTTGAATAACACAATAAATTGATGTATTTTTGTTAATAAGTTAATCAAGCTATTAGTTCTCACAATAGCTCTAAGCATTCAATGATTCATAAATGAAAATTTAAGAGTATAATCTCAAGTAGAATTTCAACCTTAACTACAACAATATACAACTTAACATATAAAACAATACATACAACCACCTACTATAAATATGTATAGTAAATGCTCTTTTATGTTGCAGCTTCAACTACCTTTACAAAATCATACAATGGTAACTATTTTTATAAATAAATAGTATCACTATTGGATCAACTCAATACTATTGAAAATTGCAATAATGAAATTGACCACTGCTGAATAATATGACACTGCCATCAACCATTGTTGAATGACACAATAAATTGAAGTACAAGATGTTTATTAGCTTATTGAGCAATCAACTCTCAAATAGTTCTGAGTATGTAACTATTTTTTTATTCTAATAAGCTGTTACCAAGGAAATAGTCTTAATTTGAATATTTTATCCAACCTCATCTCCCCACTAGGAGTGATTCCTTGCACATCTCCCTACTAGGAGTGACCCTACGGTTATCATAAATGTGTGTTGTACATTCTATATCATATGTAACAATCATACAGACTCTGGAATACATCCTATGTCTACTATGACATCACACACATGTGACTCTAAATGGTACAAGGGATAGACAATGTATAGAATCATAATATTATTTTGACCAAAGTTTTCATTATAGTAATCAATAACTATTGAGTCTAATCCACACACATCCGTACTCTCTATTAAATATATCATCTCACATGTTAACTGATAATAAGTACTTATACAAAGGCTTCCTACCTTTCATTACTCATTATCTTATAATGTGGAGGATGACTCATCTACTAATCATGCAAAATGAAGTAACTATACATAAGAATACATTCCAAATATTTTAAATAATCATAGAAATCTTTACGAAGGTCCTCAACAAGGGATATAGGAGCACAATTAATGAGGTAACACAAACATAACAAATAACTACTGTTACCTACTCAATTATTCTGAATGCCACAAAACAACATATTCTTTGATTGCAACAACAATTAAATGATCTGAATATTCATAGATCACAAATTTCAATAGTGGCACAAATAATGAGGCAACACAAACATATAAATTAATTACTATTACCTACTCGATTATTCTGAATGCCATAAACAACATATTAATAAAATAACTAATGCAAATATAAACATGTGAATGCCTAGTTTGCACAACTCAATGCATCAATATAATTATAATATCATCCATCTATCTTTATGACTTGGGGTTATTCCGAATGCCACCTATTATCTACTCAGCTATTCTAAATGCCACAAAGCAACATATTAACAACAAAACCAATTCAAATATAAACATGTGCATGCCTAATTTGCACAACAACTCAATGCATCAATGTAATAATAAGATCAACCATATATCTTTACCAAGCACGAGTAAATTGAAATAAGCATGCTCAAACACAACCATTTCTCATATAATTATATAGTTATTTTAAATGAATAAAAAGTATATCAAATTTACCCATAAACATCCGATTACATACTAGTTGTCAAGGTGATACTAAACTTATCCACACAAAGAGTGTTTGCACGACCATTAAATGTGTGTTTATGCAGCCATACAAAGTATTAAAACAACCACCAAGTATGTGTTTTCATCTTAGTCATTTAAAAGGATATATTCAACCCATAAAAATGTGCATACAACTATGCACATACAAAATCAACCATAAAAATGTATGCTTCAATTTAGCCATGTAGGTTTTAGTGCATCTAAAATCAGTCACCCAAGGAAATTTTAACGAGTCATATAGTTTTATACTAGGACACTATACGCTGATTTGAGTATACCTTACTGCAATACTCAGTTGTAGTAATGATTATACATCAAGTAATGATTTAAATATAGTTATTTACATGTTATGATTACATGTTTATTAATTCTTGTCAGTCTTCAAGTAAATGAAATTACTTCTAAATGCTACTATAGCTTGATTTAGGAAACTAGCATGCAAAATACAAAATTTTTAAAACATAGTCCTTCCCTGAGAATGGGTAGTAATGTGAAGGTACACCTACTCTGAATTTGTACTACCTCAAGTCTTGAAAGAACTTCTCTTTATAAAATGCCAACAACATTTCTGGATAACCCACCTACATGGGTGCTGCTAGTCCATCCCACAAGGCGAAGACAATACTCACCACCTTGCATGTACGTGGATAGATGGAAACCCCACAAGATTCTTGGTATATTCCACAAAATTCATTTATTTAGATTAAATATGTTTCAGTTTTAATTTCACAATCACTATGCATCATAGAAAAGTGAATGAACACATTAGGCCAAGTGTTTGAACCTCGGCTCTGATACCGCATGTTACAACCTTCTGGTTGGGTATCAAAAAACTCACCATTTTTTTAAAGATAACTTTGTTTACTATGCAAGAAGAGGTTGACCAAACACACTTAATTCAGTTAACTTGCATCTGAATGTTAAGTATAAAGTTGTCCTTAGCTTGAACATGAAGACTAGTTACTCCATGCTAGCCTTGATACTCTTATATACTTCAAGGTAGATACCAATTCAACACCCCCATGTCTAAGACTCTCAATAGGGCATGTACAAGATATAATTCATGGATAAACTAGGCTACCCATTTGGTATGTGAAGTCCTATAACTTCTTTTCAAAAGTCATTTAATATCAACACAAGTAGGAGGAAGATAACCACTATGATCTCAATCCAATTTAAAATTTCACTATGACTCTCATGTTAATTTGACTTAGATTAGAGTCATGATTAAGACCCTTTTTTAATTACCATTTGAGGAGGGTCTTCCTTAAGAGGACAGGGTCGCTCATCTAAATAAGATGATCCAAGTCAAAACTGATCCAACATTAAGGTGGATACAACTTGAAGTTTATCCATTTCTTACTAAGTAGCCTTAACCTTAAAGGATTTGGGATCCACTCTTTGATCCCAATCCATGCATATCATTATGAGATGGGCAATGGGTCGAACAATCTAAGAACATAACTTTTATGATCCCTTTAATAAATAGTGGTCAAACTCGTTGATGTTTTACAATTAATTCCAACTCAAGGATTGAGACTTCCTTGCTCAATATACTCACACTTCCTTCAAAAGGATGCTGAGATATAATTAATCAAGTAAGCCTGAAGTAAAGCATAGCCCCCAATCAACTATTATACTTCTTAACTAGTCAATATGGGGAATAAGTCTCTCCTAATTTTCAAAGTATAAGCCTTCATGAGGTGAGACATGACAAAGAATATTGTTCTTAACTGAAGAGGCTAACTTATGAGAGAGATAGGTCAAGCATTGAACCATACATAGCTTCTTATTCAAGGGTTCAAAATTTGAAATATAAGATTTCTCATTAATTTCTATAGGTAATAACAAACTAGCTCATGTTAGGTATAGCTGAAAGAACAACCCCAATGCGGTTAGATCCCCACCAATTTTCATTGTCCCAACAATAACCAAAAGAGCAAGATAATGAATTGAAGATCTTGTATTAATTAATAAGAGTAATTAGTAATTAAATCCTAGCTCTTATTTTGTACAACTGTAATAGTCATATTATAATACTAGATATACAAGTAGGAAGTTGTCGTTTCTTATTTAACTCAAGATCTTCAAAAGAGTTAAGATATAGTAATAACCAAAATGCAAGTAACCTCTTAGGAACAAAAAAAAAGGTAAATTCCATGGCCATCATTACTAGGCATACTTCAAAGCTAAATAATAAACCCAAATGTCAAGTTGATTACTAGATACTTGATCTATTTAATTTCCATGTGCTTTGACACTAAACTGAGATAGAAGGTGGATAACAAAAGACAGATAAATGTTTACAGCTGGACAAGAATACCAATTACCATCTTTAAAATAATCCACTCTTATAGATACAAAATGTTACTTGAAATCTTCATTGTTCTCATCACAGTTTTCTATTGGCATAGAAATTTCCTTTTAAACATCACCCTTAGTTATACCCATGTTACAACATGAGTCCCTTGAACTATTTTCCAACCAAATGATACACACCTAGGAAGGCATTTTACATCTTAAAAATGCTCTACCTACAATTGCATATATAAGGACCATTATTTCCAACCCACTGGCTAACCCAAATGCAGTTAAACATAAGAATCCAATGAGAGTATCATGGTTACATAATAGATCATGTTAGCGGATAATTCCATACTTAAGACAATGCTTTGTGTCCAACTAAACTTTATGACTTACACAATAATGACACCATGAAAAATTTATAAGAAGATATACATGTTACAGGCTAGATAGTTGCTAACCTACAATTGTACGCATAAGACTCATAAATTCTAGTCAAATATCCTATTAAAGAAATGATATTCAATCTAAGATTAAAGCGAGAGTCTTGTTACAGTTAATGCTTGTTGGAAATTGCTATAAGGACTACACATACATTCTTTTTTGAATGGATAATTCCCTTATCTTATTTCAAGGTTAAAGATTAATTCCGTGTACAATAAATTCAAAATGCCTAAATAAATCTAAAAGCATAAAAAAATTACCCACAATTGTACTATAATTTTGCATTCATTTCTAATTAAAAATAACAACCAATTAAGATAAATATCTTATCTAGAATAAGCAAGGCATACGATTCATATGAGCACAACTATGAACAAACACAATCAATGCCAAAGTGTTTATTGGAAACCAATTTCAAGTTCAAGATAGGTGTTGTATGCAATAAAAAATGCATCATATCTATAAATCAATCCTAACTTGGAGAAGATAGATCATATTTACACTTCTGATTGGGGATACATTAGATAATTAAGAACATGACCAATATGTGGATCAGCGAGATCCAATTAGTGGATCTCTTATCACAACAATAATACTAGGGAGGGTTCCAAAGCCTCCAATCAAGAAAAATCAAGCAATAACCTTAACTAAGCCCTATATTTTCATATTGACTATACTAATAATATGTAAATCAAATAAAATCTAATCTATGCTCATCAAAGCTTGTGGCACAATATGGGGGTTAGTAAACAAAAGAAAGTAAACATGCATAAGAGAATCTCAATTAAGCTATGTATGAGTAAGACCCTAATGCATGGAGAAGAAGAGTAATATTATTCAAAAGCCAATACTTATGCTACTTCTATCTACTAAAGAGAGGAGCAAAGTTAGAGAATACTTACTTGAAAGATGAACCCATCGAGAATCATTCTCTTCCTTGGCCAAAGGGGCTTCACAAGAGGTTGTGGTTTGTAAGGATCACTAAGAAAGGTCAAAGCATCCAAGACTTCTCCACAAGACTAAATTATCCAAGTAGAAACCTTAAGCTAAGACTCCTCAAGTAGAATGGTGGAAGAACAGATGGTAAAGAAGCAAAAATGAATAATAACTCTTGATGTATCTCTAATAATGGTGTATAGGCAGATTTAACCCTAAGCCCTTCTAAAAGTTTTGGCTGATAGGGTCAACCCAGTTGACCTAGTACTATTATTGACAAAAACTCACTAGGTCATGGGCTAGGTCAGCCAAAATCCAACCTAGACCCTAAATGAATTTCACCAATAAGAGTACAAGGTTGACCTAGTTGACCTAGTATTGTAAAATATCAAAAGAGGTTTTAGGTTAGGAAAAGGGGTACGAAAGATGGTAAAATACTGGAAGAGTGTGTAAAAGAGGAGTAATAGCTTAGGATAATGTTTTAGGCACTGATTGGATTGGTAATAAATGGCAATAAGGGACAAAAATCCTTTGAAGCACCAATAGTCTACCCACCCCTTTCCCGGTACACCCCTTAGGGTATGCACTTAGATAAATTGAGACTCGACGAGTTCCTACAAGATAGAAAGCATCAACATTTGATAAGAGTTGAAAATATTGTGTATATAGGTCTCATTAATTTTTTTACAAAATATACAATTAAAATATGCCCGACACAAGCCTAAAATCAAGAGTTCAACATGGAAGAGCCAATGACAAACATAAATAAAGTACAATTATATAGTAACCTTAGAATAGTTGAAATCAACTATAATAAAAATCACCTTTAAAGTCAACATTTTTACAAACTAGCAAACCTAATAGTTGTTGGACCAAAAAGGTCATAGTAATTATCAATCTATCTCATAGAACATATACACTATGCTACTTTGTATGAACATAAAATGCACAATCATCTCTTGATAAAAATTAAAACCCAAAGCAATCCAAACATTGAAGTAACCAACTACAATAAGTCATGGGAACAAACAAGGATAGGCCACTTTGCACTGGAATACTACACAATGTGCATCAGCTAACAACTGATAGTGTTATTTCTCAAATGATCATTCTACAACTTAAATCTAATAGCAATAAATCAAGCTTCAACATAGAGATACAATTTAAACAAGTATAATACAACCCATCCTGAACATAGCTGTAGTGTCTTAAACATGTTATGTAATTACAAGTGACCATGCATAAACATATGATTTAGGAGGAACCTTATGCAATAAGAAACAATAAGTGCTCATTTCATTTATGAATTTATCTTTATTCATAATCAACCAAAAAAAAATATAATTCACTATCCAGTCCACATATCAATAGAATAGGCCTTAACACAATGTAGTAATCATTCAAGAATAATCGTATTAATGATACCAAACAACAACCCTCAATCAAGTAGAGTGGATTACACACTTACAACCCTGTGAGTTAGTATCATCTACTTTTCTTTTCATAAAATGAAAACATTTGGCAACCATAAGCACTTCAACTTAATAAGTTTAAAAAAATCATTCAATCACTCAACTTGTTTGATAACACATGTTACAAATTTTCGGTTGGGTACCAAAAAACTCACCGATTTCTTTTAAAATATAGCTTTGTTTGCTATGGAAAGAAGAGGTTGATCAAACACACTTAAGCCATTTAAATTGCATCTGAGAGTTAAGTAGAAAAGTGTCTTCAACTTGAACATGAAGATTAGTTACTCCATATTAGCCTTGATACTCTTATATATACTTCAAGGTAGATACCAATTCAACACCCCTATGTCTGAGACTCTCAATAGGTCATGTACAAGATAGGATGCATGAATAAACTAGGTTACCAAATTGGTATGTGAAGTCATACAATTTCATATTCTAAAGTCATTTAATCCCAACACAACTGGGAGGAAGATAACCACTTTCATCTCAATTCACTCTCAACTTTATCTATGACTACCTTATATTAATTTGACTTATCTTGGAGTCACAATTAAGACCCTCATTAATTACCATTTGAGGAGGGTCTTTATTAAGAGGATAAGGTCACTCATCTATATAGGATGATCCAAGTCAAAATTGATCCAACATTAAGATGGATAAAACTCGAAGTTTAACCATTTCTTACTAAATACCTCAACCTTAAAGGCTCTAGGATCCACTCTCTGCTCCCATTCCATACATATCATTATGAGATAGGAAATGAGTTGAACAATCTAAGAACATATATTTTATGATCCCTTTAATAAATAGTGGTCAAACTCGTAGATGTTTTATGATTAAATCCAAATTGAGGCTCAATCTAATCAGATAATTCCTTCAATAGGATGTCGATATATAATTAATCAAGTAAACCTAAAGTGAAACATAACCCCTAATAAACTATTCTACTCCTTGATTAATCAATATGGACAATACGTTTCTCTCAATTTTCAAAGTAAAAGCCTTTATGAAGTGAGACATGACAAAGAATATTATTCTTAACTGAAGAGGTTAACTCATGAGAGAGACATGTCAAGCATTGAACCATACCTAGCTTATTATTCAAGGGTTCAAAATTTGGAATAGAAGATTTCTCATTAATTTCCATTTGTAATAACAAACTAGCTCACATTAGGTATAGTTAAAAGAACAAACCTAATGCGGTTATATCCCCACCAAATTTCATTGTCCCAATAACCAACAGAGTGAGATAATAAATTGAAGATTTTGCATTAATTACTAAGAGTAATTAAATCTTAGCTCTTATTTTGTACAATCATAATAGTTATATTATAATACTAGATATACAAGTAGTAGGTTGAGGTTTATTATTTATGTCAAGATCTTCAAAAGAGTTAAAACATAGTAACAACCAAAATACAAGTAACCTTTTAGGAACAACAAAAAGGTAAGTGCCATGACCATCATTACTAGGCATACTTCAAGGATAAATAATAAGTGCAAACATCAAGTTGATTAATAGATACTAAATCCATTTAATTTCCAAGTGCTTTGCTAGTAAATTGAGATAGAAGGTGGATAACACAAGACACATAAATGTCTACAACTGGATAAGAATACAATCTACTAGCTGTAAAATAATCTACTCTTATAAATACAAAAGTGTTACTTGAAAAATTTACTGTTCTCATCACAATTTTCTATTGGCATAGCAATTTGATTTCAAACATTAATGACCTTCAGTTCTACCCATGTTACATCATGATTCCCTTAAAATCTTTCACAACCAAATGATACACACTTAGGAAGGCATCTTACATCTTAAAAATACTTTACCTACAACTGTATATATAAGGACCATTAATTTTATCCCATTGGCTAACTCAAATGCAGTTCAAGATAAGAATCCAATAAGAGGATCATGGTTACATACTAGATTATGTTAGCATATGATTACATACTTTAAGACAATGATTTCTTGCCAACTAAACTTTGTGACTTACACAATAATGATGCTATGAAAAATCTACAAGAAGATATACATGCTATAGGCTAGATAGTTGCTAACGTACAACTATATGCATAAGACTCATAAATTCCAATCAACTATCCTATCAAATAAATATAATTCAATTTAAGATTAAAACAATAGAGTCTTGTTACAACTAGGACTACAAAATGCCTAATCAAATTTAAAAGCATAAAAACATTACCCACAGTTGTACCATAACTTTGCATTCATTTATTATTAAAAATAACAACCAATCAATATAAATACCTTATTTAGAATAATCAAGGTACAAGACTCATATGAGTATGACTATGAACAAATACAATCAATACCAAAGTGTTTATAGGAAACCAGGTTTCAAGTGCAAGATAGGTCTCATTAAGAATGTTACAACATATACAAGTAAAATATGCCTAACACAAGCCTAAAATAAATAGTTCAACATGGAAGGGCCAATGGCCAACATAACCAGGGTACAATTATATAGTAGCCTCAGGATAGTTGAAATCATTTATAGTAAAAATTATCTTTCAAGTCAACATTTTTACAAATTAACACACCTAATAGTGGTTGGACCAAAAATGTCATAGTAATTATCATTCTATCTCATAGAATGAATACACTCTGCTACTCCGTATGAACATAATATACATAATCTTCTCTTCAAAAAAGGTGAAACCTAAAGTAATCCATACACTAAATGAACTAGATGCAATAAGTCATGGGAAAAAACATGGCTAGGCAACACTATACTGGAATATTTCACAATGTGCATCAACTAAAAACGGGTAGTGTTATTTCTCAAATGATCATTGTACAACTTAAATATAATAACAATAAATCAATATTCAATAAAGAGATATAATTTAAACAAACATAGTACAATCCACCCTGAACATAGCTTTAGTGCCTTAAACATGCTATGTAATTATAGGTCACCTTGTATAGATTTATGATTTAGGAGGAATCTTACACAATAAAAAATAATTTCATTTCTTTTATGAATTTATTTTTATTTATAAGAAACCAAAAAATAACATAATTCACTATTCAATCCACATATTAACATAATAGGGCATAACACAATGTAAAAATCATTCAAGAATAATTATATTAATGATACCAAACAACCCTTAGTTAATGGGTCAATCTTAATTGGTAGAAAAGATTAGAAAAACAAGTAGAATTGGATCCGTCCTTAACGAGGATGGTTCAAGCTCAACTTTGATGGAGCATTTTGGGGAAATCTTGGAGCCTCGAGATCATGATGTTTTATTAGGGACTGTAGCGGTTCCTTAATTCAAGCTATGTCTAGGAAAATTCAAGATGACATGAATAATGAAGCGAAAGTGCAAGCACTTGCATTGGGTATTGAAATAGCTCTCCAATGTGGTATCCCTAAGTTGTTGATAGAAGGAGATTCCCAAGTTATGATTTCAGTCTTGAAAAGGAAAGAGGCAAGACCTTGGCATCTTGAGAATATTCTGTCGACCAATTGGAAAAATCTAGAGTTATTCTTCGAGGTGGATTTTAGACACTGCTTTTGAGAGGTGAATTCAACTGCAAATTTCTTGGCTAATTGTGGTATTGACCAAAAGGAGATGTGTTGAATGGATAATGTGAGAGTATCATGGGAAGATTTCCCATCTATTTCTTTGATTGAGTTTGGTTAACATTTGCTTTAGGCTTTTGTGTTTTGATTGGTCTATGAAACAGAGCTAAAGCCTTTTGCTAAACTTAGTGGGGGCCTTTCTTGTCACTCAATAGGCAGTGAGTTAGATTTGGGTGATTTTTCATTGGCTATCCATCTCATTATTGCATGGTGCCTCCTCACACATAGGGGAGTGCTACCTGTAGGTTGGCATTAATGAGGGAAAACAGTCATCATTTGTCTAAATGGTAGCCACCTTTGGAAAGCAGGGGCTTTGAGTATAGCATTTCAAATCATCATGCCATTCTTAGGGTTTTATGCTAGTTGAAGCATGTGTGTTGGTTATTGGCAATGCTCATAGGTGTCAGCAAAACTGGTGGAATTAGGGCGGTAGAATGGATGACGTAATATAAATTATCTTAGTGACTCCGTGTATTAATGAGGTGTCAGCAAAACTGGTGGAATTAGGGCGGTAGAATGGATGACGTAATATAAATTATCTTAGTGACTCCGTGTATTAATGGGGGAAGTAAGGCATGTGAAATGGCCTTCAAAGGCCAAATATCATGAGCTCACCTATCTCATATCTTCTATCTCCCATAAGAGGATCTCTTTGAGGTAATCTCGGATGTGCTTGGGTTTGAGTTCATGCTTTAGGGTGTGAACAACTAGGTAAATTCACAAATTGTTGTGATGTTTGTATCCAATCTTATGGCATTGGTCTCAGAAGTGGACGTGGTTGCTCAAGTGACAGTTTTTTGTGTGCATCTAGAAGTGCAGGTGGGGATGATGAAGAAAATTTTGCTCCATGACCTATCACCTTTGCCCATATCTGCCTTTCTCAAGGAGAGACAACCTAGCTATGGTTCTGTCCTCATCTTTTTTGGAGATGCATTTCATGATTTTGTTTGAATTCATGGAGGAATTAGAAAGGAAAGTTTCTAAGCCTAGGTCTAAAGAGGTTTAGTTTATTTCCATGCCCATTTTGGTGCAACTTAAGGGCCAAATTCTTGAGTTGTTGATGATGCATGAATGTCAGCATGGGAAGCGTAGAGTGGAATCTATCAAAAAGCTGGTGAAATGGGTTTAGAGGTGGAAAGTCGTTGCGCCACTCCGTTGTAGTAAATCATGGGAAGAGGTTTTTGGAAGCCTTTTCCTGGGAGATGAAATCCTTTTTGTGACTTCAGCAGTAGGTGATGAAGGCTTTGGGAAAAATGTGAAAGCTAAAATCTTACTTGGGGAAGAGGTGGTTGAGCCTAGGGGTGGCAAAGTCATCTATGTTATGGATTCAAAAGAATAAGCTAGTGTGGGTTTCTATTGAATTGGCTCTTATTTTCTGTCACTGGGTTTAATGTTTCTAGGTCTGTTTGTTTTTTGCTCATCTAGTTTTCTTGTGATCTTAGGTGTCATCGAGGTGTTGTAGCCGTAAGTTTTCTATTTTGCTATTTGGTTTGATGTCAGTTGGTTTTATCTGGTTCTTGGATGCTGTTAATGGGCTGGGGGTCCCTAAATACGATCCCCATGTCTATCCAAAAATGATACCAAACAACAACTCTCAATCAAGTGGAGTAGATTACACACTTACGACCCTATGAGTTAGTATCATTTACTTTTCTCTTCATATAAGGAAAGCATTTGGCAACCATAAACACTTAAATAATTTTGATAGAATCATTTAATCACTCAACTTGTCTTATGTATTACAAACCATCATTCAAGAGTAATCATCATAATTATATAATATATACATTTATCTACAATTCATATTGAATACATACTGAAATAGAAAATTATGCACATTATTAAATAATAAAAGGATTTTATTTTATTACACACACACACACACACACACACACACACACACACACACACACACACACACACACACACACACACACACACACACACACACACACACAATGATATGCATAGTCAACCTACAATACGAGGGCACAAGACTCAACTCATATGTTATAATAAGGTAGGCCAATTTATGATTGCCAAGCATGATATGAAAACAAAATATGTTCACCATTAATAGGATATATAACAACAAATTTCATAGAATAACTGGAGTTTATTTATGTCACTGCATAATTAATTGACCCTAATGTTTTAGGCCAACAAGCAGAGTGAAATGATTGTAAACTGGACAAAACAAATCCCAATCAATTCAACTACCACTCAATATATAAACATGGTAGTTTCTACTCTATTTTACAGATCATGGTATTAACAATCATGCCAAAACATCATACCCAATATGATCACACTTTTTTTAACCAAAAATAAACATTGTAACAATTGTTCAAGTGAAGCATAAAATTAGTATTTTGTCAATAATTCTCATTCAACCTCTATTGAAACATTATGTCATACAATTCACATTCAACCTCCATTGAGGCATTTTGTCAAACAATTTGCAACCAACCTCCATTGAATAAATTTTATCAAACAAATTTCAACCAATCTCTATGATGCATTTTGTTAAACAATTTACAACCAACCTCCACTAAGAAATTTTATCAAACAAATCACAATCAAGCTCTATGATGTATTTTGTCAAACAATTTTCAGCCAACCTCAATTGAGAAAATTTGTCAAATAATTTACAATCAAGCTCTATGGTGCATTTTTTCAAACAATTTGCAGCCAACATCCATTGAGAAAATTTATCAAATAATTCACAATCAAGCTCTTTGATGCATTTTGTCAAACAACTTGCAACCAACCTCCATTGAGAAAATTTCATCAAAGAAATCTCAACCAATCTCTATAATACAATTTGTTAAACAGTTTATATCCAACATCTACTAAGAAATTTTATCAGACAAATCACAATCAAGCTCTATGATGCATTTTGTCAAACAATTTGCAACCAAACTCCATTTAGAAATTTTGTCACAATTTACAATCTAGTTGTATGATGCATTTTGTCAAACAATTTGTAGCCAATCTCCATTGAAGAATTTTATCAAACAAATCACAATCAAGCTCTACGAGAAATTTTGTCAAACAATTCAAAAGCACAATTGAATTCAAATAAGAGTTTTAATTTAACCTATGGTATTGAACCACTACCAACAACTATTTAAAACAATCCACACATTAACTAGGTTTATAGAAAATTTCTCTTCCAAAATGAGACAAAAGCAAGTTTTCACCATTGCTTAAACATCAAACTCTCACAATTGTCCTACCATGACATGGACTTGCTTTACCCACATGGGTCTATGCCCTACTGGGATTTTATCAAAAACAAAGGCTACATTTATCTATATTGGATTAAAACTACAAAATCATTAAATAAGAAATACACATGCCTATATATGATGACCTCAGACCTTCTTTTATCAAAGCTATGTGCCTTATTTATTTCATAATGCATCATGATCATATTGTTTATTTGCATTAAGTTCTTATTTTTTTTTCACAAGTTAAAGTATGATTCACAAGAAAGGACACAATTATTCCAATAGGAAGCTATTTAATATATATTTACAATTGTCAACTGCCCAAACAAGTGTCACTAAGGCTAGGGAAATTTTAACCACATGGAACTGCATTATACATGTGGTTGACTTATGGGAAGCACTGAAGAATGAGTTGTTAGACTGATATAGGTCTTTAAATTATTTAATAAATATTACCAATGCTGGCTATTTTAGTCATATGGTGCCATGGAGTGAATAAGTGACTATTCACAAGCTAAAGAAGCACAAAAATATTATGGGACCATGAAGTTAATTTAAGGTTAGTAACCAACACACACACACACACACACACACACGGTAAGATAATTCTGCATTTAACATTGCCCCTTTGAAGCTAGGTGAACAAATGGTTAGGAATTAGCCTTTTTGATGGTGTTTAATTTATGGTGGATGAGGATTAAAATTATCACGCATTACAATGCTACAATAAAAGGATTGTAGAATCCTTTATCAACTTAGCATAATTATATTATTGGTTGTGAATGATTTAATTTCCTTGTGACATAAAAATAATTTAAAATATATCAATATTGAGGATTGAGAATTTTAGTTTATCAGTGTTTTGAATTAAAAATCACGAGAAAATCAAGAATCATTTCAATGGATCATTCCTTGTCCTCAAAGGGACTAAAAACTATTAGTATGTTTTATGATGCTAATCGCTAGTAGGTGCGCTTATCTAGTACAAGTCAAAATGAGATGTGAGAATTTAGGCTTAAAGACTACTATTTCAATCTCTTCATGAACTTGAGCCTTGAGATCAACCATGAAGTTATGAAGGTAATCTTTAAAAGAGATAAGCTGATCAATATTTTTGATTAAGAGGACATCTTCACATGGAAGGTTATCCTGAAGGTGTTTGTGTAGCTAGTAGGGGTGGAGAGGCAAGTTGATTCGTGATCACTTGGATTTTGACTGATTTTTGAGTGACGATCATAAGGTCAAATTCCATTAAGATCACTATCCATTTTCCAATTTGGTCTCTAGGCAAGAAGGCTTTAGAGAAGAAATAGAAAAGGGGATTAAAATGGATGATGACATAGGTATTTGATATAACATGTAGTGCCAAATATTTTTGGTGGAAAAGTAGATTGTAACATAGTCATGTTCCACCTTCGTGTAGTGGGTCTCATAATCTATCAAGGCATAACTAATGTATTAAATGATATTTTATTTTCCCAACTCATCTTGTGGTGTAAGCATTGGCCAAATCGATCTATAAGAGTATATGAGAAATACAAAATGTGAGGATAATCATTTGAAGGTGGTCATAGAGTAGGAGGATGAAGTAATTATTTACTCATGATATCAAAGTCTTATTGACAAGCATTGATCCATTCAAGTGAAACACCTTTATTAAGGAAGGATTTTACTTAATATGCATGGTAAGCTAGCTTTGGAACAAATATGTGGATTGACCCAAGTTTCTAAATCTAAGTGTGAATATCAGACATGGATCGAGGTATAGACATATTGAGAATAACATTGATCTTGGAGTGATCCACATCAACCCTCATAATGAGACCAAGAATCCTAAGATCTTTCTAGAGGTAACACTGAAAAACACACTTGTCAACATTAAGCTTAACTTGGTACTTAATAAGGCAATCAAATATGATATCTAGGTCATGAATATGGTTTTTAGGAAGCTTGGATTTGGCTATAAAGTCATCCACATAGATTTTGACTATTTTGTGGATGAGATCATGGAATATTGGGTCATTGCATGTTGAAAAGTTACTCCAATGTTTTAAAGGCTAAAGGGCATCTTATCATAACAATATGCTCCTTACTTGGTAGTAATTATAGTTATATGTTGATCATTAGGGGATACATGAATATGATTATACCTCCAAATCCATCCATGAGGACAATATCTCATAGCTAGTTATATAATAACAAATACCATCAATTGAAGGTAATGGAAAGTTGTTCTTAGGACATGCTAAGTTGAGACTATGAAAATAGATACAAATACAAATAAACATGGTGACTTTATTGTGAACATGTACTTTGTTGGATACCCATTCTAAGTAATTTATGGGTTTAATGAACTTAGTGTCTAGGAGCTTAATAACATCATTATGACATAAGGTGGAAACCTTAGGCTAATTTTTTTGTTTCTTTTGGTGCACGGGTTTCGCATCTGGATATGTCAATTTATTATGGAAACTATGTTAGGGTCAATTCTGTGCATGCCCTCATATGAAAATGCAAAAAATTTATGATATTTATCTAAAAATAAGCTGTAATTATCTTTCTCTTCAAGATGAAATTCTTTAGAGATAATAATTGACTCGAGATTTGTAGTTGTACCAAAGATAGTTGCTTGAGTTTCTTTGACAAGCATTGCACTTTTGTCTTGAAAGTGATATGGAGATGAATGAAGCTTGGAAATAGGATTAGTCTTAGGGTCGACAATAGAGATAAAATTAATGAAGCAGGGATCATTTTTCTCAAAATGGCCAAGGTTTTGATGTTGGTAGGGAAGTTGAGGCTCTCTGACATGGAATAATTATATGATAGCTTCATCACTAAGAAGCATAGGTAATGGGTCATAATATTTGACAACTACCTCAAGATTGACTATTTGATTACCTTTGCTATCAATCTCTGAATGGATTTGTCTTACAACAATGTTTTTAGTATCCAAGGTAAATTTTGGATATAGAGTATAAGTGGTTGATAGTTACTGTATGGTATCAACCTAGTCAATATTGTCTAATACATTAGAAAAAAATAGAAATGTATTAGTATGAATGGTACACTTATTTGATGTAGTATTGATTTTGACTATATTGGCTTGATTGATGTAGTTATAAGGCTCTAGAGATGCTAAGATGATTGTATTGACACTTAATAATGATTGGCAGGTACAATTTTAAATTGAATATTGAATAATACCAGGTTATATGGTATAATTATAAAGTTGAATAATATGCTTAACAATATTAGGGTGGTGATACTATTAGTAGTGTTGAGAATTTTTTGAATGGTATCAGGATGGATGATATTTTTAGAACTACTAGGAAAATCAAAGTGTTGTTGGACAACCCATGGAGTATTTTATAATGGTGGGTTAGAATGAGGCACATAACCTTGAGGTTTTGGTTCATCATCACTATAATCATAGGAGATATGAACTAATGAACATCATGGTTGAAAACATGCATTTTAGCCAAGGTTATGTGATAACAAATTACATTCAAGTTCTAGGATTGAGCTTGGGAAACTACATAATCATCATCATATGATGGAAAGATGTTACAAGTATGAGTGGTTTGTTGAGTAGTCTCATTGAAATTATCTTTAGTAGATGCACCAATGATACTAAAAATTTGAGGGGATAAAGATAGGGGTTCTTGGAAAAGTTTAGATCCCCCAAAATTATTGCATATGAGGTCATCTTATTTGTATGAAGATTTATTGGCATTGGATGGGGGATGACTTTCAATATCATCATCGATCAAATGAATGGTCCTATCTTGTGTAAGAGAGATGAAGGGAACATTCTGTGATATATGGAGGTAATCTAGTGGTATTGTAAATAGTTTATAACTCATTGCGTTTGTCATCATCATAATATGTAAGAGTGACTTGGAGATCATAATTCATATTGACAAACTCAGGAAGAGGTAGACTATTGATATAAAAAGTGGCGAGGATTCAATATTTCATTTTAAGATTAGGTAGTTTGAGACCCCATGGGTTGGGATTGACTTCATGCTTGTAACATTTGCCATCATGGTTGAACTTAATGCATTAGCTATATGAAGAGGCAATAGTTCTCATGCGATGAGCCAAGGAATAACCTAAAATAAGGTTATAAGAAAATGGAAGATCCAATACCATCATCTTGGTGCGTACATTTTTGGGTAGAATGGTAAGTGGGAGCCAAATGCAACCAAGATGCTTTTGATTGGTTTTGTCAAATCCATGACATGTGAATCTTCTTTGTTTAAGGTCATCTTTGGAATATACAAGTTTTTAGATGAGCCAAATGGAGGTAACATTAATCCCAAATCCTTCATCCACCAAAAATTTCCTTATTTGAGTATTGTTGATCACAATCTTAATAAAGAAGGGTGAGTCATCAACTAGAAAAAGGATTTCATCATTAATCGTGTTTTTTTTGAAAAATTTATGGAAAGTTTCTTAGAGGAAGAAGGTTGAGAAATGGTTTCAATAACATGAACTTGCATAGGTGAGAGACCTTTGGAAGGTTGGGGAGGTGATTTAGTTTCACTAGATGGGTATTTTTCAATGTCTTACAATTGTTTATTGAAGAACTTTCGATGATATGGTGATGTTATCATGAGTTTCATTAGAGGATTTTTAAAAGGAATGGAATTAAGTTCATCTAGGAAATTCCATTGTGATTTAGAATTCGAGCTATAATTATTTTTAACTTGATCAGTTATGGTGACTTTAGGAGGTATGGTGTTAGAATAATTGAAAATACTAGGTTGAGTCTCCGATGGTAGAACAAGTTCATCACTAGGTATTGTATCAGAAGATGATGTAGTTGTGGTAGTAGTATCCTTAAAAATTTGCTCTTGGAGAGAAGGATTATTAGGTTTGGTGACAAGATTTTTTTGATTGGGATTATGATATTAGTTAACCTTTGACACATTCACAAATTAGGAGTTGGTGTAATAATGATCATTGTCAACATTAGTAGCACAAAAAAATTCATTTAAATGTTGTATTGGGATCAAATGATTAAGATATTTTCTGAGGTTTTTGATTTGTAGATTTAGGATTGTAAGATTAATTCTTAGATGTTTTGAGGCATTCATTATGGTGCTCTTTGGTGATGAGGCCATGATTAAAATGTTCTCGCAAGATGGTGTTAGCTGCATATTTTTAGAATGCATGACATGTCTCATGAGAGTGACCAATATTGATATTGAACCAACAAAACTTGTTAGGATCATAATATGATGAAGGGGTAGTAGTGTATATTTATGGCTTATATTGAGATAACAAACCCTTAATGTATTGCATACTTAATGGAGGGTAGGAGGGAAGTTTTCTATCTAATTTAGAGGTTCCTGCTTGGGTTGGGGAGGCTTATTTTGGAAAATATCAGTATTAATGGCATTTGTTGTAGTTTGAAAAGACTCTTTTTTAGTTTTTCTAGATGGTTCAAATAGAACCATAAGGAAATCTTGTCATTTTTATTGATCAAAGGCCTCTTCTAAAGTCTAAGGAGAAAAGATCCTAAGTTTTTATTAAAGATGGTTTTAAGAGCTGTAACAAAAAGTTTGAAAAAATTATCATCACTTATTTTATGGTCTACTTTATGTGATAATGATTTCCATTGTTTGATGAAGTTATGGCCATATTTGTTTGGAAATTGCTTAACATTAATGAAGTTGCTAAGGCAATTTTCAGGGAGTTTGTTGTGTTGGAATTGTAACATCCCCATTGGGATTGATTTAGAATAAGATTTTTTTAAAAAAAATTTAAGCAATGTATTTTTCATTAGATTTCAAAAAGATAATCTAATTAGTGATCCATATAAAACACTCTAAATATTTTAATTGTAAAGTAATCATGTAACATCTATCTGTCATTGATCACTATTATCAAATGAAATAAAACATAACTGAATATAAAAAATAATTACAGATTTTCAACCATGACTGGTACAAATATATAGTTAATGTTGTCAATGTACAATAAGTAAATAATTACATTACATCAAGGGTAATGTTTCAATAATAATAAATAAAATACAAGATACAAGATACAAGGCTCCACAAAGCATGAGTTTCCAAAACTCTAATATCTATGGCAATCTCAAGTGGTCTCCAAATAAGTACCACTGTGGGGAGAGAGATCACAATCTAAGTTATTTTTCACACCAACTATAGACCATTAATCCCCCGCACAATCCCCCATTAGGTAATGGCCCTCCTTTCATGGATGAGTAGATAGTGATGTTGCGAGAATCTAAAGAGACAAACTAGTACCCATGTATTGTAAGATTTTTAATACATGATGTGTACCATAAAGAAATTACATTCTAACATGATATCACACAAACATGTAAATAATGCATATGAATTGACAATATTTGATCTCTAGTATCATTCAAATTCATTCCCCCCACTTGATCGTATTACTTTCATTTGGTATTGGTGATGCTAGTAAGCTAGTGAAGTCCATCTCACTACTTAGTACCAATAATATGAGATTTGATTAACATGAATCTGACCAATAGATTCATATAAATTACTTCTTACTATAAAAAATAAAATGTGATAAATACATAAATAATCAAAATGTAAACATTTAGTCTATAAAATGTATGAATGAATCTCCACTATATTATTTATCACGTAAATAATAAGCATAACAAGTACAATTTATACCAACCGAGTATAGTATATATTTAGATTGCAAGTTTCTAGCTTTCGTAAGTAGATTCAAATATAATGCACTCTATGAAAAATGATAATATCATAGTCCATTGTTCATATATACAACTACTCAATTACAAACAACCGGTTATGAAAATGAAAGTCATAATTCTCACGAACAAATAATATTTCATTTAAACTTGTATTTTTAGGAGGTTGTATGCCTATATAAATAGTTTTCTATTCTTCTGAAATCTATGACTTAATTTTTAACAGACAATAAAACTATAAATATAAGCACATGACTCAATACACTAATTTATGTTATATATTTATATGGATACCTAAGTCCATATATAGATATATTTCTTATATATATGTCCTTATGCCTATTAATTATATTCATATTATGTTTCACATATAAGTACTTAACAATATATAAATACTATTTATAAAGGTCAACAATCATTTATAATTCTTAACCAAAGGGTTCATAGAATTTCAACAATCATTATAACTTTCCTATACACAAAATATATTGATAATCAATCATAATATATTAATATTCTTGGAATATTAATGAACAAAGTATTATAGTCAATACTATTCATATCCAATTTTGCTCTTCTTACATAAAATCGCCATCACACAAACACTCACAATTTATACAAGTATTTAATCTTCCTAAACTTAATTTAATATAAATCGCAAGTGTCAAACCAATTACTTAACCCAATAGATAATTACAGGTCATATTATTTGAATAATACATATGTGAGATTTTAGTATGTTTCAATTTAATGTCCACATGCATTTCTAGCAAATGTTTTACTATTCCATAATATATTATAGGTCTACAAAAAAAACTTACAACTAATATTCTTTTCCCCTAGGTGGTATTCAATCCATATGCTCTGTATGTATATGTGTATGAGAAAACTAATTACTGTATTTCTGAACTTGACACTGTATTACGCTATATGGTTTATGCAATTAAAACAATTACCTCTCTTTGCATAGATATCCTATACAACTTATAACTAAGGTAGATTTATTAAATAAATATTCACATCGTCCCTTATTTTCTTATAATGAATCATGTTTTTAACACAAATTGAACTCATACCTCTATAGATATACTCAATTTGAAGGCTAAGGGTGCACAATCCTGCTTTGCATGTAGTCACGGTTTGGATAAATTCACACAATTTATATTATTTTGCTATTTTTATATGATGAGCATTCACACAATTTATATATCTTCTCACTATTTCAATTACCAATTATGCAAAAATTCAACTTTATCTAAAATAGTTCTCTACCTTACATACTTTGCTATACATCATACATAGTTTGCTATACATTATATATAGATCGATATATGTTATTTTAACATTACACACACACACACACACACACACACACACACACACTCTTCTAGTTTTTGGAAATCAAATACCTTCAGATTGTTATATTGAATATTTTTATACAAAGTTCATTATATTCATTTATAGTCTCAATTTGAAAAACAAGAATACACTCAACACGGTTTTATATAACAAGTTTATATATTGACTATACACTCAGCCATACGGTTTTATATAACAAATATATACTCAGTCTTACATATATTCATTTCTTTGATTTGTAGAACAAAGGCATTTTGTATAAATAGATATATGTTCATAGTTTTTAAGACCAAAACTCTCATTCATTCTCATTTTAATCACATGAATTGATAATATACATAGTTATGAGTAAAACATAGATGCACAAATTATATATAATTATATCTTAAATTTTACAAACTTCATAATGAAATTCAAAGATGCCACCTACCTTGTAAAAGATTTTAAAATGGAATGACACAATTGAGAAATCCTTTGCTCAATTTGATCTCTCTCCTCTTCAATGCGCTGCTCCTTCCTTCTCCACTTCGCTCTCCTCTTATCTTTCTCTTATTATTCTTCCTACACCCATATTCTTTTATTTCTTTTTTTTTTAATCATGAAATGCAAAAGCTTGCCGTCTTCTTTAAAGATTCATTGTTCTTTCCTGTACTCCAATTCATCAGAAAGCAACAAATTAAAAATATTTATTTTATTTTTTTATTCCTTGTATGACGCTTTTCTTATTTTATATATTTTATTTAACTTTATAATAATATGAATTAATAATAAATAATCACTTAGTATAAATAAATAATCATAATGACTTAATATTAATATGACTAATGTAAGTCGATAATATTCTTTTAATTTGAAATGGTAAATCAAATAATACTACATCAATCTAAATTATAACAACATAATTATTATGTTATTATTACATTATGTAGATTATCTATGCCTTTTGTTATTTATATATATATAGTAAGGCGCTAAGCCATATAAAGATATTCCTGAATAGTATAAAGATAATTAACTAATGTTCTCAACATTACTAAGACATGATGGTTAGTGTATGTACGGTAGTATCCAAATACTATTTACACAAATTTACATTCTCAAAAAACATTAATAATCATGAATATAATAACATGACATAAACACATAGTAGCATTACATCTAAATATACTTATAACAACCATAACATAATCACACCAAATTAATTTTACATAAGTATTAAACTGAACTAACACACAACTAACATGCATAAATAATTATCTAAATACAGACAATATAAAAAATGTAATAACACTAACAATTCAAACTATGCATATTACAAGTGCTATCTAATGTGGTGTGCATGGGTTCAAGTCATTCTTCTATCATCCCTCAACACCTCCACCTACGTCATCCTCTTTCATAATGCTCTCCCTTCGTCATGTTATGAGGAATGAGTCTCTTCTACATCAAATTCATGACAAAAATTTAGTTAGTTCATAATATCATGACATATATCATAAAATACTACTATAATAACAAATCAACATGAGCATAATGTAAATAATATTCAATACAATGAACTCATAGCAATGAAATCATAAAATCAAAGCAACATATAATTGTCCCATAACAATACATGATTTACAGTTTAATTAAATAATAATCAAATCAAATTATTAACCACAAAAATTTACGGATACTCAAGAAAATTTATTTATCAAAAAATTGGGATGTAACATCCCGCCCCCTTAAAGCTGGTTATCATCCCAATGACACTTATACAAACATTAATTCTAAATTAAAAATATTATTCAACATAAAGATAACATAGTATGAAACAATAAATCAAGCAAAGAAATGAGGAAATCGCTTGTCGAACTCATCATAGTCCTTCCAAGTAGCACTAACCTTAGAGTATTGGTCCCATAAGACCTTGCAATATAACATATCTCTATTATGCAAATGAAATTTGCAAGTGTCAATTACTATGATTAGTTCTACCATGACTATTCTAAGATTCAGAACCTGCAAAGCATTCCAATCCAACATATGTGAAGAATCAACTATATACTTTTAAAGATAAAATACATGGAAGATATTATGCAATAGAGCTAGGGTTGGTTGCAATGCAAGCCTATACACTATAAGATTGAACACTTCTAAAATATTGAATGTTCCCACATATCTTGGTGAAAGTTTCACCAACTTCTCAAATTTAATCGAGCTCTTCTATGGCTTAACTTGTAAAAACATTTTATCACCTACCAAAAATTACCTATCTATTCTCTTCAGATCAACATAACTCTTATACCTATAATTGGTCTTGGCCAATCTCTACTTGATTGATCTAACTTTATCTTTCATTTTTGAAAGCATCTCAAGTCCAAAGACTACTGTATCTTCCAACCTATCTTAGCTGATTGGTGTCCTAAACCTTCTTCCATATAATGTTTCAAATGGTACCATCTTCAAAGATAATTGGTATGAATTAATCTAAGTAAACTCAACCAATAGAAGATAATATTCTTACTTGTATTTCTTATCCATGCAATACATATGAAGAAGATCCTCTAACACCTGATTAACTCGCTCAGTCTGACTATTAGTTTGTAGGTGATATGCAGTGCTACAGTTTAGTTACGTACCCAAAATTGAATTCAAAATTACATAAAATATAGAAGTCATCTTTGGATCATGATCTAAAATGATTTTATTATAAATCCATGCAATTGATACACTTTATTTATGAATCTCTTCACAAGAGTGGGTGCATCAACTGTCAGATTTCCTAATATAAAATGAGCCATTGGTTAGTTTCTCAACTACAACCGATATCATATCATTCCTATTTAATGACAATGGTAAACTTTAAACAAAGTTCATACTGATCACCTATCATTTTCATTCTGGTATGCCATGTGGATACAATAATTCAATTGAATGTACATGTTCAACTTTCACCCACTAACATTCTAGACAATGTGACATTATATCCAGTACATATTTTTTCATTCCTTTTTAGAAATAAAGTGGTCTAAGCTCTATCATAAGTTTGGTTACTCTTAGATTCCTTGGATATGGGGCATTATGTAGTTTATTTAGCAATGTGTTCTTCATATTCTCTCAATTTGGCACATACATCCTTCTATTGTAATGCAAAAGACCATCATTCTCTAATCTAAATTCTTTATACCTAAGATTTTGAGCATTCTCAAACAATGCTTTCTTGACCTAATCATAGAATTCATCTCTTGATAAGAATTTAATCACTTGATCCTTGAAATTACTCTTGATAGTAGCCATGGATGCTATGTACCTACTACAACTTAAGGTATCATCTACTCTATTTTCCTTGCCTTTGATATAATTGATATGAAAATCATAATCAGATAAGAACTCTAGCTATTGTCTCTGATGAGCATTATGATTTGGTTGGGTGAAGATGTACTTGAGTCCCAAGTTATCTATTTTGAGCTCAAATAGTTTTTACAAAAAATAATGCCTCCAAAATTGTAAAGCATTCACTATTTGTACAAGTTCTAGGTCATAAAAGGCATAGTTCACCTCATAAGGCTTCAACTTCCTTGATTCATAGGCTACCACTACACTATCTTGCATAAGGACTCCTCCTAGTCCATCTCCAGATGCATCTATGATTATAAAAAATTGACCATTAAGGTTAGGAACTCTTAGCATTGGTGCTAAATTAAGCCTTTTAAATTATTGAAAATCTACTTCACACTTATTTGAACAGACAAATCTTTGGTTCTTACATTACAGAGAGATAATCAGATTAACTATGTTAAAAAAATTTAGAATGAACTTCCTGTAATAACTTGTTAATCCCATGAAACTCCTTACCTCATGCACATTATTTGGTGCTATCCATTCCATAATAGATTTTATCTTTGTCAGATCTACTAAAATACCATCTATAGAGATAATATGTCATAAATACTACACTTTTTTTTAGAAAAATGCACACTTAGACAACTTGACATATAACTTGTACTATTACAACCATTTAAAAACTAGTTCTAAATGTTGAATATGCTTCTCTTCATTCTTAGAGTATAAAAAAATGTCATCAGGAAAGACCAAAACAAAATAATCTAGATAATCTTTGAATACACTATTCATGAGATTCATGAATGCTATCGAAACATTTATCATTCTAAATGGTAACACTGTGAACTCATTGTGAATATAACGAGGTTTAAATGCTATTTTAGGAATATCCTCATCCCTTATCCTCAGCTGATGATATCCTACTCTAAGGTCAATTTTAGAAAATATCATTGTCCCTCATATTTGATTGAAGAGATCATCTATACAAAGTAGAAGATACCTATTTTTGATAGTTTCCTTATTCAACATTCTATAATCTATGCAAAGTTGAAGAGTATAATCTTTCTTGATGAAGATAACTAGTGCACCCCACGGTGACACACTTGGATTGATCAAACCCTTTGATAATAATTCTTGGAATTGAGCCTTCAATTCAACTAATTCAAAGGTTGTCATCCTATATGGTGACTTAGACTATGGATCTAATCCAGATATGATATCGATAGAGAAATCAAACTTTCATTTAAGAGGCTATCTTGGCAATTCCTTTGGAAACACACCATGAAATTTTTTAAGGAATGAATAATATTCAAGGGACGGTTCCTTAGTTTCCTCCATTTTATTTATTTTGAAAATAAATGCTTGACATATTTTTACTTGAGCCTTCTTGAGTTTCATTTTAGAAATTTTCCTAAGCCTCAACACGCTGTTCTTGCCTTGAATTTGTGTTTGATTTCGAAAATCCTCTAAACACTCAACCTTCTTCAGATAGCAGTCAACCTTGGCCTTATGATTTTCAAGCCAATTGACTCCTAAGATCACATCATATGGTTCCTTAGATTCATCCATTTCATTTATCTTGACAACAAATGTTTGGCATATTTTTTCTTGAGCCTCTTGAGTTACATTGCAAAAATCTGTCTAAGCATCAACTCTCTTTTCTCGCCTTGAATTTGTGTCTGATTTTTAAAATTGTCTAAACACTCAACTTTCTTCAGATAGATATCAACCTTGTCTTTATGCTTCGCAAGCTAATTGACTCCTAAGATCACATCATATGACCCTAGCAGTGCTACATAAAGATCCATTAGTATTGTGAATTCGGGTAACCTAATCTTCATTTTAACTAAACACTTGTCAACTTTGACTTTTAAATCATTTTCATATTTTATCGACCATGCATTTACCATTAATTTATCTCTTCTAGATAATTTACTAAGCATTGTAGGAGTTATAAAATATTTTGTAGCCTCTATATGTATCAAAATAGAAATTGGATGTTCAAATAAAATATCTGATAGTTCTATGGGTGAAGCTTAGAATTTGGCTTGTTGATTATCAACTATCACATGAATACATTACTAAAATTTTTCCTGTTGAAGAGTATAACCTTTATTCTTCATCTTATCTTGAGTACACTCACGAGCATAATGGTCACCTCCACAAATGAAACAACCCCCAAGTGGCCCCTTCTTGTCAAACTATTGTTTTTCTTTAAAACCATTACTCAATTTCTTGTTACATGAACCATTGTTAAATCTAACATTCTAAATTTTTAATTGACTCTTAGAGTCTCCACTCCTCTGCTTCCAATTCTTGTTTTTAAAAGCTGGTTTAGAACTTCCAAACTTTTTTTTAAACTTATCCCTGACATGAGCAAGAGATTTTAACTTTTGTTTTTGCTTGACTGCCTTCTTGAAGACCTAGTCCATGGTAGATAGTCCATGAATGTCCACCTCTCCACCGATCTGATATTTTAATCTCATGATAAACTTCCTAATTCTAAACCTCTCATATACCTAGTATTGAGGTATATACTTTAAAAGTTTGGTGAACTTCTTTCAGGACTCATTCATCGATAGGTCTCCTTGATTTAGATTTTAGAAATTTGTAAGCTTCTAGTCAAAGTATAGCTGTGAAAGTTATCATGATTTGAATAATGTCACAAACTACCCCCATATCATGGTGGTTAAATTGAGATTAATTTCCAACTTCTTATTGGCCCACCACATAGTTGTTTCACTAGCCAACTGGTAAGCTCCCAAAACTGCTTTAATGACTTCAAAATAATTTTGAATATCAAAATACTTCTCTATTTTAGACAACCATACTTCAATTTTGTCATCCTAAATGGTTCCATCAAACTTAGATGGATTCATTTTTTTCATATCTCTAGCGAACTCTACAGTTACCTATGCTCTCACATCCTAAGGGTTTTTCTGCTCAGTGGGATGATCTTCAAGTACATCTTGATGTACTTCCTCTTCATGGCTATGAACTACCTGTTCTAAGGCTGAAATGCGGTCCTTAGTTTCATTCATGGTTGCAATAATCTGATCTAACTTTGTTGCTTACTCAGTGGTAAATTTACTAAGATCAAATGGAGGGTTATTGTCATTGACATTTGAAGGACCCTCTCCAGATACTCTAGTTCACACTATTCTCTTTTCTGGTAAACATAAAGATATGAAAATATTAGTAGATTCATTAGGTCTTAGAGTTCGAGCTACAACTATGATATCACATGTAACATCCCCACTAAGACTGACTTAAAATAACATTTATTTTTTTAAATTTTAATCAAGTATTTTTTTATTAGATTTTATCACAAAAATTTAATTAGTGATCTAGATAAACACTCTAAGTGTATAAACTATAAAATAAACATGTAACATCTATCTATCACTGATCACTATCATTAAATGAAATAAAATATAACTGAATATAAAAAGTAATTACAAATTTTTATTTATGATTGGTACAAACATACAGTCACTGTTGTCAATGTACAATGAGTAAATAATTACATTGCATCAGGGATAATGTTTCAATAATAATAAATACAATACAATATATAAGATACAAGGCTCCATGAAGCATGGGTTTTTTGAACTCTAGTATTTATGGCAATCTCAAGTGTAGTTTCCAAAGAAGTACTACTATGGGGAGGGAGAAAATCATTTGAGTGCTTTTCCATACCAATCATAGACTATCGATCCTCTGCACAATCCTCATTTAAGAATGACCTTCTTTTTATAGATGAGTAGATAGTGATGGTGTAAGAATCCAGAGAGACAAGCTATTACTTATGTGTTATAAGATTTATAATACATGATGTGTACCATAAATAATTTATGTTCTAACATGATATTGCACAAACATATAAATCATACATATGAAATAACAATGTATAACTAAACATTACTTTGGACAAAGTTTTAATAGTTATTGATCTCTAGGATCAGTCAAATTTATACACACTACTTGATCAGATTACCTTCATTTGACATTGGTGATGCTAGTAAACTAGTGAAGTCCATCTCACTATTTAGTACTAGCAATGCAATATTTGGTTAACATGAATATAACAAACAAATTCATATAAATTACATCTTACTAGTAGGCATAAAACATGTTAAACATAAAAATAATTAAAATACATATATTTAGTTCATCAAACGTATGAATGAATCTCCACTATAATGCCCTCTATGACAAATGATAATATCATAGTCCATTGTTCATATATACAACTTTTCAATTACAAACAACTAGTCATGATAACGAAAGTCATAATTCTCATGAACACATAATATTTCATTTAAATAACTTGTTATATTTTTAGGAGGCTGTATGCCTATATAAATAGTATTCTATTCTTCCAAAATCTATGACTTAGGTTTTAATAGACAATAAAATTATAAATATAAGCACACGATCTAGTATTCCAATTTATGTTATATATTTATATGAATACCTAAGTCCATATATAGATATATTTCTTACATGCATGCCCTTTTACATATTAACTATATTCATACTATGATTCACATACAAGTAATCAACAATATATAAATACTATATATAAAAGTCAACAATAATTTATAAATCTTAACGAAAGACTCCATAGGATTTCAATAATCATTATAACTTTACACAAAATATATTGACGATCAATTATAATATATTAATATTCCTAGAATATTAATAAAGAGAGTATTATAGTCAATACTATTTATATCCATATTCAACTTTTTTAAAATCAAATTACTGTCATACAAACACTCAAACATTTTATACAAGTATTTAATCTTCCTAAGCTTAGTTCAATATAAGTCATAAGTGTCAAACCAATTACTCAACCCAATAGATAATTACAAGTTGTATTATCTAAATACTACATATGTGACATTTCAGTATGTTTTAATTTAATGTCCACATGCATTTCTAGTAAATGTTTTACTATTCCATAATATGTTACAGGTCTACAAACAAAACTTACAACTAATACGATTTTCACCTAGGTGGTATTCAAGCCATACACTCTATATGTATGTGTATGAGAAAACTAATTACTCTATTTCCTAACTTGACACTATATTACGCTATATGGTTTATGCAATTAAAATAATTACCTCTCTTTGTTCATGTATCTTATATAGCTTATAATTGAGGTAGACTTATTAAATAAATATACATGTCATCCCTTATTTTCTTATAAAAGATCATAATTTTAACATAAATTAAACTCAAACCTTTACAAATATACTCGATTTGAAGGCTAATGGTGCATAGTCCTACTTTGCATATAGTCACAGTTTGGACAAATTCACACAATTTATATTACTTCGCTATTTTTGGATGATGAGCATTCACACAATTTGTATATTTTTCACTGTTTGAATTACCAATTATGCACAGTTCAATATCTAAAATAGTTCGCTACCTTACATAGTTTACTATATACACCATACATAGTTTGCTATAAATTTTATATAGATCACTATATGTTATTTAAACATTACACACACACACACACACACACACACACACACACACACACACACTTCTAGTTTTTGGGAATTAAATACCTACATATTTTTATATTGAATTTTTTTATACATAGTTCGCTATATTTATATATAGTCTCAATTTGAAAAACAAGAATACACTCAACACAATTTTATATAGCAAGTTTATATATTGCCCATACACTCAGTCGTACAATTTATATAAAAAATATATACTTAGTCTTACATATATTCATTTATAGAACAAAAGCACGTCGTACAAATAGATTTATGTTCATAGTTTTTAAGGCCAGGGCTCTCATCCATTCCTATTTTATCCACACAAATTGATATTATACACAGTTTTGAGTAAAATATAGATGCACAGATTATATATAACTATATTTTAAATTTTACAAATTTTACAACAAAATTCAAATATGCCACCTACCTTATAAAAGTTTTTAAACTGAAATGGCACAATCTAGAATCTTTTTCTTGGTTTGATCTCTTTCCTCCTCAACCTGTTGCTCCTCCCTTCTCCATTTCACTATCCTCTTATCATTTTCTTATTATTCTTCCTACGTTCATCTTACTTTCTTTCCTTTTTTTAATCATGCAATGCAAAATCTTGCCATGTTATTTAAAGCTTCACCGTTCTTTCCTTTACTCCAATTCACCCTAAAACAAAAAACAAAAAATCTTTGTTTTATTTATTTTATTCCATGTATGACGCTTTTCCTAATTATATATATATTTTCTCTTACTTTATAATAAAGTGACTTAATAATAAATAATCACTTAGTATAAATAAATAATCATAATGAATTAATAATAATATGACTAATATAAGTCAATAATATTCTTTTAATCTAAAATGGTAAATCAAACAATATTATACCAATTTGAATTATAACAACATAATTGTTGTGTTATTATTATGTTATTTAGATTATCTATGCATTTTGTTATCTTTATATTTATAGTAAGGCATTAATCCATATAATGATATTCTTGAATATCATAAATAGAACTAGCTAATGTTCTAAACATTACTAAGACATGATGGTTAGTCTATGTACGATAATACCTAGATACTATTTACACAAATTTATGTTCTATAAAAATATTAATAATCATGAATACAATAACATGACATAAACACATAATAACATTATACATCTAAATCTACTTTTAAAAATCATAACACAATAATACCAGATTAATTTCACATAAGCATTAGACTAAGATAACACACAACTAACATGCATAAACCATTATTTAAATGCAAATGATATCAAAAATATACTAACACTAATAATTTAAAATACGCATATTAACATGGTGTATGCATGGGTTATAGTCGTTTCTCTATCATACCCCAAAACCTCCATCTACGTCATCCTCTTTGATGATGTTCTCCTTCCATCATGCTTTAAGAGATTAATCTATCCTGCATCAAACTTATGATAAAAAAATAGTTAGTCTATAACATTGTGACATATATCAAAAAATACTATTGTAACAACAAATCAACATAAACACAATGTAAAGAATATTAATACAGCTAACTCATAACAATGAAATCATGAAATCAAAACAATATACAACTATCCCATAACAACATATGATTTACAACTTAGTTAAATAATAATTAAATCAAATTATCAACCACAAAAATTTACGGATATTCAAATAAATTTGCTTAGTGAAAAATCGAGATATAATAAGAATTCATTAACTTGAGCATTGAGTAAATCCTTTCGTTGTATAATGAAATGTTGAGGAAATTGATTGTACCATTCTAATGCATCTCCAACAAAAGTTTTGGCTAGAAGCTTAGTAGTAGCATAAGTGTTGGTTTAAACCCATTACTTATAGAGGTTGCCAAAGAATTTAAGGTGTAAGGCATGATCTTTAGTTCCATCATATGTGATAGTTGAAAAAATGTTTTCAATGTCTTTAGACATAATAAAAGGAGCTAAATGTTTATTTTGAAGATTTTGAAGCATCTTATTATGCATTGGTGGTTGAAGAATAATGTTTCCATTTTCATCTCTAAAAAGAGGAGGATATAACTCTGATTTGGTCGATTCATGATGATTTGAGGATGTTGATTATTCATTTTCAAAATGTGGTTTTGTATTTAGAGCATTAGATTGCTACTAGAAGATTGCATGCCATTTGTTGGACAATTTGTGCAAGTATTGATGATGGTTCTAGATGATGATTAGGATTGGGTTTTTGATTGGATTTGGTTAGAGGAGGATTAAAAATTGATTGAGGATTATGATTAAATGGGGGATTTTCAACAATAGTTTTGGGAAGAAGATTCTAGGTTGCCCTAACTACTATAGTGGATGTGGGAAACTTGTTAGGATTCCATTCTTGTTTGGATTATAAATGATGTTTTCATCAAGGTTGTTAATAAACTAGTTTAGATCTTTCATATCATTAGTTTGGTTGATTTCAACCATGTTACATTTGATAAATCTTGAGTGATGTTTAGATAATTACATCATGAGGAATTGTCCTCATTGATGGACAATACAAGAATGAAAGAGAAACCCATGTTAAATATGAATGGGTTGAGGCTTGCAAGAAATATTATAAAAGGTGGCATCATGGTGACAAAGGAGCTAAAAATCTAATGTGGAAGATGAAATTTGGTTATAAAAAACTAACAGTACTAGATAGGCAAGTACAATTAGTTATTCTATTTTGATAATAGACTGTATCAGGTTGGATGATACAGTTGAGTTATTGAGTCTAAAAAATAGATTGTATCAAGTTGATCAATATAGTTTGGTGAAAATGTAGCTCTAGTGGTGGCTGGATAAAATGATTGTATCAGGATGATAGATACAATAGGAGATGAATTGGGTTAAATTTGTTGATGTAATTGAAAAAAAAAATCAAAACTATACCAGGTTGGCTGATGTTGATGAGTGTCATTTAACCCTTCATTTAATCAATATTTCAGATTGACGTCTATCAAACCAAGGTCAATGTCCAAAGCTATCTATAGTAAGATTTTTGGTGGAAGATCTATAAATTAGTCTTGGATGGATTTTGATGATTCTAATCTTAACTTTTAGCAATGAAAGAATTTTTTTAATCTGATTGCTTCACACACTTGCTAAAAGAAGAGAATAACCATTACACTAACTAATTCAATCCTTTGCTTGAAATTAAAGCACACTTTCAAACTTGCTTGAAATTGTAAATTTAAATCTAATTCACACTTGATGAAACTATAAATCTAAATCTAAATCACACTTGCTGAAACTATAAATCTAAATTAATTCACACTTTGCTTTAAAATGTAAATTTAACTCTTCATTCACACTTGCTGGAAAAATGAAATACTATTGAAATATAAACTCAGAATTTATTATTTTATAAATGACTAAGACATGCAACGATTGAAGATACTTTGATTATCTAATAATGGAGAATTAATTTTAATATAAATGTAAATACCATACAAAAATTCTTGGTTTCAAGGAGAGTGGGCCCTTGCTCTTCTTAGAGTCAAGAATGCAATCTACTCAATATTGAAAATTGGAATACTTTTGCATTAACTCATAAAATTTGGAAAGTTTACAATATTCTTGGAGCTCAAAATGTAACTATATTCATTATTATTTTACTCCAGATGAAAATATACATATTTATACTCATACTTCAAGATAAAGATAGTATGTGAAAAAATAGAACTGCTAGTCAATTTGTTGCTTCCCAAAGATAGGAGATTCAGATTGATTATAATCATAGAGAATCTAATTATTATCATAAAATAGTTATACTATCCCTATAATAGTTTAAAGGTCCAAATATATACAAAATATATCAAGATTGAATACTTCAAAATAGGAGTTAAATATTTTGTTGATGTGATTCTAGTTATAGCCATCCTTTTTTTCTGCAACTCCCATATCTCCCAAATCTTGGATCTATAAAGTCCATAGAAATAGACCTATAGAGTCCGTAGATTCCAGATCTACAGTGTCCATAAAAGTAGTTCTATAGAGTCTGTAGAAATAGTTTTGCAGAGTCCGTAGAAATGGTTCTACAAAGTCCGTAGATGTTGGCCGAGTGAATCTGTAGCTTTAAAAAACTGAAGTCAAAACTAAAACTTCTCCAAAATGCTATTTCTACCATCCTTCTTGTGTATTATTTAAAACCAAAATACTAAAACATGCTACTTGTTAGGTATACATGATAAAATAGTAACTCAACCTTTGGTTTGAAATAAATGAGATAAAGTAGCTATTTTCTATACTATAGTTAGCTAAAGGTCCATGATTTGCATAAGATTATATCCTTAGAGAGATGAAATTAAGAAAATTCCATGTCAATAATGAGCCATATTTTGGGCTCATGATCTCCCCCAGACTTTACCTTTTGCAAGTCCCATTGCAAACATTCAACTAGTTTTACTGGTTCTTAGATTTTTTTTCATGCCCTTGTTGAGATCATATTCATCAAATTCATCTTTGATATGCTGATCTATATTGATTGTAAATACTTCGTATGTTTGAACCATTTTTTTTCATATATTAAACTCTTCATCAGATTGTGGTGCCCAATTCTGCCATTCAAGAATTGGTATTATAAATAATGGAGGTTTATACCTCACTCCAATCCATGTTTGCTCTCCTCCAGAGTTTATTACTTCTATAATTTTTTCAAGGATTGTTTAAGCTCTTCTTGTACTTCACCTCAAATTTTTAGGAGACATAACTTCTCTTCTTTTGAGAGATACTAATAATTGGTCCCATCTTTTCACACTAGCAACAACAACTGAATCAAAACTTTGTCTTAAAAATAGGTCAAATGAAACAATACAATTATACAAAGCTTCTAAATAGTGGTTTTTCATGGTAGTTTTAAACAAGATCTCTTGAAATTGTGGTCAATTAATCTCAGAATGCAGAAGGCTGGTCTAATGCATAACCTTGTAGTTTTAATATAATCTATATATTCGTCAAATCTATTTTTCCATGCCAACTAATTCTTGAAAGTGAAATGAAGTTCTCTCCTCTGAACTTCTCCTACATGTAAATTTATCAAAAAAATATTATCTTCATGATCTCTTATTATCAAATCATACAGATAAAATTCACAGAGGAGATCTTGAGTATCATACCCAGAACTGTATAATATTTCCAAAAATGTAGATGGATCCAAAATATTACAAGGAAGATGGCAGGATATCCTAAGAATTTACCATCTATAAAATTACTCAAATAGGAATAGACTATATGTAGGAGCTGGATTTCTACAAGCCAAAAGAATCTCTCCTAATTTATAAGCATTCTACAAGTCTTCCTCCAAAGTCTGAATTTTAGTTTCTAATATTTGTTTTTCATTTTCCAATTTATTATTGGTAAGGACTAAAACTTAATTCTTCTATTTGATTGATTGATATTCCTCTTGAGCTTGATGTAACAATTCTAATGGAGGAACATATAGATAACTAGTCTGACATCTTTGATCAACAAATATTTTTAAAGTAGAGGTACGATTACTATCCTTAACAAAAAATGTTTGAAAAGAATTCAACAATTTATGTTTTAAATTTCTATTTTATTTCTCAAGACTCTTTATATATGTCCATGAATTGGATTCTTCCTCCTCTTTTTATTTTATTGTGTCTTCCAGTTTATTAACTTTCAAACCAAAATTTAAAGATGTTATATATAAATTTTGTACTAACATAGAGTTGAGATGATCCTTACTTTGTAGTTGATTGAGTAGATTTTTAATATCTACTGCTTGTTGTTGAATCAATTTTTGGGCTTTAAAAATTTTCATGGTTAGCTACATGATAGGACCTGTGGGATTGGATGGTTCTCCTTCTTCAAATATATATAGAGCTTTACCTTTGTCTAATGGAACTTTAATTTGAATATTTTATTCTCCTATTGAATTACTTTGTTCAGATTCTGGTTCCCTTATTGGAGAGATTTCTAATTCTTTCAATGGTTGCATGACAAGGATTTTAACATGTTCTTGCATAGGAGCTATTTTAGGAGTCTCTCACTCTTAAATATTATGCTATTCTGAAGGTTGAGATAGTTTTTTAAGACTATCCAAAGTATTCACTACTTCTTGTTCATCTTCATCAAAAAGTATCAACTTCCTTCTCTTTTTATTAGTTCTCTGGGCTACACTTGACTGTTCTTCTATTATAGTAGTTAAACCCTTAGCCTTTTCAAGTCATATTGAGGCAACAACTTATCTTTTTAATTTTCTTCTGCCCGAGTAAAGGACTAGTTGCTCAATAGGTACCTGAGGTTCTTGTGGAGGCTTTGAAATAGTGAGGGTTTGAGTAGCTTGAGATCTTGTAACCCTTCTTGAAGAGAGAGGATTTTAATTTACAACTATAGGGTATTTTTGATTTTTCCTTGAGCTCATTTGTTTTATGGGTGTAACAACTATAAGAGATTGCCTTTATGACTAGATTGAACCTAATGTTCTAGTTTCTTCTTGTACAGGTAGCATTGGAATTTCTCTAATGACTCTATTTTTAAAGGCTTCCCAAACTTCTTATCCCTATTGTACGAAATGATGCTGAATAATTAGGTGAATAAGGCCATGATATCTAAGGGAAGCATTAGGGGTTGTGGTTATCACTTAGAGATGACCATGCAAGAAATATGGAAGACTAATTTTGCACTAGTAGTTTTGCCTTCCATGTTTAAGATGTATCAATATTTTCATGACTTCTCCTCCCAAAAGACTACATTGACCTTCACATGTGATATAATTGATTACCCATAATGCCATAGATTGCCATGGCTCTGCAAACAAATCTCTATGGATCCCCTTAGATTTCCCTTTTGAATTAATCAAGCATGTAGCTCCAATCCATTCATTACCATTGAATTGAGCAATCATGTCATTAAATATAATTCTTCTTGTTACTTTCATTCCTTCATCTGGGATTTTTATGATTTCACTAATAATTGACTAGACATTGGAATAACTACTCCTTCAACAATAAAAAAATCAGGAGTAAGGTTTTTCACAAATTCTCTTACCAGTGTCTCATGGAAGCCTTGAAATTTTTGGATGAATGGTAGCCAACCATTCACCTCAAATACTACCATAGAATCCCTATCACTGAGGAGTTTGGTTACCTTTTTTGCTTCTGACCTTGTCTTTTACCCCATTCTTTCTTGAATTTATGAATGTCAACCAAATTGCCACTAATTGTGGAGAAGTTTGCCAAATTTAAACCAAGGTTTGCACTTATTTATCTTTGTAATTCAAAGAGGAAAGTATTTGGTGTACTTTGTTGAGACTGATAACTTCTACAAGTATGCTATGTGTGTGAGTTTAATTCTCTATGAGCTAGTGGAAGTTGTAATCATTATTTTATATGAATTTTGGCTTCACTTGATGTCTATGGAGTGGGACTACTGACTATTGAGGTGACCTGAACACTGACATGACCTATTGAATGATGGCATGGCATGGTGGCAATTTTATTACTCACATGGAGGGGACAATTATTGCTTCCACTGCCATAGGCTTTTGCCATATTTGATCAATAATGATTAGAGACCCTTTTATTTTGAGGCTTTTTATAGGATGATGTCATCATAATGATAATGGTGCAATTGATTGCATTGGATATATTTATCCATTATGACATGTGTTCCCTCATCTCTTTCTCTTGCATGCTATTATTATTCCTTCCTTTAGGGAATAAATGATTATCTACTTATACTTTTTCATACTTCATAAGATTAACCTTATTTAAATCAAAAACTTCTAGTTCACTAAAACATGAATAAATAAACTTATCACTCACTTATTCTTACCTTAAATCTTGTTCTTCTCTTGCCATTTATCTTATACAAGTAAGTTTACATGAATTAGTTAGCATATTTCAAAAGAATAATATAAAGTTTTATTGCATGAAGAAATCAATCAAGATTGCATGATCAAACTTTTTTTTTTAGTTTTTGCCCCTTGACTAGTCATTACTGGTTTTCTAGTCAAGGCCCTTTTTAGCAATGCATAATTAGCCAACAAGTTGGTTTTCCAGCTATGCATTGTCAATATCATCCCTGAAAAGATTTTTACTATTGATTTTTTTTGAAACATAGAGCAATTATTGAAGGACAAGTTCCCTAGAGGAAACTAATTCCTCCAAGAAAGCTATTTCACTTTTCATTTTCTATACAAATTCATCTTTATTGAGAGGTATTTGATAAAGTTTCAGTCTATGTCCATTGATCAGGAGAGTTATGCTATCATCAATGGGCATCAATTTGATAGAACAATTTTCAAAGACTTCCTCTATTTGATATGGTCCTAACCACCTTGTCTGTAGTTTACCTTTAAATTGTTAAAATTTTGAGTCGAACAATAATTCCCAATCTCCTTTCTGAAAGTTTTGTTGTTTGATGTGTGAGTCATGCCAAAATTTTCTCTGATTTTTCACTAATTCAATCCTCTGTACTACTTCAATTCTCATTTCATCAAGTTGATTGAGTTTAATGAGTCTCTCCTTCTATACTTTTTTCAATTCAATTCCCACTTCTAATGTTGTTTTCAATGTTTGTAATTCAAATTCAACAAAGAATAAGGGTCTCTTACCATAAACTAGTTCATAAGGAGAGAAATCAGTAGTTGTTTTCTAGGTGGTATTATAGGCCTAAACTACTTTTGGTAGTTTATCTTCCCAATATTTTATGTAGGTACTAACAATCTTGGTTAGAATGGTTTTTAATTTTTTGTTGGTGACTTCAACTTGTCCATTAACTTATTAGTGATATACTCGAGTCCTTGATCTGAGACTATATCCCTTTATCAAATCTCTGCATATTTTTAAAATATAATAAATTTGCTACAGTTTCTTCTTAAGCATGTGTTAAAACTTCAACTTTTGCTCATTTGGTAACATAGTCTGTGTAGACTAATAGATATTCCTTTCTTCTAGATGGAAGATCCATAGGTCCTACAAAGTCAATTCCTTATTTCTCAAATGGTTCTAAAACTAGATGAGGATGGAGAGGCATATTAGTTGAAAGAGTGGTTTATCTCATTCTTTGACATGCATCACATTGTCTGACATATCTTTTTACTTGTCTATGAAGGGAAGGTTAGTAGTAGCTTTCTCTTAAGATTTTGTGTATAGTACTTTGAGTTGAGTAATATTTTCCTCCTGGTTCATCATGATAAGCTCTGATGATGTCATAGGCTTCATTATTGGTTACACACCTATGAAACACATGATCAGATCTAAATTTAAATAACATTATATTAATCCATTTAAAAGAACTTTCTCTGATTAAATATTTTTTTGATTTCTTGAAAAATACAAAGAAAACTTACCTATAGTAAGGTAGTTAGCTATATCAACAAACCATGGAGTTTCTATTGAAACAAAAGATGTTTTTTCATTTGGAAAATCATCCTCCACTAGTTCTTTTTCACCTAAAGTGTCAAGTCTAGACAAGAAATCAACAACCACATTAATTTTTTTGGGTTTATCTATAATAGGTCTATCAAATTCTTATAAAAGCAACAACCATCTGATAATACTTCCTCTTACTATTGTTTTGTTGGTGAAGTATCTAATAGATGAATGGTCTGTATAGATAAACACCTTGTATCTTGTTATATAGTGTCTGAATTTATTTATTGCATAGAATACAAAAAGAAATTCTTTTTTAGTTGTGGTGTAATTTCTTTCAACAGGTGTCATATTTTTGCTGATATAATAGATATCATGCATGTGATCATTCTCTTCTTTTTGTCTTAGGACTGCACCCATTACTGTGTTGAAAGCATCTGTATATATATGAAAAGGTTGTGTCCAATTTGGTCCTCTTAATATTGGGGCAATACTAAGCTTGGTTTTGATTGTTTTAAAAGCTTGTTGTCAATCATCACTCCATAAAAACTCACTATCCTTTGTGAGCAAAGCAAACATAGGAGAAATTATTTTACTAATGTTATCTATAAAGTATTTGTAATGGTTATGATGTCTTAAGAAACTTTTAACCTCTTTTTGTGTATGTGGAATGGACATGTTAGATATTATCTCAACTTTCTTGGGATCTACCTGAATGCCTCTTACAAAAATATGATGTCCTAGCACTATTTCTTGATCCATCATCAACAAGAATTTTTTATGACCTAATGATAATTGATGTTCCTCACTTCTTGTCAATTTTTTTTCTAAATTAGTAAGAGCTTCTTCATAGGTTTCTCCATGGATAGTGAAATCATCCATGTAAACCTCCACATAGTCATGAGTGAGGTTAGAAAATATTGCTAGGATTGCTCTTTAAAAGGTTGTTGGAGCATTGTAAAGTACAAATGGAAGTACTCAATAAGAAAAATTTCCCCAAGGATAGGTGAATGTGGTTTTACCCTGATCTTCAGTTGCTACTATTATTTAGTTGTATCCACTAAACCCATCTAGAAAAGAGAAATATTTTTTTCTTGCCAAATTATCTAGAACTTAGTCAATGAAGGCCAATGAAAAATAATCTCTTAAAGTGGCTTCATTCAATTCTCTATAATATACACATACACACCATTTACCATTATTTTTAGGTACAATTACCAATGGTAAAATCCACTGGCTCTCTAAAATGGGGTAAATAAATCCTACATCCAACAATTTTTGAATTTCTATTTTGACTGTCTTTCAATGTTGGATTTATTCTTCTTTGTGGCTATCTTACTAGTTTTATTGATTCTATATAGATATGATGTGTAAATACATGTGGGTGAATTCCATTCATATCAGTGTAATCCCAAGTAAAAGCCTTGGTGTGTCATTTTAAGACTTCAAAAAGTTGATCCTCTTTGTGATTTGTCAGCCAACTATTAATGTTCATGACTTTTTTTGGTAACACCAAAAGAGGTTTAGAACCTAGATGATTAGGTTCCTCTTGCTTAAATTCACTCATTAATGAATTTGAAGGACATAGATGAGGAAGTAGCATATGGACTGTAGTTATATTTTCAAAAAATATTTTTTCAAGAAGAATAGCTCTTGCTAATGGACATTAAAATGCACTCAATAAATGGGTATATTGTGTTTCTGCCTAATTCCAAATATTTGTCTAAATCAGCATATGATCATATGATGAAGTAGTAGAAAGGTTGAGAGAATATGTCCTAGGAAAGTCTGGAGAGTCTGTAGATTCTAGATTGACAGAGTCCATAGATTTTGGACTGGTAAAGTCCATAGATTCTAGATTGGTCGAGTCCATAAATTCTGGACTAGTAGAGATTTCTATTGAATAGTTATGTTCTTCATAACCTTGGATTAATTCTTCATTCAATTCTTCTAGATGATTTTAAACTTTAATTGTACCCAATGATGAAAATTCATTTGTTATATTGTCTAGCTTATCCACCCAAAGTTTTTCTATGTGATTGATTGATGGTTTTGCAAGAGGGTACAAAAAAATATTTTTAGATTTTAAACCATTATAAAAGGTCATGTCTCCTGACCTACAATCAATTAGTGCTACCACAGTAGCTATCCATGGTATTCCTAGGATTAGGGGATATACTAAATTCTTAGCTTTGGGTTGTAGCACCATAAAGTCAACTGGATACTCCCAAGATTCAACAAGTACTACAACATTCTCTATAGTTCTTTCTGGTTTAGCCAGATATTGATTTGCCATTTAAAGGATGGTAGTGGTAGGTTGCATTTCCATTAGGGATAGTGTTTGAAGAGTATCAGTTGTCATGACATTGATTGATACCCCTAAATCCACTAGAACATTTGGAATTTCCTTTCCTTCTATTGTGACTGTTATGATAGGACTACTTGAGTTTGCATATTTGGGTATTAAGACTTTTTTTACTAACAAATCAATAAGTTTGCCATCAACATGTATGATTTTTGGATACTATATCTTTCTTTCAGGTGTCTTGACACAAAAATTCTTAACAATTTTATTCAATTCAAGAATATCCTTAAAGCTTGTAGTAGGGGTACCTCAATACTCATATTTTGTAACTCATGGATCAAATCCAATTCTTCTTTGGTTTCAACTTATTTTAATCTCTCAAGGAAAGGAACTACTGGTATAGTGACATTTCTTTTGTGTTTATCAGATTTTTCCTTGCTTTTAGTTTTTTTGTTATTTGACTGAGACTATTTTGTTTCTTCAGTTCCATTTGGTATTTTAGAAATGAGAATTGGTGGTTCCTTTATACTTTTCCCTAATCTTAACTACATATTAGAGTATTCAATTGCTCCTACATTCATTGTGTCATCTTGTTCATTGACATAAACATGTGGTGGCTGCTTATTCTTTAGATTGGCTATTAGTTGTGCAGGCATTGGGGGTTGATTAACTTGTTCTAAATATTGGACAACAGGGGATGGCATATAGTTTACTACTAAGGTGGTCTTCTTGGTTGATTGTATTATGGATTATGACTCCATTGTGGATTTCATTGTGTATGTGATTATTGTTGGGGCACATATCACTGTTGTGGCATCATCCATGGTTGAGGTGGTATCTATTCTTGTCCTTGCCATGGAATTTGAGATGATGGCATCTATGTTTGTTCCCACATGGATGGAGCCATTGGAATATTCCATGATAATGTCCAAGGGTTACCTAGATTTCTAGAAGCAAATTGTCCTTGATGCTAGTTTTGTAGAAAGAATATCTACCTTTGAATATAGTTTAGCTCTTCACTGGGTTAAACATTTGATTTCATTTGAGTTTTCAAAGTGGATAGATAAGTACAATGATCAATGTCATGATCTTTTCTTTCATAGATTCCACAATATGAAATGTTTTTTTATCCAAATGATAGTCTCTAAGGGCATGTTTCAACCTACACTTAGGACAATATATTGCCAATGGTTATATTGTATTGGCTTTAGCCTAAAGGCCATCCAATGTAGTATTGAGTGTGACCAAAATGTCTATCTATAGATTAACAAATTTTTCTATCAATTTACCCATTTTATTGGATTTCCCTAGTCTTATTCTCCTAATCCCTAGTTTTGTCCCGTAGTAGTTAGTAAAGAGTTCTAAAATCTGATGAAAGGCTAGTTTATTTGTCTCCTCACATTAAATTTAATACATCTCTAGTTTCTTCATTTAATCCTTTGAGTAAAACAAGTTTCAGGACTTCCTAAGTGAGTGGGTAACTACTCCATTTATGAACAAATGTAAATCTATCTAGAGAGTCTTCTAAGGATTCATCATCATTTTTTTTGATTTAAAAAAAAAATCTTTCCCATACCCTTTAATAATATTGATACTTATTTATAAATACAATTTTCATTTCATCCCATGTGTGAATGGAGTTACTCGGCAGGCCCATGAACCATCTCATGGCTACATCTTTGAGAGTAGATGGGAATAATTTGAGTTTCTGATTATCTATTGTATAGTCATAAGTTTGACAAAATACTTTAAATTCAAATAGAAAATGATTAGGGTTTTCTGTATATTTTATCCAAAAATTTGGTAAATTATCAGGAGAAATGTTTTTCATAGAATTTTGATCATTAGGATCTGAAATAATAGGAAAGGAAAAAGTTCTCCCTAGTACTGCAACTTGCTGGTTTTGTTGTTCAGCCATATCTTCTTCTGATGGTTCTTCAAAATTAGGATTAACTTCCCAATGAATGTTGGTTGAAGGTTGTTTAAATTCTTCAAAATTCTCTTTAGTGATTGCTTGTTTAATTTCTTCTTCTAAATATTTTGCAAATTCTAAATACTCTCTTCTTGAAAATGGATGTTCTAGGTGAATTCTTCTTATAGGACTTGGTTGAGACAATGCTCTAGTCCCAAATAATATTTCAGGGGAATTCTTGAAGATGTAATTCCACAACTTGTTTAAGGCTCTTAGCTAAATATGATGGACTTCCTTCTTGGAGTTCTGAATTAGAGATTTTAGCTTTCATTTTTGGAAGTTATTTAGGGACAAACCTTTCTTTAGAATTTCTAGGTCAAAACATAAATTAATTGCTCTTTGTTTGATTTTTTTTAATAGATCAATAAGGTTTACCTTACTAACACCTAAGAATGTCCTTGACAATGATTCCAAAAATGATGAGTGTCATTTAACCCTTCATTTAATCAATCTTTCAGATTGATGTCTATCAAACTAGGGCTGATGTCCAAAGCTATCTGCAGTAATGTTTATGGTGGTAGATCTATAAGTTGGTCTTGGAGGGATTTTGATGATTCTAATCTTAACTTTTACCTATGAAAGAATTATTCTAATATAATCTCTTCACACACTTTTTAAAAGAAGAGATTAACCATTACACTAACTAATTCAATCTTTTGCTTGACTTTAAAGCACAATTTCACACTTTGCTTGAAATTGTAAATTTAAATCTAATTCACACTTGCTAAAACTATAAATCTAAATCTAATTCACACTTGATAAATTGTAAATATAAATATAATTCACATTGGTTGAAATTTTAAATCTAAATCCAATTCACACTTTGCTTAAAAATGTAAATTTAACTCTTCATTCACACTTGGAAAAATAAAATACTATTGAAATGTAAACCCAGAATTTACTATTTTATGAATGACTAAGACATGAAACAATTGAAGATACTTTGATTATCTAATAATGAATAATTAATTTAACATAAATATAAATATCATACAAAAATTCTTGGTTCCAAGGAGAGTGTGCCTTTGCTTTTCTCAGAGTTAGGAATGTAATCTACTCAATATTGAAAACTAGAATAATTCTGTATTAACTCATGAAAGTTGGAAAGTTTACAATATTCTTGGAGCTCAAAATGTAACTATATCCATTATTATTTTACTTAAGATGAAAATGTATATATTTATACTCATACCTCAGGCTAAAGATAGTATTTGGAAAAATAAAACTACTAGTCAATTTGTTGCTCACCAAAGATATGAGATTTAGATTGATTATAATCCTAGAGAATCCAACTATTATTACAAAATAGTTATACTATCCTTATAATAGTTTTATATACAAAATATATCAATATTTAATCCTTCAAAATAAGAGGCAAATATTTAATTGATGTGATTCCAACTATAGCCATCCTTCTTTCCTACAACTCCCATATCACCCAAATCTCAGATTTGCAAAGTCCATAGAAATAGATCTACAAAGTTCATAGATTCTGGATCTGTAGTGTCTATAGAAGTAGTTATGCAGGGTCCATAAATGTTGAGCGAGTGAGTCTGTAGCTTCAAAAAACTAAATTCAAAACTAAAACTTCTCCAAAATGTTATTTTTGCCATCATTCCTGTGTATTCTTCAAAACCCAAAGACTAAAACATGCTACTTGTTAGGTATAAATGATAAAATGGTAACTCAATCTTTGGTTTGACATAAATGAGATAAAGTAGTTATTTTCCATGGAATAGTTAGTTAAATGTCCATGATTTGCATAATATTATATCCTTAAAGAGATGAAATGAATGAAACTCCATGACAATAATGAGCCATATTTTGGGCTCATCAGCCGTAGTTGGGAGGATACAACAAACTATACCAAGTTGGCTGGTGTTATTGTTATGCAACACAAAATAATATAAGGCTAGATGATATAGTTTAGAAGATAAACAATCTGAAATTTTACTAAAAATCTAAGTAGGGAGGTAAACTAAGAAGGGTGTATTTAAATTTTAGGTTCTCAAATATATTAATTCTAGTTGTAAATAGTGAACACAATTGCAAAGATATTAACTATAGAAGATTCCACCATCCTGTAGCTGCACTATCTTATCTATGAGGTACATCAAGAGTAATTTCTTGGGACTAACCAATTACCAGTACACTATAAAAATCAAACATCTAAAAGCTTCATAAAGGGTGAAAATAAAACACTAGGCATTTTTGATATACCGTGAAGTACATGGAAACTACAATCCATATATAGTGTTATCTAATGCCTTGAGTTTTGGGATAGTACCCCTTACACCATGACTCAGATAAAAATGATAAATGAATTGTCAAAAATGAGAACTCCTATGAGTTTTAAAAGTTCTAGAACATAGTTTGTATGAAGACAAATAAAAATAAAGATGAAATGATATAAGTTGAAAGCTAAATTTTGACACATACAATAAATTTAAAGAAGCAATTAGAATGATATAGGATTGGATGATACAATAAAAAATAAAAAGTGATAAAATAAATTTGTATTCAGATAACCGATATAGTAAAAAACATACATAATTATATTGGGCTACCAATAATGTTTGGAAACAAAAAATGGTATCAAACTTGTCGATACCATTTATAGACAAACAAGAAATGATATCAGGTTTGTTGATAAAATTGTTAAAATTAATGAAAGATATCATAATGAAAATTACATTAGGACTGGAATATATATGATGGTTTGGAAGATATCACTACAAATTTAAAAATACAAATGAAACTGATCCAACCAAAAGTGAAATAAAATTCATGTCGTGTTCACTAAAATGTATGCATGGGCTAAGATGACCTACAACTATCCTCTTTATCTCAATATTTTAGGACTCAAAAATTGTTAAAAAAATATACCCTACGCATAATTGGATGAGTGGGTAAGGATCAATGATATCCATAGATCTAGCAGAGGGTAACTTACAAATCATATGTCAATAGGAAAGTGTTTCAAATCTTATACCGATGACACAAGGATATAGTTGTCACTAGAACTCAACAAAGGTAAATGATTATGACTATGATTACAAACATGAAAGTAAAGTAAATAGTTGTAAAGGGGTACAATTAAAATAAATGATGGTTAAGATGATTGTAAACTAGGTAAAGTGTTATGGTCAACCAAATGGTGGTCTATGCAACCTAAGGTGATAAATGACAAGCTTAAACAAATCTATGTCTATATAAATTTATTCAGTATAAGGAGGAGCCTAAGTAAGGATACACACATACATCCACAAATTAATAAGAAACATCTATCCTACTAAGTAAACGAAAGAGTGTATGGATATAAATACTTACCTTGGGGTGGACTCATCGACTCTTCAATCTTCTCCTTTGGCTCAAGTAGAACTTTTCAAGTGATTGTTGAAGGTTGAAGACATCAAATGGCTAGATAAATACCTAGATATCCTTATTTAGGAACTCCCAATGACCTCTCCTATTGAGCTTCAATGACATCCCAAGACAAAACCTCTCAAGATAAGGTTTTAAACCACTGACTCTCCCAAATACTCCTTAGGGAAGAAATGCAAGTGTACACATAGTGTATGAATGTTATATATCCTATTAGGTAGGAAATATGACTCTTATATATAATATTCAAATACCCAAAACCAACCTTAAACTCTAAGATGTCGTATTAGCTTGGATGATACATTTGGAAGATGTTAGCTATCACAATATGGTATTGGCCAGACCAATACAAAATAAATGTTATAAAACAAACTTATAATTGTATCAAGCTGGCCTATACATTACATGAGGAATATAAACACAAAATAGATGGTATTGACTAGGTTGATATTGTAGGATATAAAGAAGCTTACAAATCTAGATATGAAGTAGATGAAAGAGAAAGACAAATAGAGACTTAGAGGACTGATGGTAGTGATGGTGTAACAAGATAGAATTTCAACATCTCTTGCAAAGTAATATGACCAATCCCACCCTATTCTCGGTGAACCCTTCAAGACATGCACTTAGGGAGATTGATGCATTGACAAGCTGATATAAGAGAAAGTGTTAGTGAAGTGATAAACGTAAAAATATTATGTATACACAATCCATGTGACCACATTTTATTAAAATACAATATTCAATGTGAAGGAATTAGATTATTAGTATATTTACTTTTGTTTAGTGAATATGAAAAGATATTAGCTTTATAACATGATATCATATTGACTATCACAAAGGTTTCTCTCAATCCCTTACATTCCTTACACATGCATGGGATCACAAGAAAGGGCCCAAACCCTCTTATTATATATTTCAATTGAAACCCTCCCTCCTTATGTTCCTATGTGTGTGAATATGTGGGGAATGAGAGACTCAACATAGATTTGAGAGTGCACATGAAGACAGTTGCCTTCATAGCTCTCAAAGCTCTGTTTTATTTCACATTCTCTATCTTCACACAATGGGGAAAGAGGAAGTGATGGTTTTAATTAAAATAAAAATAGAAGTTATCAATCCTTTCTTGTGATGCCATGGTAATAAGTGCCAGTGGATTATTTTATCTATTAAATTACCAAAAAATATTACCTTCATATCTATCATAGCTCTGTTGAATTTCTCATTCTCCAAATTCACATAATGGGGGGAAGAGGAAGTGAGGATTCCTATCTAAATTAAAAATAGAGGATATGGCCCCTTTCTTGTGATGTCATGGTAATTGTTAGATTATTTGAAATTATTACCTTTAGAACTATCATACCTTTTTTGAATTTCTTATTCTCCATCTTCGCACAAAGTTGGAAAGAGGAAGTAAAGGTTTCACTTCACACAATTCTAGAAAGAGGAAGCGAGGGTTTCAATTCACACAATGCTAGAAAGAGGAAGAGAGGATTTCATTTTAAATTAAAATTAGATGCTATGGGCTATTTATAGTGATGTCATGTAATAAATGTTAGTAGGGTGCATATTCTACGAGGTTGATGAAGGTTGTCCTACTAGATCTATGCCCCTTTGTTCTCAACTTGGAAAATAATGAAAAACATCAACAACACATGTAATTTAAAAGGAATTAAAACTCAAATTAAATAATAATGATCGTCTGTTAATAGATATATTTTAAAAATATGATTTATCATTTCAAGGATGACCTATAAAATAAAACTTCTACAAAAACCAAATCAAAACTATAATTTTGTGCATATCTAAGAATGATTGCAGTCCATGATTTGATCAAAGAGATTGAGGGAATATGTTTGAGCCTCTATCAAAATATTTATGAGATAGGGGGAATAAATCCATGCAACCTTCCATAGTGGCACATACCCAACAACACCTACCATTGGCTAACCTATGTATCCATAATATCATAGTAGATAAAAGATCAAGGTGACAATATAAAGTCTCACAAATATTTATATTATAAATTAAAAAGGACTAATTATTTGTATGATGTAATTGGCATAATCATATGAATGTTGCAATAGTAGTACAAATTGTCAACAATTATCCTACAAGGCTCATGCCCCTCTATCTTCGACGTATAAAATATTGCACAATATCAATATCTACAATTTAAAATGATTTAATACTCAAATTAAATAGTAATGTCCTTATGTGAAAACAAAAATTAAAAACAAATGTTTTATAATCACTAGATATTTTTAACAATGATGACCTATAACACAAAAAATTATAAAAAAACCAAAGCCATAATTTTATATATACCCAACAATTATTGCAGTCTACGATTCATTCAAAGAGTTTGAGGCCATATTTTATGCATGTGTTTAAACCTATATAAGATTTATATTTAGAAAAGGGAAGGAACCTATGCACCCAATCATGGTGACCCATACTCATCCCAACCATCGGCTAACCTCCATACATGTTCTATTTATGTAATACCATAGAAGAAGCAAAATAAAGATGCCAACACAAAGACTCAAAAATATTGATATCATAAATAAAATACCTCAATATTCATATGATGAAATTGGAAAAATTATATGAACACTTCTATTTTGGTGGAAAATGTCTATGGTTAGCCTACTAGGTCCATATCCTATGTCTTCAATTTGTGAAATAATGCACAAGATTAAAAACATCTGTAATTTAAAGGATTTAAAGCTAAATTGAAATAATAATGGTCTTATGTGAAAAGTAAATATTAAAAATAAATGTTTCATTATCTCAAGATAACTATAGCAAGTATAACCTACAACATATAAAACCTTAACAAAAAACTAACCAAAAAAATAATTTTGTGTATACTCTAGCAATTATTTCAATCTATGATTTGTTGAAAGAGATTAATGAACTATTTGATAATATATTTCAATAAAATGTTGTAGTTTGTCAAAAAATTGACATGCCTTCTGTAGATGTTGCTGAATTTTGTATTTTTTATATTGCATTAGAGGCTATGCATATTACATAATGTTTAGAGATTACTACAAAAGGGTATGTACATCCATCAAACCACAATAAAAGTGGACATTTATCACATGTTGTAGTTATAAAAACTCAATGCATAAAAAATGTGGGAGCATACAAAAGGCATGTGAATTATTTTACAAGATGTCTCAATAAAATGTGAGCACATGCAATGTAATGATTGTAGGATGCAAAATGTGGGAGCACACAAAAGCAAGTGATATGTTTGGAAAAATCAATCAATGAATGTAGGGAATATCAGGTTAATACAACATAGTTGTTAGTAATATTTTATGTGGATTAAAAATTAGAGTTGTTAAAAACCATGAAATCCTCATTCAAAGCTTTTAGTCCAATTCAACTCACAATACCTCAGATTGAGCATAAAGAAAAAAAATTCAAAATTTGAACTAAATAAGGAACAAATTTTTTTTTTAATACCTTAAATTCACTATCAAAGACCTCCTCCTTGTTGTTGTATATGTGCTCCAAAATTGAGTGGATGCTTGATGGATTGATGCTTGATGTAGGATGTTTGATTGTTCTTGTTTGACTCTTATTTTTACAACACCTAGGTTAAGGATGCTTGATTACTTGACAATGATTGATGGATAGCTTGGATGAAAGGATGAAAAAGCTTCAAGACTCAAGGGTTCAAAGTTCAAAAAGATGGGTTGCATAGGAGTGTATATCTATTTATAGGAGCTTCATACAGGAATAAAGGGCTAGATTTTTGCCATGAAGGATTGATATCAATGGTTGAGAGTTGATGTGAGGATGAGGAATAGAGGGATAGATTTGTGCCATAAAGGATTGAGATCAATGGTTGAGAGTTGATGTGAGGATTGGGTGGTTGGATTTAGGAATTAAAAATTCCTAGAGGATTCTAAAGAAGGATGGTGAGTGGCTCAAGGTAGATTAGTAGATTCTAGATGTGGTTTAGGTTAATGAATGAATATTAGATCAAGATTAGTGTTAGTGGGTGTAGTTGGAGGTAGGTGTTAAGGAGTTTAAAATTACTTGATATTGTGAGGATTTGAGTAGTGAGTAAATAAGATGTTGATTAAATGATTAATTTATGCAAATGATGATGCAATGAAGGTACAAGGTTAGTGTGATGAAGTCAAATTTAAATGAGGATATTAACACAATGATACTAATTTGATTAGGTATGATTATAATTAGTGATGAATAATAATAAAATTAGTAATGATGAAGGAGTGGATGATTTTAGATGTAATTATTTTCCCCCTCTTTAAAAGGGCATTACCACTGAAAGAAGTAATGGAGTTTAAATGAAGTGAAAGGACGTGTGAGTTAGTAAGTTAGTAGTGGGTGATATGCCCTCAAGGGGTCATGCAAAGAGGAATGAGACAGATGTCCACTCAAAATAAAATGATGGATCAGATCTATGAATAGAAGAAAGAGGGCTTGAAATGGATGTAACAAATATGATAGATGTGTTGGATATAATTGATGCACTAGATATGATTGATATGAGTAACATAATTGATTTGATGGGATGCTTACAATTGATGAGATAATATTATATCAATAGTTGGATTGGATATATTAATGGTGCCCCAGGTAATGATATATGCCAATGAGAAATACGGATAAAATTATGACCCTGTATGTGCCCTATTTGAAGACATGAAAGGGGGAAGCTGTAAATTTTTGATAAATTATCAAAGTTGTGAGCTTTAGACATATCTTAGGGAAGGATATATGCCAAAGAGAAATATGAACTTCAATTGGATTGATCAATTGACTGATATATTATTTGATTGATTGATTTGATTTAAATGGAATAAAATATGGATGTCATAATTTGTCAGTTCCTAATCAACATGTGTAAAATATTGAATGGAAAGATCAGGTAAATGATTAAGTGGATGGTAGTTGATTTGGAATTAAGCTTAGATTTAGATTTGATTTTGTACTTATTTATATTTGGATTGAATGATTATCTATGCACTTGATTTTACCCAAGTGATGATGTATGCATGGGAGCAGAGGTGACAAGTTTGGATGTGATAGTGATGTCTTTCATTTAATTAAGATGTACTGGTTGATTGTAGCTCAAGGATTCTATCAATTGATTGGATTAATGATGATGGATCATGTTGATGAAGGATTTGATAGGCTTATTGAGATTGGATATAAAAAAATGATTAATTATTTCAAATGATTATAGATGATTACGATATTGCGGCCGAACTAACTTTAGACACCCCACGTGACTGAGCATTGCCTAAAAAGTTTATATGGACCTCAGGTTGATTTAGTTCTACATAGAAGGGATTTGTGTGATGATAGATGATAGGATATATTAGATGATGACAATGTCCCAAGAATGCCCCAAGGAAACTGATTAAGACCAATGGGGATGATGGATGTTAGCAAAAATATTAGATTAATGATGATTGTGGTTGTTAGATATGATTAGAGGAAGGATAAATGATTGGATTGAAAAATGATCTGATTAGGTAGATGATTAGATTTTAAATTTGATTATATTATATGATTAGATAGATGATTGACTTAGATATATGATGTGATGTATGGTTTGGGTAGGGTTTTTATGATTGGATGTTTTGTTGGTGATGATTTGTGATGATTTTGTGCTATTGTGGTCTTGAGACATATGTATAAGCAATCATGCTTAATGTAGCACTAAGAAATATGCAACATGATATGTGTAACCATGATGATTTCTTGCCATAATGCATGTTAGACTAACACAAAAGATACAAAGATTAAAAATAAAGTGTACAATTAACACATAATGCACCATTGGTATAAGGAACCAAGATGATATGTTTTTCATATGCTATTACAAAAATGATAAAAAATATAAAATATGAACATAAATATTGAAAAACTACCTATTAAAGACACTTAAATGACTACATGCAGATAAACATAGATGATTAGACAAAGATATGTACATGATAAAAGATGTTCAAACAAGCCAAATATCATCAAAGATCATACAATTAAAATGAACACACAAGTATTTTCATTTAATTTATGTGATGTATTGATTTTTATGTGATTAGTGTCTTATTGGTTGTCTTGATAAAAATTGTTGGGATGGTAGAATGGATCATGAATCGATTGGTCTTGTTTGATTTTTACCCCATGAAATGATATATGCCATAAGGTTAGATTTGATTAATGATTGAATTAAAGGATAGTCACAATGATTTTTTGGATAAGGGATATGGATTTGGATAATAAATGTGGATTTTGATGAAGATAAGGATTTGGATTTTTCTTTGGACATAGGATAAGACAACTTGGATGCTTTGTATTTTTTAGGTTTTTGGATTTTTTTTGACTTTTTGTTATAACCCCACTGGGTTACAAAAGAGTTACATGATTTTTTTAATACATAAGGTACACTTACAAAATCATCTTTAACTATCTAGATGATTATTGTTTGACTACTAAATGCATGTAAAACATAAATTACAGAAATATATTAACCCACTATTTAACAATACGATTCATTTCATTACTAAACAATGCAAATTAGATTATGAGATGAATATTTTCCATAAAAAAAATAGTGGAAGGAATCAAGTATAACATAACACTAATGTAATCCACATTTCAACTATAAATAAGCATACACCCACTATTGTCATAATATTCAGAATTAATTACAAATATCACCACTGTTAAGCTAAATATCCTTCAAATAATAATGTACAACATGATATATTTTGATGCAAAATCAAATATACAGTATAGTATGTAAAACAAGACAAATGAGCCTCATAACAATTCAATGATCTATGAATGTAGCCATGAATTAAATCCAAAAGGGTTGAATCAACTAAATAGAGGGAGAGCATCATTTGAGTGCTTTAGCTCAAACCATAGACCAACAATCTCTCACACACCTCCCCACTAGGAGTGGCCCTACCCTTCACAGAGGGGTAGATAAGAAAACTATGATTATCAAGAATTCAACCAAAATCTATGTGTGTACAATCATTAATATATACAACAATCATATAGACCGTGGAATCCAATCTTCTATCTACTATGACATCAACATACAAATGTAAACTATAAAGTACAGTGAAATAATTTTTTTTAGATATACCACTAATTTGGCCAAAGTTTTCATTATAAAAATCAAATCTAAATATCCGAGTCAATCCCCCTCACACAATACCCTTTGCTACTGAATCATGACTATTAGATGATATCAAGGGATATGTATGTGAATTTTATATTGGCATCCTCATATAACTATCACCTGTATCCAAAAATATAGTGTAATAATTTTCACATTAAGAGTCAAAGAAAAATAATATAGATTGTAGTATATACTCAACCTAGATAGTATTGTAAGGTACCTACAATCATAAATCAATAATCTCATTATTTTCATTTACTTAACCACAAGAGTGATATATATATATATATATATATATATATATATATATATATATATATATATGAACTATATTCAAACCCAAATATGTATAAGAGACTAAAATAAGATCAAGGTATTCTAAGTCCCTTCTTAACATATCCTTTTAACATAATTCATATATACATGTCTATGATGGTAGAACCCAGTTAACAAAATAGCCCATAAAATCTCAAAATATCTCATAAACAAGTTCAAATATCTAAGATTTCTTTATACATTTCTCTCAACTCATCCCATCATGTTCTAATGTATTAAAAAATCTCATTAAAATAAGGTTAAGGCCTAGTAATTTTTTACAACCAAGATCTGCCTTATTACACATGCATACAAAAATGAATGTAACTCTTTTTATTTATACACATAAATATATACATTTACATTTATTTATGTATGCATTTAATGTAAATTTTTATAACTAGAAAATCAATGTATAAGAGCTTATATTCCTTCTTAAATATTAAATATACAGGCCTACAATATTTTCTTTATAACCTATAACTATATTTGTTTAACATTCTAATGTTGGTTGTCTACACATTTGTATACATAATTGGGTATCATCAAATTTACATGTATTTATAGACATATATGTATCTAAATTTATTTATATGTACCAAAAAGTTCCAAATACTTCATCTACCATATGAAAATTGACCCAAAAGCCTAGGCTTTTGATGAACTAAAAATAATATTTTCAAACGATTCATATAAGCTCAGTTTACCTCTTAACACCTATAACTATACTAGATCACAAAATAGAGACAAGTATTTTCATAGGTTTAACATAATTAAAAACATAAATTAATGTAACCATCCTTACTTTTTTATATAAATATATATACATTCACTTATGGATACAACTAAAGTGAGTTCCAATACTCAATTGTGCCACTACAATCTTGATCACATTTTTTTGCATAGGGACCTAACTACAAATTCATGCATGCATGTGTGTGTGTGTGGTTTCTTCCAATTTAAGGGATAACTTGAAACCCTAATATGGTTGTCTCATTCTTAAATGTCTTAATAAAAGACCAACTATTAAAAATGAAATGCAATTATAGGTGCCAACTTCCTATACACATATAGATAGAGTCTTCCATTTATCAATTGCATTTGATATGTTCTATACAAAACAATTTACTAACTCACCAAATATTCATGACAACCCAAGACAAATCTAGGGTTTTACCCAAAAATTTTAGTTTCCCCTACACACACAAGTTCAATAGTCATGAATATGGGCTTGTAGATGGAACCGAGTTCCATCTATAGGTCCATAATTGTGAAGACCTAATTTATTTTTACATAAAACTTATTATTCCACAATTTTAGATTAAATATATAATAACCTACACAATAATCATGTTTTTCTTGAAAATATAAATCTATAATTGATAAAAAGAGGAACTGACATGGTTATGTAAAAACACAGTCTCAATGTGTAGAAGAGAAACCTTTCTCCTCTTGGCTGAATTCTATCTTCTTATTCCTCTCTATCATGTTTTTATTTCCTCTAACATCTCCTCTCTTATTCTTTTTTCATAACTCATGGATGACCAACAAACTATCATACTATTCTATCATTTTCTCATCATGTCGTTGCATTCATCATTACACCATCCCTTCATTTAGCTACTAACTTGCAGTCAAGAACTCTACATTTGGTATGATAGCTACATATAACCATAGAGATCTTCAAAATGCAAACTTAATTCTCCCAAATCATTGAAAGAAAAAAACTTGAATAAATTTTACTTTTTTACTTTATGGAACATGCTAATGGATATAACAAACAAAAAAACATCCACGTTTAAAAATTCATGTTAATTAAATTGCTTTAGGGTGTTCTTACCTTATTTTACCTCTCCCATCATATTCCACTAAAAGGGACAATCAAGAAAAATAGTCAACAAGGTCAATAATAAAACAACACTTTTCTTATGTTAAAACACATAATTGATTGCCTTACACACAATAATACATATTTGTTTCATGATGAGATTTAAATGGAATTATGATAGCCAACACAAGATCTAAGCTAACTAAAGCACCAAATCAAATCATAACAAGTGATGGATTCAGATAATGCAAACATGTCTAATTTACTACATTGTAAAACAATGCAACCAACATTATTCATTTAATAAAAATAATAATTATTCATTTAAGCAAAATAATAATTATTCATTTACTCAAAAAAACCAGATGTGGTGTGTGTGGGTTCAATGGAAGTCTCTCAATCTCTAATGATGGGATATGCACTCCCCTATCTGATAATACTCTCCCTTTGTACTATCGATGAGGATGAGACAATCCTATAACCACCTCAATTAGTTAGTCCAAGATTATCACAATAACTAATATATGAATATTTATAAACTATTGAATATAAAGAAATCTAAAAATGAAATTACAGTAAGTCATGATCATAAAACATAATAATAAGATATGCAACTACGATCCACTCAATAACTAATCATGAAATAATAATGTGGCTATCAACCATGCAACATAAATCAAATATATATATCAAAATTGTAAATTATTAGTTTCATAATCCACTATTAATGTTAAAATAGTTTTGTAGAGCAGAACTGGATGTGACATCCTCTCCTCGTAAAATAGATTATCATTTCGGTGATAATTATTTTATACAATAGTTCAAGAAATAAAAAATAATGTTCAATAGTAAATATTATTCAAATAAATGAGAAAATAACCTCAAGAATGTCTCATCATCTTCCCATGTAGCATTATTCTCAAAATATTAGTCCCACTAAATATTGTATTGTGATACCTCTCTATTTTTTTAATTTAGGTTAAAGGTGGGGACTTTTTTGAGCAAGGGTCCCCAAACCCTAGAATAAGATCCAAAACAAAAGAGACAAAAGGAAAAATTTATCCCATCAGAGAAACAACAAAGAACATAGAATAAAAATAGCTACAACACAACTCAAAAATAGCCTAGATACTTCCAAAGAACTAAATTACTCCAGACTCCTAAATACATCTTCCCAACATACCTCTATAATACATAATATTAGTATAAATTATTTTGATTAGTTCTACTATAACCACCTCTGGATCTAGAACTTATAACCATTTCAATATAAAATATTAGTTCTACTTGTGATACCTCTCTATTACATAAGCTTAGTATCAATTATTCTGATTAATTCTACTATAACCACCGCTAGATCCAAAACCTATAATACATTCCAATCCAAAACATGTGTAAGATCAACAATATATTTTTTAATAAATGATACATGAAAAACATTATGTATTTGAAATAAAGTTGGTGGTAATACAGTTTATATGCTTATGATTAATCACTTATAGAATCTAGAAGGGTCCCACATATATTGGTTACAACTTAGCTGATTTACCAAACTTAATAGCACTCTTTTGAGAGTTGACTCGCAATTTTTTTTCTCTAGCTGAGAATTGCCTTGCTATTCTTTTCAAACCAACATTAATTTTTTACCTATCATGGGCTTCAGCTAATTTTTATCTTATTAATTTTATTCATTCTTTGATTTTTACAAACATATTAGGCCTAAAAACCACTCTATGTTCTAATCCATCGTATCTGATTGGTGTTCTACACCTACCATACAATACTTCAAAAAGAACCATTTTAAAATTTTATTGGTATGATTTGTTATAAGAAAACTCAATGAATGGTAGGTATTTCTCTCATTTGTATTATTGGTCCATGTAATACATCCTTAACAGATCATCCAAGACCTAATTTATTCTTTCTATTTGCCCATCCATTTTTGGATGGTAGTTGTACTGAAGTTCAACTGTGTTCATAGAGCTTAATTGAGAGTTTTCCGAAACCTTGAAGTCATCCTAGGGCCCCTATCTATAATGATATTTTTTGGAAACCCATACAATCAATAAATATCTTTCACAATTTTTTTGACAAGCATTAATGCATCATTTGTTAACTTATCTAGAGTGAAGTGAGCTACCTTGGTAAGTTTATCCATAATTACCAATATCATATCATGATGATTTATAAACATAGGCAATATTTGGATAAATTCCTTTCTAATAACTTTCCACTTCTATTTAGTATGGAATATGGGTACAAAAACTTAGCATGATGCACATTTTGAGCCTTAACTCATTGACAGTCTAAGCATCTTGACATAAAATCTATTACAACCTTTTTAATTCCATTATAGAAATATAATGGCCGTAATTCTGCTAATAGCTTGGTCACTCTAGGATGTCCTGAATATGGAGCATTGTGAAATTTCTTTAGCACAATATTCCTTAATTTTTTATCAAGCACATATATTCTACCTTTTTACCTCAAAAGCCCATCGTGCTTGAATTGAAAACTTTGGTATCCATGATCCTAAGAATTATCAGCCAAAGCTTTCTTAACATGTTCACAAAATTCATCACCATATGAGAATTTTATTAACTAATTTTTAAAAGTACTTATTATTATGTCCAAATCCACAATGTACCTATTACAACTAAGGGCATCTACAAATTTGTTCTCATTACCCTTAATGTAATTAATGTCTAAATCTAATCTAACAAAAATTCTAACCACCACCTTTGGCAAGCTTTAAGGTTAGGTTAAGTAAATGTGTACGTGAGACCCAAGTTATTAGTTTTAAGCTCAAAAGGTTTTCCCAACAAATAATGTATCCAAACTTGTAAAGCATGAACTATGGTAGCTAGTTATAGACCATGAGGAGCATAATTTATCTCATATGGATTTAATTTCCTTGATTCTGTTGGGTGAATATTTTGTCGTCAACTAACTAATGACAAAATGGGTATATCAACCACAACATAGGGAGATTTACGCCATGAAAAGTGTGGGTTTACTAGATCTAGACGAGGTAAATCTCTCCTCTCATCAAGGGGAGGTTCCCTATGAATATTTATATTCTATATGTATATATAATTAAGTAGAAAATAACACTTGGGGTGGTATAACATCATCCACCTCTCTTTTTTCAGAGGTGATATCCAAGGAACAAGAGAGAGAAATCTTGGTCGTTGGCCAACAACATTCCTCTTCTTTCAGGAATAGTATCCAACGTAGAGCAAAAAATCACCTAAAATAAGTAACAAAGTTAACAAAGAAACCTACGTAAGCACAAAGGCTTCCGTTTTCTCCTTCACTGATTTAGAAAACGTGTAATCATAGAGTAAAATGAAGTGCAAAGTCTTCACTTGAAACAACATCCACCTCTCTTTTTTTAGAGGTGATATCTAAGGAACAAGAGAGAGAAATCTTGGTCGTTGGCCAACAACATTCCTCTTCTTTTAGGAATAGTATCCAGCATAGAGAAAAAAATCACCTGAAGTAAGTAACAAAGTTAACAAAGAAACCTACGTAAGCACAAAGTATTCCGTTGTCTCCTTCACTGATTCGGAAAATGTGTAATCGTAGAGTAAAATGAAGTGCAAAGTTTTCGCCTAAAACTATAAAGGATAAAAGAATCACAAAGATAAAAGTAGCTCAAAGTCTCTCTTTTATCTTTTAGAAATGCCCTCAAATAATATCAACACACACACTTTTCTTATTGAATCAAACAAATAAGAGATTATCAGGAAAGAGGACATAAGAACTATTTCCTAAATAACACAGATAACTTCAGCACAAAGTCTAAAATAAACTTGCTTCTCATTCATTCAACAAAATATGATTTACAAGTTGAGCACAAAGTCTCAAAAAGTGTCTTAATTTTAGTAGAGTTTTTGCTCTCAATTCTTAGAGATTCATTTACAAAAGAGGTCTCCACTATATATAGAGAGAAACTTTCAAAATTAGAAAATATTAAAATATAAAAATATCTTAGTCAAAGATGACTCATCTTTGAATTTTGAGATATTTTTTTTGGATTTTTTACATGTAATTACACATTACAAAATTGCATGCACTTTTTCATGATGAAAGTGCATGAGAAAAGAAGAAGAGAGAAGGGGAAAATGTTTTAGCTCTTGCCACCAGACTTCTTCAGATGAGCATCGTACATAGTAATAGATGCCTAAATTCCTATACTTTTTGGTGCAACAGTGTTATTGAAGATGACCTTGGCTCTGATTATAGCATCCTTCAATGCTGTGATTGCCTTAGCATGACTAGTTAACCTAGATCTCAGATTATCCAGAGTTAACTGAGTATCTAAAATATTGTCCACATAAGTCATTGAGAAGGCTTTCTATTCAAAATCTCTCTGAATCATACCCTTGAATCCTTGGATCATCTCTTCAGCTGAGAGAAATTGATTATCCCTGGTGGTGAGGCCACAAGGCAGTTCTTCTAGTCTATTCAGCAGACTTGTGTCACTCTTCTCACTAGCATCCTTGGAAGATTTGAGATCTTCAACCAACTCCTTGAGTACCTGTATCCTGTATATTAGTGACTCCTTGATCTCAACATAGGAATCTTTGTTGGAAATAACACCGATGGAAATCAAGGTGCTTTTCTTTAGATCCTTCATTTCCCTCCATTTATTAAGATATTTCTCTGTACTGTCAATGTCCTGAGAGATAAAAGAGATGAGGTCTTCTAAATCTATTCTTAGCTTCTTCATCTTGTCTGTCTTTTCGACAACCTCAATAAGTAAGGAAATTCTCTGAGTGTGCATCTTCACAATGTAATCCTCAAGTACCTTTCCTTTCATATAGGTTCTCTCTACTTTTTGAATGACGGGGTCGTCAATAGAGAAGGCTTCTGGAGTTGTCGCTTCAGAGGGAAGGGTGAATTTCCTTATTACTGCCATCAACTGCTCCATCTTGGCCTTATAGTAATCCTTCATCTCCTTTTCTCAGTCAAACTTTTGGACCATGATGTCCATCGCAAACTGGAGATTGCTTTTCACACCTTTGTGAGTAACTTTTCCAAGTTCAACATGAGAGATGGAATAGCTGCTCATGTCAAAACCCTCAAGGGTTGCATCCTGTGGTGGTTTAGCTATTTCCAAAAATTTATGCCCCTTTTCCTAAACCAATTTTGAGAGGATCCTTGGTCTCTTAGGGGCCTTAGCTTTCACCAGCACTATCTTGCCAAAATTGAAGTCATCTACAAAGATGGCTAGCTTATTTTTTTTAGGTGTGAAAGCTGACATCCAAGGAGGGAGAGAAGTACTTATTATGGTGACAGTTCCTGCAGCTGGTGTTACCATGGTAATGTCTGCACTACTAGTGGTAATGGTGGTTGTAGTAGGAGTAACAGGAGAAACCGTATCGGTCGTTGATTGATCAAGGGTAGAGCTTTCCCCTAGATTGAAGGAAGGAGATGCCAAACTAGGAATAAAGCTTGAAGAGCAAAGAGTATCTCCAAAAGCACCCTGAGGATCACCAAACATAACTCTAGATGGAGAGGCAGCTCCAGAAGAAGGAATACTAATAGGAGATAGAGGTGAGGGAGATGCAACAAGAGACTAAGGTGGAGAAGGATAGACGTCTGTAAGTGGTTGTGCCCCTTCTTGGGAAGGTAGAGGTTCAACCCTTTGCTATTCTGAGGGCCTGTCATCTGTCTACATTTGTTGAGCTGCCTGTTCCTGGGAGATTTATTCTTCAACTCTCTTAGCCATTGATCCTGACTCTTCAATAACCTTTTATTTCTTGGAAACAAAGATGATTCTAGGCTTGTGAGGCCTAGATGTGGAAGGAACATCACCTTTGTTCTTAGTCCTATTTTCTGCCTTCTTCCTCATTTCTGCTTGGAACTCAACCTTTGATCCTATAACAAACTCTTTCAATGTGATCCCTTTGGCTGCTAACCAATCATTGGTGTTAGCCAATATTGGTTTGAATCTTTTTCTCAAAGAAGTTAATTCCTTCTGAGACCACTGAACTAGAGGAAGAGGGGAGTCAGCAACCTTCTCAGCTAGGTACCTACTATTGATAATGTTCTTATCATCAACTAGATTGGGGGGAATCTTTGCAAGCCCCAAATATTCAATCTGCTCCAAGGTCAACCTACTATAGTCTATTTTCTTGATTTCTTTGACTATCCACAGGTTTATGCAGATGTCTTTGATTATAGGCTCATGAAATTGAGTCTTTCTTTTGATCATGTCTTTGACACTCCTATAGTCAAAGTTGTCCCTTCTTTTGAATTGTTTCATAGTAACTAGTTACATCTCCATCTCCATGACCTTGGCTTTAACTACAGTTAGAATCAAGTATCTACCAATTTTGATTGGAAACCTGAAACCTAGATTTTTAAGTTCTATCTACCTAGTGTGTATGATAACCATTTGTCTACACAACTCCATTAGAACTAACTTATCAGAAGGAAACTTGGGGAGCATATAGGGATAGCCTTGGAAAAAGCCAACCTAAAGATAACAAAAGGAGGGAAATTATAGGAATATACAGCCATAGTCATTGACGACCGTCCAGGCCTCATCAGATATTCTCTTTTGCTTGAGTTGAGGGTCAAAGAGGCATAAAAATATGGCAAAAAGGGTGTCATTTACCCTTCTAAAATGGTAGATTGATCCTTGCAGTGTTAGCTGGGGGTAATATGAGTAGATTGGGGTGATCTTTCTGTCTCCTTTAGTTGTCAAACCTAGAAGGGTTCACATCAAGGCAGCTACGTAGACTAGGTATGAAGTCATATAAAAATTTGAAGTAGTTTGTACCTTGGTCAGTTGCTCATGAAGAGCATTGCTAATTTTCTCACCCCAAAAGATGACCTGCTTACTTTGGAGGATGATTTTGATGAACGAGTACATCCACTTGTGGAATTGTGAGGAAGACGGGAGGCCTCGTACTCTGCTGAGAAGGGTGATCAAGTCACCAACTTCTTCAATGAAATTGCTCTTTGGGAAGTTCCACAGATATTTGGATAAATTGGTTATAGGGGTCTTTAGCCACTTGTTATTCATTATTATTTTTCCCCTCTCAGGGTCCTTGTCATACTCCTTCTATGCTTCTATGAAGTCGATCCTCAGCACTTCAATAGCAGGAGGGCACATGAAGACTTTGTCAATGAATTAGAGGTCTAGCCAAATTATTACATTGCCATTGGCATCTGAGACTGATCTCGTCTCTTTGTTGTAGAATTGGGCACACTGGAGGATGAACTCTGTATGATGTGCTGCCACTAGAAAAGTGGCAACTAGATGAATGTTGCTCTCGATGATCCTCCTCATTTTAGAGCTCAGGTTCGTCGCCTTGGTTATGGTCATGAACTCGGCCATATCCATGTGGCCAATTTCTATGTCTCTAATGTCGTCAACATTAGAGGTAATTGAAGTAATCAAAAAGATGCCCTGGTACTTATACTTCATGGCCTTTGAATTTTTTGGAGAAGTTTTAGACATCAGAACTGGCCTCGGTTGAGCGGGTGCTGATGAACAAGAATCTTCAGAGGGTACTACAATCGTGATCATGTAATTAAGGAACAGTGGATAAATTAGGGAATTCACATGTTGGGTGATCATGATCAAGGAAGGGCACTTAACAGGGCTGGGTCAGAAATTAGGTTGAAAAATGAGGGAAAAAGGGGAGGAAGTGAAAAAATGAAAAAGAGGAAAATTTCTCTAGAGTTGGAGAAATTTGGGGGGAGAAATGTATGGGTGGCAAAATTTGCCGCCCTTACATGAAAAATGGTCGGGTATGCATGGGCAGCAAAATTCACCACCCTTGCATAAAGGGGGAAAAATAAAAAGGGCACGAGCGGTGAATTTCACCACCCATGCATGAAGAAGGGTCAGAGAAGTGCATGGGTGGTGAAATTCATCGCCCCTGCATGACTTTGGGAAAACCAGAGTGTGAGTGGTGAATTTCACTGCCCGTGCATGTTCAGCCTATGTGGGCGGTGATATTCTCTACCCCTACAAGTAAGGGAGAAGCAATGAGAGAAAGGGCAACACAGGCGATGAAATTTTCTACCCGTGTAGGTCAGAATAGGAAATGTGCGGTTAAGGGAGGGTGGCAAAAATCACCGCCCCAGCATTAAGAAGAAGGCTGGAAGGCTGATGGGGAAGGGGAAACAACAAACCACAAAATATCAACAAAAACAATTGGTAAACAAGCTAAAAGAGAGGAAAGGAAAAAAACTTCAAAAACACATCCTACTTGGAAAACCATGACACTGCGAGCTCAAATCAGCCAAAATACACTTTGACCTATTCACTAGATCATCCAAAGGCAGAGGGTAGGAGGAAGAGAGGAGGAATGAATCGAAATGAGGTTAAAACCAAATTAAATGTGGTGAAAATTGACCCCAATAACCCTACGTGCACAGTAATAAGTGCCATGCATGAAAACTGAGACAGTGTAGGGGCAGCAAAAATCACCGCCCTTGCACTGGAAAATCGGTAAGGAACATGTAGGGGCAGCAAAATTTGCCACTCCTACATGTGAAATGCAAAATTTTGTAGGGGCAGTAGATTTTTCTACCCATGCAGGTTCAGATGCAGGGGCGGCAAAATTTGCCACCCGTGCAAGCATCAAGGAAAACTGCACTGGCGGCAAAAATCGCCACCCATGCATGAAAATGGAAGAAAAACACTAACTCTAAAAAAGGCAGACTTTGGTCCCCTAGTCATATCGAGACCGTAACAACCTTCACATTTTGGGGAAAATGTAATGAAAAGATGTTATGAATTTTGAACAGTGCAGTTGGGCCAAGACGAGAACGAGAACAACTCATCTTGAAAACAGACTTAGAGAGACAAAAGGTAAAATGGACAAGTTTTGCAGGGGGTTGATTCCAAAAACAAGCTAAGCTAATTTTGGAAACAATAGATTCGTAAGCCACAACTAAATCATCCTGTATAAAAATTCTTCCTAATCTATTTTTTGATGTATCTTTTATAATTAAAAAATGGTCATTAAGATCTGGAATTTGTAACACTAGTGCTAAAGTAAGCCTCTTTTTTAGAACCTAAAAAGATTCTTTTTATTTATTAGACCAAACAAAATACTTGTCTTTTCGATGAAAAGAGGTGATTGGATTAGCTATCTTGGATAAATGTGGTATAAATTTTTTATGGGGTCCTACTAAACCTATAAAACTACATACCTCATGCATATTTTTGGGTGCTAGACAATCCATAATGTCTCTAATCTTAGCTGGATCCACTAAAATTATCTAGACATAGACAATGTCCCAAGTACTATAATTTTATTTGAAAAAAATCACATTTTAAAAAAATTCCATAAAGATTGTGCTTTCGCAACCATTAAAAAACTAAAGCAAGTTCTTAATATGCTCTTCCTCACTTTTGAAATAAATGAGATTTTCATCCAAAAAAATTAACACAAACTAATCAAAAGAATATCTGCACACACTATTCATGAGGTTCATAAAATTTGTAGGTACATTTGTTAGTCTAAAAGGAAGTACTATGAACACTTAATGCCCATAACAAGTCTTAAAAACTATTTTCAAAATATCTTCCTTTTAAATTCTCAAGTAATGGTACCCAACATGTAGATGAATCTCTGAAAATATTGTTACATAATATATTTGATCAAAAATATTTTCAATGTGAGGTAATGGATACCTATTATTGATTGTTCCTTGGTAAACATTTGGTATTCAGTGCACAAATGAGAGGTTTTGTCCTTATTTATAAAGGCTACATGTGCACCCCAAGGTGAAACACTTGGTCAAATCAATCCTTTGGGAAACATCGCTTAAAGTTATGCATTTAACTTGATTAATTTAGTTGTTGTCATTTTGTAAGGAGCATTGGATTGTGGTTCTAACCTTGCAATGATATCCATGGTGAAATCAAATTCCATTTTGGGAGGTAGCCCTAGTAATTTATTTAGAAAAATATTTTGAAACTCTTATAGAAAAGGATAGTCTTCCAAAGTGAGTTTCTTAGCTTCATCAATTTCATCTATCTCAACTAGGAATATTTGACATCCCTTTTGTTGAGCTTTCTTCACCTGAATGGTTGAATTTTTCCTAAGTTTCAACTCTCTTTGATCTCCTTAGATTGGGGTTTAATTTTATAAATCATCTACACACTCAACCTTAATAAGAAAACAATCAACTTTAGTTTTGTGTTTAGAGATTCAATTCACTCCTAGGATCACATCATATGGACCTAGTAGTGTTGCATAAAGGTCAACAACCATGGTGAATTTTGACAACTTTATTTCAACCTCAAGACATCTATCAACCTTGACCTTGAATTCTTTCCCATACTAAACTGATCAAGCTTTTACCATAAAAATAACTTTCCTAGATAATTTACTTAGCTTCTTAGGAGAGATAAAGAATTAAGTAGATCTTGTATCTATAAAAATAGAAATAGGATGCCCAAATAAAGTACCTATCATTTTAATGAGAGAGACTTAGAATTTTATTTGATGATTATCTATTACTATAGGAATACGTTGCTAAAAGATTGCCTACTAAGATGTAGAGATGGACAAATTATTATTTATGCCATGTGTCTTCCATCGAGGATAATATTTGGCATAATGATCTCCTCCACATTTAAAACATCCACTAGGTGGTCCCTTTCTCCCAACTTGATTAATACCCTTGAATTCTTATCTAAAACTACCCCTTGATTTCCTATTCCCTAATACATTATTGAATTTTGCATTCTAAGTATTGAATTGATTTTTGGAATTCTCATTCCATCTTTATTTTTTTTAAAGGGGGTATTTTTTTGGCATAGTGTTGTAATTGATGTCATTAATGTCAAGTGTGCTGTCATTGATGTCTAGATGCATCTGGTAAAGATGCATGGTGAGTGGTCTTTTAGGTATGCATGAGTGAGGGCTAATGTCCAGATAAGAAAGGATATTTGAGGTATCAATATTAGGTTGTTACAATGGTGTGAGAGTGTTTTTTTATGAATGTTCTTATTTTATAGCATCATTGAGGTAATCATGTTTGAGTACTAGTCCTTGAGTACAAGGTGTCTTGAGAAACCTAGTCTAGACCCTGTGAGAAGGTGTGCATAGTGAAGTTTGGTGAAGTAAGAAAAATATTGTGGTAGGTTGTTTGACATTGTGTGATCAAGTAAGATAAGTGTAAATACTTTTATAAGTGTTTTAAGGTCAATTTTTAAGTTTTAAATAATTAAGAAGCCTTGTCATGACACTAATCATAACTTGTAAAGTCCTAGTGAGAAGGTTTGAGCATGGTGGCTTGGTGAGATGGATGCACATAGACATAAATGGTTGTATAAATATTTTTGAGCATGCATATGAGGCATTGGATCACTTATAAGATTTTTAAGGTGAGCTTATAGGGGTAAGACCTTAAGTCCAAGTTTGTAATTAGACTAGCTCTAGACCCTGCCTGACCGAATGAGGTGTCATGAGGAGTTTTCAAGTCCTATGAAGGATGTAAAGTAGTGTATGAGAATATTAGAGGTTGATTTAGTTTGATATTGAGGTGGATAGTGCATGAAAAGAAGCTTGAAAGTCATATTTTAGGCCTAATATGGTTTGTAGGTCAAGGTCTAAGAGAATAAAGAGAGAGAGTATGGCCTAATGAGGTATGAGGTTTGGTTTTCAAGAATATTATGGAAAATTGAGTGTTTTCATAGGTATGATATGTTATTTAAATCATGTTCACAAAGTTTAAATTCATGTTTTTAATAAAAGGCATGAAAAGTAGTTTTGAGGTCTCTTGAGTGCACATAATGAATGCATACAAACCTAAAAACAACTTTCAAGTGTTCATTGGTATGTTTAACCTCTGAATGAGAACCTATTATATTAATGGTAGATGGTTAAGGGTCTTATCTCAACTTTTAATGTATTAGTTTTTGGATTGAGGGGCTATGCCTTATGAATAATTGCTAATAGTGGAAGATAGTTTTTACCCTCAAAGAGCCCTAATAGTGACCTGATATGAAAAAAATTATTCTAAAGTGATCAAAATGGATTGGTATGGATATTTTATTTTATTTAAATTTGTATTAAACTCTTATATTCATCTCTACATGTGATTGGTTTGTCAGGTGTGTGAGTGGACCCTACATGAAAGTGCTAGTTTCTCAAAAATTTATTGTAGCAGTTAGAGTTGACCAATTTAAAGTATGTAAATAATTGAATGGATAAATTTGATACTTTTATTTAATTTCCATGGTGGTTTTTTTATATATTAAAACCCTCAAGTGTGTTAAACTAGTCATCCAAGTTGACCAGTCGCTAATAGGCTTATTAGTGAAAATAATGAGAAACCCATGCAACAATGAGAAGTTGATTAGGGAAGTGTTATCATGGAATAAGGATGAAACCAAGTGTATGGATATGTTTTTAAATACTTTTAATATATGTTCATGGTGGATATAATTTTTTTTGGTTAGTGATTATGATGAAAAAATTGCTCACAAGTTGACTTGTCTAGTTTAAATGAGACAATGAGGTACAAGAATATGGGATTAGTCTGCAAGACCAATATTTACATTTGACCATATTATTTTTTTTATCTAATAATGGTATAATGATATCATAATAACATATAAATTAATTAGGAGTATTTGAAAATGGTTATACAGGTGATTGAAGGTCATTGTCACCATGATTGCGCTTTAAGGTAAACTTGCAGTTCTGGGTAAGCAAGTTATAATGATGAGTTTAAGACTCTATGAATTTATTTAAAGCATCTAATATACGTGGTGTTGATATTTGGGATGTGTATTTCCTATCTATGCTTTACATAAGGTTTGTTAGTCAGTGAAAGTAATGAAAATGGTGAAGCCAAAATGACATGTTTAGGATGAGTGAGGTCTGTAAGAGGGAAGGTAAACAAATTGGTTTGCAAGACCAATAGTTTCCATTAGAGATTATTATATTTTTTTAAAGGTTATTATAAGTATATTTTAGGATAATTTTTATGAAATTGAAGTCCTTGAGTGTGTTGTTCTAGGTATCAAAATTGCAAGGTTCCATGACCATGTTTTGAGGCTAGTTGGCAATTTAGAGTGAGCATTTTGTAGAAAAAAGTTTGAGCTTGTATACCCTAAGTTGAAGTATCTAATTAAGTTTTTAATGACCTTTATTTCATTATGTTTCTAAATATGTGACTTTTATCCATGGTTTTTTAGCTAATTGATGTTCTATCTTTAGTAGTTCAAGATAAATTTTTTGAGTATGCACAGGGCTAATTGTGAATAATACACATGATGTGTTTTAAGTGGTAGTTGGCTCTAAAAAGTGTTATGAAGATTATATGAGATTATAAAGGGTTTATCTAAGTGGAATATTATATTTTCCTACCATATGATTTTTTTGGATGTTTTCTAAAAAAACCAAAGTGTAATGTGTCCTAAAGTAGACCTTATGGGATTACGTCTCTATGAGACCTAAAAATGAAATAAGGCCTAAATGAGGTGTGTCAAAACTAAAGGGACTCAAATCAAATTTGATCCATGTTTATGAGATGTCTTAATATATATTACATGGTTGACATAAGAGGGTAAGGGTGTTTGGCCAACCAAGAAGGATATGAACAAGAGGATTGTATAAATACAAGGCAATTTTAGGTCTATTGTTGTGAAGAGTGTAAGCAAACAAGATAGAACTTTGTTGAGAATAAGGAGGTATTATAGACAATTAAAAGAGTGTATAGGATTAGTGATGAATATTTTATAGTGTTTGTGTTTGAGGATCAAGGTCATATGATCTAATCAGTCTTGAAGAGACCTAATTGAGTGAAGAGACCTAGAAGGTAGTTTGAGAGAGATAAGAGTATGAAGAACTAAAGAGGTGGTCATCATCAATTGGTTGAGAAACAAGGTGTCATGAAGGTTATCAAAGCAATTAGGTGGCTGAGTTGGTGCTAATTCATCTATGGGGTTGATGCCTCTTTAAAAGTTGGTGTTTGCTAAAGCCTAGCTGAGTTGATGCGTAGCTAGTTGGGGTTGGTGCTCCATGTGAAGTAGGTGCTTCACTAAATATTGGTTTTTGTCTTATAGTACTGTAGTCCTTTTAAAAATATCAGTGGGTTTTATTCCTCTTGAGGGTTTCCCACATATATGATGTGTTATCTTGTTTCATGCTCTTGTATAGTTGCTTATGCTTACTAATATCTATGTATTTATATGAATGGATCATGAATGTTAAGTTGAATTGAGTAAAATCTTTGAAGAATAATTAACCCCCCCTTTTAGTCATTATGATTTCAACATATTTAAACTTCATTTTGAATTTTTATATGACCTCTACAGGTGATTTTAAATTTATACTTGATTAACTATATTCCCAAAGACCTAGTCCCTAGTGGATCGTCCATGTACATATACTTTAAAATCAATTGAGGGTTTTAAACCTATAATGAATTTCATAATCTAAAAACATTTATATTTTTGATATTACTAAACATGCTTCAAGAGCTTTATGAATTGCTCCCAGTATTCATTTACTTACAAATCCCCTTTAGATTCTATAAATATGTTAACTTTTGATTAAAATATTGATGAGGTAACCATCATGCTCTAAAAAGAGTCATAAACTACTCCCATGTGGTATTAGTGGAATCAAGATTAATCTTAATCTTCTTATTATCCCACCATGTTACTTCATTAGTCAGTTGGTAAGCTCCCCACATAGCCTTAATTACCTTATAATATTTTTGAATCTTGAAATAGCTTTTTATTTCCATGAGCCAAGCTTCAGATCCATCACCCAATACCATATGATCAAAATTTGGCGGGTTTACTTTTTTCATATCACATGAAAAATTTGTAGATACTTGAGTTCTAGCTACTTATTAACCTTCCTTGTGCTCATGATCTTGAGGTAATTTTTGTTCAGTAGGTTGTTTCTATAGAACCTTTTGTTTATCCTTCTCCTTAGGTCCATGAAATTCTCACTCTAGATATGTTATCCTATCTCTAATCTCATTCATGATAATGAGTATCTGATTGAGTAATACAACTTGTTATACTACTAGCTAATTAAGATTAGCTTGAGGGTTTGCATTTGAAATTTGTTCACCACTTGATTTACATTATGCCATTCTCCTCTCTAAAAATTAGAGAATAAATTTATGTTAGTGGACTCATTAAATCCAAGCGTTAAACTTTTGCTCTGATGCCACAATGTGATAACCTCACTGGGTTACACAATTTTTGTTTTCAATACATAAGGTACACTTACAAAGTTATTTTTAAATACCTATATGATTATTATTTGATTAATAAATACATGTAAAACATAAATTATAGAAATGTATTAACCCACTAGTTAACAATACAATTCATTTAGTTCTCAAATAGTCTAAATCAAATTACAAGATGAATATTTATTATAAAATGATTAGTGGAAGGAACCAAGTATAACATGATACTGATATAATCCATATTTCAATTATAAATTAAAATACAACCATTATTGTCATAATATTTATAATTAATTACAAATCTCACAACCAATGTTGTGGTGAATATCCATCAAATAATAATGTACATGTTAAATTCCAGTATAAAGTCAAATATTATGTACACTACTATAAATGAGCCTCACAATAACTCAATGATCCATGAATGTAGTCATTAGTAAGATCCAAAAAATTTGAAATGGTTGAATAGAGGGAGAGCATCATCTTATTGCTTTAACTCCAATCATAGACCAATGATCTCCTGTACACCTCCCCACTAGGAGTGGCCCTACCCTTCACAAAGGTGTAGAGAAAAACATTATGGATATCAAAAATTCAATTTAAATATATGTGTGTACAATCACTAATACATGCATCAATCATATAGATCATGGAATCCAGTCTTTTATTTACTATGACATCAACATACACATGTAAATTATAAAGTACAGTGAAATGACAATGTCTTAGCTATAATATTACTTTGGCCAAAAAATTTATTATAGAAATCAGATTTAAAGATACAAGTCAATTTAACTCCCACAATATTCTCTATTATTGAATCATGAATATCAGATGATATCAGGGGATAGGTATATGTGTTGCATAATGGCATCCTAATACAACTATCCCTTGTTATTTAAAAATATAGTTTAATAATTTTCACATAAAGATTCAAATCTGAATAATATAAATTACAACATATACTCAACCCAGACAATATTATAAGGTACCATAAATTGTAAATCAAGAATCTCATTGTTTCTATTTACTTAAGCACAAGAGTGTTATATATAGATTTATCAAATGAGTTGTATTCAAATCCATATATGTATAGGAGACTAAAACAAGAATCAAGGTATTCTAAGTCCCTTCTAAAGATACCATTTGAATATAATTCATATATGCATGTATTTGATGATATAACCCAATTTCAAAAATAACCCATAAAATCTCAACATAGCTCATAAACAAGATCAAATCTCTAAGATTTCTTTATACATTTCTCTCAACTCATCCCATCATGTTCTAATGTATTAAAAAATATCATTAAAATAAGGTTATAGTCTATTAATGTTTTACAACCAAGATCTGCCTTATTACATATGCATATATAAATGAATTTAACTCTTTTTATTTACACACATAAATATATATGCATTTACACTTATTTATGCATGCATTTAATGTAAATTTTTAGAACTAGAAAATTAATGTATAAGAGCTTAGATTCCTTCTTAAATATTAAATGTAAGGTTTGAAATATTCTCCTTATAACTTACAATTATGCTTGTTTAACATTTTGATATTGGTTATCTACACAAGAGGGTATCATCATCTTTAGATATATTTATAGACATATATGTATATACATTTGTTTATATTCACCAAAATGCAAGTTTCAATAAATATAGATGTATATACATTTGTTTATATGCACCAAAATGGAAGTTCCAATATATACACTTTGTATTTCAACTTGATATCCCAATATAGCCTACATCTATACTTACAAGTGTATACATCTAGTGTTACTATCTCATAATACATTTTAGCTAAGTAATCATAAACCTGGTTACATATATATACACATATTTTACCATCTATTCCTTCGATATCTAGGTCTAATTTGTTATCATACAACTATATATATACATGAGTATATATAAATATAGTCTTATTTTTGTACACACACACACATATATATGAGTTTAAAACACTTCATCTACCATATGCAAATTGATCAAAAAACTCAGGCTACTGATGAACTAAAAACAATATTTACAAGTTGTTCATATATATTTAGTTTACCTCTTAAAACCTATAGCTATACTAGATCACCAAATGGAAACAAGTATTTGCATAGGTTTAACATAATTATAAACATAAATTAATGTAATCATCCTTGATTATATAAATGTATATACATTCACTTATGAATACAACTGAAGCGAGTTTCAATACTCAACTGTGTCATTATAATCCTAATCACTTTTTTACATAGGGCCTTAAATGAAAATGTATGTGTGAGTGTACATATTTATGTTTACACACACACACACACACACACACACACACACACACACACACACACACACACACACACACACACACACACACACACACACACACACACACACACACACACACACACACACACACACTTGCTTCCAATGTAAGGAATAACTTGCAACCCTAGTATAACCGTCCAATTCTTAAATGTCTCATTAAAAGACCAACTCGTAAAAATGAAATACAACTATAGGTGCCAACTTCTTATACACATATAGATAAAGTATTCCATTTATTAATCATATTTGGTAGGTGATATGCAAAATAAGTTATTAACTCACCAAAGCTTCATGTCAACCCAAAATTTTAGTTTCCCCTACACACACACACATTCAGGCTTCATGGCTATGGGCTTGTGGATGGAATCGAGTTCCATAGTCATGAAGCCCTAATTTGTTTTTTCCTAAAACTTATTATTACACACATTCGAATAAAATATATAATACCCCATACAAAAATCATGTTTTTCTTGGAGATCCAAATCTATAATTGATAAAAATAGGAACTAACCTAGTTATTTAAAAATTGCAATCTAAATGTGCAGAAGAATAACCTCTTCTCCTCTTGGCTGAAATAAGTCTTATTCTTCCTCTTTGCATGTTTTTATTTCCTCTTCCATCTTTTATCTTATTCTTTTTCCATAACCCATGCATGACCAACCCACTCTCTTACTATTTAATCAATTTACCATCATGTCTTTGCATTCATCATTGCACCATCCCTTCATTTGGCTATTAACTTGTAGTCAAGAGCTCTGCATTCAACATGATATCCACATGTAATCCTAGAGATCATCAAAACGCAAATTCAACTCCCCCAAATCTTTGAAATAAACAAAACCTTATCCCTTTTACCTTATTACTTTGTAGAACATGCTAATGGATATAACACATAAAATAACATCCAAATTTTGAAATTCAGGTTAATTATAATTTGCTTTGGGTTGTTCTTACCCTATTTTACCCATCCCACCATTTTCCTATAGAAGGGAAAGTCAATCAAAATGGTCAACAAGACCAATAATCAAACAACACTTTCCTTATATTAAAACACATAATTTATTGCCTTGTGCATACAATACTACATATCTATTTCATGATGATATTTAAATGGAATCATGATAGACAACATAGCTAACTAAAGCATAAAATCAAATCATAATAAATGATGGATTTAGACAATGCAAACATGTCTGATTCAGTCAATGTAAAACAAAACAAGCAAAATTCCTCATTTAAGTAGAATAATGACTAATCATTCATTTACTCAAGAAAAATAGATGTGGTGTGTATGGGTTCAACATAAATCTCTCAACCCCCAATGATGGTATTTGAACTCCCCTCTCTGATGATACTTTCCCTTTGTATTGCCTATGAGGACAAGACAGTCTTGAAACCACCTCAATCAATCAAATGGGTAGTTAGTATGAGATTATCACAATAACCAATATATAAGCATTAATAAACTACTAAATATAAAAAAATCTAAAAATGAAATCACAGTAAATCATGATCATAAAGCATATTAATAACATATAACTACTATCCACACAATAACTAATCATGAAACAACAATGTGATTATCAACCATGCACTATAAATTAGATACATAAATTAGAAATGTAAATTATTAGTTTCATAATCCACTATTAATGTTTAAATAATTTTCTAGAGTAGGACCAAATGTGACATCCTTCCCTCCTAGAATAGGTCATCATCTTGATTGTTGGGGGATCAATCCAACAATAGATTACAATTGTGACAGCAATAAACGCGAAATTAAACCAGATTGACAAGTAATTATAATGATAATAGGAAGAACAAGAGATACAAGAAAACACCCTGAAAACTTGTATTAACAAACTCTTTACAAAAGGAATACAATTGAAGAAAGCTTCTTTCTTCCACACCTCTCCTAGATGTATAGATCTCTCAATAGATCTCTATTCCTCAAGAGCTCTCTCTCTCAAGAACAATCAACTCCAACAAGCCTAGATTGATTCAATTCTGTACTGTTCTTCTCACACAATGAATTACAATAATTCACCCAACTACAATAATCTACTACAAACTACAATAAGCTAGGAAGATCTAATTCTACATATAGAATTAGGAGACTTGAGCATGTACACCCAACAAGTAGTTAAGCCACTTGAACAAGGGCTCTAAAAATAGTAATGCCAATAATAGAGATGCGATCTTGAGACTTCAACTCAAACTTATCATGCAAACACTCACTTTTGTCCACAGAAATAGCTTCCTGGACACGCAGGTAACCGATGTCGGTTCCTGCTACTTGTCTGTGACCACCGTCGGCCGACCCTTTGCCGACGTCGGTGCCTCTATAACTGCCTGTGACCGATGTCGGTCACTCATGACCAACGCCGATGTCTGTGTAGACCCGAACCTGATAATGAATGCTCCTTGGTGAAGCTTTTAGCTCCACACCCTAACAATCTCCCACTTGGAGATAAACAGCTGCACTAGTACCTGTACAGCAACATCTTCTAGCTCCTCCATCTTCAACTCAATCATGAAGACCAACAGAAGTTGAATGAAGATTCAACTTCTCCTTTGTAACTGGCTTGGTTAACATATCAACAAGATTCCTATCTGTATGGATCTTCTCCAGCTTCAACCCACCATCTTCCAATACCTGTCGTATGAAGTGATACCTTAGCTGTATGTGCTTTGTTCTTGAATGAAAGGCTGAATTCTTAGCCAAATGGATTGCACTCTGACTGTCACTATACAATCTGCAACTCTCATGCTCCCTACCAAGCTCATCCATGAACCGTGTCATCCATATCATCTCCTTGCTAGCTTCTGTGGCTGCAATATACTCTGCTTCTGTAGTTGACAAGGCAACAACCTTCTGCAACTTAGATATCCAGCTAACCGCTGTTCTACCTACAGTGAAAACATAACCTATAGTGCTCCTCCTGCCATCCAAATCACCTCCCATATCTGAATCTACATAACCATGTAGAGAAGTATTTGAACCTCCATAGCACAAGTGCCTACTGCTGGTTCCTCTCAGATATCTAAGGATCCACTGAACTGCTTTCCAATGTTCCTTACCTGGATTGGCCATATACTTACTTACCACTCCCACTGCTTGGGCAATATCTGGTCTAGTACACACCATTGCATACATCAAACTCCCTACTACGGAAGAATATGGAACCTTACTCATGTACTCTACCTCATCATATGAATTAGGACATTGTTCTTTACTCAACTTAAAATGTCCAGCCAAAGGTGTGCTTACCGGTTTAGCATCCTGCATATTGAACCATTTCAACACCTTGTCCACATAATCTTTTTGAGACAATATCAACCTGTGATTTTTGTTGTCTCTCTTAATGCTCATGCCAAGGATTTTCTTTGCTGCTCCCAAATCCTTCATAGCAAACGTTTGAGCTAATTTCACCTTAAGCTCTGAGATATCCTGCATGTGAGATCCTGTAACCAGCATATCATCTACATACAACAATAGAATAATATATCTACCATTATCAAATCTCTTGAAATACACACAATGGTCTGATTGACACCTACTGTAGCCATGCTCAGTCATAAACCTGTCAAATTTTAAGTACTATTGCCTAGGAGCTTGCTTGAGGCCATACAAGCTTTTCTTCAATCTGCACACAAACTTTTGCTTACCCTTGACCTCGAATCCTTCTGGCTGTTCCATATAAATTTCCTCATCCAAATCTCCATGAAGAAACGCTGTCTTAACATCTAGCTGCTCAAGATGTAAATCCTCAAAAGCAACCAAAGACAATACAACCCTTATTGAAGTCATTTTAACAACAGGAGAAAAAATCTCACCAAAGTCGATACCTGGCTTTTGTGCAAATCCTTTCACTACTAATCTGGCCTTATATCTCATCTGTCCATTCTCACCTTCCTTCAACCTGTAGGTCCATCTGTTCTTGAGTGTTCTCTTACCAGCTGGCAATTCAACCAAATCCCATGTTTGGTTCTCTCTTAAGGACTCCAACTCCTCAACCATGCCACGCTTCCACTGACTCTTGGACTCCACCTGTATTACTTCTTCAAAACTCTCTGGTTCTCCACCATCAGTTAGCAATAGATAAAATAAAGAAGGAGAATATCTAATTGGAGGCTTACTCACCCTTTTTGACCTTTTGATGGGTGTCTGAGACTCGTCCACAACATGCTATCCACCCAAATTCTCTGACAGTGACCGACCTCGGTCACCTCCAGACCTGTTACTGGCTGATGTCAGTTCTGCCTGACCGATCTCTGTACCTATACGGCTGACGTCGGTCTCTGTATGGCCGACGCTGGTTTCTGTCCTGCCGACGCCGGTTCCTACCCTGTCGACGTCGGTCTCTGTGTTTTCCTGCAAGTGATTATTTCTTTTTCCCACGAGCTCATCTTGGACTTTCACCTCGTCCAATTCACCATTGCTCTGCTCAAACTGATTCAACTTCCTTAGCTGATCACAATACATCACTCTTTCGTTGAAAACAACATCACAGCTCCTGATTACCTTGTTAGTTTCTAGATTCCACAATCTGTAACCAAAATCATCTGAGCCATAACCAATAAACGTGCATCTCATAGACTTAGCATCAAGCTTCTTTCTATTTTCCTTATCTATATGCACAAAGGCTTCACAACCAAAAACTTTGAGATATGAGAGATCAACCTTTTTACCTGTCCATGCCTCTTCTAGAATACCACCATCCAGAGCTGTAGAGGGTCCTCTGTTAATCAGGTATACTGCAGTGTCAACAGCTTGTGCCCAAAACTGTAGGGGCAAACCGGCATGCAATCTCATACATCTTGCACGCTCCATTATTGTCCTGTTCATCCTTTCAGCAATTCCATTCTGCTGAGGTGTCCTTGGAACCGTCCTTTGCCTACAGATTCCATGCATGTAACAATAATCTCTGAACTTATGACTGCAGAACTCACCACCATTGTCTGATCTCAGGCACTTTAATCTTTTACCTATTTCATTCTCAACCATAGCTTTCCAAACTTTAAAAGTATCAAATACATCAAATTTCTTTCTAATACAATAGATCCATACCTTCCTTGTAGCATCATCTATGAAAGATACATAGTACTATGATCCTCCAATGGAAGCAATCTGAGCTAGTCCCCACACGTCTGTGTGAACAAGCTCCAACTTGTGCCTCTTCTTAGTAGACCCAATTTTGAGAAAACTAACCCTTTTCTGTTTTCCAAATACACAGTGCTCACAAAACTCTAGATCTATGCCTTTTAAATCTGAAAGCATAGCTTTGGACTTAAGAATTGACATCCCCTTCTCGCTCATGTGGCCAAGCCTTGAGTGCCACAGTTTAGCGTCCACATCTGAAGTAGATAATACAGAAGGAGATTTGTTAGTAACACAGTTACACAAATAGAGAGTACCTTCTCTCTTACCTCTGGCCATAACAAGTGCACCCTTGGTCACCTTCCAAGATTCTGCTGTGAGAGTTACTGTACAACCCTCATCCCCTAAATTTCTTGCAGAAATCAAATTTCTCTTCAAGTTAGGAACATGCATCACATCTCTCAACACCCATGTGTTGCTATTTTGCATCTTCAGCTGCACTTTACCTTTGCCAATTATTTTACAGGGCTCATCATCCCCTAGATACACTATTCCAAAATCTCCATGGATATAGTCACTGAAATATTCCCTGTTAGGAGTAGCATGAAAAGATGCACCAAAATCTAATACCCAAGATTCTATATTATTATGCAGAGAGAAAATTAAAGCATCCTGTGCAATACCTGCAATCTTGGCTTCTTCCTTTCCTTTGTGTTGATTGTCCTCCTTAGGCTTTGACCAACAATCTCTGCTTATGTGCCCCATCTTTTCACAATTCCAGCATTGTGGCTTCCTGCCATTCCTGGATTTAGATCTGCCTTTCCCCTTTGATTTGGATCTTGATCTGCCTTTCTTGCTCTTCTCTTTCTGCCTTCCCCTGCTCTCAAAACTTAAAGCGTTCCCAGATGTCTCTTCTGTGCTTTTCCTGCGTATTTCCTCATTCAAGATAACACTAACAACATCCTTTACTTTCAAAATATTTGATGCAGATGCAGTATTACTTACTGCCATTACTAAGCCATGCCAGCTTTCAGGCAAAGAACATAATATCAAAAGAGCTTTTATTTCATCATCAAACACTATATTCACTGAACTTAACTGATTCACAATTCCATTAAAATCATTCAGATGAGTAGAAACAGATCCACCTTCATTCATATGCAAATTAAATAACTGCTTCATAAGATATACCTTATTGGAAGCTGAGGGTTTTTCATACAAATTTGCTAACGTAGTCATCAACTCTACCATAGACTTTGCCTGTGATAAATTAGATATCACAGTGGATGCTAGACTCAGTCTTATAGAACCCAGAGCCTTTCTATCAAGAACTTCCCATTCTTCATCCTCCATGTCTTTGGGCTTCTTTGCAACCCCACCTAACGGTAAGTAGAGATCTTTCTGATACAGATAGTCCTCTATCTGCATTCTCTAATGTTGGTAATTTTTGCCATTAAACTTTTCCATTCTCAATTTACTTTCATCTGCCATTGCTTCTCCCACTCAAACAGAAATCCCTACAGAAACTCCTGTGAGAACCTGTAATCAATACACACTACACAGATCTGAACCACCTGTTAGTGAACCTAAACTTTGATACCAATTATCAAGCTCTAAACCTGTAACCAAGGCTCTGATACCACTTGTTGGGGGATCAATCCAACAATAGATTACAATTATGATAGCAATAAACGCAGAATTAAACCAGATTGACAAGTAATTAGAATGATAATAGCAAGAACAAGAGATACAAGAAAACACCCTGAAAACTTGTATTAACAAACTCTTTACAAAAGGAATACAATTGAAGAAAGCTTCTTTCTTCCACACCTCTCCTAGATGTATAGATCTCTCAATAGATCTCTATTCCTCAAGAGCTCTCTCTCTCTCTCAAGAACAATCAACTCCAACAAGCCTAGATTGATTCAATTCTGTACTATTCTTCTCACATAATGAATTACAATAATTCACCCAACTACAATAATCTACTACAAACTACAATAAGCTAGGAAGATCTAATTCTACATATAGAATTAGGAGACTTGAGCATGTACACCCAACAAGCAGTTAAGCCACTTGAACAAGGGCTCTAAAAATAGTAATGCCAATAATAGAGATGCGAGCTTGAGACTTCAACTCAAACTTATCATGCAAACACTCGCTTTTATCCACAGAAATAGCTTCCTGGACACGCAGGTAACCGACGTTGGTTCCTGCTGCTTGTCTGTGACCGCCGTCGGCTGACCCTTTGCCGACGTTGGTGCCTCTGTAACTGCCTGTGACTGACGTCGGTCACTCCTGACTGACGTCGGTGTCTGTGTAAACCTGAACCTAATAATGAATGCTCCTTGGTGAAGCTTTTAGCTCCACACCCTAACATTGATGACATTTATTTCATACAATAGTTCAATAAATTAAAAATAATGTCCAACAAAAATATCAGAATCCCTGAGAGTGACCTGTAACCAAACACAAAACTTTCTCCCTGCAAACTTAGCTCTAATACCACTTTGTTTGGAAATATGAAAGCACTATTGATTACCAAATACAAGCAACTTAATATGCGAAATTAACCAGAATCAACAAGTAACTAGAATTCAGAAATAACACAGAATATGAGAGACAATACACAACTTGTATTAATACTCATCCATAAAAGAATACAATAAAGAAGATGCCACTTATTCTTCACACCTCTTAGAGGCTTCCCACACCTCAAGTGTATAGTACTTCTTTCCTCAAAGCTCTCTCTCTTATGGTCCCAACACACAACTCAAACACAGAGTTGGTGTTCACCTCTAACCAATTAGTATCCACTATTTCCAGTACACAGGTGCTCCACGCACTCCACAAGTGCTCCATGCACTCCACAAGTACACAAACATACTTCAAGTAGATCTCCCTTGAACTACAACAACCTGCAACTCAAATGATCTCACTTATGGAAGGATCTTCCTTGCCTTGCTCTTTGCTTTCTTTCTGAGTACACACTGTACTCCAAGTAGATCCTACCTGATCCTGCTCCCTATTGTGTTACTATCCTCCCTGATCTTGCATACCTACAAATCAATCTAGTTCTGCACACCTGCAAACCTAAATCATGCACACACATACACCTACAAATCAATGATCTTACTTACCATGTAGATCTCCTAACGTAGCCATGCACACCTGCTGACCAAGATCCTACACAACTGAAGAACCCTTCTGATTCTCTAAAACCAACACCCACACTTGGCACTATTGTGGAACTAGGAGGAACACCCTTGCTCACCTCACACACAGAAGGAGCTAACTTTGCTCAACTCTTACTCTCTAGCACAAATTACAATACAACCCATGAGTCTCTTAAATAGATCTCATGCAAACAATAATTAGACACCTAATTACAATAATTAGATCCACAGCTTCTAGTCTAAAATTGGCTCTCAACATGCAAACACTTAGTTCATTAACTAACTACCTATAAAACTTGCAGTTCTAAACCACACAGGTGACCGACGTCGGTCCTTGTCTGCCTGGAGGTGACCGATGCCGGCCGATCCCTGATCGACGTCGGTTGATCTTCCTATCTAATCCTACCAATGTCAATTGGCCTGACTGACGCCGATGTCTATGACACTCAGTAACCTCTTTGCAACCTCCTCCTCTATTTGCATCAGTGAAGCTTTTAGCTCCACAACCTATCAATCTCCCACTTGGAGATAAATAGCTGCACTGTACCTATACCTATACCCCATCTAATCTATTTCCTAGCTTGTATCCCTCTTCAAGATCAACCTTGAAGACCACCCACCACACAACCTATGGTGCACCTCCTATCATCTGAGTAACCTGCCACATCTGAACCAACAAACGCATGTAGTGAAGTCCTGACCCTGCATAACATGAATCCCTGCTGCTGGTCCCTCTTAAATACCTGAGAACCCACTTCCCCAAATTGGCTCCTAACTCTTTGACAACACCCACTGCTTGGGCAAACTCAGGTCTATACTAGACCTCATGTGATTTCAGACACTGAACTATCCAGCCCTTGGTGTGATCCGGTTCTACATCCTACGTATTGAACCTCACTAACACCTGATTCACATCAGCTCCCACTAGAGACAAAACTAACCTGTGATCTCCATGTCTCTCATGCCAAAGAATTTTGCTGCTCCAAATTCCTCATGAGATGCCACTGAACTAACCTTACCCTTATCTCAGCAAAACCCTGTATGTCTGAACCTGCACCAAGCTCATCCTCCACATACAGTAATAGGATAATGTTGCGACCATCATCCACTTGGTAAGACAAACACAATGGTTCTACTAACATTGACTAAAGCCCTGCTTTGTCATCCACTTGATACCACTTGTCAGCCCTATACCACTGTCCTGCAGCTTCCACAAGACCATATAACCTAGCTTTCTATCTCACATGTCCATTCACTCTATTCTTCAACTAAGGAATCCATTTGTCTCTATGCTTTCTTCTGGCTGGCAACCCTACCAAATCTTCTATTTGGTTTTGCATCATATTCCTACCAAGCTCCCACTATTTCTTGGATCCTTCTTGCTCTACAATAAGCAACGAGTATAAAGAAGAGGAACAATGAATTTGAGGCTTACTTAACACTTCAATCCTCCCCATGGGAATTTGAGACTCTTTAACAGCTTGCTGTCTACCTAAAATCCATTATAGTGACCGACCTCAGTCACCACACAGTCTGCATCTGACCGACATCAGTTTCCTTGCACCTGTCCTGACTACCAACTCTATCGACATCGGTGTCCCTATTGCTAACGTCAGTCCTCTTGATCGATGTTAGTCTTACCTATTGCCGATGTCAGTCTTTCTGACTGATGTCAATCTTACCCTGCTCGACATCACCAGCTTCAGTCTACACATGACCGACATCGGCACCTGTCTGTTCGATGCCAGTTCCTCCTGACTGATGCTAGTATTTGTGTTCACTTGTGAGTGATGACTTTTTACCCGTGAGCTCTCCATGGATCAAAACCCTATCAAAATCGCCCTGCTCAAAGTTACTCAACCTTCTCCAATGATCTCTGTCTGCCATCTCCTCCAAGAACACCAAGGCTTTCTAGTTGTTAAGTCTATTAAACACATCTGTCTTTTGCTTAAGAACATGCATCTTCTTCTTGCTCATGTGACCAAGCCTACAAAGCCACGTCTCCACAATAGAAGAAGAATCAGTAATATAAGCAAGTAGATAAAGAGTACCTACTTTCTTACCACCAGCTAATTCAAGTGCATCCGCTGTGAGAGTTCTTGTGCATCTCTAATCACCCAACTTTCTTGAAGAAATTAGCCACATCTCCAAGCCTAGGACTTGCATGACCTCGTTCAACAGCCATGTGTTGGCCACCCATAATTTCAGCTTCACTTCCCCTTTGACAATTCTTTGGCAAGGCACACCAGCCCCTAAATAAATCTTTCCAAAGTCTCCAAAGACCTTACCATGAAAAGATACTCTATTTCAGACTGCATGGAAAGAGGCAACAAAATCTATAAAACAAGATTCTACTTTATCCAAGAAACATACCAGAGCATCTTGTGCCACATCACCTGCAACATCTACTTCTTCAGTTCCTTCATGCTGATCTTTCACAAACCAACAATTTTTCTTTACCTGCTCTTTCTTTCCATAGGACCGTGATTGACCATTCATGCTTTTCAATTCTTCCATTCTTAGTGTACTTTCTTCTGCCATTGCTATACTCCCACTCAATTAGAAACCCTTGAGAGTGACCTGTAACCAAACACAAAACTTGCTTCCTGCAACCTTAGCTATGATACCACTTTGTTGGGAAATATGGAAGCACAATTGATTACCAAATACAAGCAACTTAATATGCAGAATTAACCATAATCAAAAAGTAACTATAATTTAGAAATAACACAGAATATGAGAGACAATACACAACTTGTATTAATACTCATCCAGAAAAGAATACAATAAAGAAGATGCCACTTCTTCTTCACACCTCTTAGAGGTTTTCCACACCTCAAGTGTACAGTACTTCTTTCCTCAAAGCTCTCTCTCTTATGGTCCCAACACACAACTCAAACACAGAGTTGGTGTTCACCTCCAACCAGTTAGTATCCACTACTGCCAATACACCAGTGCTCCAGGCACTCCATAAGTGCTCCACGCACTCCACAAGTACACAAACATACTTCAAGTAGATCTACCCTGAACTGTAACAACCTACAACCCAAATGATCTCACTTATGGAAGGATCTTCCTTGCCTTCCTCTTTGCTCTCTTTCTGAGTACACACTGTACTCCAAGTAGATCCTGCCTGATCCTGCTCTCTATTGTGTTGCTGTCCTTCCTGATCTTGGACACCTTCAAATCAATCTGGTTCTACACACCTATAAACCTGGATCATGCACACACATACACCTACAGATCAATGATCTTACTTATCATGTAGATCTCCTAATGTAGCCATGCACACCTACTGACCAAGATTCTACACAACTGAAGAACCCTTATGATTCTCCAAAACTAGCACCCACACTTGGCACTACTGTAGAACTAGGAGGAACACCCTTGCTCACCTTACACACAGAAGGAGCTAACTTTGCTCAACTCTTACTCTCTAGCACAAATTACAATATAGCCCATGAGTCTCTTAAATAGATCTCATGCAAACAATAATTAGACACCTAATTACAATAATTAGATCCGTAGCTTCTAGTCTAAAATTGGCTCTCAACATGCAAACACTTGGTTTGTTAACTAACTGCCCATAAAACTTGCAGTTTTGAACCACATAGGTGACCGACGTCGGTCCCTATCTTCTTGGAGGTGACCGACGCCGGTCGATCTCTGATCGACATCGATTGCTCTTCCTGTTTAATCCTATCGATGTCGGTTGGCCTGATCGACACCGGTGTCTGTGACACTCAACAATCCCTCTACAACCTCCTCCTCTGTTTGCATCAGTGAAGCTTTTAGCTCCACAACCTAACATCCTTCCCTTCTAGAATAGGTCATCATCTTGATGACATTTATTTCATACAATAGTTCAATAAATTAAAAATAATGTCTAGCAAAAATATCATTTAAATAAATGAGGAAACAACCTCAAGAATTTATCATAATCTTACCATGTAACACTATCCTCATAATTTTGGTCCCACTAGACCTTGTATTGTGATACCTCTTTGTTATATAAGTTTAGTATCAATTTAATTTGATTGGTTTACTATGACCACTCTTGGATCTTGAACTTGTAATGCATTCGAATTTAAAACATGTGTAGGATTAGTAATATATTTATTAAGATATGATACATGAAAAATACTATGCATTTCAGCTAAAGTTGGTGGCAATGCAAGTTTATATGCTACATGATTAATCATTTATAGAATCTTGAAAGGCCCCAAATATCTTGGTGACAACTTAACTAATTTTCCAAACTTAATAATACTCTTTTGGGGTTTGACTCATACAAAAAAATATTTCCAACTGAGAATTACCTTGCTATTCTTTTCATATCAGCATACTTTTCTCCCTATAATTGACTTCAACCAATCTTTACCTTATTAATTTTACTTGTTCTTCCTTTCAATAAGCATATCAAGCCTGCAAATCACTACAACTTCTAATCTATCTCAATTTATTGGTCTTCTACATCTTCTACCATACAATGCTTCAAAAGGAGCCATTTTCAAAATTGATTGGTAAGAGTTTTTATAAGCAAACTCAACCAATGGAAGTTCCTCTCATTTATATTGTTGGTCTATATATTACATCCTTTAAAGATCCTCTGAGACCTAATTTATTCTATCTACTTTCCCATCCATTTATGGATGGTAAGTTGTACTAAAGTTCAGTTATGTTCCCAGAATTGAATTGAGAGTTTGCCAAAACCTTGAAGTCATCCTAGGGTCCCTTTTGAAATGATATTTTTTAGAAACTCATGTAATCTATAAACCTCTTTCAAAATTTTTTTGGCAAGCATCAGTGCATCATTTGTTAAATTATCTAAAATGAAGTGAGCTACCTTGATAAGTTTATCCACAACTACCAAGATCATGTCGTGATGATTTATATACATAGGTAACCTTTGGACAAAGTCCATGCTAATAACTCATCACTTCTATTCTGGTATGGAATATGTGTACAACAATCCAACATGATGCATATTTTTAGCCTTAACTCACTGACACTTTGAGCATCTCGATAAAAAATCTACTGAATCCTTTTTAATTCCCTTCCACAAATATAATGACATTAATTATTCAAATAACTTGATCACTCTAGGATGTCCTAAATATGAAACATTATGAATTCTTTTAGTACAATATTCCTAAAATTTTCTTTGTCAAACACATATATTCACCCTTTGTTCCTTGAAATCTCATCATTATCGAATTGAAAACCTTGGAATCTATAATCTTGAATATTCTCAACCAAAGCTTTCATAACCTATTTATATAATTCATCACCATGTGAGAATTATACTACCTAATCTCAAAAAGTACTTATTTTGGCCAAATCCACAATGTACCTTCTATGACTAAAGGCATCTGCAACTCTGTTCTCTTTCCCTTAATGTAGTTAATGTTGAACTCATTATCTAAGAAAAATTCTAACCATCAACTTTGATGAGCATTAAGGTTAGACTAGATAAATATGTACTTGAGACCCAAGTTATCTGTTTTAAGTTCAAAAGGTTTTCCCAATAAATAATACTTCCAAACTTGTAAACCATGAACTATGGCAAATATAATAGATCATGAGGAGTTTAATTTGCCTTATATGGCTTTAATTTCCTTGATTTTTAGGTCATAACTAAACTATCGTACATAAGAACTCCTCTTAAACCATCTCTTGATTCATCTATTATAACTATAAAAAGGCCATTAGGATTTAGAATCCACAATGTTAGTGCTGAAGTAAGCCTCCTTTTTATAACCTAAATAACTTCTTTTCACTTATTGGACCAAAAAAAATGTTGATCATTCTATTGAAAAGAAGTGATTAGATTAGCTATCTTGGAGAAATTTAGTAAAAGATTCTTTTAATACCCTACTAAACCCATAAAACTATGCACCTTATGCTAATTTTTGGGTGCTGGCCAATCCATAATGGCTCTAATTTTAGCTAGATCCACTAAAATTTCTTCTACATAGATAATGTGTCCCAAGTAATAGACTTTTATTTTAAAGAAATCACACTTGAAATTTTTTCCATAAAGTTTGTGCTTATACAACCATTGCAAAACTAAGTACAAGTGCTCAACATGCTCTTCCTTGATTTTGGAATAGACGAGAATATCATCCAAGAATTCTAGCACAAATTGATTAAGAGAATCTTTGAGCACACTATTCATGAGGTTCATGAATGCTACACATCCATTCATTTGTCCAAAAGGAAGTACTGTGAACTCATAATGCCTGTAACGAGTCTTGAAAACTATTTTCAAAATATCTTCCTCTCAAATTCTCAATTAATGGTACCTGACATGCATATTAATCTTTTAAAATATTGTTGTATATTGCATTTGATCAAAAAGATTATCAATGTGAGGTAATTGATACTTTTTCTTGATTATTTCCTTGTTAAGCATTCGATAGTTAATGCACAAATGAAGGTTTCATCCTTCTTATTGACAAATATTACAAATGCACCCTAAAGTGAAACATTTGACTGAATCAATCCTTTGGCCAACACCTCATGAATTTGTGCCTTTAACTTGATTAATTCAATTTTTGTCATCCTATAAGGAGCCTTAGATTATGGTTCTAACTCTAGAATGATATCAACGGTAAAATCAAATTCTCTTTTGGGAGTTAGCACTGGTAATTCCTTTGGAAAAATATCCCAAAACTATTGTTAAAAAGGATAGTCTTCCAAAGTGGGTTCCTTATCTTCATCAACTTCATCCATCTTGACCAGGAGTGCTTAACATTCCCTTTTGTCGAGCCTTATTCAACTAAATGGATTAAATTTTACCTAAGTTTCAACTCCCTCCAATCTCTTTGGATTTGGATTTGATTTCCAAATCATCTACACACTCAACTTTCTTAAGAAAACAATCAACTTTGGATTTGTGTTTAGAGAGCCAATTCACTCCTATGATCACATCATATGTCCCTAGTGGTGCTGCATAAAGGTCAATAACTATGGTAAATTTTAGAAACATTGTTTGTGTATAAAGACATCTGCCAAACTTGACCTTGGATTCATTTCCATACTAAACTGACCAAACATTCTCCATAAAACCAACTTTTCTAGATAATTTACTTAGAATCTTAGTAGATATAAAGCATTCAATAGCTCCTGTATCTATCAAAATAGAAATAGGATGCCTAAACAAATCACCTAATATTTTGATGAGAGAGGCTTGGAATTTTATTTGATGATTATCTACTACTACATGAATATGTTACTAAAAGGTTCCCTACTGAGATGTAGTGATGATAAATTTGTATTTATGCCATCTATCTTCCATTGAGGATAATCCTTGGAATAATGATATCCTCCACATGTAAAACATCTGTTAGGTGGTCCCTTTCTCTCAACCTATTTAATACCCTTAAATTCTTCTTTGAAACTATCTCCTGGTTCCTATTCCCTAAAACATTACTGAATCTCACATTTTCATTATTGGATTGATTCTTGGAATTCCCATTTTGGTTTTACTTCTTCTTCTTAAAGGGGGCATTTGATTTTATAAACTTAATTTAAAACTTTTCTCTAATCTCTGCAATTGAGTTCAACTTTTGTTCACATTTAACTGTCTTCTCAAAGACTTGGGCCACAATGGATAGACCATGCACATCCACTTCACAACCAATTTGGGGGTTTAAGTCCATAATAAACTTCCTAATATGAAAACATTCATCTTTCTTATATTGTAGAACATACTTCAAGAGCATTGTGTTTGCTTCCAGTATTCATTTACTAATAAATCCCCTTGCTTCAATTTTTGAAAAATCTACTTTTTCTAATCAAAATATAACTAAGGTAGCCATCATTCTCTAAAATGAGTCATAAACTACTCCCATGTGTTATTAGTGGAATCAAGATTCATCTCAAACTTCTTATTAAACCCACATAGCCTTATTCACCTCAGAATAATTTTGAATCTCGAAATAATTTTCTATTTCTATGAGCCAAGCTTTAGCTCCATCACTCAATACCATACCATCAAACTTGGGTGGTTTCACTTTATTCATATTACATACAAGATTTATAGGTACTTGAGTAATAATTATTTGATAATATTTTGTTAGAGGTACAATCATTGAGATGGGAGTGAATTAGCGATGCAATCAATTCAATTTTAATTCCAAAACTTGAAACTCTTAACCAATCAATATAAGAAATCATGAAGCATATAAACTAATTATTGTAATGAACAATGCAACTATGCAAGATAAGGTCACATAACAAATGAATTATGTGGAAAACCCTTATGGGGATAAAACCCACTCTTATGTTTTCAAACAAGTTGACTATAGTCTTATAATGAATTCACAAATAAGAGACTTTAGTGAAGCACCCACTTCACAAGGAGCACCAACCCCTAAGCATGAACAAACACTCACTTGTCCTAGATGTTGAGCACCCACACAACACCTCTAATATAAAAACCTTCAAAAATCTGATTGCCTTTCAATATCATGGAGAAACAATGAATAACACTCTCTTTAACGCTTCAAGATTCCTCAAGCCTTCACACATAAGCAATGCATCAAAAATAACCTTTTGGATCAATCTTCTCCTTTTCATTCATCCTCAATATTCAATCATATAAGAATAATATTATAACATTAATAATATGACCTCTAGGTCACATAAATATCCGTCACACTTCTCTACTCTTCAATCTATTCACCAAGCATACTCATCCTTCTCTATACTTCACATATCAACTCTAGAAACCTTCACCTTTGTTTATGTGCTTTATAAAACCTTAATGATCATTACCTTCTTAGTCAGCCATAAGACTTAATTTAACCCTTAAGGTTATATCACAGTTAAAATAGGATCAATTTCATCTACATAGGTCATCCATAGCTTTGATAGATCACCCTTAAGCACCAACACCTTTCAATTAGGCCTAAGAAGTCCTTATAGGTCCTAGAGACATATTCATCATATTAGCACTTCACGAAGGAAAACAAGGAACACAAGACCACTTCAAAGAACATAAGTCATTTTCATATGACCCTTAAGACACCCTAAAGTTATTAAATTCATCATTACACACCTCTACATATGAAAAACCTATCAATCATTTATCTTGTACATGAAAACACCATGAATGAACCAAAAGTCAACTTGTAAGTAATTGTTCATACTAAATATGAATTGGCCAAACCTCCAAAATCCATATAGATTATATTTAGGGAGTATAAAACACTCTATAGTAGATAATTTATCTTAAAACATACAAACACTATCAATAAAAACTCAAACATCCTTCTTGGGTCATTTATAGAAGAAGGTCAAACCCTCAGTCAACTTTGGACCACAATAAATACAAGTGTACAACTAGTAAAACCTCCAAGTCATTTTTCCTGGATTTCCCTTGAAGTTATGTATGACTTTGATTTTTATACCACCATCAAATTAATCCAACATCAAAAGTTATAACCAAAATAATGCAGATTGGTTTTCCTTTGTAAAGTCAAATATTTGAATTCCAAGGGTCAATTTTTAATGCAAATTTGACTATAAAAACTAGGAGACCAACTTTGCACTACCAAAATTTTTTTAGACATCATGTCAAGACCTTAAATTTGAAACACATGATCTAGGCATAAATATGAAAAAACTCATGTGACCACTTTCTTTTGACACCTTCACACGTGTGAAAGATGACATCATCTATCTGCTTACTCAAGAAGTTTTGCCAAGATGACTAGGAGAACCTAGACCTTCACAAGACTATTCTAATGTATTCCTTTCACTTTAAAAATTACACCAAGCACTATTTACCCCTCATATGACCCCTCAATCATGATCAATACATCACCAATACCCATCATCCTGCCTAACCAAGCAAATACAATAGGGTCCATGCATGACCATTAAGGCACACTTTGTCATTGAGAACCATGCATAAATCTTAACTCATGGACACTATTTTCCACCTTAGGTACAGCATTGACAAAACCTCAACAATCTCCCCCTTTTTCATTGATGTCAACCCTTGTAAATGTTTTGAAAGCCAATAACAAAGCTTATGCATATACTCTTTTCCCTCTCCAAACTCTTTCTCCCCCTTTGACACAATGATAAAGTGGGATTACTTTATGATCTTGAGGACTTGTAAATGTTTTCAAAGCCATCATAAAGAAGGGATATTATCTAAGAGATGATAAGAACTCCCCCTATCACTATGCATACCATTCCTTATCATGACTACCTCAAGCCTAGTCATTGACAACACTCTTCTTTGACCATGCACTGCTACATGAATAATATGAATAAAATAGGAGTGATCAAACCTTGAGAACACTGAGAGGGACCCTCCTAAGTCTCCTAGGCTTAGGCACCCCTTGAGCACCTTCAGACCATCTCCAACTATGAAGAAGCTTCTCAGTTGCCTTTAAATTTTCTCTCATAAGTCAACTCCATGATCACCAAAAAATGTTCACACCTTACTTCAAACATGAAAGATACTCAAAATATACTGACAAATGATCTTTTGGATGAAATTACCAAAAAGTTCATTTGACTCACCTAGCCTAGCCTAGAGGTCTAGTAGCCCTTCATGAACCTTATAGAGCCCATAACTTTCTGTGTATAAACCCTCATGACTTGAAATTTCATATCTAGAGTACACTCGTATTAAACCTCATGAATGCCAAGAATCATCATCCAAATCTTCCTTTGCACTATAGCTCCTTCATAAATTGACCTGCCAATTAACCCTCCATTTGCACAAAAGCTCAACCATAAGTCAAACTATACACTTCTAGATGAATATAAATAAATTTATGAGTACCCTTTTGTCTATTTCAATATATTAAGTAGCCTTATACTTCAACTCCTTTGGGAAGGTTACTAACTCACATGGTGTAAAACCTAGAGCATCAAAAATGAATAAGGTCAACTTTCTACATTCTGGTTAGTGCTAGCTCTTGAAACTTCTCTCACACCTAGAGGTCAACAACACACACTTCTAAATAAAATTTTGAGGTTTTAATCCTTTGGGAACACATAAAACCATGAAATGGTTTTTTACCTACTAGCCCTTAAGCAAGGACTATCATACCTAAGAGCCTTCAAAAATCTTTGACTTGCTCTCAAAATATCTTCAAACCCTAAAACCACCTGAATCATACATTTATGAGGTTAACACACCTTTCTATACCAAAAATTTGTCTTGAACACTCACCAATCTTCATTTGACACCTGAAACCAATCAGACTATGCATACAGACCCTGTGTATACTCTTGTTACTATGACAAAACAACTTAGAATGAACATGGGATCCTTATGACATATCCTAAACTCCTTTTTCAAATGGACACAACAAATCCAATTGACCTCTACCATTGGTTTAGTTTCATAGACCTTAAATGCATCAATTTTTCAAGATGAGCTCTCAGTAGGTAGTGATCACTAAGTAAAATGGTCAAACTAAAAAAATGACCATTAAACATACTTGTGACCAATCTAATGCATGAAACCTTATGGAATAAACTTGAGCAAGTTATCTCCACACTCCATACTAGCCTTACCTTCATACTTCATGATTAGGACTTCCAAACCAAGTATAAATTTTTTGACTAAAACATGCTTTTAAGACCAATGTCGCTGAACAAAACTCTTAAAGCTTTTCATTACAATCCTATGCAGAAAGCTCATGAACAAGTTACTCACCTTAACCAAAAACCTTTTATGATCAATACAAGGCTTGGTAACATAAGATCATCCATTCTATACCAAAGTGGCATCGGTCTTGAAGACCAATCAACAACTCTGACCTAGACCACACACACATGCTTCTACATATGAAATATGTCTCTAATGAATCATAGGTAGAGACACCCATTTTTCATAGAGAGACTAAAGATCCAAAAACTTAGGGGAATCCCACATCTCTATGCTCTTACTTGACTTGCAGTCTAGCCTCATGATTAAATTGACTTTGATTGGGGTTTTAACTTCATTTTTTCTTTTTGACTCAGAATCTTGCTCGATCTTCTTTTCCCCTTGGGAAGATAAGTCTTGATCTTTGACACTTGAACTTGTACCTTATTCTGCCATGACAAACAATCCATTTTGAATCTAGTTTTCATTCACCTCCTTGGGTCTACATTCATTATGGATTATTTTCTTCATGTTAGGGTTGACTTTCTTTGAAGTGGAGTTCTGACAATTCCTATAGAACCTTGTTATGTGACCTCCTTGAAACAAATGAACTTTATATGATTCTATATACCTTGTGTATGGGTTACGTGATGACTCTGTAAAGTTTCATTACCCCATTCATGTACTTGATCATTTGATGTCTTGATGAAGGCATTACAAAACCTTGCAATATGACAAATCCCTTAACACCTATAGCACAAGATGTCATGCTTTCCATGTGGACCTGTTGACTATCTTGAGTGATTATATTTTTCATGCTTGTCATTATGTTGCTCATAATTCCATGCAAATTTCTTATTATGAGATTTTTTTTATAATTAATGATCCTATGACCAAAATGATGACAAGAATAAAAATATCCATTGAAGGATTTATCATACCTTAATGCATTGGGTTACTTAATTTGATTTGGAATTTTTTAGATTTTGAAGTTGTCCTTATTCATATTGTCATTCTTCTTATCTTTACTAGTACTCTCCTTAGAATTGTTAGTCTCCTAATCTATCATCACTATCTTCTCAATCTTCTTATCCTTTTGAACATCTTCATGGAATCCTAGGCCTGACTTATCATTTGAGACATTTTGCCTGCTCAATAGGTCATGAAGATCAACTATACTTTTCTCAAATTTTTGATATGTTTCAATCTTGCTCATGACTTGATCTAGTTTCTCTTGTAAAGACTCCATCTCTAATTTATATTTGACACATTATTCATCCTTACTCTTTACCTCTTAAACAAGGGTACAAACCTAAGTTTCAAGATGTTGAGTGATATCATCATGATCCTTGACTTCATTACTCAATCTTTCTTTAAATAACCCAATTTTCTCCTTATAGGTCTTGATCAAGGATGCTCGTTTTTTGTTCTTTCCTTGTAGAAGCTTTATCTCTTCCAAGGTATTCAAATATTTGTCTTCAAGAGTGACTTGCTCCTCTTCTTCTAATTTATCTCTACCAAAGAGATATCTGCCTAAGAACATTCACCTTCATCATCCCCAAGAGCCATGCACAGTGTCTCTTTGTCCTCATCATGAGATGAATCATCACTATTTGATGTGTTTCCTTCTTCTTCAGTAGATGAATTACCATCTTCTTCATGTTAAAGGCTCTTATTGCCTTTGTATAACTCCTTACCATTTCTCCTATTGAATAACTTTTTGTACTTTCTCTTACCCTCATATTTCTTGTGCTCATCCTCGTGAGATTCTTTATGATATTCCTTGTGTTCAGACCTACCTCTATATAGACACTTAGCTTAAAAATGACCAACTTTACCACATGAGAAACATTTGAAAGGAAGCTTCCCTTCATATTTACTTGATATCACATTCAATTTTCTTGAAATCATGGCTTTAATTTGATCTTCATTAAGATCAAAGTCTTCAAGATTTAACTTGCTCTTCTTGCCTTTTGTTTCCTTGATCACCTTGAAGGCTGCTTCCTTCTTTGATGGTTTGTCCTCATTGACTCTCATCTCATAGGTAGTAAGGATGCCATGCATTTCATCCATATTTATATTGGTGAGATCATGACTCTCTTCTACAACAAAAATCTTTGAGATAAATTTGAGGGTGAGAGACTTTAATACATTTTGTACAATAATAGATTCTTCAATCTCCTCTCCAATATCTTTGATCATGTTTACCACCTCATCAACTCTTAGAAGATAGGATTAGACATTATCTACTTCCTTCATTTCAAGGCTCTCAAATTGACATTGGTAGGTCTATAATTTATCCAACTTAACCTTTGAATCTCTTTCATAGATGATCTATAACTTATCTTAGATTTTGGATGATAGGCCACAAATGATAACATTCATAGCTTTAGAATTGTTCTAACTCAACTTATTATTAGTTGCACTAGTTGGAGGAGTAGGGGGTGTGGAATAACCATCCATAATATATTTCCAAATGTTAAATCCTAGAGACATGATGTAGGTCCTCATCCTTGCACTCCAAAAAACATAGTTGGATCCATTGAACAATGGTGCTTGTTTAGTAGAGAAACCATCTTGCATTTGATGGCTACCCATTGTACCTTTGATCACCTTCAAGTGGTTAAACTTGAGAATAATGTATGGTTCTGATACCAATTTATAAAATTACAATCATTGAGAGTGAGTGTGAATCAGTGATGTAGGCAATTCAATTCCAATTCCAAAACTTCAAACTCTCAACCAATCAATATAAACAATCATGAAGCATATAAACTATTTATTGGAATGAACAAGGAAAATATTCAATATCAAGGCACATAACACATGAATTATGTGGGAAACCCTCATAAAGGATAAAACTCATCTCAATTCTACAAACAAGTAGACTATAGTCCTATAACGAATTCACAAATAAGAGATTTTAGTGAAGTACCCACTTCATAAGGAACACCAACCCCTAAGCATGAAAAAGAACCCACTTATCCTAGATGTTGAGCACTAATCTAAAACTTAAAATATTTGGTTGAAATACAATTCAAGAAATGAGAACAACAAAATTGTAATAACACTATCTCTAAGAAGAGATGTCTTATTGATCAAATTTGCAGATCAAAATCGATGCCTATCTCTGAGAGGAGATGTCTGCTTTTTTTTTCATGTTACATATTCATTTATATATATTTTAAAGTTAGGATGAGGATGTGAAATCTCACCAATCTCGAGGGAGACTAAGTGGTTCAAATTCCATGATTCACAACAATACATAATTTGAAGAATTATTATTTTTAAAAACTTATTTTTTTAGACTACACTACTAATATTAAAATTTGGATCACTTCTATTTTGTTTTATAAGGTATAAAAAATTTAGTTGATTTTAGTGCCATCTCTTGGTGTTCTCCTCTTTCTTAGCTTTCTAACAGTTCAAACGGGGAGTTAAACAGAGCTATGGTGCAAAAGTTATGGCTCCCAAAAGTTTTGCCACCAATTGGGGTAGAACCATCACATGAATTATTGCCTAAAATGTTACTCAAATCATTCCTCTCTACTTGAGAATAAATTATCTCCATTTCATCAAGATCTATCATCAAGTGTGGTAGTTGTGTTTTGATTTGATTCTCGATGCATACTTGGCATGGGCTGTGCTTTGTGGAGCTATGTAGGGCTCGATTATTCACCACTTCTATCTGACTATCAGTCTATGGATGGAAGGCCATGAACTTATTTAGCTTGGTATTTATTTTCTTCTATTATTGTATTTTTTGTGTATTCAGGTCTACAACATTGGCCCTTTTGGATTTCTATGGCTTGACCACTATGAGAATGAATTTCTTGGCACTAATCAAGGAGACAGATGTAGAAGGTGGTACTTTTGGTACCCTATAGCACCATGTTCTAAGAATCAAGGTGATATTTTGAGTTCTTGATTCATAGATGCCATGTTTATCATATATGAATGGCTGACCAAAGAGTACATTACAAACATCTAGATTGACCACATCGCATAAGGCCTTATCTTGGAAAGGTTTTATTGAATATGAGAGAAGACATTGGTGGGTGACATGGAGGTTTCTCCTTAGACTCAACCATCTAATATTGTATAGATTTGGGTGAGACTTCTTGAACGAATTTAAGCTTTTCACAATATTAGCATGGATTAAATTCTTTTGACTCCCATTATCAATAATGAAATGCAGATGCTTACCTTTCACCCATAACTTAGAGTGAAACAACTTTTCCTTATCATTTTGCCTCTCCTCATGGATCTATGATGAAGTAATGATGGCATCAGTCTCAACATCTATAATCTCTTCTTCATCTTCTTCAACTGTAGGGTGTGTATGAGGTAGAGCAGTAGATGTTGAGGATTGTGACTCAAAAAGTAGGGACTTAATGGCTCAACATTCATCTTTGAAGTGCATTCTAGATTTGTGGTAATCACCCCATTTCCTAGGTCTTCCATTCCTTTTGCTTCCAAATTTGGCCTCATGTTTGACCTTCTTTGTCACTTTTCCATTTTTGAAGGCTGACTCTTCATATTCATTCTTCCATGCTTCTATTCAATATTTACTATGAACTTGTATGCCTCACTGAGGGTTTTCAAATTGAAGAGTTCCATCTCCCCCTGTATATATCATTATAGTCCACCATGATATTTGAGAACCTTGTGTTTCTCACTTTCTTGGATGCCCAATCTCATAAATAGAGAATGAAAAATATTAGTGTAATATTGAGCAATCTATTCCTTACCTTGGCAAAGTTGTTGTCACTCTATATACAAATCATCATATGCTCTAATGGGGTAGTATTCTTCCTTTACAACTTTTATGAAATCATCCCATGTAGGTTCCACCTCAAGGCCAATATCATCTATACTGAATCTCTTCTTATACACTTCCCACTAATTTTTGATAGACAATGATGCTTTCAAAAGAGCAAAAGTGATCTTTTCTTTATCATGTAATTTATTTATATAAAAATAGGAATACAATTGATCTAACTAATTTTCTACTACATTAGCATTTATTTCACCTTCAAATTTAGGGATATAAAAATTCACCTGAACTTGAAGGGTGTTGGGGCATTGAAAGGACGTGGGGGTGCAAATGAGGAGCTAAATTTTTTCATAAAAAAATATTGGAAAATTTGGACAAATTGTTGTAGCATGTATGCTTACTGCTGTTAGAGGGCTTCATTCACCATTTCCTTGAAAGGATCGGATGTCTTGGTGTTTTCCACCATTTGAGGTTGTTTAAATCAAATAGGTGGATAGCTTGCTAGATCTTATATTTTCTACCCAAGCTTCCTATAGTCTAACCTCATCCTCAACATCATACACTCTTTAGACAAACTGCTCTGATACCACTAATCTAAAACTTATAATCTTTGGTTTAAATTAAACAAATAAGAACAACACAATTGTAATAACACTATCTCTGAGAAGAGATGTCTTATTGATCAAATTTATAGATCCAAACATATGCTTATTACTGAGAAGAGATGTCTAATTTCATTTTTGGGTTAAATATTTATTTATACATATTTTTTAGGTAGGAGGAGGATGTGGAAGGTCACCAATATCAAGGGAAATTATGTGGTTTGACTTCCATGATTCACAACAATATAGAATTTGAGAAATTTTTATTTTTACAGACTTACCATTTTTAGACTGTACTACTAAAAATAAAATTTGGGAAACTTCCATTTGGTTTTTGAGGGTCAAAACCCACTAAGTGGAACTCCATGACATCTCATGGGATTCCCTCTTTCTTATCTTTCCAATGGTTTAAATGGGGAGTCAAACGGAGCTATGGTGAAAAAGTTATGGCTCCTGGAAGTTCTGCCACCAATTGGGATAGAACCGTCACCCAAATTATTGCCTAAAATGTTGCTCGAATCAAGCACCCACACAAAAAAATTGATATCAAGACCTACGTAAATTTAAATGTATTTCAATCTAATGGATAATAAGTTAATAACAACTCTCTTTAACCCTTCAATCTTCCTCAAGCCTTCACACATAAACAATGCATCTAAAATAACCTTTTGGATCACTCTACACCTCTTCGCTCATCCTCAATATTCAATCCTGCAAGAAAAATATTATATATGACCTATAGTTCATATACATATCCCTCACACTAGTCTAATATTCAATATATCCACCAATCATACTCACCCTTCTCTATACTTCACATATCAACTCTAGAAATCTTCATCTTTGTTTATGATCTTTATAGAGCCTTCATGATCATCACCTTCTTGGTTGGCCATGAGACCTACCTTAACCCTTAATTATTATATCAAACTTATAATAGGATAAATTTAATCTACATAGGTCATCCATCGCTTTGATATATCACCCTTAAGCACCAACACCTTTCAATTAGGCCTAAGAAGCCCTTATAGGTCCATGGAGACCTATTCATTATGTTAGCACTTCATAAAAAAAAACAAGGAACATAAGACCACTTCAAATCACATAATTCCTTTCCATATGACCCCTAGGACACATTAAAGTGATTACATTCATCACTACACACCTCTACATATGTAAAACCTATCAATCATTTACCTTGTACATGAAAACACCATGAATGAACCAAAAATCAATTTGTAAGCATTTGTTCATACTGAATATAGACTGGTAAAACCTCCAAAATCCATATAGATGATCCTCAAGAAGTATAAAACACTCTCTAATAGATAATTACCTTGAAATATCCAAACACTAACAAGAAAAACTCAAACATCCTTCTTGGGTCGTTTATAGAAAAAGGTCAAACCCTTAGTCAACTTTCGACAACAATAAATGTAGTTGTATGACCATTCTAACCTCCAAATCATTCTTCTTGGATTTTACTTGAAGTTATCTACCACTTTTATTTTTGTACCACTATAAAATTAATCTGACACCAAAAGTTATAACCAAAATAATACATACTGGTTTTCCTTTGTAAATTCAAATATTTGAATTCTAATGGTCACCTTTTAATGCAAATTTGACTTAGTATGGAAACTAATGAAATCTGCTTGGGATACCAAAATTTTGACACCATATATTTTTATATACATCATGTCAATACTTGAAATTTGAAACACATTATCTAGGCACAAATATGAACAAACCCATGTGACCAATTTCTTTTGACACCTTCACATGTGTGAATGTTGATGTCATCAATCTGCTTACTCAAGAAGTTTTACCACGATGACTAGGAGAACCTAGACCTTCACAAGACTATTCTAATGAATTCCTTTCACTTTAAAAATTACATCAAGCACTCTTTACCCCTCATATGACCCGTTAAACATGATCTATACATCACCAACACCCATCATACTGCCTAACCAAACAAATACAACATGGTCCATGCATGCTCACTAATGCACACTTTGTCATTGAGAACCATGCATACATCTTAACTCATGGATACTCTTGGCCACATTAGGGATGTCATTGAAAACACTTAAACACCTTCCTCATGCCCCTAATTGTGAGGCACTTCCTGTTCAACATGTTGTTTCTCTAGAACCTCATGTTCATTTTTATCCTTAGCTCCATGAACTTCTTGCTCCAAAGATACTATTCCATATTTAGTCTCATTCATGAAAATGAGTATCTGATTGAGTTTCACAGCTTTTTCTATTGATATGTTATTAATATTATCTTGAGGGTTCATATTTAAAGTTCTCTTACCACTTGATTTAGCTTGTGTCATTCTCCTCTCTGAAAATTAAGAGAATAAATTTACATTAGTGGACTCATTAGTTATGAATGTTAAACATTTGTTTTGATGCCACAATGTTATAAACCCACTGGGTTACACAAGAGTTCCGTGATTTTTTCCTAATACATAAGGTATACTTATAAAATCATCTTTAACTATATTTAATATTACTGTTTGACTACTAAATGCATGTAAAATATAAATTATAGAAATGTATTAAACCATTGGAAAACAATATGATTCATTTAGTTCCCAAACACCTTAAATTAGATTAGAACGTGAATAGTTCTCATACAATGAATAGTGGAAAGAATCAAGTATAAAATAATACTGATATAATCTACATTTTAGTTATAAATAAACATACAACCATTGATGTCATAGTATTCAAAATTAATTACAAATATCACAACCAATGCTATGGTGAATATCCACCAATAATAATGTACATCTTACATTTTAGTACAAATTCAAATATACAATATAATATGTACAAAAATACAAATGAGCCTCACAATAACTCAATGATCTATGAATGCATCCATGAGAATGCTTTTAAAATGTTTAAACAATTGAAAAGAGAGAGAGCATCATCCAAGTGATTTAACTCCAACCATAGACCAACAGTCTCTTACACAAATCCCCACCAGAAGTGGCCCTACCTTTCATAGAGGGATAGATAAGAATAGTATAGATATCAAGAATCAATTAGAACATATGTGTGTATAATCATAATATGAAGCAATTATATATACCATATAATCCAATCCTCTATCTACTATGATATCAACATACATTAGTAAATTAAAAAGTATAATGGAATGACGAAGTCTTAGTTATAACATTACTTTGGTGAAAGTTTTCGGTATAAAAATTAGATCTAAAGATCTGATTCAATTTCACTCTTACAAAACTCTCTACTACTGAATCATGACTATTAGATGATATCAAGGGATATGTATATGATTTATATATTGGCATCTTCATATGACTATCCATTGTTGTCCAAAAATATAGTCTAGTAAATTTCACATAAAGATTCAAATTTTAGCATATACTCAATCTGTACAGTATTATAAGGTACCAACAATCATAAATAAAAAATCTCAATATTTCCATTTACTTAACCAAAAGAGTGATATATATAGATTTGTGAAATGAGTTGTATTCAAACCCAAACATGTGTAGGAGACTAGAAAAAGAATCAATGTATCCTTTGAATAGAATTCATATATACATATATCTGATTATAGAGCTCAATTAACAAAATAACCCATAAAATCTCAAAATAGCTTGTAAACAAGATCAAATCTCTCAGCTTTCTTACATTTCTCTTAGCTCATCCCATCATGTTCTAATGTATCAAACAATCTCATTAAAATAAGGTTATGATCTAGTGATGTTTTACAACCAAGATCTACCTTATTACACATGCATACATAAATCAGTGTAACTCTTTTTATTTATACACATAAATATATATACATTTACATTTATTTATGCATGCATTTAATGTAAATTTTTAGAACTAGAAAATTAATGTATAAGAGATCAGTTTCCTTCTTAAATATTAAATGTATAGGTCTACAATAGTTTCCTTATAACCTACAACTATACTTGTTTAACATTATGATGTTGGTTGTTTACACATTTGTATACACAACTGGGTATCATCAAATTCATATGTAATTATAAGCATATATGTATATACATTTGTTTATATGCACCAACATGTAAGTTATATATATATATATATATATATATATATATATATATATATATATATATATATATATATATATATATATGTATATAGACACACACACATGAATAATTAATTATAAATTTCTATGTATGTGTATCTATATATATCTATGTATATACATTTGTTTATATGCACCAACATGTAATTATATATATATATATACACACACATACATATATATATACACACACATATGTATGTATGTATATATGTACACACACACACACATAAGTAATTATAAATTTCTATGTATGCATGTATATCTATATCTATATTTACACAGACACACACACACACAGACACACACACACACACACACACACACACACACACACACACACACACACACACACACACACACACACACACACACACACACACACACACACACACACACACACACACACACACACACACACACACACACAAAGTGATATATACAAATAAGTAATTATAAACTTCTATGTGTACACACACACAATCTCTCTCTCTCTCTATATATATTTTAACTTGATATCACAATATAGCCTACAACTATTCTTATAAGTATATACATCTAGTGTTACTATCTGATGTAGGAACATCAAGCCAAGAAGCACTATATTAGATTTGTTGTCAAAAAAGGGTTAAATCTGGTAAAATTTGATGTCAAGCTGTTTGAGGGACCTTATTAGGTCTATTTGAGTCTTTAGTGTCCATTTGAAGTCATTAGAGTAAGTTCTATAGGCTATAGGAGTTTTCCCTCCAAAAACAAGAATTTAAAGATTCAAATAATTAAACTAAGAATAAGAGGGTTAAAAGCATGTAAGGAGTGAATTGATGAGTCAAGTGGGTTAGGGCATCTAATTAAGACATATATATGGTGGTGTTAAGTCATATGGGTTATGTGCATAAGGTGGGAGTCATGTTTTGTATAGTCACCCACTAATCCTACGTTAGGTTGACAAAGGGTAGTTATGTTTTGTAACCACTTTTGATAACCAACCTATAAGTTGGTGCAAGTAGTAATGGTACATGAGTTTTGAGAATATGTTGGTATAGAGAGGAGAATAACTCTCCAATAAGAGAGAGGAGAGTTTGAGAATGAAAAAAATTGTATATTACTCCTCATGAATGATAACAAAGGCCATTTTGATTAAAATTGTATGTTTTGTTGAACACAATGAATAAATAAGCATGTAATTTGATGTTCTAACTATATTGATTATTGTGAATCATGTGTATTTCCCTTGAAGGCCCTTGAGGCCATGTATTTATTTATCTCTATGTGAATTTGCAGGCAGTTGATTGATTGGTGACAATAACCAAGGAATGGATGTAGGACACAACCTTAAAAGGAAGACATTGAATCTTTATCTATAGATTGATAAGAGGAAACTCATTATTCCATGTATTTTGTGTATGTTGTAATTACATAGACCCTAGATATCATGACACCCTATGTAAATGAAGGAACTCAGAAAGATAGCTCATTGAATCCATGAGGCTCGAAGACTGCTGTTACAGTCAAAAAGAGGAAGTAAATGCTTGGATTGAGACTTTGATCTTCACTATGTTTATAAAATACTGGTAAAGGAAGATTTTCATTGTGTAAGATTATTTGATAAATGAGTAAGTGGTAAGTTCTTTGCTAACTGTCATACCCTGGTTCTTAATCAAAGACCCTATTTTGGTAAGATCAAATGATAGCTAAAGACAAAGACAATCAAGGAGTGGAAAGTAATGGATGTTTGTTGAGAAATTAAAAGTATAAATATGTTGAGTGTCCAACCTTTGATATTGATTGATAACCTGAAGATAAGCTATAACTTTTTAAGCTAACACACAGAGCCCTGTCTTGCATAAATGCTTTGATTTAGCCACAACCAATCTAGTAAGGAGGATGCTAGTGTTGAGAGAGGGAATGCATATATACATTGAAAAGAAGAGGTTTTATGTTATGTGATGTAATAAAATTCTCATTGAATAATAGTTGAGTCTTGAACCCTATACACTGGGATAAACCCTACTTATATAGTAAAAAGAAACCTTGTGATTTCTGATGAACTAGTTATCATAAGCAAGAGTAAGGGATTAGGGGGAATTTGAAAATTTAAATTATGGTCCTATAGACCTAATGAATATATTTTAACCTTTTAAAGTAAACTAGAACTAACCCAACTCATTCGAGAGACCATTCTGCCATGCATAGTCTATATTATGCACACAGTTTATTGTGTTTTATGGTGTTCCAAGGATTTAATGCATTGAACAAGGTGAATGAAGTGTGTGGGAAGGTGAATAATGTCATTAAATACCTTTAATTTTTTTTAAACCTTTGAAGTTACATAAAATTCAAGATATGCAATTTATAAGGCCCTTAGCCCTGTGTAGGTCATGTAAACCCTTGAGTTAGGGTTTTGATTATAAAATGAGTTCCAAATGTCCCAAAAATGTGAAATTTTGAAATATTTCTCTATTTAACATGTTATAAATTATTAAAGTGGTTTGGGGTTGGTAGATTACATAAAATTATGGATTTGTCCATAGAGGGTTTGTAATAGACCTAATTAGGCCTAAAAGAGGATGGTTTTTCAAATGAAGTGGTAGATGAAGGAAGAGTAAAGGCTTGAAAATTTTAAAGTATATTAGAGGAGATAGGGGAAGTATATAAATGTGTTTATTTATTTGAAAAATTTCTTATATTGAATGAACAAAAGGAAAAGGCCAAAACGTGGCTATTAGCCTTGTCTAGTCTTTGTGATCCTTGTGTAAAGGATTGGAGAAGTAGGTGGTCAGTCTTATTAATTTTAAGGGATTTAAACATGTATAAAAATATATTAATATACCATTTATGTCAAAATATTGACCTCTTGATATCTATATCAAATTTTGACCTTTGAAACCAAAGGTTGCTTACCTAGTGACAACATATGAAGGACTTATGAAGGAAAAATTGTATGAGGTAGGTAATGAGTTGTAAATAATTTGAGAAAGTTTATGGGAATAATTGAAGTGAATTGAAGATTATAATACACAAGTACATAAGTAAAATGACTATTCATACCTCATCCAATAAGTGAAATATTGAACTAGACATAGAGTTGTGAATGACAAACCATCAAGTAGATTGAAACCAGTTGGATTGAGAACAAGATGATGATGGGTCAGATGAATTATCTCAAATATCTTTACATCAATATCTCATAATAAATTTTATATAAGTTTAGTTTATCTCTTAACACCTACAATTATACTAGATCACCAAATGAAAACAAGTATTTTCATAGGTTTAACATAATTGCAAACATAAATGAATGTAACCATCTTTACTTGTTTATATAAATGTATATACAATCACTTATGAATAAAATTAAAGTGAGTTCCAATACATAGTCGTGTCACTACAATACTGACCACATTTTTTTATAGAGAGCCCAAACTATAAATGCATATGTGTGTGTGTGTACAATTTTATGATTATATATATATATATATATATATATATATATATATATATATATATATATATATATATATATATGTACATATATCATTGCTTATAATTTAAGGAATAAATTACAACTATCTCAGTCTTAAATGTCTCAATAAAAGATCAATTGGTAAAAATGAAATACAACTAAAGGGGCAAAATTCCTATACACATATAGAGCAAGGCTTCCATTTATTAATTGTATTTGGTATGTTCTATAAAAAACAAGTTATTAACTCACCAAAGCTTCATGGAAACCCAAGATATAATAATGGTTTTACCCAAACCTTTTAGTTTCCCCTACACACACATGTTCAATATTCATGACTATGGGCATGTGGTTGGAATCAAGTTCCATCCATAGGTACATAGTCATGAAATCCTCATTTGTTTTTGACTAAAACTTATTATTCCACACATTCAAAAATATATATAATAGCTCATACAAAAATCATATTTTTATTGCAAATCCAAATCAATAATTGATAAAGAGGAAATGATCTGGTTATTTAAAAATTATAGTCTCAATGCGTATATGAATAATTCTTCTCCTCTTGAACAAAATCTGTCTTCTTCTTCTATGTTGTGTTTTCATTTCCTCTTCCATATTTTATCTTATTATTTTTTCATAACCCATGCACAAACAACCAACTCTCCTACTATTCTTCTAGTTTCCCATCATGTCATTACATTCATCATTACACCATCCCTTCATTTTTCTATTAACTTATAATCAAGAGCTCTGCATTAAACTTGATAGTTGCTATTGTCACTTGAAATTGTACCCAATGAGGAGATGACAAGTCTCTCCTCATTCAAGTGAGACAATGGAACCACCTTAGGGTTGTGGGTTTCCCTAAATTGAGGTGGATCTCTAGATGAGGGGCCAGTTCCCTTTAATGCATCATTATAGCTTAATCCTACTACTAACACTTGGGGGGATGAAAAGGGATATAAATAGATAAAATAAATACTACTCTATGGGAGTTATACACCAAATTTATGCTCTACTCACACCCTTTGACATGAACTTAAAAACTAAGAAGAGATCTACCCATACACTTCATCTAATGAATATCTTCTCTCTCACATCAATGCTTCAAGCATGGGGTCTTTGAGATAGATTAGGCTAGGAAGACTTAGACAATAGGATTTATAAGAAACTCTATTTAATAGAATACTCAATACACCTAAAATATCAACCTTAGACACTTTTTTTTTACCTACAAAAGAGAGATTACAAAACACATAACGCACTAAGAAGAGTACATGTGAAGGTAGACCAAAACTACACTTGCCCATGACCAACAACCATTGTATACACTTAGCGAAACATTAGATGAGGTGAATTTTTTTTTTTATTATCTTCAAAGGAAAAATTTGGTAGGGATTTTACATACCAAGGTGGATGGATCCTATAATAGCCAAAAAGGCTCAATTTATAGAAAATGTGAGAAGAGAGAGAAAAGGGGGAGCTCAAGAGTCATAGAGACACTTGTCACAACTAAAAAGGTCAGTTAATTGTGCATGTGGGATAAATATGGGGTGATACATGTAATTTTAGAAGCTAAAAGTGTCATTTAAAATCATCCAAGCCCTATAAAGTGGTCTAGAAACTCCTTTCCTTGCATAGAAAATTGCCCCTCATGATTTGCCTTCCAAAACTGCCTTATCACTACAACTGAATAGGTTTGATGATGAGTCTGAGTGGGAAGGGTTACTAAAAATTCCTCACATGAATTTGAATAGCCTTTGATCACTCCTATTTTTATGGCCATGTAGCATCATCCATGACAGTCTCAAAATAAGCTCTCTCTATGTACCTCTCACACTTGGCACATAAAACCTTCCCAATTCTTCAGTCTTGTTGTTCCCAAAATTTGTCACTCATTTTTGAGACAACATATTAAATATTTTGGTCTTGTAGGCCAAAATCCTCTATTCTCTTCTCAAAAATTGTTTTGAGCATTCAAATTCTTCATTATTCAAGCTTTTTCAGCTAAGGGACTAGCAGGTTCAACAGGTTCAATGACTTCAATAGGTGAGCTCTCTCAAAGAAACAAGTTCCCAACACTTAGGCAATTTCAGGACAGGTTCAACACTGAGGTTCAACCAAAAGGTTCAATGGGTTCAAAGGTTCAATGATGTTGGCAAGCTTAAAAAGTTAAGCGCTTTGGCAAAGTTCAAAGTTCAACCGCTTTGGCAAGTTTAACGGCTTCAAAAGACTTAAAAAAAAGAAGAAAGATTGAACTGTTGAACCTTGAACCAAAAAAGGTTCAATGGGTTCAAAGGTTCAATGAGATTGGTTCAAAGCAGTTGGTTCAAGTGGTTAATTGAATGAGTGAAACACAAGATTAAACCGTTGAGCTATTGAACCAAAGTTGGTTTAATCGGTCAGTTTAATTGAACGGTTCAAAGGAGTGCCCCAAAGCCCAAAGGGAAAGTGCCCTTGCGAAGGGAAGTGAACCAAATGCCAAGTGCCCTTGCGGAGGGTAGTGAACAAAAGTGGATAAAGAGATATCTTTCAAAAAGATTTTCTACAGCAAATTTTACAAGGTAAATCCTTTAGACAAAATGTCCGAAGGAATTCCTTCTGACATTTTGTCCAAAGGAATGATCAAAAGCCTGATGGAAAGTGGCTAAGACAAGGGAAGATTTCCTTTGGACAAAATGTCTAAAGGAATTCCTTCAGACATTTTATCTAAAGGAATTGAAGATGAAGACTGCCTGAAGGACCCCGAAGGGTAGGTACCCTTATGGGGGGCTCTCGATGACCAGGAAATGGACCTTTCTCAAAGCTCGAAGGGACACCTTCCCTTTGAGAGGTTCCAAAGACATTTTGTCTGAAGGAATGATCAAAGGCCCACAACTCATTTCTATGGACTTTGCAGGCCTCATTTCTATGGACTCTGTAGACCCATTTTTATAGACTCTGTAGGCTGGTTTCTATGGTCTCATTTTTATGGACTCTTCAGACTCATTTCTATGGACTCATTTCTACGGACTCTGTAGGCTCATTTATATAGACTCTGCAGGCTAGTTTTTATGGAATTCACAGGCTAGATTCTATGGACTCTTTCAAATCTCGTGAGACTTAAAGAAAACTATGGACTCTATTGGCTGGTTTCTATGGACTCTACAGGTTTATTTCTATGAACTCCATAGATTTGTTTGTATGGACTCTGCAAACATGTTTCTATGAAATCTTTCAAAGCTAGAGAGACTTAGAGAAAACAAAGGCTTCTAAGAAAGAAGATGAACTATTGAACCTTAAACCAAACTGGTTTAAAGGTTCAATGGATTTAATGGTTCAATGAAATATTCAAGCAAAGGAAAGAAGTAGAAGATACCAGAGACCAGTTCAAAGAGATGGTTTAACTGATGAGCAAAGAAATGAATGAACTAAGGAAAGTGATAGAACCAAGGAACTGAGGAGGCCACTTGAATTGTTGAAATAGTGAATTAATAACGTCCCTATGGATGTCAAATTTAGGGTAATGAAATATCCATTGATTTTTAAATGTGGCGCTGAACCTGAAAGCAAACTCAGTGACTAGCTGAAGAAAGAGCTAGAAAGGTCAACAAAAAGGGGAAAAGATAGTCTGAGAGCTCAAATTGCAATAAGAAAGAGGGAAAGATTAGAAATATCTATGTAGGATTTATTTCCAATAGGTGGAATAGTCCACCAAGTAGATATTTAAGTTTGCAAACATTAAAGGGTGTGGCCTATTTTTCTCCCATGAAGTAAAGGCGAAGTGGATAGCTGAGCAAATATTTGGTGAAAGACTAGACAACCCATGCTGAGGAGAAGACATTTGAGATGAATCAACATGCCATAATTAAGGTAGATGCCTTGTTCCATCATGGCCCTCTTTGACAAAATTGAAAATGCATTCAAGGCATTGAATGTAGCATGGGCCATTTCATGAAATAAAGTGCCAAGCCTTTCTTGGCTACTATATATTATAATATCTTATTTTATGCAAAGGAGATATTTTTGGTTATAGAAGTAAAACTCTACCATAATTGAAAGGTGATTACTGAGACTTTGAACTCAAATTGTTGATCATATTTCTGTATATGAATGAGAAAGTAGGTTACTTTCAGGCTTTGTGCTGTAATAGCTTGTGTCATTTAGGAGATTGTTCTTATGTCTATTTCCTGAATACGTTCTTGTCCATTTTGATGAAATAAGTATAACTAGTGGAAGTAATCAGGAAGGTGTCCTGAAGCAAGCTGTGGGAAGACTTTGTGCTGCCATAATTATCTTTAGTGTGTTATTTATTTGTTTCTATGTAAAGGATCTTGGGATAAATTTATACCCCCATTATCCTTCGTATTTCACTCTTGGGAAGTTGAGGTGGATACTTTGTGCTACACCTTTTTTTGCTAGTTACTACACCCCCTGTTACTATTTACTTGTTACTTGTCAGATAGAACTCCTGTTGTTTGCTATAAGACCACTTCTAAAAGAAGACAAGTGCCTTCAGTGTTTTCACCCAAATTTCTCCTTTGTTTGTGAACATCATCTTTGAAAAAAGAGATATGGATGGTGTTGTCCTACCCCTGAGTATTAATTTTTGCATATATATATATTATATAGCTCCTCATATTCTATAGGGAACCTCCCCTTGATGAGAGGAGAGATTTGTCCCCTTTAGATGTGGTAAACCTGCACATTTGGCCGACCAATCTCCTTATGCTGTGGTTGAAATCACCTATTTTGCCCATCAGTTAGTTGTTGACAAAATATTCACCCAACAAGTATGATCCATGAAAAATGAGGGATGACCTGTGTCAAGGGTTTCCATATCATCATTTTTAAGAAATTATCCTTAAAAGGCTTTCTAAATTGAGTTTAACCACTTTTCACTAAGTGTTCACTATCTGCCCACTAGACTGGATGAAATGAAAGAGGTAGCAGATAGGCTTAGGAGTTTATATGGCTAATAAAATGGACATTATTACTTAGAAAAAGTCATAAAATTTCTCCCAGAAGTGGTTTCATGCTTTGATAGTTCTACATGCTTGAAAAACACATAAAATTGTCAAAATAAGCCTTGTTTTGCACCATCCATCTAGGTGTAGTACAATAAATTGGTATGGGATGGTTCCTAAGAGAGTCCTCTACATCTTCCAAGTGGTTTCATTGAATTTCCATTACATCTTCATGCTTTAATTTCTTCATCTTCCCAATCAGGTTTGTAGTGAGGGTTTACAAGGGTTTTTGGTCACTTTCAGTCTTAACCTTTGTTCATAAAGGATACACATTGGAAACTCCTCAAAATTCCACTAAGGGATTCTTAGGGACTCTCTATAACTTCTCCAATCAACTCAAAGTTCCATGCAAATGTTAGTGGAAGTTCCAAGCATTTGAAGTTACGCCTCGACCTCCTTTCTTGTATTTTGTATGGTCTGGGAGTTCTTCAAGCTAAAATATGGCTTCCTAATAGATTTTATTGAAATATAAAGGCTTAAACATATCCATTATAATCTAATAAACATGTTTCAATGGCATATAATAGTCATATCATGTTGGAAGTTAGAATGACTACTCATTCCTTCACTAGGCTTAAACCTTACTTCTTGACTTTGATTACAATTTGGGCTCACCTAATCTTCCCATGGTTTCCCAATCCTCCTTGTAGTTTAAAAAAATCTCTCATACCCCTATGGACATTATTCAAATCATTAAACTTATTATCAAATGCTGGAACTGAATGTGACCTCCTATTTGGAATTATGCCTGTTCCTTGCCTACTAGGTATGCATGTAGACCTTATTGGTTAGATCCTCTTGCGTAGTCCCAAAAACTATAGGTTGATTTTATATGTCTCTCTAGGCATGTTATAGCTTCAAAAATCTTTAAAAATTCCCTCCTTCCTTTCTATTCCATCACTTCATCTAATTTCCCACATCTACAAGGTTTGGTGTAAGGAAAACGTGCCCCATGTCTAAGATAAAATAGAGGAAACTTACCCTATTATTCATGGAAAATATATCATTTTAGGAGATTATTGACTCCTAAGGGTACTATATACCAATTTTATGCATCTAACTCCAAGCACAAGGCATATAACCTTCCCAATTTCTCAAGTAGACTTTGAATAAGGCATACTGTGTAGGTAGGCAGGGTATGAGACCGTGCCTTGGTCTTTGAGAGGTTCCTTTATCTTCCTATTATTTGTGAATGGATTACCCACATTTTCATTACTATGACATAACTATTTCAATCCTCATTCCATTATTTTATCTCTCAAACATCCCTTATGCACTGGGGATCCTAAGACTGGGTCAACTGCCTTCATGATGGACTAAGACACCCCTGTTTGTGATCATTCAATATGGTTAGATTCCAAATTATATATCATCAACCTTCCCTGAGTGTCTTCATATTAACCTCTAACTTCAACTGCTCTTTTTTAGATTTCCAATGCTCAAAACTACCACTCTTCCCTTTTACTTCCTAGTACAGTCAACACTTAACTATAAGTATAACCAAAGGTTTAAGTAGGCTCTTCTATCATCTCCAAGGGTTTGTATAGGTCATATTGATCTTGGTGAAAGTGTTCATGTACTATCCCATTTTTTATATTTATTATAACATCTCATATATATCTCTAAACAAAACCAAACCTCACCCTAGGTCCCACTGTTGTTTTGTTCACTGTTTCAATCACAATCAACTGACTATAGGTTATTTGGCTCCTACAAGGTTTGATCAAGGTGATTTAGATAACATTTTTTGGATCTCTAAACTCCAAAGAGTACTTTTTTTCACCTTATATTCCTCTTTAAAGTGTTGAAACACTCTTAAATAACCTTTATAGCTCACTATTTGATACTCCTACTTACCTGTAGGTGAAAATGGCTCCTTGGAACTTGGTAAAGGCATTAGATTTCTCTATTTAAACCTTCCTTGAAGTCCTAGAGTAAAAAAATAGATATTATACTTCTCATTCACCTTTAAATCTCAAAGGCCATGTCAAAACATCAATTTTTGATTCACTACTTGATAACCCTACTATAGGTACACATTTTGCCTTGTGTACAAACATGGTGTGAACATGAAGAGGTCTCAAAACATACCTCTTCTCTTTTGGTGATCCCTTGAATCCTTAAAAAGTATTTTATCTATCATAAAAGTTTCTCCAACATAAATCATGAATTGAGATGGAAGTCTTTGGGTGAAAAAAGTCTTGTAGATGTCATTGACATAGTTCAGTGTTCTTGAGCATGACTTTAGAGTCTTAGCACTCATGATTCTTGAGCTTTCCACTTTCCTTTTATTTCAAGGATAAAGCCTCATATAAGGGATACTAGATGGGTCTATTAGGTTCTATCAAGAAGTCACTCCTCTTACTAATCCAATTTTATTAGAAACACGGAGCTCTCTATTTTATATATTCAGGGACAGAGAGACCAATATAGTCTAATCATCCTTTGAAGGAAAAAAATCTTGCTAGCATTCTAAAATTTATGACATGTATGCTATGGCCCTTTGGGTATGTTATAACCTCAAACATAATTCCATGATGTGTTTCACCACTCACACCTTCGTAAAAACCTCTTGAAGCTCCTATATAAGGCAACTATGAGTATTTATTTTGATGACAAGGTAGTGAACAAGAAAAAATGGATAATTTGCTTTGAAGGGTGTTGATATGATCTCTCACAAGATCATTTAATGAAATAAATTTTCTAACATGAATCCAAGAACACTAAACATCTCCATGGAGCTTCTTCCATGTTGAAAAAACATAGGTTATACATCTATAACTACAAACTTGAGAAACAAGTATAATTTGGGAATTTTCCCTCAAGGATATTAAGAGAGAGAGAGGGTGTTGGGTGATGGGAACATCATGGAGAGGGAATATTTAAACCTAAAAATACTCCATCAAAACCATATAGCTCCATAGATTTATTAAAAAAAGAAACAAATGTAAACCTATACTCTTGAATGTAAGTGCATAAAGAGTTGCTTGAGGTCTTAATAATGGTTCATAAAGGAGAATCCACCAAAATGAAAATTCTTGCTATGGATTTGAGTTACACTTAGAGACCTTTCATTCCCAAAAAACACTCTTCCCAACTCCACTTGTACGGTCCATACCAAGTGCTTGAAACTGACCCTTCTTGCCCTACAAGGAGAAAATGGAAGAAACAAGAGAAAAACCAAACTTTTTGACATCCTCATTAAAAAAAAATCATGTAAAAGAGTTTAGGGAGGTGAAGATGCATCCTACGCACATTTTTAGTTGCAAGTGAGATCGTCCATTCTATACAAGTGCCCAAAAGGGCCTAAAATCAAGGATAAACTCACCATTTTTGCAAATAACTTATTCTTGGACTAACCTTTGACTGATCCTGATAGCTCCTAACCTTCTCCACATTGAAATATCTCTTGGTGACAAATTTGTCTCCTTAAAAGTCCGTACAAGTCATTTATTATTTTAAAAATATGGCCAAATGACACTTTTTGCATATAAAGCATGGTGAAGGACAAATATATGACTTAGAAACACCTTAGGACACCTAAATGACCATATTAAAATATTTATAACCCAATTTGAACCTTTAATCAAGTTTGACTAGGATTGACTTTGGTTGACTTTGGTTGACTAGACTAGTACAAGGAGAATCGGCTTAGACCAAGGCTAGAGGAAGGATAATAAAGATGTATAGGATAATATGAGACCCCCATAAGACATGTGGAAACCTTCTTCAAAATTTTCAAAATAGTAGGGGTTGAACCAATTTGACTAGAAGTCAAATTTGGTCAACAATTACATGTAACCCTAGAGCTCCTCAAAACACAAAGTCAACTTCCCTAAATCATTGAAATAAACAAAACCCAATCCATTTTATATTTTTACTTTGTGAAACATGCTAATGGATATAACAAATAAACAAAATCTAAGTTTTAAAATTTATGTTAATTAAATTACTTTGGGGTGTTCTTACCCTATTTTACCCTTCCCACCATATTTCACTAAAAGGGATAATAAAGCAAAACTATCAACAAGACCAATAATCAAACAACACTTTCCTTATGTTAAAACACATAATTGATTGCCTTGCACACGATACTATATATCTATTTCATTACAAGATTTAAATAGGCCCAATTCATTACAATGTAAAATAATTAAAAGAAACATTCCTCATTTAAGTAGAATTATGACTAATCATTTATTTAATCAAGCAAAATATATGCGGTTTCTATAGATTCAATGTAAATCTCTCAACCCCCAATGTTGGTATCTACATCTACCTCTCTGATGATAATATCCCTTTGTAGTGCCTATGAGAGTGAGACAGTCCTACAACCACCTCAATCGAATAAACATGTAGTTAGTCTAATATTATCACAATAACAAATATATAAGCATTAGTAAGCTACTAAAAGTAAAAAAATATGCAAATAAAATTACAGTAAATCATGATCATAAAGCATAACAATAATATATGCAATTGATATCAACATAATAACTAATCATGAAACAACAAAGTGACTATCAACCATGAAACATAAAAAAGATATAGAAATCAAAAGTGTAAATTATTAGTTTCATAATCCACTATTGATGCTTAAATAGTTTTGCAGAGCATAACTGGATGTGACACTTTTTTGGACTTTTCTAATTTTTGTATGTACAAAAGGGGGACACTAGAAAAGTGAAAACCCAAGCCTAGCAACTAGGATCAGGAATGATGGCAGATGAAATGATTCTGGATAATGTACAAAGGGAATGCGTGCCAATGAGAAATGGATTAGGGATCTTTGAGGAGCGCATCGCGTGGAAACCAAATGTCTAATTGTCAAAGTGTTGTTAAGAGCATATGTTAAGATGTTTCCAGAACATGTCTCAAGACTTCTTCCACTTCCTTACTAAGGTGAAGATGGGAATAAAATATGGGTAAAATAAGATGACACAAGATATTTAGGATGGGTAAGGATAGCTTTAGGATGGATAATACAAATAAGGATGGTTGTAGGATGAGGATTGTGATGCAGATGGTGTTGATCCTAAGTGTTGAGGTACTTTTAGACAACAAATTATTACACATTATTTGAAAAATTCATTTTCATCATGGTAATTTCCAAAGGTGATATAAAACTAGATGTTACCTTTGGATAAATGATTTTTTTTAATTTTTTTATGGTTTGATGGCATCGCAATTTATTATAGGCTTACGAGATGCATGATGTTGACATCTTATAATCTTTAGCTGATACTTGTTCTGGATAGCTTTGATGCTAGGATAATGATGTCAATGCTGACGCCACTGATTTTGTGATCTTCATTGATTGTTTATTCAACTTCATCTGGATTTCTTAATAGTTTTCTTTATAGCCCTTATGAAAGATTATGTTGCTTGGGAGAGTAAAGTCTGTTATGTGTTGGTTTAAGAATCTAAATTGATGGTAGTATATAGGATTTATAAGATGATAGGATCATGATGGTAGATATAACTATCAAGAGACTAAAAATCAAGACTCATAGTCACACACACCACTGCTAATTTTGAATGTTCTAATTGTGCTTTACTTGACATAATTTTGGATGTTGTAAAGACTTTTGAAAATTCTCTCAAGAGGACCCCAAGACTTTTTTTCCCTTACTCTTGAGAGTATTCATGATTTGAATTTTTTTTGGATTATCAACCATTCTGATATTGACTTCGATGATGTCTTGATCAAGTGATGCAAATTTGATTTGTTTATCTATTGGTACCTTGAAAATATTTTCACCAACATACTTCTTGATTTACTATATTTATTTGATTTTAATTGCCCAATAGTGCCTCAAAGAGGATTTCACTAAAAGAATTTGATTTTTTATTTAATTTATTATTTTTATCATTTTCTAGTGTTGGAACACAACTATCTAATGAGAGGGTGGGGTGAATTAGTAGATCAACTAAAACTAGTCCTTTAATCCTTTTAAAATAATTTCAAAAGCATATGCAGATTAAAACATAAATGTAAATATCACATAAAAACATAAATACACATGGTACTAAATTTATATGTAAAAAACCCAAAGGGAAAAATGACAGTGAGAATAGTTGATAGAATATACTATTCTAATCTAGCCTCAAAATGAAAGCCTCAATGACAATCCTCATTGGTTACACATTTGAGGGCACCAACACTAAGGAGACACCAATCTCCTAGTTTAAGAGCACAAACTTTAAGGAAGCACCACATTTATAACTAAGCACCAAATCAGCTTAACCTCATTGGTTACAATGTTTAAGGGCACCAACCCTAAGGAGACACCAATCCTATAATTGAGCACCAACTTAGCTTGTCTAATGGCACCAACCAATCAGATCTACAGAGCTACAACTCTAGTATAAACAATAGATTCATAAATGAATCCAACTCTATTCTCTATGTTATAAATTGAATCTGTAACTACTCATTTTATGCATATTTTCTTTGTGCCTTCTTCCTCTCTACTCCCTCTTTATTCCTCTATGTCTAAATATGTCTTTATTTGACATACTACATTGGCTTCACCAACCACTCTTTTCTGCTCTACCCCCATTGGTTCTGTGTCTTTATGATTTTCTATTTGACACACTTCATTATATTTTACTCTCTACCTCTATCTATATTTGATTTGGCTCAATAGCAAAAAACAATGGTTTCAGTACCATTTTATTTGTCCTAGATATCATATATAAAAACATTTGATCTAGGTTTTGCTTCTCCTATGTGTTCACACTTGCAATGCAACACATCACACTCTGTTCTGGACTTTAGTTCATTAAGACTTGAACTATAAGTTTCTTGTGTCTTGATTCCATGCATCACACCATAATTTTAGGTCTCTTTATTATCTATAACATCTATTAGACTCAAGTTTTGATGCATAAGCTCTTTAATGTAGACTTAATTAGTTGGATCGATCAATCTAATTATTTTTGTCGATATTCATGGCTTATACATAAGTTCCTACATGTTTATCCACTTGGCCATTTTTATTTAAACACTTTAAATACTTTTCTTTGATTTCTTTCTTTGCACCATCTCCAAACTCTCTCACTCCATCGTATCTCTGTATGTTATTAAACTTTAATGTTCCACTCTTTAAAATGCATCCGTCGATCTCCAGATCCTAGCTCCCGTGTATCGTTAAATATCCAAAGACATATGACCTTTACCTTGAATTGTTTGTTAAAATTTAACACTTTGACCTCATCTCATTGCTTCCTATATATTTGGATCAATTTTACTCTATCGATCTTCTCAAAATTGATCAGTATTTAACTTGCTGCTATGTCAATAAACATCGATCACTCTATTCTATTTGAGTCCACTCTCTCCATTAAGTCTCTTTTGCATGATCACTTGTGTACCATCAGATATGACAAGATTAATCATTAACTCTGATGAGCTTATGCTCATTAGGTCTTTATCTAATAAACTCTATGAATGTGACAATTGTCACTTGCACACTCACTCAGAGGTCCTTTTGAAAATTTGACTTCATCATGCTCTATTGGATCATCTATGTATGATGAAGTGTAAGCCATTGATCAAGTTGGGACATAATATAAATTCTAAGACTTAGGAAATATTAAGTCCTTTGATCACTACTCATGTTGGTAATTAATGACAAATGCTTAAGTTATAACTTAAGCTATCGGGTCCAGGATATAGCTAGTCACTATCAAAATAGAAAGTGCCTGTTGATGCCATGGGTAAACCCTTAGGGTTTTACTAAGAAACCCTATCCACTTTGAGAGCAAAGATAATTCAATTTTGAGTTCATTCCTTCTCATTTGAACATGTAGTCCATATATTTAAGATGCTCATAAAAAACCCATAACATATCTAGTATCTATTTCTTTTGAAAATGTCCATATATGATCTTTGTAAAAGCCTGATAACTTTGCATGACCTTGTGTAGATTTTATATAAGTATGAAGACCATTTCATTTTTCCTAGAAGGATAACTTTTCACCTTCATATCTTCTACTTCGCTCAATTGCTTGGTCTAAAATTTGGACCATATAAACTAGGCATAAAAGTGAACAAACCCATATGATCAATTCTTTTTGAATCCTTTATGAATACAAGATATAATGCCATTAATCTACTCACTCAGATTATTCTACCACAGAGCTAGCTATGCTTAGAACTTGCTTGGAAGGCTAACTTTATTCTTGCATAACTCTTGTCGCACTTAGTTGTATGACCTACAAATTAGTAAATATGATCCTCTTATATAGGAGATTCCATCCATATATCTAATTTCTCTTGAAGCTTTTATACGTGCAAGATATGACATCATAAAAATTTCTTCTTAGATTTTTCTTGCAACTTACAAATTTGACTAAGTTTTGGAAAACATTGTCAAAATGCCTTGGATCCCTACTTTGCTCAAGAATATCTTTTGTCACACTATGTGTGTGACCTAAGATTTAACACATATAAATTAGGAACAAAAATGAATAGACCCATGTGATCATTTTATCCCAACACCACCATGTGTGCAAACACTGACCACATCAATATGTTTACTTGGCTCTATTTAGCCCTTTTGAAAATTTGGCTAAGTATGAAAACTTAGTGATTTCTATTTTAGTAGATAACTTTGCATCCCCATAACTTCAACTACGCTTCATCACATGTCTTCAAATATGGCACATAAAAATTAGGGACTAATTTGATGATAACCATGTGACCAGTTACCCCATACTTGTTCACATGTGGTAATGGTGATGTTAACAAAATGCCTTTTCATTTTTTCTATCATAGACCCAAAATGTCTAGATGATCAATGTGAAGAACCAGATAAATTCCACTCATGCACATAAGCTCTATAATCATCTTTGACCTTTGATAGGATGCTTTGTACATCCTCAAATCACCATACTTATCCTTGAGCATCAATGACATACATGATATTCCTTTTGACATCAATGACATGCTCATAATGTCCCTTTTGACATTAATGACAATCATATTACCAACAACTTTCCCCTTTGTCATTGATGGTAAACTAAATGGTCTGATCATCTAATATTCTACCCCTCTGACATTGATTGCATTAGATTTTGATGAGTATGAACTGAAGCTGTTCATACCATACTTGCTCCCCCTTAGGCAATGACACATTTGCCTAAACTCAGCTTAGACACTTACTCTACTTCTTCTTTGACATTTTCACTTTTTCTTCAAATTTTTGTAGAGAGTATTTACTTTTTCTCCCACAGAGAGCATTTGCACCTTTTCTCCCCCTTTGACATCAATGGCAAAGGGACTCCTCACTGTTTGTCCAAAGTCTTATGCCCTTTTTTTAGATAAAGGAGTTTGTCCAAGAACTTGCAACCATCAACTCATTATAAATTTGCAAAGTATACATACCTGAATTGCCTTTTCTCTTCTTCTAGGGATTAATAAGGTTTTTATGATCCTTCCTCTAGACTTATGCTCCATCACTAGTATCTAGTGATTTGATGTAGGAGCTATCACTCCAAAATTTTGTCTCATTGCATCACTTGAGCATCTTTAGGTCTCCATACATGGTCCTTTGATCCTAGGTCTCGACCAATTACAAAGCTCCCACTTTGTTTATGCATGAGGATTTAATACACTATCTAAGCACCTAACTTGGTTTGTTCAAGTCATCATATCAACCTGATTGAGTTAAAATTTGTAGAAGACAACACCTTATCTTTCAATCATGACTAAAGCATCTCATATTTTCTCATTTTCACATCATGCATAGCTCCTCAATCCATTAAAGCTATCTGAGTTAGCTCTCCCTAACTCCATGGTAGATACAACTTGTCATCTTCAAAACTTAGAGACCTTCTACATGATTTTATTTGTTATGAAACATAGATAAGTTTTAACTAACATGCACCTAATCATTTTCAAACCTACCACAATAGAACATACAACAAGTTCCTCTATTCTAAGACTTCTTGATTCTGACAAACTAAACAATCTAGCTCCCCCTTATTCTATTAACCTACTAATGATCAATACAAGACTATGAAACATATGATCATTTATTATATATCAAAATAGTATTAGTCTAAAAGACCAATCAATAATTTACATACCTTTGTACTGATTGGTATGATGATCTAGAGAAAACACACTTAATTACACACTTGGAAGTCACCATATCCTACCTTTAAAACCAAAGTACATGAACACATTATTTGCACAATCAATCTATCCCTATACACACTGTATACACGTCACTTATCTCATCCTAGAACACCAACTTCAACTAGGAGCAATCATTTCTTGCCTTCAAAATCTTCTGAAGAACAACACTTTCTTCTTTACTAAAAGGAGTCTCTTAAGAAGCATAGATAAAGACACCTTACTTCACAATGTCCTAGAACAATGTGAAACCAGGAGTTATTCACAAGTCCTCATATTTTTCCTACTCCGTGGTCATCTTATTCTTGTTCTTTGTGGGCTTAAGAGAAGTAACATGCTCATCCACTATGATATTCTCCTTTAGATTAAAAATACATGGAGACAATATGGATTCATGACATACCTTTTCATCTAAAGTATCTTCCTTGTAGTTCAAATTCTCATCAATAATCACAAAATATTGATGTTTTATGCTTGATACTTGCTATATAGTAGTAGGATGTTCAATTGAATCTATACCTACCTTATAACTATCCTCGACTAACACCTTAGACTTCTATTTGAGATTTGTCTTCTCATTCTCAACATGTGTAGACATTGAGAGTTCTTGACATTTTCTAACCTCCGTAGCATTCTTCATCATGGCTTGATCTTTCACTTTCCATACATGCTTGGGTTGCGTATATGCTTTATTGGGCTTACTTTTCTCCTTTTTAGAGACTTGTGAACCTTTGTTCACACTAGGAGGCATACCTTTTTTCTTACTTTGGACTTTTGGTCTTTTAAAGCCTAAACTACATTATTTAGCTATGTGACCAAAATTATTACTATTATAAGACATTACATTTGTATCTAACAAGGGTGTAAATGAATTTTTGCTTATAAAATTGGTTTTCCTTATAGGTAAAACTCTACAATTGCTACCCTTATGACCAAAATGATTACAGCTATAATAATAACCATAAAAAAATGAGGAATACCTGGTCATAGCTTTTGTTTGTGCAGGATGAGGAGTTCTTCTCAACTCTTGCTTCTTCAAGTTACTTACCCTTGTGTAACCATTTGCATCATCTATTTTTGTCTTTTGCATCTTACTTGAGTTTGTAGAGATGGAATTAATGTTCTTTTTCCTTTGTTGAGGCTTATTTTCTCCTTTACCCTTCTTCTCATTAGCAGTGCTCTTATTTATCTTTGTATTTGTGGAGACATTCATTTCCTTTGCCCCTGATCCTTTTGCTTTGATATTATCATATAACTTACAGATGTACTAGTTATGGGACTTTTCCCCTTTTCATAACCAAGACCAAATTTCCCTTTTGATGGCTTTTTAGAGCTGATCAATTCATCAAGAATATTTGATCCTCCTTTTAGCTTCAGACCTTTGTCTATTTGTTATTTAGCCTTTTCAAGCTCTTTTCTTAAAGCCACTATCTATATTTCTATCCTCATACATTCAATAGACTTAATTTTTAGTTCAATTTTGACTACATCTTCTATTCTTTTGACCTCTTCAACTTTAGTCTTTAGACTCACTATCATGTGATTAGATTTATCAAGACTTTTAGACATTTTATCTATTTCCTTTTGTCCAAGCTTCTTCTATCTTGAGTTTTCTTTTCTCAGCATGTCAATCTCATCTAGAGCATATATGAGTTCAAACTGAAGGTCCACTTCTCCTTCATCTTCTTCATCAGAGTCTTCAACTTCTTCTTGATCCAAATCTATAGAAGTTGGTTCTAATGCCATGAACAGGGACTCTTTTTCCTCAACCACAAAGGCACAATCATGGTCATCATTTGAGCTATCACTATAATCCAAAGAGTCACTATCTTCTCTTATATACAATATTTTCTTGTTTTTAAAGAAGTTACTCCTTTTGGAATAGTGGGGATTCATTCTTTTTCCATCCTCTTCTTGCTCAGAGTTATCCTTTTTTTTGTAAGGGCATTTAACAACAAAATGTCCTACTTTAACATTTAAAGGGTAACTTACCTTTGTAATTTCTAGATCCTCTTTTCAATATTTTAACAAAGTTGGCTTCTTCTTCATTAGTCTCCTCACATCTAGATGTAGATGCTTCTACTTTTACGTGTTTGGATGCTTTAAATATATCTTCTCTCTTGGAAGTATCTACTTCTCTCATTCTCATCTCATAGGCAGTGAAGGTTCCGTATAACTCATCTACAGTGAGCTTATCTAGATCTCTTGCTTCCTCTATTATAGAGATTTTAGAATCATATATTGTTGGTAAATATCTTAGGACATTTTTAACAATGATTTATTATTTCATATCTTCTCCAAGGCCTCTAATTGCATTGACTATTTCATCTACCCTCAAGAGGTAGTATGGAATTTTCTCCCCTTCATCTATTTTGAGACTTTCAAACTGGCCTCTATATGTTTGTAGTTTGGCCTACTTTACCTTGTCATCTCCTTCATAGATGTTCTTCAACTTGTTCCATATCTCTTGTGCATTTTGACAATGCATCACTTTGACAAACTTTGATTTGGACAATTCACAAAGAATAGCATTCTTTGCCTTGGCATTGATCTCATATTCCTTTTTGGAAGCTTGATTAGTAGGAGTTGTAGTAAGGGATGTATATCCATTTACCATAGACACCCATACAACAAACCCTAATGAGGATAGATACGCTTCTATTCTTATGCTCCATAATGCATAGTTAGATCCATCAAAGAGAGGTACTTTGTTTGATTAAGATCCTTCTTGACTAGCCATTGTGTTCATTGTTCCAAGATCTACTTGAGATGATTAAGCTTATTTCAAGGAACCCTAGGCTCTAATAAAAATTATTAGGACACAACTATCTACTGAGAGAGGGGGTGAATTAGTAGATCAACTAAAACTAGTCCTTTTATACTTTTAAAGCAATTTCAAAAGCATATGGAGATTAAAAGATAAATGCAGAGATCACATACACACAGAAATACACATGACACCAGATTTATATGTGGAAAACACAAAGACATGATTCATGATGAGAATAGTTGATAAAATATACTATTCTAATCCATCTTCATAGTAAAAGACTCACTGAAAAATCTCATTGGTTACACATTTAAGGGTACCAACCCTAAGGAGACACTAATCCCCTAGTTTAAGAGCACCAACTATCTATATTTGTTTGGTTGGATTGATTAATCTTATTGTCTGTGTCAAGATTCATGGCTTACACACAAGTTCCTACATATTCTTGTATGTTTCTCCACTTGACCATTTGTATTTAAACACTTTAAATACTAGACTTTGATCTCTTTCTTCATGCCATCTCCAAACTCTCTTGCTCTATTGGATCTTTGTACATTACTAAACTTTAATGTTCCAGTCTTTAAAATATGTCTGTCAATCTCTAGATCCTAGCTCTTACACGTCATTTGATCTCTGAAGATGCATGACCTTTACCTTAAATTGGTCATTAAAATTCAACACTTTGACCTCATCTCACTACTTCTTATGTCTTTGGATTGATTTTGCTCTATTGATCTTCTTAAACTTGATCAGTCTTTAACTTACCATTATGTTAATAAACAATGATCACTTTGTTCCATTTGAGTCTACTTGCTCCATTGGATCTCTTTTGCATTATCACCCATGCATCACCAGATCTTTTGACAAGCTCAATAGTTAACTCTAACAAGCTTATGCTCATTGGGTCTTTGTCTAAAAAACTCTATGAATGTGACAGTTGTCACTTGTGCACTCACTCGGAGGTCCTTTTGACAATTTAGCTTCATCACACTCTATTGGATCATCTGTATATGATTAAACATGGGTCATTGATCAAGCTAGGACATAATATAAAGTGTAAGACTTAAGAAATATTAAGTCCTTTGATTACTACTCGAGCTGGTAATTTATAGGTCAAGGGACTAGTTTCACAATGATGACAAAGGCTTAAGTTATAAATTAAGCTACCAGGTCCAGGCTATATCTAGTCACTATCAAAATAGAAAGTGCCTATTGATATCATGACTAAACCTTTAAGGATTTACTAAAAAACCCTATCCAGTTTGAGAGTCAAAATCATTCAATTCTGAGCTCATTCCTTCTCATTTGAACCTACAGTCCATATATTTAAGATGCTCATAAAAAACCCATAACAAATCTACTATCTATTTTTTTTCAAATGTCCTTAGATGATCTTTGTAAAACCCTGATAGCTTTGCATGACCTTGTGTAGATTTTGTCTAAGTATGGAGACCATTTCATTTTGCTTTAAAGGCTAACTTTGCACCTTCATATCTTTTGATTCACTCAATCGCCTAGTTTGAAACTTGGACCATATAAACTAGGCATGAAAGTGAACGAACCCATATGCTTAATTATTTTTGAATCCTTCACATGTGCAAGATACAATGCCATTAATCTACTCACTTAGATTATTCTTCCATAGAGCTAGCTATGCCTAGAACTTACCTGGAAATCCAACTTTATTCTTGCATAACTCTTGTCGCACTTAGTCGCATGAACTAAAAATGAGTGCATATGATCTTCTTACACAAGGGATTCTATCCATATCTCTAATTACTCCAAAAGCCTTCATTTGTGTAAGATATGACATCATAAAAATGTATTCTTAGATTTTTCTTGCAACTTGCAAATTTGACTGTGTTGGAAAACACTGTTAAAATGCCTTAGAGCCCTACTTTGCTCAAGCATATCTTTTGTCACACTATGTTGCATGACCTAAGATTTAGCGCATATAAACTAGGTATAAAAATGAATAGACCCATGTGATCATTTTATCCTAACACCTCTATGTGTGTAAATGTTAACCTCAACAATTTGCTTACTTGGCTCTATTTAGCCCTTTTACAAATTTGGCTAAGTATAAAAACTTAGTGAATTATGTCTTAGTAGATAACTTTGTATCCCCATAAATTCAACTACAATTCATTGCATGTCTTCAAATCTAGTGCATAACAACTAGGGAAAAATGTGATCAAAACCATGTGACCATCTCCCCCATACTCATTTAGATGTGGCAATGGTGATGTCAATAAAATGCCTTCTCATCTTTTCTATCATAGACCCAAAGTATCTAGATGATCAATGTGAATAACTGAATGAATTCCACTCATGTACATAAGCATCTAATCATCCTTAACCTATGATAAGATGCCTTGCACATCTTCAAATCATTGTAATCAACCTTGAGCATCAACGACATCCATAATCTCCCTTTTGACATCAATGACAATCATATTGCAACCAACTAGTGCCTCAAGGAGCTTTTCACAAGGGAACATATATTTTTGATTTAATTGATTATTTGATTTGATGGAAGGTTTATTTTGATTCCATTTGATATGTTGATAGATTGTTGCTGATTTTGAGTCCATTGATATGATTTTTTGACCATGTTGGATCTCCATGGATTCTATAACTGATGTGTCACTATAGAGGAAGTTTGATGGTGTGTGATTCTATCAGTCCCAATTGAACATTACAAGATATTGAATGTTAGGATAAAGAAAAAGATTGGTGATGCAAAAAGGATTGGTGATGTCAATGAAAGGATTGAGGGAAGTATAATCTATATAGAGGTTACTAAGAGGACCTATTTTGATATTGGAAAAAATTATTAAAGAATTTCAAAATAATCATAGATGTCTTCAGGTGGTGCATAGTCGATGTTATGAGATCTTGATTTTGATGTAGGTGTTGATGATGACTTTGATTGTGATGGTGATGTTGATCCTGATGTGAATGACACTAATGTTTAATTTGATTTTGATTCTAATGTATATGACACTGATGTTGAATTTTATTTAGGTTTAAATTTCATTTCAAATATTCTTTTGTTCCTGCTGATAGAGGATGTTTAGATTATGGTTGTAAGGAGGATCTATTGGATTACATTTTCCATAAGTACCTTCTTCACTTTCCATTTAGAAATAGAGGCTTTGTGATAGAGGGATTATTATAAATTGAATATTTTGTGTGATGGGTGTAGGATGAATTATTTCTCACTGATGTATTCTTTGATAATAGGCTCATTGAAGAGGGATTCATCAAATATGGGTAGACTAAGGATGGGTTCATCAAAGATGGGAAATTGGTTAAGATGTATGATTGGGCAATGATAGGTTCATCAAAGATAAGCTCTTTGAAGGGAGGTGAATGATTGTAAAGAGGCTCATCAAAGATGGATTTATCAAGGATAGGTTCATTGTATTGATCCTAATTTGAAAATTGAGTTTAATCATTATCTAGAAAGGAATCTTGGCATATCCCTCCTTCTGACTCTTGGATGTGGACATATCTAATTTAATTTTGATGTTGCCATGGTCAATTAGATCTTGGATGTAATTCATGATCTTAGAGAATTTGTTAATGGAATGCCTATGGATTTTATGATATTGATAATATTCACCCTCTCTATACTAAGAGGGCTTAGGTTTGGTCTGATCAAAGGGTTTGTTGCATGGATAAAGAAACTTATTTGTAATGACCAGTTGACAAAAAATGGCTTCCTAGGGTCCACTAAGAGGAGTATATTGTATCCATTCACAAATTTGTTTAGATGTGGAAGCATTTGATTATATATTAGATGAATTTCCTTGGTATAGTGATGGTAGGACATAACTGGATGATTATATTTATTGTTGCTTAAGGGCCAACTTTGTATTAGATATGGTTGCCAAGATAGGTTTTCCTTTGCTAGTGTGCTAGGTGATGTCAAAATCAAGACTATAACCAGTGGATGGAAAGCTTGATTGTGATTAGCTAGCACAAGGGATAAGATTATGTTTATTTTGATGTGGAAGGACATATTTATTCCTTCTCATGATGGAACTTATGTTAGGTTGTGGAGCTAAAAGCTTCACCAGGATGCAAACAAGAGGTTGCTGAGACGTTGTTGAGTTACAGAGCAACTAACGTCGGTCATATCCAGTGAGCAAAGCAACTGACATCAGTCAGGTATCAGTCCACGTCGATCATCTCCAGCCAGACAGGGACTAACATTGGTTGCCTGTGTGGTTCTAGAACTGCTAGTTGATGAACAATTAGTTTAACGAACTGGTTATTTGCATGTTAAAGGCTAATTTTAGTCTTGAGCTATGGATCTAATTATTGTAATTGGATGTCTAATTATTGTTTGCATGGGATCTATATAATAGACTCATGGGCTGTATTGTAAAGTGTGAGGGATCAAAGCAGGGATTCCCCGGGTGCTAGATAGAGAGAGCAAGCTTGGCTCTTTATAGTGCCATAGTGCCAAGTGTGTATGATAAGGTAGATCTGTGGGAGAGCAAGGTTTGGTAGAAGATCCACAGGGGTGCTGATTTGGAGGACAAGGGTTCTTCATGATATGTAAGATTAGGTTGGTCTGTAGGTGTGCAAGATCAGGTGGAGATCTACATGTGGTAAGTAAGGTCGGTTGATCTACAGGTGTGTGTGTGTGTGAGATCTAGGTTTGCAAGTGTGTAGAACCAAGTTGATTTGTAGGTGTGCAAGATCAGGGAGGTCAAAAACACAATAGATAGCAAGATTAGGTGAGATCTACTTGGAGTACATTGTGTACTTGGAGTATGTGTGAATACTCAAACTTGGAGTACATGGAGTACTTGGTGGACTGGTAGTATTGTTACTAACTGGTGGACTGGCAGTATTGTTACTAGCTAGTGGAGGTGAACAACAAATCTATGTTTGAGTTGATTGTTGGGACCGTAGTTGAGAGAGTGAGCTCTTGAAGAGATTTACTGTTTATGCCCTAGAGGTGTGTGAGCCCTAGAGGAGTGTAAGGAAGAAGACTGTGGCATCTTCTTTGTTGTATTTCCTTCTGGAAGAGTATTAATACAATTGGGTATTGTTTCTCATATTCTGTGTTGTTTTTAATTTCTAGCTACTTATTACTTCTGGTTAAATTCCGCATTTAGTTGCTTGTACATGGTAATCAATTGTACTTCCTGGGTCCTAACAAAGTGGTATCAGAGCCAGGGTGTTGGTTTGGTGGACAGGTTTATCAGAGCCAAGGGTATTGGTTCGGTGCATGTTCATAGAGCCAAGTTAATACAATTGGGTATTGTTTCTCATATTCTGTGTTGTTTTTAATTTCTAGCTACTTATTACTTCTGGTTAAATTCCGCATTTAGTTGCTTGTACATGGTAATCAATTGTACTTCCTGGGTCCTAACAAAGTGGTATCAGAGCCAGGGTGTTGGTTTGGTGGACAGGTTTATCAGAGCCAAGGGTATTGGTTCGGTGCATGTTCATAGAGCCAAGTTGTAGGGAGCAGGTTTGTGTTTGATTATAGGTCACTCTTAGGGGTTTTCGATTGAGTGGGAGTATATCAATGGCAGAAAAAACTAAGCTAAGAATGGAGGAATTCAAAGGCATGAATGATCAATTATGGAGTTATAGAAAGAAAGAGCAGGAAAAGAAAAAATGTTGGTTGATAGCGGATCAACATAAAGGGAATGAAGAAGCATGTGTTGCAGGTATTGTTGCATGGATTACTCTTGTATGTTCCTTGGATAAAGTAGAATCTTGGTTTATAGATTCTATTGCCTCTTTCCATGCAGCTCCAAATAGAGTATTTTTCCATGTTAAGGTCCATGGAGACTTTGGAAAGATTTATTTAGGGGTTGGTGAGTCTTGTCAAAGTATTGGCAAAGGGGAAGTGTGGCTGAAATTGCAGACGGGCAACACATGGGTGTTGAAGGAGGTCATGCAGGTCCCAGTCCTAAAGATGTGGCTAATTTCTATAGAAAATTTGGGTGATGAGAGATGCACAGTAACTCTCATAGTGGATTCTTGGAATGTTACCAAGGATGCACTTGAATTAGCATGTGGTAAGAAAGTAGGTACTCTTTATCTACCTGCTTGTATTATTGATTCCACTTCTGTTGCAAAGATGTGGATTTGTAGGCTTGGTCACATAAGTGAGAAGGGAATGGATGTTCTTAAGTCAAATGGTAAGATTTCAGCTTTGGAGAGCATAGACCGAGATTTCTGTGAGCAGTGGGATGCTACAAGAAAGGATTGGATTTATTGCAGGCAAAGGAAGTCTGATGTATTTGACAAACTTAAGAACTGGAAAGCCTTGGTGTTCATGGAGGAGATGACAAATAGAGATCAATGGAAAACACTGAGTAACTCTGAGTAGGGTAGTTTGGATAGGGTTTTGATTCAAAGTAAGCTCGTGGGTAAAAAGTCATCACTCACAGGAGAACACAGGTACCAGCATCAATCAGGAGGAACCGACGTCGAACAGACAGGTGCCGATGTCGGTCATGTGCAAACCAGAGCCGGTGGTGTCGGGCAGGGTAAGACCAACATCAGTCAAGAAATTGATGTCAGTGATAGGTAGACACTGATGTTGGTCAGGAAATCAACGTCAGCAGTTAGGACAATCGCATGGAACCAATGTTGATTGAACGTAGACTGTGTGGTGATCGAGGTCGGTCACTGGAACATATTTTGGGTAGATAGCTAGCTATCAAGGAGTCTCAAATGCCCATGTGGAGGACTAAAAGTGTAAGTAAGCCTCAAATTCATTATTCCCCTTCTTTACACTACTTGTTGCTCACTATAGAGCAGGTAGGATCCAGGAAACAATGGGAGCATGGCAAGAATTCTTCAAAAGAGAACCAAATGGGAGATTTGGTAGAGTTGTCAGCCAGTATGAAAGCACTAAGAGATGAATGGATTCCTTTGTTAAATAAGAGAGAGAATGGACACGTGAGATGGAAGGCTAGGTCATATGGTCTTGAGAAAGCTGCAAGATAGTGGTACAGGTTTGATAGGTGTATGACAAAGCATGGCTTTAGTCAGTGTCATTGTAACCATTGTGTTTACTTTACCAGGTTGGGTGATGGTTGCAACATTATCCTGTTACTGTATGTGGATGATGTGCTTGTTATAGGTGCATATATACAAGGTTTTGCTGAACTAAAGGTAAAGTTAGTTTAGTGGTATGTCATGAAGAATTTGGGAGCAGAAAAATTCTTTGGCATGAGTATTCCCAGAGATAGGGAAGATCACAGGTTGATGTTGTCTTAGGATGATTGTGTGAAGGTAGTGTAGGATGCAGAGCCAGGTAGCACACCTATGGATGGATAGTTCACAGAATAGGGTCCCCAATCACATGATGAGGTTGAGTACATGTGTACTCCCTGATATTGCCCTAGCAGTGGGAGTTGTCAGCAGGTTTGTGGCCAATCTAGGAAAGAAGCACTGGAGAGCAGTTCAGTGGGTTCTCAGGTATCTGAGAGGGACCAGTAGCAGGGGTTCATGCTATGCAGGGTCAGGCACTTCAGATATGGCAGGTTACTTGGATGACAGGTGTTGCACCATAGGATGTGTGGTGGTTGGTCTTCAAGATTGATCTTGAAGAGGGATACAAGCTAGGAAACTGATTATATGATGTACAAGTACAGGTGTAGCTATTTATCTCCATACACTTGCTAGGACCTAGGAAGCACAATTGATTACCATATACAAGCAACTAACCATGAAATTAAACTAGAAGCAATAAGTAACTAGAAACCAAAAACAACACAGAATTTGAGAGACAATACCCAATTGTATTAATACTCTTCCAGAAGGAAATACAACAAAGAAGATGCCACAGCGTTCTTCCTTACACTTCTCTAGGGCTCCCACACCTCTAGGGCATAAACAATAAATCTCTTCAAGAGCTCACTCTCTCAACTACGGTCCCAACAATCAACTCAAACACAGAGTTATTGTTCACCTCCACCAGCTAGTAACATTACTGCCAGTCCACCAGTCAGTAACAATACTGTCGGTCCACCAAGTACTCCACATACTCCAAGTCTGAGTATTCACACATACTCCAAGTACACAACATACTCTAAGTAGATCTCACCTGATCTTGCTATCTATTGTGTTGCTAACCTCCCTGATCTTGCACACCTACAAATCAACCTGGTTCTGCACACCTGCAAACCTAGATCTCGCACACACACAGACACTTGTAGATCAACTGACCTTACTTACCACATGTAGATCTCCACCTAATCTTGCACACTTGCAGACCAACCTAATCTTACATACCATGAAGAACCCTTGTCCTCCAAATGAGCACCCTTTTGGATCTTCTACCAGACCTTGCTCTCCCACAGATCTACCTGATCATACACACTTGGCACTATGGCACTATGAGGAGCCAAGCTTGCTCTCTTTATCTAGCACCCGGGGAATCCCTGCTTTGATCCCTCACACTTTACAATACAGCCCATGAGTCTATTATATAGATCTCATGCAAACAATAATTAGACATCCAATTACAATAATTAGATCCGTAGCTCAAGACTAAAATTAGCCTTTAACATGCAAACAACTGGTTCGTTAAACTAACTGTTCATCAACTAGCAGTTCTAGAACTGCGCAGGTGACCGACGTCGGTCCTTGTCTGGGTGGAGATGATCGACATTAGTCGATACCTGACCGATGTGGTTGCTCTGCTCACTGGATATGACCGACGTCGATTGATCAGAATGACGTCGATTGCTCTGCAACTCAGCAACGTCTTGTTTGCATCCTGGTGAAGCTTTTAGCTCCACAACCTAACAACTTAGGTTCACAAGATCAAAGTCAACATGAATTTGGGCACTTATTTCTAAGAATCACAAAAGGACAATATCCTTGCTCTCAAAAATGTATTATTCAAAATGGGCTATATCCTAATGAATTTTGGGTGCCACAGATCAAGATGGAAGAAAGGACGGTTGTCGTGATGTTAGTCAATCCCAATTGATAGGTGTGGGAAATTGAATAGAAAGATTAGGAATAAATATTGTTGGATGTTTGGATTAGGTGGATCAGATTTGGATTTTTGATTGTTTGATGTTCAAATTTTTGATGTGGGATTTATTAGAATGATTCAAGTTTCATTTTATTTTTTTTGGATTTGGATCTTTTGATATGTGGATGTTACATTTTTAATGTTGTCTTGATAGGTATTTGGATGAACTTGAGAAAATTTATTGATTTGATTGGCAGTTAACTTGATTTAGGATTTATTAGGGTATGACTAATCCTAGAATGTTGATACATGATAAGCTTAGACAAGATTTTGGATTTATGTTTTGATTGACTAGATTAAAGTTGATTTGGATGATGATTTGATTTATGGATATTTTCTAGGTTCTAACTAGTTCAAATGATTGGATTGATTAAGGTGCAAGATATCCTTGATGTTGGATTGATTGATGTTGGATGGTTGACTTTAGGATTGTAAGCTAGCTCAAGTTTGATAGGATAAAATGGAAGTTGGATGATGGGTAAGTGCATGGAATTTGGGGGCCAAAAAGGGGTTTTAAGTGGACATGTTTTTCCTAAAAAACAATAAACCTCAACTTGTACAAATTATTTGAGACACCTAAACTCAAAATTTGAAGATGTCATAGGAACATTAATTTTAGCATTTCGAGTCTAGTTTCTAAACTACTATTATTTTTTGAAATTATCAAGTATAAGTAGGTCAAACATAATTTTTTTGAAGAGGTAGTATTGTTTTAATTTTTTTTAGAGTAGATAGCTTTCTGTGCGGCCTATCCTTTATTGAGCATCGTTTAGTTTTTTTAAATCCTTTGATGGAAAGTTAGATATGATCATCTAGTTTGCAACTTAAAAAAATTAATTAATTAATATTTAATTTTTACTAATTTTACAAGTCAATAGACTTTAAAATATGATCAATAATATATAGCGGACCATGCATCCCCTTAACTACCTCAAAAAAGATCAAAAATTAGATTTTTTTAAATGTGTATAGAAGTATGTCTAATTTGTAACCATATAATTTTTTTGTTTGAATCAACAAATGGAAAGATACACAAAAAAAGATGAAAATGTATAATTGTAACATATAATTCTAAAAAATACATACTTAGAAATATATATATATATATATATATATATATATATATATATATATATATATATATATATATATATATATATAACTAACAATGTTAAGGTTATATATATATATATATATATATATAAAGGAGAGTGTAGTCGATGTTATTGTAATATTTTCAAATAAAAAATAGCTCAAATTCATAGTGTTTAACATGGTCAAAGTTATATTTTGTTGTTTTTAGTCAAAAATACACATCCAATTGTGCGTTCATAGGTCCATGCCTCAGATTCAGGAATCCAAGCCATTCCCAAGCCTTCAAACATGTGTTTGAAATGTGAAATATACAAACATGGTACACAAAAAAACCAAGTACATGAAAAAACCATATATGTGCTAGTAATGTGTATGTGGAATAATGTGCATTTCATATGCATTACAAATGAAACAATGTAAACCTACCTTTACTAGTCTAAATATTGTTTTATTGGTGATAAAATAATTGGTTTAGATTTTTAAGAGTTTATGATTTATGGTTTGAGGTTTAGGGATTACGACATAGATTTTGTGTTTTAGGGTATATAAGGTCCAACCATGAAGGCAATTGAGGCCAAATTAATCTCCTTGAACCTATTTTTGACTACAAAATATGGTGTTGGGCTCAATAGTCCCTGTGTCATCACAAATTGAGTCAATTAGTCAGTTGAGTAAATGAGTGATGTGATTTGGGCCAAATTGAGCCCTGTGAACTTATTCAAATTCTAAAGGATGTTAATTAGGGATAAATTAATTGGTTTAGGGTTTACAATTTAGGGTTTAGGGTCTAATTGTAAAGGAAATTAAGGATAATTTGAGCTATTTGAACTTATTTATGACTACATAATGTGATTTTAGCCATAATTAGCCCCAAAATTATCATATATGGAGCAATAAGTCAATTTGGCTAATAAGTAATGTGATTTATGATGAATTGATCCCTAAATGAACATACTTATAAATCTAAAGGATGTTAAGTAGGGTTAAATTGATTGTTTTAAGATTTACTATTTATGATTTAGCGTTTAGTGTTTAACATTTAAGGCTTAGGGCTTAGGGTATATAGCCATGGTTTAGGTTTTAGTGTATAAGGTCTAATTGCAAAGGCAATTAGGGAAAAATTGAGCTCTTTTATGTAACACTCAAAATTTGACCCAAATTTCACCCATAAAAACACTACTATTTTTTTCATCTCTTGTGTAACACTAAATTCACACAAGCCAACAATTAAACTATTTATGAAACCACACTGAAGTGTGCCCTAATTATATACATATTATAAACTCACATTCATAATAAAAGGTAACCTAAAAAATAAACAAGCACACTCAAGGTATGTTATATGCAGTGTACATGGCCACCATCTATTTTAGAAACACAAAAAACATAAAGGCATTTAACAAGTTAGATGTTACTAAGTGTTGGAGAGTTATCAGTGATGTCATGGAGGTGTTTAGGTGAGTAGATGAAGTGGCTTGGTAGTCTAAGTGTCAATGACAAAGTATGTAGTGTGTTTGTCCTAGTATGCTTGAATCAGGCTTAGTTGATCTTTAGTGTTGACATGGTTAAGGATGTTTAGGGATGAGTATGGTGATTTGAGGCTATGAAAGGGGTCCTATCATAGGTTAAGTATGATTGGAGAACTTATGGAATTATATAGTTTTCATTTTATTCTTCATTATGTTAATTTTGGCATAGTTGATTCTATGACAAAAAAATCTAAGTAGGTAGTTTGTTGATGTCATCATTACCACATATGGATGATTCAGGGGGAATCGGTCATATGAGTACATTAACTTTAGTTCAAATTTGATATGGTCTAAGTTTTAGGTCATGCAAATGAGCATAGCTAAAGATATGTAGGTTTAAATTTGACTTTTTAGGCAGATTACAGAGGTTCTCATACTTCGCTAGACCATCACTACACATCATGCGGATATATATGAACCAATATAATTGTGCATTTAATTTAGGTATGAAGAAAATCAATCATGATCAAAGGTTTATATGAAGATGTTGACTATAGTGCCAAGAATATACCCTAAAAATTTGGAGTTTTGAAGTGTTATCTATCTCAATTTATAAAGCTTAAAAGTTGCTCTAGTAAACTATGATGGGTCAGAGACCATCAAGTTAAACTATGTTAAATTTTGAGGAAATCTAGTCAGTAAATCTAATGGTGTGCATTAATTTATGATATTGATCTAACAGTACATGTAAGAGTTAATATGTCAAAGGTTACACATGAAAGTGGCAAGTTTCATAAGCTCACTAGTCTAACAGAATATCAATGGTGAGTGGTGGTTTGTACTGACAAATATCAATGGTATGGGACAAGTCAAAGAGTCAATAATGCACGTGAGATTTCCAAGTAGCATAAGTGCAAGGGATTGTCAGTAAAGTGCTCAAAAGGCATGTGATGGGTGATAAGTATCATAGTCTTTGGAGTTTTGAGTAAGATCTAATGGTGAGCACTGAAAGATAAAGATATGGTTGATCTGCAAAGATTGATGGTGCATAATTGGTCAATATTTCAAGGGTACATGAGATGTGGTCAACATGTTCAAAGTTTAACATTTGGACAGTGGTGCACTACGAGTTAAAGTTTGAGATACTTCTAAAGAAGATTGATGGTGTTAATTGAGTGAGTTGAGTGGAGAGCATGAGATGTGTTCTAAGTGATCGAGGTTTAAATGTGACCGTTTGAATTCAAATATTTGAATTTAATGAAGGAAAGACCAGTGCTTAGTTTTTGAGCCATAACTTTATATCTATGTAGAATTTGATGTTACAATAAAAAATAAAGTTGTAGAGGACTTCAAGGCACATCTAATAATATTCATTTGAAGGTCTAATTGTTTATACAGTCAAAGTTATTGAGCTATAAAGTTGACTATGTGTTCATTCATGCTTTGAAAGTAACCCAATAAGGGTAATAGAGTTGATCTTGATGGTATTTTGATGTTTCTAGATGAGCTAACTATTAGAGCATGTTTTAGACTCCATGATGATCATTTATATGGATTTTTGAGGTTTGACCAATCAATATTCAACATGAATAAAGGCTTAACCGATGACTATGTGTTTGTTCATGGTAGTTATGTGAATATAATGTTGTTTAAACAAATTGAGCTTTAGCAGAAGGGTGTTGTGATGGTTGTTATCAATTAAGGAGGACATATAGATTGTATGGCATGGATCCATGTATTTGAAAATGTTCCTATGATCTTATTTTGATCAGAGAAGTGTCAAAGAGGTGAATGAGTCTTCATAGGATCTAAAAGGTGATTTAGGCCTATTTGAAAGAAGGTTGTGCTTAAGGGTGACACATGTAGATGCCTTTAGAGTGAAGGCATGTGTTGTGGCCTACAAGGAAGGTTATGAACATGATAATAATCATGAGGGCTCTATAAAAGATGAAATCAAATGTAGTGATTTATATACTTGTGAAAAGAGAGATAAGAGGTGTGTGTGAGTTGTGGAGCAAAGAAAAGGATGTGTGTGCAGTGGATGGATTGAAGAGTAGAGTAAGTTGATGACTGTGTGTAGGACCTATAGGTCATATTTATGATGTCAAGGATAGTGCTCTTATAGGTTTTAAAACAAAGGTGTTTATAAGAACTTGATCATCTTAGGGGTAGGTGTTTCACTAAAGTCGATCAGAAAGACTTGACCAAAAGGTGGTCATAAGGACTTGATCATCTTAGGGATAGGTGCTTCTTATGAAATAGATGTTTTAATAAGATAATTATAATGGATTGACCAAAAGGTGGTCAAAAGGACTTGATCATCTTAGGGGAAGGTGCTCCTTGTGAAACAAGTGTTTCACTAAATTTTGATCAAAAGGACTTGATCGGTCTCATATTTGAATACTTCTTATATGACAAGTATTCCATGTGTTTATAGGTTTGAGAGTGAGTTTTATTCCCCAAAAGGGTTTCCCACATAGATCTCGTGTTGTATGTATGCTATTTTATTATCTATTGTTCATTGTTATGAATGACTTGTATATAATATGAATGTTTATGGTAATTATATAAGGGTTTAAAAGAGTTGGAATTGAAGTTAAAATTGTTTGCCACCAATGATTCACCCCCCAGTGATTGTACCTCTAAAAATTGGTATAATGATACATAGGTCCTTTGATAAAGGCTTGACAACTTGAAGGTAATCTAAGGTACAATATGGGTAGCCATCAAATTCAAGGAGGTTTTTCCACTAAGTAAGCAATGATGTTCAATGGATCCAATTATGATTTTTGGAGTGCAAAGATGATAACTAAATCATGTCCCTAGGGTTTGATACTTGGAAATCTATTGTGGATGGTTATTCTACTCCTATTATTCCTCCATCTAGTGCTATAGATAAAAAATTGTTTGATAACAATTCTAAGGTAATGATTGCTATCACTTGTGGTCTTTTAGAGACTGTATACACCAAGGTAATCCATTACATATCCACCAAATAAATGTGGGACAAATTAAATACTATTTATGAGTGAGATTCAAAGGTTAAGTTAGTAAAGTTGCAGACTCACTGAAGACAATTTGAGAATCTTAAGATGAAGGAAGAAGATTCTATGACATCTTTTCTACAGAGAGTTGATGAGATTGTGAATATCATTAGAGGTCTTAGAGAAAAGCTTGAAGAAGCTAATATAGTTAAAAAGGTATTAAGGTCTCTCTGTCTCAAGTTTGATTCTAAAGTATCTACTATAGAATAAAGTCATGTTCTAACTCGGTTTAAGATGGTTGAATTGCATGACATTCTTACTGCCTATGAGATGAGAGTCGATGATGATAAACCACCAAAGAAGGAAGTAACATTCAAGACATAAATGAAGAGAAAGAAGATCAATGTAAGAAACTCAAGGAGGATGACACATTTGATATTGAAAAAGATGAACTAATTGATTTGTTTACAAAGAAATTGAAAATAAGCTCAGGCAAGTATAAGGGTAAACTACCCTTCAAATGCTTCAATTATGGAGAAGTAGGAATTTTTTCTAATAAGTACCCTCATAAGCATAAGAAGAATTATGATGAAGAGCATGATGATGGCTAAGATGAAGATACAAAGACATACAAGTCTGATAAGATGAAAATAGATTCAAAAGGTTTGATAACAATAATTACTTCAAGGACAAGAGAGTTTCTACACTAAAGAAGATTGTAGCTCATCAGATGAGAGTGAAGAATGTGACTCAGAGCATGATCATGAAGATGATGGTCCTATTGAAGATAGATACCTCTTCATGGTTGAGGAAGGAAGTTTATCATATCAAAAGGAGTCTACTTGGAGTGATTTAGATGATGATACAGATGAGGTGGACTATGAGATTGAATTGATGAATCTTCTTGAATAACTGAAGATTGATAAGAAGATTAGCAAAAATATGAAGTCTCAAATTAAGGATTATGAGGAACAATTCAATGTGTATGAAGCAAGAATGAATGAAGACACCAAGGAGCATGAAGATATAGTCAAGCATCTTAATTTTCAATTAGAAATCTTATCTACAAGCCTAAAAGCTAAAGAAGATGAATGTTTAAGGTATATAATTGAAAATGAGTCACTAAAAGCTGAGTTAGAAAAGACAAATAGTCAGATGAAGTCATTTATGAGATTTGAAAAGAGCTCAAGTGATTTAGACAATATTCTGAGTGGTCAAAATCATGTAAGTGATCGAATTGGTCTTGGATATAAAGAAGTACCAGAAAATGCAACTCAAAAAATATGAAGACTAATATAAATCAAACCTTGAAGGTCAAAAATTAGTTAAGAAATGAAGATTCTAGCAGAGGGAAGATAAATCAGATTAGACAACCAAATGCCATGAGGTATGCAAGTTTAAATGTTTATTGTTACACATGTAATCAATTTGGGTATAGAGCTACAGAATGCAAGAGACCTGTTAGAAATGAGTTTGCATGGAACTATGATGGGGGTCATCAGTCAAAAGGTGTGAACAAATTTAAGTGCTTCAACTATCTTGATGAAGATCATTTTTCTAAGCATTTTCCAAATCAGGTAAAGCAAGGCGAGTCTTCTTCAAAAGGAGTAGTTTCTTTCAATTGTCAAAATAATGGACATATTGCAAGATTTTGTTCTAATAAGCAATGATAGGATAAGCTTCTTACAAGAGGTATAATGTGCTTCAATTATCAACATAGAGGTCACATTGCTAGATTATGCAAGAAAAGGCTTTTAAAATAGAATAGGTTTAATCAGGTTCCTAGATTGTAAAAAAGAAGGCAAGTTAACTCATGGAAACCAAAGGTGGTAAGTATGAGTCATGATAAGTCTACATGTCCAAGTAATCTAATTGATATGGTAGAGAATGCTATAGAAGTTGAAGAGTGCCAATATCTCTCATTGTCTACTCATGTTGTGAATGAAGAGACCAAGCTCAACGAAAAGACCAAGGTTTTGGTTGAGGCTAGTTCTGAAGAGTGTTTGGATGCTAATGAGCAACCTACTATGTGTGAAAAAGTTTCAATCTTGGATCTTATGTTATCAAGGTCTGAAGGTGATGTTCTGTAATACAAATAAGATACTTCAATGATCAAGATTAAGGAGAACAAGAGTAATAAGTCTTATAACTATAAAAGGATTCCAGTGGTTACTGAGGAGATGTGGGCCACTCCTAACTTCACTTTGTTTTAAGAGAATTGTGGTGTAGAGGAGGTCTCTGTGTATGCTTCTTAAGAGACTCATTTCAATGGAGAAGCAAGTGTTGTTGTGGTGTTCTTCAAAAGGTCCCAGAAGGCAAGAGATGAGTGTTTCCAATTGGAGTTGGTGTTTCAAGATGAGAGAAGTGCTTTGATGAGGTCAAAATGATGTCATAAGGTGTTTTTTCTATGTATGTTGTGTCTGCAAGATCATAATGGGTGGGTTTTAGGTGGCATAATGAGATTGATGGAATGTCAATAATAGTTTGGTGATGAAAAAGGTCTATGCACTTTCTTGTCATGTGTTCCAGGTGGTTTTGTATCTTGATGATCTTGTTTGTACCTTTTGAAGGTTTTTGTGTGCTCTTGGGTTTATCTTTCTTATTACAGATCAAAGCCATGGTAGATGAAGTCAAGGTTCCCAAAGGTGTGAAGGCTAAAATCTTGGTCCATAAGTATGTGATGGTTATTTCTAGGTGTGGAAGAAGTTTTAAAGGTGGGCGTTGACCAAAAGGAGGTTTGTTGACCTTGTTTGTTTTGAGATTCTAGAGTTTTGGGATATTCTAAAAAGTGGTTTGATTTATGAATTAAGGTCTGAGGCTTTTTAATATGTTTAATGGAACAAATGGGTTGTCAAATAAAGATTCATAGAGGTCTAAAGGTTTGTGGTTTTCAAATTATTCATGATTTTGTTAAGATGGAGACCTAATTGGCTAGTAGGTTTGTGAAGGAAGTATGTTGTAGATGATGAGATAGGTAATTAAAATTGGTTTGATTAAGGGGGAATATGAGAGTGATATAGATATGAATTTTTAGGTTTTTAAAGTAAGTCTACTAAAATTTATGGGCTTTGCAAGTTCCAAATAGGGCTATAAGGAGTCTAGACAGGCCTAGTGTGAAGATTTGATATTTTTGCTTAGTTTATCCAAAATAACAAGGTATGAGTGTTTCAAGGTGATTTTTTAGGTTGGTTTAGAGCATGTTTCATATTTTATAAATGGCATGAAGTTCTATTGGTGGTCCTTGAGGTGGCTTGAGAGAGAAGGCTAGTAAACTTGCGTGGTGGGTCTTCATGGTGTGTAGAGATCTGAAGATGCTCAAGAGGTGAAATGAATAAAATATATTATGGGGAATCCATATTAGATGTTTATTGGTGAGTTTCATAGGATTTTAGTGCTTTTATGTGTTCTTTATTTATTGGTTATAGTGCTTGGTTGAAGAGAGTGTTGGCATGTACCAAGAAGTTGCCAATGCAAAGAAGAGGTAGGCTCAAGGTAAGGGGGAGTTTGTATCATATTTTTAAGGTGTTAATCTCTTGTTAGTGGTGTTTTCAAGTCCTAAATATCAGTTTGTGCCCACTTTGTCATTATGTCAAAGGGGGAGAAGGTTCCTATTGTGAGTGTGCTTGAAGAGAGAGAAGGAAGGTGAGCTCTATGATGGGTGTTGACATAAATGGGAAAACAAGAGATTATTGGAGATTTTTTAGTGATTTCATGTAGGTTTCCATGTGAGTAGATGAAGTATCTTGCTAGTCTAAGTGTTAATGACAAATAATGCAGTGTGTTTATCCTAGTATGCTTGAAATAAACTTGGTTGATCTTCAGTGTTGACATGGTTAAGGATGTTTAGGGATGAGTATGGTGATTTGAGGCTGTGAAAGGGGTCCTATCAGAAGTTAAATGTGATTGGATATCTTGTGGAAGTGCTTGGTTTTCATCTAGTTTTTCATTATATTCATTTTGACATAGTTGGTTCTATGATAAAAAATCTAAGTAGGTAATTTGATGACATCATTATTATCACATATAGATAAATCAAGGGGATTTGGTCATATGGGTGTGTTCACTTTAGTTCTAGGTTTCTATGGTTAAAGTTTTAGGCCATGCGAGTGAGCGCAACTAAAGATATGCAGGTGCAAATTTGGCTTTCTATGCAAATTACAGAGGTTCCCATACTTAGCTTGACCATCACTGCATGTCATTTAGATATGTATGAACCAATATATTTGTGTATTTAATTTAGGTATAGATAAAATCAATAATGATCAAAGGTTTATATGAAGATGTTGACTATTGTGCCAAAAATCTACCCTAAAAATTTGGAGTCTTAAATTGTTGTCTAGCTCAAGTTATCAAGCTTCAAAATTGCTCTAGTAGACTATGATGGGTCAGACATCATCAAGTTAAACTACATTGAAGTCTAAGGTAATCTATTCGGTAAATCTAATGATGCACGTTAATTCATAATCTTGATCCAATGGTACATGTCAGAGTCAATATGTCAAAGGTTGTATGCACACGTGAAAAGTGTCACAAGCTCACTAGTCTGGTAGATGATCAATGATGAGCGACGGTTCATACTAATAAAGATCAATGGTGCATCACAAGTCAAAGAGTCAACAATGCATGTGAGATTTCCAAGTGGCACAAGCGCAAGGGATTTTTATTAAAGTGATCAAAAGGCACATGAGGATGCCAAGTGTCATAATCTCAAGAGTTCGAAGCAAGATCTAATGGTGAGTGTTACAAGATAAAGCCCTGACTAATCTATAAAGATCGATGGTGTATAATTGGTCAATATTACAATGGTGCATGAGATGAGGTCAACATATTCAAAATTTAACATTTAGATAGTGGCATACAAGTTAAGTTTGAGCTAATTTCAAGAAATATTGATGGTGTGAGTTGAGCGAGCTTAATAGAGAGAATGAGATGTGTTCTAAGTGTTTGAGGTTTAACTATGATTGTTTGGATTCAAATATTTGAATTTAACAAAGGAAAGACCATTGCTTGGTTTTTGAGCCACAACTTTTGATCTATGTAGAATTTGATGTTGTAGTAAAAAACAAAGTTATAGAGGACTTCAAGGCATATTTGTAAATATTAATTTGAGGGTCTAATTGTTTATATAGTCAAATTTATTGCTCTCTAAATTTGACTATGTGTTCGTTTATGATCTGTAAGTGAATTGAGCTTTAGAAAAAGGGTGCTAAGATGGTTGTTATCACTTAATGAGGACCTATAGATTGTATGGAATGGGTCCATGTATTTTAAAATATTCTTGTGTTCTTAGCTTATTTGGAGAAGTGTCAAATAGGTGAATGGGTCTTCATAATACTTAAAAGGTGACTTAGGTCTTTTTGAAAGAGGGTTGTGCTTAAAGTTGACCCATGTAGATGCCTTAAGAGTGAAGGAATGTGTTATGGCTGACATAGAAGGTTGTGAACATGATAATAATCATGAAGGATCTATAAAATTTGAAATCAAATGTGGTTATTTATAGACTTGTGAAAAGAGAGAGAAGAGGTCTATGTGAGTTGTGGAGTGAAGGAAAGGGTGTGTGCCCAATGGATAGATTGAAGAGCAGAGCAAGTTGATGACTTTGTGTATGACCTATAGGTCATATTTATGATGTCAAAGATAGTGCTCTTGTAATTTTGAAGATAAAGGTGGTCATAAAGACTTGATCATCTTAGGGGTAGGTCCTCCTTGTGAAACATGTGTTTCACTAAATCTAGTCAGAAAGACTTGACCAAAAGGTGGTCAGAAAGACTTGATCATCTTAGGGGTAGGTTCTTGTAAAATAGGTGTTTCATTAAAGATAGTCAAAATGACTTGACCAAAAGGTGGTCAGAAGGACTTGATCACCTTAGGGGAAGGTGCTCCTTGTAAAATAGGTGTTTCACTAAATTTTTGTGAGAAGGACTTGATTAGTCTCATGTTTGCATACTTCTTATAGGACAAGTAGTCCATGTGTTTGTAGGCTTGAGAGTGGGTTTTATTCCCCAAGAGGGTTTCCCACATAGATCTTATGTTTTGTGTATGATCTTACATTATCTATTGTTCATTGTTATGAATGACTTGTATATTCTATGAATGCTTGTGGTAATTGTATAATAGTTTAAAAGAATTGGAATTGAAGTCAAATTGTTTGCCACCACTGATTCACCCCCCCTCTTAGTGATTATACGTCTAACACTACACTGTGTCAACTACACCAAAATTAGTGTGCAAGACTACATTCAAAATGATACTCAATAGATATCAGGTATAGCTTAGACTAATAAAACCAAAATCACAACTCATTGCAAATGGTATGGAATGTGATCCATCAATAGCTTGTTGACACTTTGTTTCTATCACTATAATTGTAAGCACATTAAGATTACATAAACAACCAACTCATAATTATTATAAATTAAAATACACTCACATACCACCCATGAGTACACAATTTAAGGTTAACCATTCATGTTGAAGTGGTATTACCCAAATACGGTGCATCCAGACTTGACTAACTCACCTCACAATCAAGTTACAAGCTATCAAATGGTGATAGATAAAATAACTCCATGAGGTGAAAAGTATTTTTGAAAGTTATTTTGTATTATATTAGCTATAGTATACTACTAATAACCTATAAAAATAATCTCCAACAATTTAAATGATAAAATAACTCGATGTTTCAAACATGCTTTAATGTAGAAAAATGTTTTGCTAAGCAATTTCTGGAATAAATTAGTTTTGAAATTGATTCACTAAAAATAGTAAAAATATCCAAAATTGTTAAATCAAATATTTTTTATTAATATAAATGTAAAACTAATCATCACCAACCACTAGTTTCACTTAAATATTATTATAGCTATTTATGATAACTCAAATTTGAAATGACTTTGCAGGCTAAAAAGAAATTAGCTACATAAAATCATTAAATACATCTAGAGTTGGATCCATCAGAATGTATCGTAATGAGGTATAAAATTTATGGTTGTATATATTAATTTATGTGATATAATTTTAGAGATTAAAAGTTGTAATTTTATAAAATCTCACGTTCTATTAATTTGAGTTCATTTTTGAAATAACTTTAAAGACAAAATCAGAACAACAAAATAATTTTTATATAAATTTAATTTAGAAAATAGTTATTGAAAATAGTAAAAAATCATATTTTGGTTATTTAAAGTTACCTATGTTAATTTAAACATAAGATGAAAAAGTATCAACCCCCATATTTGAGATACTATCATTCTAACTTCTTTTGATAGGATTTTTCTGAAGGGGTTCTGAAAACTAAAAAAAATAACAAGAGATTATTTTTGACAATTGACCTTAGAAATAGTTCCAATAAAGAACTAACAAATGAGTTAGATTGATATAAGTAATTGAACCAAATTATATTAGGATAGAGGTAAGGGTTCCAAGCTTTCGTTTATGCAAATTGACCAGTATAATTGTTTATCTAAATCAGATTCCACCTGACTTTAACCAATTTTCAATTTAACAAGCTTGATCTAATTATTATTTTTCAATAACAATAAAGTCATGACATGATTTAGTGTTTCATGTAATTCTTTATATGACATTTTATGCCATTATTGTTACATTAGTTGTTCTAAGTGTTTGATAAATCTAGATGTATAAGTCTATGGTTTTTTCAATTTTACTTATGTAAGTTACGTTCATTTTTGTTACAGAAGCATGTTTACAAACAATAATTTATTATAAAACCATGAATATATCAATTTAATTTTACTACTTGAATACTTAATTTTCCAGTTTACCAATCACCCATATTAGACTTATAGTTATGGGACTCTAAAGACCAATAATTCAGATTAAATATTAAAAAATGATTTCTCATAGTGCATCAAAATTTACAAGGGTTCTAAGAACTATTCAATGCCAAAATAAGTTTACAAAAATTATAAAATTCATTTTTTGAAATACAAGAAGCTTGATTTTTATCACGACTCAAAATGAGAGTATTTCAAGATTATACTAATGCTTTAATTAATCAGGGCAACATGAGCAAAATCTACTATAATAGATGGGTTAAAATAACTTTATCATAATTTTAGGATAAACTAATACCAAGAAATAAATTTATTTACAAATATTTATAACAACAATATTTAATAGCTTTGAAAAAATTGAATTGGTTCTCTTTTTCATGCATTATGATATAGATAACAAAGGGTTAGTTAAAAAGCTGAGCAAGTGACTTCTCCTTAAACACTTCATTTTTTCAAATTAATAGACAAATTAAATAAATATATAAACTACAAAATAGAACACATTGTTATAGCTCACATATTAAGCAACAATGAAGGTTAATATTATCAAGACAAAGACTATCTAATAGGTACCCAAGTTCATCAACAAACCAAGATAGATAATTATAATTTTAATACAATAACAACACAATAATCCAACATAAATACTAAAAAATTGAATTATGCTACCCTGAACACTACTACCATAGTAGAATGATTGTAAAAACATTAAATTTATAAGCTCCTCTCTAAGTGTGAAAAATAAAATAGATGGACTCTCTTCATTTGTTTCCATTCACAAATTTCTCTAATTTCATAGCAAAGAAGCTAACTCACCACATACATATTAAGGTGAGACTCAATTTTAACATCATTCTCAAGGTTCCCTCAAGCAAACTAAACTGTCAAAACCTCAAACTAAGATATTACTACTAAAATTTATGTATTTATATAGTTAGCATTCAGAATAAAACCTTTAAATTCCTCACATGTTAAATCCATTCCCAATGGTCATAAAAGAAGAACTAATCTCAATTCTTTACACAATGTGGATAGGTGTTTCAATTCCATAATATAACCTCGATAAATATTCACCATTATATATATACAGGCATGCTTCCGCATCAATCTCCATTCCACATTAAAAAGGTTTTTACTACTTTAATTATACATTTATATATACCTTCAAATCTAAATCTTGACAATATTAATGAATCAAAATTGATAATAAACCTATAAATATATGCTTTACATGTCTCAAAATTATGAGAAAATATATTTATATATATATATATATATATATATATATATTCATCCATTTAACATTAAATATATGCTCGTCCAAGAATAAAATTATAATTTCATTTGCTTGTATACATATGTATATTTTAATCCTTCGAATTTCATATACATACATACATATATACATAACTTTAATAGTTATATAAATAACTTTCAAAAATTAAATCCTATATATAAATTCAAACATATTTAATTAATTAATACATTCTTTTATTTTATATATATATATATATATATATATATATAACCCTTTCTAGGGTTTTTTTGGAAGCTGACAGCTGGTGGCTGATGGCTGACAACTGGGGCCTAAGGCCCTGGCCACATCCATGGCTACCGACCAAGCCTATGTACCAGGATTTAGGACAGGCCAATTGGTCGTCCCCCTCCCCTCCATATTATGGGAGGGGGTTGGGATGGTTTAGCCATCCTCCCCTCTCCACAACCATTTTTTTAAATAATTAAAATTTTAGAACATAAACCCTTTCATATATTATTATTATTATTATTTAAAAATAAACTTACAAAATATGAAACCCTAATACATTTGAATGTATATATATACACACATACATATAGATATAGATAAAGATATATATTATTTTGTATTTTTTTACACCCACACACAGTTATTTGTATTTTATTTTGTAATTTTTTGTATATATATATATATATATATATATCTCAAAAAAAATTATTATATTCATTTTAGGAGGGAAAATGAGATAAATCAGGAGATTTCTAGCGGTCTAGGGTTTGTATTTTTATTTATTTATTTTTTATTTTATCACAAGCAAACATCTAAATTTTTGAACAAAATCATGATTAAAACACAATAATCAATCTATTTATTAGTTAAAAAAAACTCAAGGATTAATATAAGAAGAAATCCCTTCCCTGTTTTCCTAAACTCCTTGCTTCATTCTCCTTCTCCACTCCTTCTCCATCTTCATTCTTCATTCTCCTACCACCTAATCTTCTTCCTTGGCCAAACCTCAAAATTAACTCCTCTCACATTAGATTAACTTTTTAGTGAAAAAATCCAAGCTTGTTTTATTATTTTCTTATTGGAATTAGGGTTTTTACTTATCTTTATTTTAATTATTTAATAAGTTTGCCATTAGTTTCATTTTTTATTTTGATTAGATTAATTATTTCCTTGAGAAAATCAAGTAACTAATGTAGACACCTAAAACTAACCACCGATGACCTCCAACCAGGGTTTTGACTAATTTTCATAAAAAATGCACAATTTGACCTAAAAACACCAAAACATGCTAAATGATGTGAAACTAACATATTCAAGTGCCAATTTTGGCCAGAGTATCCCTAAATGGGGCAATGCAATTTATGGACCAACTAACTTTGATTAGATCATTTCGAGTCAAAATGCTAATTTTGCACTTGGGTGCTTTGGATTGCTCTTTCCTATCAAATCTCTTGCATAAGACACATGCCTTTGTTATTTGTTATTAGTAACATTCTAAATGGGATAATAGATCCAACACATCTAACATTACCTTCCAATTCTAATCCAGTCAAATTTTGGATCAATAACAAGGCATTCTGATCAATTTGAGTAATTTGTGCATAGAGAGCTTAATCATGCAATAGAGCTAATTAATCCAAATCAAGACATAATTAAGAATTCCATGGAAACTTCTTGAAAAATTATTTTTAGAAATGAATATTGAATATCTACATCATCAGGTGACCTCATTTCTTAGAAAGACATTCCTAGACCAGAAATGCCATAAATATTAGGATTTATGTCCTCCATGCCTCATCAATGCCTTCCATGATACCCTCCATGCCTCATCAATACCTTCCATCATGCCTTCCATGCCTCTTAATTGACCCTTCTTCCAATGTCATGATGAGAATAATTATAAATTTAATTCTAAAAATTGAATTAATCCTCAACCACACACAATCTCAAGATGGATGGTTCAAGTTGAGTCTAGACATTCTCAAAAATCTATAAATAAAGAGGCCATGAAAATCATTTCTAAGCTATTTTGGTGAAAATTTATAATGCAAAAATATCTTCAAGAAGCCATTTTAATTAGTGTTACCATGTCAAATTGATTCTAAGCCAAGCCAAACCACAAGCCAAAGGTGTCGAGGAGAGATGGAGGTAGACAAACTTCCATTGCCAAGGCTTCATGAGCACAAGCTGAGCAAGCCACTACAACAAGTATTTTAAAGCATTCAAGGAAGGTAAAATATGTTTATTTTATATTTTAGTTGTGTGTTTTATTCATGTTTGTTAATTAAGCTCTTCCTAGTGTCTAAGCCTAGAGATGTTATACTAGTTAGTGTGTTTCTTTCATTTTGTTTTCATTTTGGAACTAACACCATACTAACCATCCTTTCTTAAGTCAAATTATTAGATCACATATGGCATGCCTGATGGGACTAGACACATCTCACACATGAAGAAGATCATTTTGCAACTCTAAAATATTTATTTGGACCATTAAAACTCTTATAAATTGAGTTTTTTTCTTTATTTTGTCATTTTTTATTTGCCACAGGTTTACATAGTAACTGACATTGGCCAATAAGATTGACATTGTTTGAATAGATTAACTGACATTATTTAGTAAAAATGACATCAGTTAGATACCTACCATCGGTCACATTGGTATAATTGATGTCGGTTAGATAACTGATATCAATTAGAAAATGTAACCGTCATTGGTTATATAAATCGACATCGGTTAATGTGTTTTTCTTAAAACATAGACGCGAGAGCTCTTTTTATAAAGTTCATTATTTCAAACCCAAAAAAGCTTCAAGGCTAAAGGACATGCTAACATTTTTGTTATAGGACCAAGCTTGACATTTACTAAAAACATGTTTTAGATCACCTTTTACATGCTTAAAAATCAATTAGGAACCTTATTTTGGTGTTTAATAAAAAACAAATTTTAGATGTTTATGTTGAATGTTTTCAAAATTTTCAACTAAGACCAAGGGGTCAAATGAACACCACCTCATTTTCCATTTGGGCTTAAAAATGAACTCATCTTTTTAAAAGCTTTTTGTTTTTACTTGGTTGTTTAGATTAAATTTTGTTTGGCAAAAAGAGGGATGTTGCATGTATGCTCTTCCATTTGTCCCCTTTAGATAACCCTTAGAATCAAAAGCACCATTCCTATTACAAGTAGCCTAGTCCAAGGCTTAGAAAAAAATTCATCTAAAGCACTCCCCAAAAACTTGTCAAAGTTTGGGTGACCTTGAAAATGACCCTAAAGTCTTTCTACTTTCATGCTTTCTTTATTTTTATGTAAACTTGGCTTGCAAGGGGGACGTCATTACCTCTCACGAGTTCTTTAAGGAAGATTTGACCTGAGATTTTATCTCCTGGCATTGACTTTACTTATTCCTTTAGAGTTTTATATGAGACATATCTACATTTAGACATCGCACTACACTGAATGAACAATAGAATGTAGTGGTTGTAAAAAGGACTAGACCTTTTTACAACTAGCCAATGCTACGGTCACCTAATTTCCATGCTTGTCTTTTGAATTATTTGACATGAAAGTCATTGTGCAATTGATTCCCATAGAAATGTTCAAAACTTGATAGTTTAATCAATCCCACATTGTCAGACCCTTGCTAAGATTTGGATGATTACACTAAGTGTATTTTGGTCATTTATCTTATTTGGTGTTTTTGAGACTAAAACTTATTTGTTTGTTCATAAAGCCATGTCAAAACCAATTTGTCTATACATCACTTTTTTTCCTAAAGAGGCATTATGCTGGTCATTTTACACCACACTTGTGCCTTGAAATTTTTGCTAAACTTGTTTGTGTGTGTCATTTGAGTTGTGAAGGGTAGCACTATGCTGCCTAAATCATGTCAAAATATTTTGAGCCTTTTAAAGCTTTTGTAACATAACATTTACCACATTATTCAAGTATGCTTATGCCATTAGGCTGCTTAAATTGTTTCAAGACTTGTTTACCATTGTATCAAAACCATTTGTTTTAAACCATGTCATGTATACCATTTGGACCTTTATCTTATGCCATCATGTTATCCAATCTTATCTAGCTTGTTTGGTCAAATATTAGTTTTCAACATTGAATTTTCAATTAGCCTTGTCTAATTTGGATTTAAACATTTATTTATTTTTGTTTAAGCCTCAATTCATGGGGTTGATGCATAAATATTTCTCTTTTGGGTTGTATAACTTTAGTTAATCGGTTATCTAAAATTTTTAACTATTGATGGTTTGTTTGTTTCATGTCTATCCTCATCATTATTTGTGCCTTTATTTGGGAGAACACAACCTTTCTTAACAAGTCTTTTGTCTTATACCTTATGCCAACTAATCGTGTTTATGTTTGATTCCATGTACCAGGTTTATGTCAAATTTGTTTCCAAACTTGTTAGATTAAATCAAATCACATGATACCTTTGTTTCAAGTCTAGATTTTGATGTTATTTGGCCAAAAGTCCTAGCACATGCCTATTTGTTTGAGCCTAGCTTTTGACTCCACATTTGGACAAAAGACCTAGTAACTCAACTTTTCTTTTTCCTAGTTTAGACCTTGTTTAGAACACTTTGACCTAGACCTTTGACATACCAGTTGTTATTCAGATACTTGACATTTTATGTGTATGACATTTGACATAAACATTTGACGTTAGACTATTTTATGCTAAATTTTAGTGCCAACCATTTTAGAGATACAGTTCCATTTTTAGACCACATTGGAGATACAACTCTACCTTTTGACCAAGCTTAAACCATTTGTCCTTTGGACATAATTTTTTTAGAGTTTGTAGAAATCCAAGCCTTTTTGTTTTGAAGCTTTCATCATTTACACATATATGTCTCACTACACTTATGGTGGAGTCACATAAAATCCAAATTATGATAGAATGGCCACACAAGAGAAAGATTTTCTAAGGAGTTTTATTATTCTCCCTATAATACTCCATATAGGGAACATAGTCAAAATCAATAAAATCCAAATTGAGACCTTGATTGGCATGAAGAGGCTTGTGAGGAAGACTTTGAAGACCCAACTATAGATAATTTTATTTGGGATATGAATTCATACCCTCTTTTCAATAATTAGTACATGGAACATAGTCAAGAACCAACTTATGACCCAACTCACAACTGAGATGATATGGTTTATGAGGAAGACTTGGATGCTTTAGCTTATATGATTAATTAGGCTCCACATCATACCATTTCTAATCCAAGACCAAAATATTGCATCATTTCTATACCAAGACCTCATCCTTTGGTTTGTGTAAGTAATCAGGTTCCATAATGCCAAACTATTTCTATACTAGGACCTCATCCTTTGCCTTGTGCAAGCAATCAAACTCCATAATGCCCCTTCATCATTTCAGGACCTATTCTTTTGGCTTGTGAAAACAATCATGCTCTGCACCACCCTATCATTACCATCTCATGACTTTGTCCTTTAGCTCCTGTGAGTAATCATGCTCCCTAATACCCTACCATTATTCAACCACAAGTCATTCCTCATCCATTAGCAATCCCATCCAATCCTTCAAAGACCAAGCTATGTTCAAAATTGGTATTTTCCAACTCATTAGAAACCAAGGCTAAGAGAACCGACCAATCCAAGATATTTTTGTTGAACCAACCATTTGTGATAAGTCAACTTGTGATAAATTGCCTATTAATCCTATACTAGTTGTTGAAGAGTTTCACTCTAATGAGCCAATCTTTGCTAAGTCGCTTCATAATGATTATAAATGCCTCCGAGAAAATCATTACCTCAACCATGTCCCTATTTTTCAATAGCCTCCTATTGATAAGGTAGTCTCTGAGGAGTTATCTCTTGACCTTTTACCCATCCTAGAGGAGTCCCACTCTAACAAACTAGCTTTTGTGGAGCCCATTATGCCAACATAGGCCATTACTTATCCAAAACCAAATATTCAACAAGACATTTTATAATAGAGTACCCATCAGATAAAAAATTAGAGTTAAAGTTAGGTTTTATTCTTGAACCGACATTGGATTTAGCATCAAAATTAGAATCAACATTAGTCTCAACATCAGATTCAAAGTCCCTTAAGTCAGAATCAGATTTAGATAAAAAATATGTTCATGACTATTACAAATTTGATTATGTATACCTCACATATTAATTTGAATATATTTTTGATCCTTTTATGATTTTTGAGGATGAGTACTTTACCTTCGACACAAGTTATCTTAGTATCTTCTATGAGGATTGTGCAACCTCTCTCCATTCCATTACCATTCCAAAGGGCATTACCATCAACCAAAATAGCTATATCATTGACATTACATCTCTCACAAGTGTCGATTAGGATTGACAAAATCACACTTTGTTGAATTTCATCCATGGTGACATAGAAGTTAAAGAAGAGCAAGGAGGCCAAGACCATATTCATATAACAAAAGAACACTCTCCTAGTGAAACCTTTTTAGAGGCACTAGGGGACAATCAAAGTCAGAACTCAACATCTTCTAGTGAAACTTTTTTGGAAACACTTGAAGAAAATCAAAGTCAAAAGATAATGTTTTTTAGTGAAAATTTCTTGGAGGTGCTACGGGATAATCAAGACAACTTCATTGGTGAAAACCTCTTTGAGGCACCTATCACAGAGCACACAAGTTCTGCACTACTTGATGAAGATAAAATCAAAGATCAAATAAAAATAGCTTTCAATCTATAGCCTAATCAAATAGTAGATACTCTCAAGATCAAACAACAAAAAAAACTAGTGGTCCTAATTAGAGAACAAGTCTTCAGGCTTGCCACAACCAAAATTATGTCAAATTTGGCATCAACAATGTTACGTGTGACTGAAATTCCTAATCTTCATTTGTTTTCCCACCATTATACATTCTATTATCATCTACCATTCTATTTCAAAATCAAACCTACCATCCATTATTTATCCTTATTTACCATCCATAGCCTCACTTTCCTTTATAGAGGCTATAATGATACCTTGTCTTGACGCTTGATGAAATCAGAATCAAGACCAATGAAGATCAAAAAACATTCTTGACAACTCGATATTCACACCATTTTTGACAAAGCAATTATTCAAATGAGGTGTGAGATAATAATTAACATGATCAAGTATTCTATTTGTATCATTTGTTGATCAGGATGTGCATCTCCCCATCAGTAAGAATAACATAATCAAAAACCACACCCAGGCCAAAAAAATGTACCATACCATTTCATGTACCATACTATTTCACCTTTCCATGCCATTTCCATTGTTTTATATGTTTATTTTCCATTATCACATATTCTTATCATTCACCCCATCACTTGGGGGCAATCCTCTTACCATTTTATATATCCTATCATTCCATTCCTATCTAGATCAAAGCTTATTTTTAGTCATCCCATCCAATCCTATTTTGATCTTGGTTCATTTGGTTCTTCTCACACCTTTTTTAAGGGGCTTCTAATCAAGTTTTAACAATCAATCAAGTTCATGTTTACAATAAAATTCTATGAAAGTAGTGTGACAGTTGATCTGACAAGATATCTTCCATCATGTATCAAGTTTGTTTATGTGAGCCTAATTATAACCACCTATGGAAAATCAGTGTTTCACCAGTATTTTTACTAATTATAACCACCTATAAGAAAATTAATATCATTGATTTATGCCATTTTATCCTAGTTATAACTACCTATGGGTAAACTAGGGGTAACACTTGTTTATCATGCATTGTCACATCACTGCTTTTATTTGACTAGCCATTTTTCAGATTTGAGAACTTGTTGGGACCTAATTGGTTTTTCTTCACCTTTTATGTGGATGGAATTATTATGAATTGAGGTCATTTTAGGACTATGTGGATTATGCTCAATTCATGTTGAGGTCACCTCAGTCCCCCTTTTCATATGCTCTCACCATTTTATGAGCAACCTAAGACAAACACTCTCACCATTTTGCGAGTAGGTATCTTATCATTCTTTAATGAGTTAAGATACCTCAAAATATCAAAAACATTCATAACATTTCAAAAATTCAAAAATATTTGTCCTATCTAAGCCTAGTCAGTTATCCTCAATCTATCTTACTGAGGCATTATTATTGTTTGATGCTTTCTTTTGCTTTTGTTTTCAAGATTTCTATTTGTTTATTTATTGCAAGTTGTTTGTTTATTTATTTATTTGTTCATTTACCTATTTGTTTTCTTTTAGCACTATTGCCTTGACTCGGTCTATATGTGTTTATTGAGTGATTCCTTGCACACATTATTTTTGAGTCTATCCATATTCATACGTCAACATTGTCATCATGGTTTTTATCATTGGTGCATTATTTTTAAGTGTTTATTGGATATCGAGAGTCAGTCTTTATGCATTTTTTGGCCAAGTCTTCATGGTGTTCTATCATAAAGTCTACCATCACATGTTATATCAAAAATTAGCTTCAGGAAGGTTTACAATCAATGGAGTCACAAAAGTTTCTCCATGGCACCTTGGCAAACTCTCCCATCTCACCTTTGTCAAATCAACCCATTAACCATTATAGTTGTATCATTACTAATCAGGATGAGCATCTCCTCATTATTAGGTACAACTAAATCATTTCTAATGATTAATTTTATTCCTCTATCGATCTCTTTCATCACTTTACACCCAATCAATTTTAATCTGTATTCTAGGTTACATCCTTGAGTTATGCTTGCTAATTATCCCTAATTGGGGCATAATCATCTTTAACCAATTTAGGTCCTCTTAATAATTATAACCACCTATGGACAAATCATTATTTTGACTTTTATTCCTAGTTATAAGCACCTTTGGGCAAATCAACATCCTTTTTACATCAATACATGCAAGCATTTTCTTATTTGGATTGATCTCAACCACATGTTAATTTCATCTTTCTTCTTGTTTCATTTCGAGGGACCATCCATCAATAAATGTAATGGCCACTCCTTCGAGGGGGCATTATCATAGGCTTCCCAAAATTATTTGGATCTTTGTTCTTTAACCATCATCTTATTTTTGGCATACAGACTATTTCTCATTATTTGAGAAGACATTGCTTTGCCTATGGTTTGTAATACCTTCCTAAATAAGGGCAAACTAAAGACACCTAAAACTAGCCACCGATGACCTCCAACTAAGCTTTTGACCAATTTCCACAAAAAATGTATAATTTGGCCTAAAAACACTAAAACATGCTAAATAATATGAAATTGACATATTGAAGTGCCAATTTTGGCTAGGGTATCTTTAAATGGGATAATGTAATTAATGGGCCAGCTAACTTTGATTAGATCATTTCAAGTCAAAATACCAATTTTGCATCTAAATACTCTGGATTTCTCTTTCCTATCAAATCTCTTTCACAAGACACGTGCCTTTGTTATTTATTATTAGTAACATCCTAAATGGGATAACGGATCCAACACATCTGACATTGTCTTCCAATTCTAATCCAGTTGAATTTTAGACCAATAATAAGGCATTCTGATCAATTTGAGTAATTTATGTACAAAGTGCTTAATCATGCTTAAGAGCTAATTAATCCAAATCAAAGCATAATTAAGAATTCTATGAAAACTTATTTTTATAAATGAATATTAATATCTGCATCATCAGGTGATCTCATTTTTTAGAAAGACATCCCTAAGCGATAAATGCCATAAATATCAGGATTCATACCCTCCATGCCTCATCAATGCCTTCCATGCCTCTTAATTGCCCCTTCTTCTAATGTCATGATGAGGATAATAATAAATTTAATTTCAAAAATTGAATTAATCTTCAACCACACATCTCAATCTTAAGATGGATGGTTCAGGTTAATTCTAGACATTCTCAAAAATCTATAAATAGAGAGGTCATGAACATAATTTCTAATCTTTTTTGGTGTAAAGTTATAATACACAAATATCTTCAAGAAGCCATTGCAATTAGTATTACCATGTCAAATTGATTTCAATCCAATCCAATCCACAAGTCAAAGGTGCCAAGGAGAGATGGAGGTAGACAAACTTCCATTACCAAAGACTTCATGAGTACAAACTGAGCAAGCCATTACAACAAGCATTTTGGAGCATCCAAAAAAAGTAAAAGAAGTTTCTTTTATATTTTAGTTGTATTTTTTATTCATGTTTGTTAATTAAGCTCCCTCTAGTGTCTAAGCCTAAAGATGTTATGTTAGTTAGTGTGTTTTTTTCATTTTGGAATTAACACCATACTAACCATCCTCTCTTGAGTCAAATTCTTAGATCACAATTGAATGTATAAAATTTATTACAAAACTAATAATGTTAATTTAACTTTTATTAATATATAAATACATGTATTAATACGTACAATTAAGAGAATGGTAGTATTTAAAACTAATTATTTATTTGTTCTAAATTATGAATAAATATGTATATTTATTTATTTAATCCTCTTATCTATAAAAAACTATTTTAATGTACATATATTTTTATAATTATGTGTTTATATAAAATCTTATTTATGTCTATTATTAAATATTACATGGGCTCAGTTGAAATAATAATAGTGTTATTATTCTCATTTTAAAATTAAATATTATTGTTAAATACCAAAAAAGATACAATTCAAATGATTAGAACCAACTTATCATAGCATGACCACTTGACAGGTTCAAACAACATGTTTCAATTAACATAAATCTAGTCCAATGGATAGATCTATAAAAAGTAACTCAATGACATGGGAAAACCTTAAAAGACATAAGCACCACAATAAGTGATAATATAAATTATTTTTAGCATTAAACATATAGCCTAAGACAATCTGATAGGAGTCGTGATGAACTTGATTCCAAGTCACCACAACAAGGTAATTGAAGTCAAGACTACTAATAAATCACAAGATGTTTCACTCACACATCGTGCACATGGACATACTCAACACACTGATAATCTAAATGATGACAAATTAATGAGATAATGTTGTAGAGTTTGAGAAGAGTATTACATTCACCCCTTGAAAAAAGCATCATCCTCGATGCTTCTAAAATAAAAACATATAGTTGAATCCACTACATTCCTTAACTGTAATAATCCTCTACTTAGTGAACCCTCACATTATTCAAAACTCATATAGCTACTTACCAAATGATCATAAGAGTGACAACACCAAAATGCTTTTATCAATACTCTGATATGACAAAACATAAGTTCCTATTCAAAATAATTTGTGTCATCCCATGGTACAATAGAGGTAATTAAAAAAATAGTGTCAAAACATAAAACCAACATAATTACTATAATACCACTTAGTTATGCAATGATGAGTCAACTACTAATCAAATCATACTGCTATGTTGTTCCTACTAAACAAAATATCATAACTTGAAAGAATTTCCATATATCATATATACCACCAACTGATATTATAAACTATCAAGATCACTAACAAGAGTATAATTACTCATCCACCATAAAATAATATCGTATTTATTGTATAACAAGTAATAATGAATATGACTAATAAGTCATATAAGAAAGCATATAATGCTAGAACAATATAAAAAATAATCAAGTGTGAAAAAAATAATAATCTCCATCAACTGCATCATCAATAACATCTTGTCAAATCTCCTTAAACCGCCCAAAACTACTTAGACCTCCCAAAACCTCTTTATTCCCTTCTTAGACCTCTTGGCTTCCTTAGAAATCCTAAATAAATGGACATAATAATATATATAAAGAATAATCAACACCATGTCTGGTGGTTGGGAAGGATGGTGTCATGGATTTGTCCGACACAGGTTTCCACATCAACCCAATAGCTTTTAAAAATTTATTCTCCTCCTCATCACAACACACATTATGCATAATACAACATATATATAGAAAACATAGATCAAAAATCAAAATACTATAATAATGATGAATGATCAAATGTCAAAATAATCAATTTGAGAGTCAATAAGCTAATAAAATAAAATAAATAGTCATAAATTAAGATTAAAAAAATTGGCATCAATAAACAAAACAAGTCCAAATCTCAATTATCAAGTCATCAAAATAAATAAAATTAAATTCAAATATAATCAAATGTAAATCCATTTACTTCAAGTTTAGTTAAAATAACTTATAAATTTTCAAAACTTCAAAGAACAATAAAATGTGAATTCACGTTTAAGGACTAGTGCTAATTCTCAAAGTAAAACTAAAAATATCACATTACTCAAACTATGTGACTATAAAAGTCTCTCAAAGGGAGAAGGAATTAATAAAATTCAATCACCTCTCAAAATTCAGATAACAAAAGTAGCTCAACTACATTCTTGAGGTAGGAGAAAATATCACATCATCCTCCATATACCTCTTAAAATAACAACATGATTACCTCTCAGATGTAATAAAGTAAGACTTGACTACCTCACAAAGGTAGGAAAAAATATCACAACATTCTCAATACATCTCTCAAAATATCAACATGATTACCTTCCAGGGGTAATAAAGTAAGACTCAACTACCTCCCAAAGATAGGTGAAAAAAGAATAGTAGATTCATCCTCTTTATGATTCTTAATAAATAATGCTGATATAATTGTGTAGAAATAGACCAAGTGTGAACCTCGTGCCTTACATCTAGTGCTAAAAGTACCTAAAAAAATATGCCAACCATCCCAAATTCTCTGAATTAGATGATATATAAATATCTCATGTGTCATTTTTCACTATTGTACATAACTCAAATAATTTTCTAAAAAAATACTATGTTTAATCCTGATTGTTTTGTTCTAATGTAAATCAATATTATGTATTGTGCTACATCTTGATTCCTCATGAGATAAACTTAATTATCTATAGATATTTATAGTTGATAGTTTGATTTGGTTATTTTTAACTAAGATTTGATAGATATGTTGTTATGAGATAGTAGGATATTGTTTAGGTTACATGATTATATTACTATGAGTTAGTTGTAGTGTATATGTTTACATTATGAATATGTTGATTTGTTATTTAAGTTATATTATATGATGTATGTATATCATGATGTTATGATTCAACTACCTGCTTGTTGTGAGGTTGGCATGAGAGAACTCATCCCTTAGAGGGTGATGGAGGGAAAACATTATCAGAGAGGGTGATGTAGATAGAGATATCAGAGGACGATAGAAAAATCAGTTAAAATCCTGCACACACCACATTAGTTAGCACATGTTAGATGCATAATAAATAGTTAGCATAATATGTTTTGAAGTTGTTTGCATTAAATAGTCATTTATACATGGTTTTATAACATAGTTTAATGGTTTTGTAGAACTTATTTTCATGATTTAAATGTGTGATCATTAAATGCTATTAGAAGCATGATTTACATAGTTATAATAAATTTGGGTTATTGATTTAAGATTTTTTATCATAAAGTTGTTATGGCATTTGGAGATGCTAATTTAATTAATGAATTTATTGATTTTTATAATTAATATTAAAATAAAAAAATTAATTAAGAGGAAAAAATAAAATAAAATAAAATAAAAGGATAGTTTTAAAACAAAAACATGACATACTTAGAAAGAAGAATAAAAGAATATGATGGGTGCAGTTGCTTGAGGAGGAAACCATATTAAAAAAAAGATCTATCCCCTTTTTTTATGAATAAAATAAGAAATAATAATATATAGAGGTATAAAAAAAGAGTAAGGTGTATCATATAGGAAGGAAGAAGGGAATAATAGGGGAGAAGAAGGTAGAGAAAGAGAGCAACGTGGAAGTGGAAGAGACAAGAAGCCAAATAGAACGATAGCACAAGTAGGCTAGGTAGGCAATGCAATTAAATTATTGTGTATGTTCAGTCTTGGTTGATATATATTGGGTTCTTATATATATATATATATAAGAACCCAATATATACATATATGAAACAAAAAACAAAAAACAAATAGAGGTCAACCATATGTTAAGGGATACATGGACTTATGTGCTAGTTATAATGAACAACAATCTAGATATTGTTAGATCTATATGGAAATCCATAATTATTTAATTATAATGATTCCCAAATAAGTAAAATACATCAAACTATTATTATTATTTTTATTACATGTAACATTTTTGATGATAGTGTTAAATGTCAGGTATATTATATGAAATTGATTACATGTAACAAACTTATCATGTAACTTCAATGTAAACCATGGATAATTAGATGTTGATTTCCAAATATAACAGTGTTAAGTCACTTTAAACTAAACTTTGATGTTGAATATTTAGTGTCATTACAGATTTAAATGACCTAGTTTGCTTAATATGGAATCAACCATGGCGTTATATTCTTGGCAAATATATCAAACTATTATTATTTTTATTACATGTGGATAAGTTTCTATAATTATTTTGTCAGTGTTGCTAGCTATATGGCTATAATTAAGTCACATTAATTGTTCATATGCACAAGTAAAACAAACTACTAACTGAAACACTAGAAAGTTATATATATTAAACTACCATCGGGTAATCTATATATTAATATGTTATAAAGTGTTAAATTGCTTTATGTATTGCACACTAGGAAGACAAACTTATATCATGCACAGTCATTGAATTTTGGGAAGGCTATGTTGAAAATAAATAATTTGATATATATCTATTCTTTTAACTAATATTTACACATATGAAAATTGTGTAACCATATTTATGGATAAATCTCTATTTAAGTCAAACCCAGTAATCAAATATGTTTATGGCACTATGGTATATAGACTGTATATTCTGAATGGATGCTTGTATTATATTAACAATAGACAAATACCAATATCATACCCTAATCCTAGTATTTGAATCAGGTTATAATCTATATAATTGTGTTTATAAACAACCTATTGTAAAAACTATATTACATGGCATATTAGTAATTATTCTCTATGATTTAAAGAGTCAAATCATGATAAATATTGGTTATATATTATGAATTTATATTTATAGTGCCATATATTTATAAATATGTGGTGATATGTGAATATTTATCATTCCTAGAAATAAACTTAGCCCTTGAGTTAACATCCCAAATTGGTATTCAGATCCTTCGATCTTTAAAGGAATCTTATATATTGTAAGAGCTAATATAAGCTATGTATTCAATCCATTAAAACATAGTTTGGTATATTCCTTGATTTGCATTAAATATCAAGCATAAAAGTGATTTGTTGTTATGCTTATTGGATATATATGTTAAAAATCTTATATGAGTTACTATTGATCCCTAAATTCACATTTAACAGGTTAATCTTAATGATTAAATACAGGCTTTACATATTAAAGACTTATAATCTATAGGATATATAACATCTTATATCTTATTATATAGTTTATCAAGATGAGTATATTTCTTTGTACCAGCATATATGTAGTTATAGTATATTGAAATCCTAAAATAATTTTTAATAAGGCATGTGAAGTGTAAATAGCTCAGTGTAGTCTTTCATTATCTTGTGATAAGCTTTATAATAAGCATGAGATTAGTTATCATTTATAGCATGTGAAATAAAACTCATGGTATGGATATAATACTGTAATGAGCTACATATTATTGGGTTAATTAATTATATGCTTAAAAGAGTATATAAGTACATCTATGTCTAGTTAGCTTATAGTTGTGCATTGGAGCGTGTTCCTCTAATTATGTTTCAATAGTGGATTTAAACTATATTACAGATTTTTGTTTAATATAATCTAATTTATGCGTGCATATAACCCCCATAAAAGTATAAAAAATGCTAGAATGGAATATTATATGTTCTGTATGAATTGAGACTTTCTTTATTATAACTAGTTGTTTGAATGGAAGCTTATGCTTCCATTGATTTACACTACTTTATTATAACTAGTTGTGGTATTTAGTAGTTATGATTAAAAACACTAGACTATGATAATATGGGTTATCATAAGGTGTAGTATATTTAGAAATCTATTTAGGTAGGGATAAAAATCTATGAAAGAGTATTAAATTTTTGAATCCCTTATCTTATAAAGATCATCAATATATTTTGTGAATAGAAAAGTATAACGATTATTAAAATCATATGGAGTTCTTAACTTAGAAATATAATTGATCATTGATATAGTATTTATATATCACTTGTGTGCTTATATATGTTAAATATTATGTTGTATAATTATTCGTATATAGGAAACATAATTTTTCAAGGAATTAAGAAACCATATGAAAATATTACATACATAGGTGCATTGGGTGATATGCCTAAGATATAGTTAAATAGATGATTATATTGATTCATAAGATGTTCAAGGGACTAAAACTATAATCAGATGAATGCAGTCTTAAAAATAGAATTAAGTTATTTAAATGCAAGTTTATGTTATAACTTGGTTATGGGTTATTTGACTCTTTGAAAATAGAGTGACTGACATATATAACATATTATGAGTAAACCTAAAGGTACAAATGTTTAGACATATATAACATATAATAGTTTATCATGATGTGTGATTATAAATTATGTTTTTTCTGATTGCTAGTATGTAGTTTAAACATAGGATATACTCAAATCGGTATAAACTATACTTGTTTTCTTAATACTTAAGATTATAAACATTTGATTCTTGAAATTGTAAGACTGATTGTTCATAATTGAATAGTGTGCTATATGTAATGAACTATGATATTATGGGATGTAGGCTATTTTCATTTGTAAATTATAGTCTAAACATATATTATACCCAAGCAGTACAAATTATAATTAATATGTCTAGATTCATTCATACATTTGATAGATTAAATGTATGTGCATTAGATATTTTTAAGAATAACATATTTTATAAACATAGTAAAAAGTATTATATTGTGTCTGCTTACAAAAAATAGAGTGTGCAGTTTTATACACACACATATATTATACATGGTATAATCTACATTTATTTCTTTATTATTTATATTATGAGACATATATTATTGTGAGATTCATTTATATGTTTGATGGATTAAATCTATGATGTTAGATTATCATGTGCTTAACATGTTATATGATATAGTTACTAGTAGGATATAGTCTATATGAATTTATTGGTTATACTATGCTAACTACATCTTGCATTGGCATTACTGAGTAAGTAATGAGATGGACTTCACTAGCTTACTAGTATCATAATGTCAGATGAAGGTAATTCGATAAAGTGATGTTTATGAAATTGACTAATTCTTAGATCATTATTTAGAATTGAAAATTTAGACCAAATAATGTTTAGTGAGACATTGTTATTTCATGAGTATAATTTACATATTTATGTGATATCTCACAATAGAATGGGTTTCTATGATACACCACATATTTAGTTTTATAAATCATACAACACACAGGTACTAATTTATCTCTTTGGAGTCTCGTACCATCACTATCTACTCATACATAAAGGGAGAAACATTTTTTGATGAGATTAGTGTAGGGGATCATTGGTCCATGGTTGGTGTGAAAAAGTGCTCGGGTGATTCTCCCCCTCCTTACAATAGTACTAATTTTAAGACGACACTTGAGATTGCCATAAATACTAGAGTCTGGAGAACTTATACTCTGGGGAGCCATGTATCTTATATGTGTATATTATATTGTATTATATTTACTATTGAAATATTATTAAGATGAGTTTTAATTACTTGTTTATTGTACATTGACAGTAGTGGTTATAAAAATTATCAGTTGTGGCCGGTTAATTGTAATTACTTACTAAATTTGTATTATGATATGTTTTTTATGATGATAGTGATCAATGATGCATGATGTAACATGATTCATTTACATATATAACACTTAGAGTATTTTTTATGATCTCTGATTAGATTCTTATGGTGTAATCTATTTATAGTATATGTGTTTAATTAAAAAAATCATGTATTTCTAGTTAGATCTTAACAGAGTTGTGTTTCAAACTCTAAGACTTAATGAGTCTACTAGCATTTTTGCATCCTTTTATTTATCAGAAAGGAGAATAGTGAAATGTGTGTGGTGCATTGAGTGTGTACCCTTAGGAACACATGTAACTTTCTAGAGTTGTTAAAGGGTTGGTTATCAAGTGTCTCAATGGTGATAGTTGTATAATATGTTTGGGTAGGTAGGTGCATATCATAGTTATTGAGTCATGAATAAGATATTTCTACCATCATTTAGATGGAACATCTTGAGAGTGATTACATCCTTGGTAATCAAGTCACCTTCACCATTTTTGTTTTGTTTTGTGAATGTTTAAAAAGCTTGGGATGGTTCACACTTAATAGGATATGAATTTTAGATATAGCTTTGTGTCTTATATAGGAGAGGGAATCTTATAATACCATTTTTTGATTGGCACCACCTAGTGTAGTGGTAATTCTCCTTACAGTGGAGTATAGTCATTTTTGTTGAGAATTTCAGTGTGTTAAGAGTTAGCTCATGAATTCATACCCCATATGTTTATATAAAATGGGAAGAGGTGTCATCTCACATAGTATATAGGTGAGTTATTACTCTCTTACTCTCCTTTGAAATCATTATAAACCCACTGAGAGGATTTATATTTTCATGATGTTGATTTAGTGTTTACTTTATATCAAAACTTGTTTCTGAAACACTGTTATGACCATATTTCCTTGAGTTCATAGGATAGTGTCTTCTATTTATTATTGATAGAATATATGCATTTTAGATAGATATTTGTGTCTTATATAGGAGAGGGAATATTATAATACCATTTTTTGATTGGCACCACCTAGTGCAGTGGGAATTATCCTTGCACTAGAGTATAGTCATTTTTGTTGAGAATTTTAGTGTGTTAGGAGTTGTCTCATGAATTTGCACCCCATATGTTTATATGGAATGGAAAGAGGTGTCATCTCACATAGTTAGTATATAGATGAGTTATTACTCTCTTACTCTCCTTTGACATCATTATAAATCCACTGAGAGGATTCATATTTTCATGATGTTGATTTAGTGTTTACCTTATATGAAAACTTGTTTCTGAAAAGTTGTTATGACCATATTTCCTTGAGTTCATCGGATAGTGTCTTCTACTTATTATTGATAAAGAAGTTGTAGGAATGGAATGGTTTGATGCATCTATATGGTTAATATTTGTCCTTTAGATTATGGAAGCAGATTATGATACTACCCTTACCAATTTTGTTAAGTGTGTAGTGATTTTGGTAATTGGGGTTGTTAAGGTGTGGAGCTAAAAGCTTCACTAGATGTGTAGACACTGAAAAAGTGTCTAACGCTTGGTCCTTTCTCCCTCCTAGTTCTCCTTGGTCCCTAACCCACCTAATTCTTATTAATTGGAAATAAACATCTATTTTTAATTAAATAAGGCCCCTTTAACCCCTCCCTCCTTTGACACCTCGCCTAGGACACCTCGCCTAGACACCTCACCTTAGACTAAGTCTTTCCCTATGACTCACTCAAGATCTCTCCCTAATTCTTCTAACCTCCTAACAAACCCCCGTGCGTATTTAGCACGACCCTCGGCATTCTCCAACGCATAAGAACACTTGGCAGATAAGAAACGGGCTTGGTGGCTTGATCTGTCCGTTCTAACACCACCGACGTCGGCCACCTATCGGCCGACGCCGGCGGAATCGCCGACGTCGGTTATACTTAACTGACTTCTCTTCCTCTTTCCGAAAAAAATCACAATCAAAATCAGAGGTTTTCGAATCTGGGGTAATCTAACAGGCGAATCTCTCTTCCGGCGAAACAAAAGCTCTGGTGCTCTTGCTTTCTGGTGTTTTTGCATCTTGTTTTCTTGCAGGAATCAGTATACTTGACAACTTCTCTCAGGGACTGAGATCTTGTATCCAACGTTTTGTACCGGAACTGCATGCTATCTTCATCAACTATTCAACACAGCTAAGTATTTGTGCTGTCTTTATTTCTATATCATTTTATTTATATCAAATACTCTGTCTTTTGTCTATTCCAATATCCTTCACCAAAATCTTCTCTGTTCCTCCCGGAGACACTGAAAAGCTCTCTTTTCTGTCCATTTGCCTTTCTCCGCCTTTCGCCTCTGTCACTTACCCAGTTTATTCCCAGACAATATTCTCTGTCCCTTAGACCTCAAACAGACCCTCACAGACCCCAGAGCCCCAGACAAGACCATAGACTGTCCTACAGAGCTGAAACCAACCTGTAACCAGCGCTTGACTATTGCCCCGACCGACGCCGGTAACTCCCCAATCGACGTCGGCAAATTTCTGACCGACGACGGCAATACCACCGACGTCGGTGACTGTGTTTACCAGATTACAGATTTTCAGGTACGCCTTTGTTTTTAGTCTTTCCTTTTTACATCTTTCATTATTTCTATTTTCTGTCTCTGTCTTAAACAGTGGATTGTCATCCTTGAAGAAGCCTTAGAGCTTCAAGGACCAAGCTTTTGCTTGGCAATCCACTCTCTTATCAACTAATATTCTTCGTGTTTTTAGTGTTTATCTCTTTCAGGTGTTATTCCTTCACAGCCAAAGAGGAGTATTCACAGCGTCTGGATTTACGGTGCGCAGTCTTTATCCAGGTACTTCACAAGCCTTGTCCATTACTTTCTTTAGTTTCTTCTTTCTCTTAAAACTGAAAAAGCAAAATTTTGAGTGGAAACATTCTGGCACGCCCGGTGGAAACATTCTGGCACGCCATTACTTATGTATCTATTCCCCCTACTCTTGCACCAATAAATACAAGAGTAACCGTCTACCCATCAACAAGCGTAGCCACGCCTCAACCATCCTTGACGGCTCCTATCCAACTTGTGCCAACCAACCCCATGACACAAGTACCATTTGCCCCCATAACCACTTATCCATATGTCGCGTCTATGCAACCATCCACATCATACGCCCCTCCAAATATCTTTCAAGCGCCTTATAATCTAGGGGGCGCTCCACCCACGAATCCGTCAGCAGACATTATCAAAATGCTGATGGATAAAATGTCTAGTTTAGAGACATCTGTTTCCGGCTCACGCAATGCTCTATCATACGAGCAAATTTGCAATGAGCCTATTCATCCGTCCGTTCCGATTAGACCATACCCCAGCCAGTGGGAGCTTCCCAAGTTTTCACGCTTTCAAAGCAAGGAAGACCCACAACAACATTTACGGGCATTTAGACATGCCTGCTACCTTATCGCCCATGATGACGCATTACTCTTGCGTACATTTCCTATGTCCCTTTCTGGTGCTGCACTCGACTGGTACAGCTCCATTGCCACCCATTCCCTCTTCTCATTTACACAATTGGCCCAGCTTTTTCTTGACCATTTCTCCATTAATATCACTAAAAAGGTTTCAATCACAGACCTTTACACCATCCGTCAATTTGAGGACGAATCAGTAGCTGATTTCGTTGCTCGTTGGAGAGGCCTTATCAACCAACTCTCCTTTTCCTTACCACAAACTGAACTCATTGAACTATTTGCCCGAGCCTGCGCCAAACACATTTCTTCTACTTTGAGGGTTCAAACCTTCCGTACTTTTGACGAAGCCTTCACGATGGCCCGTAAACTTGAATTACGTGCCATTGAGGAGAACAAAATCAAATTGCGGAGCAAGAACCCCAATTCCAAGACTAATGACTCTTCTTCATCTAAACCTTCATCGTCAAATTCTAAGTCTAAAGCTGCAGCTAATGCTGTGGCCGTTAGACCCTCATCTTCTTCATCCAATCAAGCCGAACCCTCCACATCTCAAAGCGCCACCCGTCAATTCCAGCAAAGATACGTGCAAAGACAATATACTCCTCTTGGAGAATCTTACGCATCTATACTGGAAAAACTTGTCAAACAGGGGATTATCAACCTCCCCCAAATTCGACCACCGCCTCAATTTGATCCCTCACGCGCCATCCCTGCGTGGTACAGGGAAACTGACTTCTGCAATTTCCATCGTGTCAAGGGACATGACACAGGAAACTGTAAAACATTTAAAAACATAGTCCAGGATATGCTTGAAAAGGGGGAGCTCATTCTCGATAATCCTAATGCACCTCCAAACCAGGGCATCGACATATTCAAACAGCCATTTCCCAATCATCCACCAACCCAAAACAATAATGTCCAGACCTTAATTGACAACACGCATGAACATGATATTCGAACTGTCAATACGGTCTCACCTATCATCTCTAACCAACCTCAAGAGGTTAACTCATCTACCAGTCCATCACGTATGGACGAACCTCTTTCCCCGGTCAATTCTCCATCAACCCCTCTCATCCTAGAGGATGCCTTAACTTTACCAGCGCAACCAATCTCACCATCCTCTTTTCTTCTTCCTATGGAGGACCTGACCTTACCTACTCCTCGCCCACAAGTGGAGGGCACTATAATTCCTGCCCTTTACCCACTTGAGGAGTCACACTCTCCAGTTCCTTCTCCACCAAGAGAAGAACCTGATTCGCCATCTTCCTCGACCAACAACAATCCAGTGATAACTCCCATACACTTTGGGTCTAACATTACTGCTACACCTAGCACATCTTCTCCAGAATCCCAACTTCATCCAATGTCCTCCCAACCATTTTCCCGACTAGCGGAGAAATTAGAACTTCTCCCTTCAAGGAAAGTGGAGCATCGGGGATTGTGGGAACATCTTAAAGTTCTTCAACATTCTCGTGCCCCTTCATCTCACGCTGCCAATCTTCCCAAGGCAGAATCATCCAAGACTCCAAACAAAGACCAAACCACTGCTTCCAAATTTACATCTACTCAACCCAAACCAATCAAGCCATTTGGCATTCGCCCTCTCTCTGCCCTCACTCACCCGCAAGTGAAGGTGGACTTGAACCAAACCTCGCCCAAAAATAATCTTCCAACCAAATCCAAGAAAACTGTCAAACCACAAAGGCGAACCCCTCCTCCACCGTCAACTTTGCCTTCCATCTTAGGTCCTCATCCTTCTACTTTACTTGGCATACTTCCTACTCCATCTCTTAACCAATACAAATCACCTCCATTACTTCCTTCACCAATCACAAGTCAACCTCTCAAAAATTCGGCACCTCTCATAAAGAAAGTGCCGTCTTCCCCTATCACCGCACCACCAACCCAAAAGGTGGTACGAAAACCTTCTTCAACATCCCCTAAGCAGAAGTCACCAGCACGTCATGTATCAACAAGCGTGGACCTCTTAGAAGGTTCATACGCTTTAATATTACGTCAACTTTTGCAAACCTCTAGCATTACCCTTCCTCCCATCAAGCCATTCCAACCTCTCGGATCAAAACCGTCTTGGTTCGATGATACAAAAATTTGTTTATATCATCGCACACCAGGACATGATACTGAGACCTGTTGTGCCCTCAAGGCCGTCGTTCGCCGCTTTATGGAGAAAGACACCCTTCTACTTGAGGACACTCTCGACCAACCCTCGTCACCTTCTCATCCATCCTCATCAACCGCATCAACATCTATCCAACAGACCATAAACCCTTCTTCACCAACTATCTTCGAAATAAACGCCATTCGTGTAACCACTAGGTCATAGAAGGACAAAGCGAAAGAAAAAGCCGCTATCCCTTGGACCTATCCTTTCATCCAAGCACCTCAACCGCCAAAACCCAAGATTTCTATCTTAGGTGCGTCCCAACCCACTTCTTCACAGGCAATCACAGAATCCATGATAAAACAACTTCACCAAACGCCTGTGAAGATGACCCTCTATGACCTTATTCAAAGCTCCCCCCAACATCGCCAGGCTTTAATCAAAGCCTTACAGGCAGCTGAGGTTCAACCTGAAGACCCTCAACCACTTGCTGCCTTAGTCCATTCTTTATCCCCCATCGCATCCATCACTTTCAATAATTCTGAGATTCCTACCTCTACCGAGGAAGATCAGGACGCCGCCCTTTTCATCACAGCCTACGTTGATCAAACTCGTATTAAACGAGTTATGATCGATGGGGGCGCTAGCATCAATATCATTTCCTCCCACGCCTTTGACCAATTGGCCCTTCCAAAGAATTGCGTATCAAAAACTGACGCAATCCTTAGATCATTTAATGACACAACTGCTAACACCATCGGCACTGTTGTCCTTCACATCCGCGTTGGGCCACGCACAATCCCGGAGCTCTTCTACATCATCGAAGGAGAGTTTCAATACAACATCCTCTTAGGGCGACCTTGGATCCGTGCCATGGCTTGTGTCCCTTCAACCCTCCACCGTTGTGTCAAATTTGAACATGACAAACAAATCCATACCATTCCCGCCGATCCATCACCTTTTAAAACCTGTAACACAACCTATAGCCCCAACGACGTGCTTATACCACTCAAATCATCAACCCGAACATCATCTCCATCCGCAGAAGCATCAGCTAGTACGCAAACAGCGGTCGCCACCACATCCTCTTCTCAATTACCAATCAAGGACCCTATGGATGACGTCTTCCAAAGACTTTCACTAGGAGAATATCGTCTCCTTTCTTTAGATATGTTCCAAACTCCTCAAGAGTATGGACAACTTCATCAACACCCAAACTATGACTGTCGGATCGGGATGGTCATTCCTTATGGTCCTCCTAGCCTTCGCACTAATCTTGTCTATGGGGGGCTTGATCAAGCCCCTACTGAATCAAATCCTTCTTCCTCGCCTCAAACCTTCACATCTGATTTCTCTTTTCTTAGCAACCCCACCTTTGCACATACCTATCTTTATAGGTGTGCATGGAAGGGTTTCGGCTTTGGACGTTACGAACAAGGTTCTCATCAGCCTGTCGAAACACCCAATGACGATAATGCGAAGAAACGGTATGGACTGGGTTTCCAAGAACCCACTGAGGCCTCCACAAACCTCTCCCCTGAACTAGACATTGACCAATTTCTTCTAGACTCGCCTATTCTTCCTTCCTCACCTATGGAGTCGGTGGTTTCCATCCCTCCTAGTTTTTTTTTGTATAAACACCATTCGCTTGGAACCTCTAACCTATCAACTCAATGGGGTTTCCAAATCTCTTCCTCTCGTTTATCCTAGCATGATAGACGATGATTCATCAACCATCAACACAATCCACTGCGTAGATGACGATGCCATTCTTACATATATGGGTGCTGACGATTCTTTCATTCAGCGCTCTCTCCCTTCTGAAACGCAGGTTATCTTAAATGAATCGACCATTAACATTAACCTTCCATCTTCCGATGTTCCTCATGTCTTAAAGATCGGTCAATCTTTAGACACTCAGGAGCAGCTTGACTATACCCAGTTCCTTTCTGACCATAGCAAGGCTTTTGCCTGGACTTATAGCGATATGCCTGGCATTGACCCCACCATCGCTACCCATAACATCGTCACAAACCCAGAGGCTAAGCCTGTTAGGCAAAAGCTTCGCAAAATGCATCCTCGTGTTGCACTTCTTGTTAAAGAAGAGCTTCAGCGTCTTCTTTCAGTCTCTTTCATCCAACCCATCGATTATCCACAATGGGTCTCTAACATCGTTCCTGTGACCAAGGCAACTGGGGGGATTCGGATCTGTACGGACTATCGTAACCTCAACTTGGCTTGTCCCAAGGACGACTTTCCTCTTCCAAACATTGACCAACTTGTTGATCTTACGGCCGGCCATGAGATGTTATCTCTTATGGACGGGTTTTCAGGATATAATCAAATCCTGGTTGCACTAGAAGATCAGCACAAGACCACTTTCATTACCCCATGGGGGACTTTCTGCTATCGGGTCATGCCTTTCGGCTTAAAGAACGCAGGCGCCACTTATCAGCGCGCCATGACCTACATTTTCCATGACCTCCTCCACAAAATCATGGAGGACTATGTGGATGACCTGCTCGGCAAGTCCAAACTTCGCCGTGACCATCTGACTATTCTCAAAATCATCTTCTCTCGACTTCTTCAATACAATGTTCGCCTTAACCCCAAGAAATGTGTTTTTGGGGTCCTCTCTGGTAAGCTTTTAGGCTTCATTGTCTCTTTCCGTGGCATCGAGATAGATCCCGCCAAGATCCGCGCTATCCTCGAAATGCCACCCCCATCTAATCTCAAGCAGCTTCGCAGTTTGCAAGGGAAACTCCAGTCCATTCGACGTTTTATCTCGCAACTTTCTGATTACTGCCAACCTTTTCATCATCTTCTTAAAAAGGACATCTCTTTTACATGGGATAAAGATTGTCAAGAGGCTTTTGAAGCCCTTAAACACTATTTGGTCTCTCCACCTGTCCTCATTCCACCTCAAGATGATAAACCCTTTTATCTTTATATCTCTGCAACCAATCATTCGTTAGGTGCCATGATCGCGCATCGAGACGAGCAACACCGCGAGCAAGCAGTTTACTACATCAGCCGAACATTAGTCGACTATGAAACTCGATACACCCATACCGAGAAACTTTGTTTGGCGTTAGTCTTTGCTGCTACTAAGCTCCGCCATTATCTTCTTAACCACAAAACCTTCGTCATCACTCACACCGACCCTCTCAAGTATATGCACTCCAAGCCTTATCAGAATCAACGTATGGCTCGGTGGCTCATGTTGCTTGCTGAGCTCGACCTCGAATTTGTCCAACAAAAATCTATAAAGGGGCAAGCAATCACTGATCAATTAGCTGATGCCCCACTTTCCCATAATCAACCTTCTCACTGTGAGTTTCCTGACGAGTCCATCGCCACTCTTTCTACCAATGACGCCATCTATCAAATGACCATGTTCTTCGACGGCTCTAAATGTCAACTTGGTGGAGGTGCCGGGGTCATTCTCATCCCTCTCGAAGGGGACCCCATGCCTCTGTCTTTTAAACTCGACTTTGAATGTACTAATAATATGGCTGAATACGAAGCCTTAATTTTGGGACTTCAAACCGCCCTTTCTTTAGACATTAAGACCATCAACATCTTCGGCGACTCGCAGCTCGTCGTCAATCAGGTCAACGGTTCATATCTCTGCAAAAATGAAATTTTACAAAGGTACAAAAACTGTGTTGACATTCTCCTTGCATCTTTTGACCATCACTTATTGCAGACTGTTCCTCGATCGACGAATAAGTTTGCTGACACCATGGCTTCACTTGCCTCTCATATTCCTTCATCATCATCATCCTCATCAAGACTTTATGTCATGGTACATCGTGTGCCATTGCCTTCATACATTTCCACTGACATCAATCTCGTCCACACCATAGACTTTAGTTCACAAGATGATTGGTATAAACAACTTGTAGACTACTTGACTCATTCTCTCATTCCTCCCAACCTCTCTAGCAATGCGCGGTGAGCTTTCATCAAACGCACCGTTCGCTATACCATGCTAGGTGGTCTTCTTTATAAGCGAGGTTTTGACGGCCTCCTTCTTCGTTGCCTCACCTCCACTGAAGCCTCTCATGCCATTAAGCAAGCCCATGACGGGATTTGTGGTGGACATTTCAGTGGAAATTCGGTTGCCAAGCGCATCCTTCGTCTAGGCTATTATTGGCCTACTCTTCATCAAGACTGTAGCGATTATGTTCGGCGATGCGTCAAGTGTCAGCAGCACGCTAACTTGTTTCATCTCCCTAGTCACTCCTTACAAGTTGCTCAAGATTTTTGGCCTTTTTCACAATGGGGTTTAGATCTCATCGGTGAGATTAATCCTCATTCGTCTCTTCGTCATCAGTCCATCATCACCGCCACTGAGTATTTCACTAAGTGGGTGGAAGCTATTCCTCTTGTCTCTACAAAAGCCGACAAGATTGTCGACTTCATCAATAACCACATCATCTGTCGCTTCGGTGTCCCTCATAAAATCATCACCGACAACGGCAAGTCCTTCAAAAACAAAGCTGTCCAAAAGCTATGCGATTCATTTGGCATCAAGCTCAGTTTCTCTTCGCCTTACTACCCACAAGCAAATGGGCAGGCAGAGGCTTCCAACAAAATTCTGACTAAAATTCTCATGAAGGTGGTCAACGACACTGGAAGGGACTGGCACATTCAAATTCCCTTCGCTTTGTGGGCTTACCGCACTAGCATCCGAACCTCTACGGGTGCTACCCCTTTTTCTCTCGTGTATGGAACAGAGGCTGTCCTACCTCTCGAAGTACAGATCCCGTCTCTTCGTATTTCTCTACGTGACATTCTTTCCAATGATGACTTTCGTCAAGATCGTTTAGCTCAATTAGAGTTACTTGACGAACGCCGTCTTGCTGCCCTTAATCATCTCCATGTCTATCAAAGTCGAATCAGACGAGCCTATAACAAAAATCTGAGAGAACGAGATTTTAATATCGGAGACCTCGTCCTCAAAGAGAATCAACATGTGACTAATATGGAACGAAGCAAGCGAGGGAAATTCGCTCCTAATTGGCTCGGACCTTACATTATCACGCACAAGTACAGATCAGGGACTTATCGTCTGTCTTCTCTTGAAGGCCGACCAGAACCTGAACCCCTTAATGCGTTGCATCTACGACCATTTTATTGCTAGTTGAGTACTCGTTTACTTAACATTTAACTTGAGCTCGTCCCTTGAGCAATCCATCATCCAACTAATCCCATTATTTTTCAACCCTACTTCCTTTAATCAAATCCTCTAAAACCCTTTTATATAGTATGGATGCTTTGTCCTAATAAAAGGGAGCCCTTGAACTTTTATAAGTCTTGTCCATGACTCAAATTTCTATCAACAATCAATCAAGATGTCAAAATAACCAAGGTCACAAAATCAAATTAAAAAGCAGACTGCTCCCTTGAAGGACAGCTGTACTATCATTGCTGTAATTAATAGACTGCTCCCTCGAAGGACAGCTATTCAAAAGCCCTCTTATTAAGCAAAGATCTAGACCACTCCCTTGAAGGATGGCTATGACTAAATCTGGCAATAAACAGCACTATCTTAGAAGCTTCTCGCATCGATCAGCTTCATCATTGACCATCAAGCACAATGACATCACTATGCAGGCTTCCCGTATTGATCAGCCTCAAAAAAAAAAAAAAAAAAAAAAATAAAAAATCATGGACTCGGCTTATGTTGTCTCAGGGTCTCCTATAAAAAGGGGCAAAGTTATCTCTACTCTTAAAATGGGTTGTCCTATCCTCCTTTCCTATAACCTGCTCAAGGGACTTCGAGCTCACTTTAGTGTCAAAGTGATTCGATCACCACCCTAGCATAACTTAAGGTCAACGACGCAACGCATAATGGGGTTCTTGGTTCTAATAACCCCTATCTATACTGACTTTTTGGTCCTTGTCAATGAAAGAGCAAAAATGCCTTTCACTTCTCTTTTTACACTTTAGTCACATTCAACCAAACCCTTTTCAAACATAACCATGACTATGGCCATAACCTTGACTTTGACTAAACCATCACCCACTTTGACTCTTCCTCCCTTTTGGGAGAACTACATAGGCCTGAGGCCCCTAACAATAGGGGCTATGTAGGCAGCACTCAGTTGACATGGGGTCTTCTGGGGTTAGCTCGGCCACTTTCTTTACCACTTTCTTTACCACTTTCTTTACCACTTTCTTCATCACTTTCTTCGTTCTCTCGTCACCTGTCAATCACATCATAATCATTAATATTCTCTCATTTTCATAAGTCATTAGTCATAAATTCCATCTATCATAACTCATTAAACATTTGCATAATCCACAAGTTAAACATTCAAAATCATATCTATCACATCTTTCATCATTTAGTCTAAAGTCATCATATAACCATTTCATAAACATTGTCATCATCACATACTCATTTATATCAATATCATCATTAACATCATCATAAAACATCATCATTAGCATCATCATAACATAATCATCATCACCATAATCATCATCATATCAAAACATACATCATGAAACACATCAAATATTTATAAAATCTCCATAACACATTACTAAGCCAAAATCTCATCATATATATATCAAAAATCAGTTTTATACAAAAGACACAACTAGTATCTGTCTCTCTCTCATCATATATCTCTCGTCTTCGGCTCGCAGGCCGGTATATACATCAAAAAAATAAAAATAATGCAAAACTGGGGCTACCCTCAAGGCTGTGGCTGTGGTGGTGGTGGCGGTGGTCGAGAAGACGCTGTATCTCCCCCTCCCTCTGACCTCTGTCGTCTGCGTGACCCTGAAGCCGTCGCTCGTGACATCGATCTCTGTCTGCTCTGCTCCGCCCTCATCTCCGAGTATCGCTGTATATGAGGAATCCCCCTGATGGCCCTCTCATAGTACGCGATCTCGTCCAATGCATCATTGTATCTAACCATAGATACAGTCTGCGGTGGACCCATCTGCCCTGCTGCCGTGCCCTGACCTGATCTCTGAGGCTGTGGCTCACCTAGCTGCACCGATGCTGATGGTCCTGCCCCCTGTGAAAACGATGGCTGCTGTAGTGGGCCCTGCCCTCCAAAACTCTGCCCTGCACCTGCCTGTGCCTGAGCTGCAGCCAGCTGTCCCTGTAATAGAATGACCTGCCCTGTCACCTCTGCAAGCTGCCCAGTCACCTCTGCCAGCTGACCCTGCAAAACTGAGACCTGAGCCTGAGCCATGTCTCTCTCCTCTCGTGCCGTGTCTCTCTCTTCGCAGGCTGTATCCCGCTCCCTGGTGATGGCCTGTAAATCTAGCTGCTGCCTGATCTGTATCCCTCTGTACTGACCTGACCACCATGCTGTGTAGGCCTCTGTACACCCTGGGTCGACTATCCCAGGTCCTGCCGGCAACTCCTCAAAATCAGGGTCCTCTGTCTCCTCTGGAAGTGGGAGCGGCGCCTCTATGTCATCCCGTCTATACTGTGGGAAGGCGGGAGGCACATCCTGTAACAGTCCATACTGACGCCGCACTCTCTCTGCAGGGATCCTCTCGATCACTCCTAGGCTCTCCTAGACAACCTACCCACCTTCCTAGCTACCCTCCCCCTCGATTTCTACTTCAAATAACAACAATTTCAAAAACTCAATTCAAAAATAAAAATCAATCAAAATAAGGGTTCAGGGCCCTCTTACCTCATCCCGTCTACGCCGGCGCGGTGGCACGATGGGTGCCGCTAGTGGTGGACCTCCCACCGGTCCTCTACTCCCCTCTGCCATCACTTTTGTCCTAGTGGCTCTGCACGCTCTCGCTGACTCAAATGCGTCCCTACAGCGTCCAATCAACTTCTTCTCTCCCCCAATGTCTCTTTGCCACCTCGCACAGTACTTCAGTCAACTCTGGGTCACTATCACTCAACAAATTCCAGAGCTCTTTTTTTATCTTTCAATCATATAGCAAATGACTTTTGGTGGGCCGCCAATCGGGTTTTGTCGGATTTGGCAGTCCGCCGACGTCGGCATCTTCGTGCCCTGGGTTGACGACGTCGGCCATTTGTCACCGACGTCGGTCCTTTTTTTGAAACCGATGTCGGTGATATAGCCGACGTCGGTTGACTTCAACCTTTTATCCATCTTCCATATGACCTAAATCATGGCTCTAATCAAGTCAAGACCTTCTAGACCACGTCATTTTGGCCCCCTTGGGGAATTTTTAAATTACTTTTTGCATCTATCCATCGACCACCAGACATTGGAGATCATGCCCATCTCCTAAACCGCGACCACTTCCAAAGCGTTTGCCTTGGTTGTTTTTGCATATATGCTATTCCACAACTGGTTAGCAAATTTGTCCGCAGACTATATTTTTTGACCCTCACAAGTATAGGATCACACGCTAGTTGATCCGCACTACTTGTGACTTTTTCGTGTTTTCAGGAGCACTTCCTAAGCCTAGGATACTTGAAACACGATGACCATTTGGAGCTTCAGCCTCGATTGAATAACCCGATCAGCAGACGACTACATGCTGGGGCCCGGTTATTTCAATTTTGGCACTCCTCGACCCTTGACCTGCGACAATTGACCCGACCATCTCGTGCAGTGGCATGCGCGCAATCATGACTTTTGCTGCGTTTTCACTCACTCTTCACCCTTCTCATCCACTCTTTGTTAAATCAGCACTCGACATCAGGTTCCTTCCCTCGACTCCTGCTTTGAGGGGGAATACCTCATCCATACTTCGGGGCAATCCACATCATCCTTCACCTGGGGCAACCACTCCCTATTTTTGTCTTGCAGTTCGTCCAGAACAACCAACAAGACAAAAAGGGGCAAAGTAGACACTGAAAAAGTGTCTAACGCTTGGTCCTTTCTCCCTCCTAGTTCTCCTTGGTCCCTAACCCACCTAATTCTTATTAATTGGAAATAAACATCTATTTTTAATTAAATAAGGCCCCTTTAACCCCTCCCTCCTTTGACACCTCGCCTAGGACACCTCGCCTAGACACCTCACCTTAGACTAAGTCTTTCCCTATGACTCACTCAAGATCTCTCCCTAATTCTTCTAACCTCCTAACAAACCCCCGTGCGTATTTAGCACGACCCTCGGCATTCTCCAACGCATAAGAACACTTGGCAGATAAGAAACAGGCTTGGTGGCTTGATCTGTCCGTTCTAACACCACCGACGTCGGCCACCTATCGGCCGACGCCGGCGGAATCGCCGACGTCGGTTATACTTAACTGACTTCTCTTCCTCTTTCCGAAAAAAATCACAATCAAAATCAGAGGTTTTCGAATCTGGGGTAATCTAACAGGCGAATCTCTCTTCCGGCGAAACAAAAGCTCTGGTGCTCTTGCTTTCTGGTGTTTTTGCATCTTGTTTTCTTGCAGGAATCAGTATACTTGACAACTTATCTCAGGGACTGAGATCTTGTATCCAACGTTTTGTACCAGAACTGCATGCTATCTTCATCAACTATTCAACACAGCTAAGTATTTGTGCTGTCTTTATTTCTATATCATTTTATTTATATCAAATACTCTGTCTTTTGTCTATTCCAATATCCTTCACCAAAATCTTCTCTGTTCCTCCCGGAGACACTGAAAAGCTCTCTTTTCTGTCCATTTGCCTTTCTCCTCCTTTCGCCTCTGTCACTTACCCAGTTTATTCCCAGACAATATTCTCTATCCCTTAGACCTCAAACAGACCCTCACAGACCCCAGAGCCCCAGACAAGACCATAAACTGTCCTACAGAGCTGAAACCAACCTGTAACCAGCGCTTGACTATTGCCCTGACCGACGCCGGTAACTCCCCAATCGACGTCGGCAAATTTCTGACCGACGACGGCAATACCACCGACGTCGGCGACTGTGTTTACCAGATTACAGATTTTCAGGTACGCCTTTGTTTTTAGTCTTTCCTTTTTACATCTTTCATTATTTCTATTTTCTGTCTCTGTCTTAAACAGTGGATTGTCATCCTTGAAGAAGCCTTAGAGCTTCAAGGACCAAGCTTTTGCTTGGCAATCCACTCTCTTATCAACTAATATTCTTCGTGTTTTTAGTGTTTATCTCTTTCAGGTGTTATTCCTTCACAGCCAAAGAGGAGTATTCACAGCGTCTGGATTTACGGTGCGCAGTCTTTATCCAGGTACTTCACAAGCCTTGTCCATTACTTTCTTTAGTTTCTTCTTTCTCTTAAAACTGAAAAAGCAAAATTTTGAGTGGAAACAAGATGAGCGGATGCTGAAGTTGCTAGATTTACACAGTCACCGACGACAGCAAGGAGTCGACCAGTAGATACCAATGTCAGTCATGTATCGGCCAATGTCAGACATGTGCAGGCAAACAGGGACTGACGTCGGTCACCTGTGCATCCAGAAAGTCTATTTTTGTGGATGGAATAGATTATTTGCATGATTAGTTTAGCTATTAGTTGTAAGTCCACGTATCTATCTTTAGTAGTACTGTTTTAAGCCTTTGATTAGGAGGTGTATCTAATGGTTGAGAATGCATTGCTCATGATCCCTAATCTTATATAATAGGGATAGATCTTCATATCTTGTGTATGTGTAAGAAAGAACAATACAAGACATATTGTATATGTGTGTATCAATCCAGGTTGTTGGAATTGATTGTAAACTCTTAAGGGAAAGAGATCTGTACATCTGAGAGGTGTGAGAAGAAAGTGTGATTTTTCTTCATTGTGTTTCTTTCTGGAAGAGTTTAATACAAGTTTTTAGGGTGGTTTCTTGTATCTCTTATTCTTTGCTATTTCTGATTCTAGTTGCTTTCAATTCTGGTTTAATTTCGTGTTTAATTGCTTACATAAAAATAATCAAGTTTGTTGGTTGATCCCCAACAAGTGGTATCAAAGCTTAGGTTGACTAATAGGTGTTTCAGATCTGGTTAGTGTTTGTTGATTACAAGTCACTCACAGGGGTTTCTGTTTGAGTGGGAGAAGCAATGGCAGAAGAAAGTAAACTGAGAATGGAGAAGTTTAATGGCAAGAATTATCAATTATGGAGAATGCAGATAGAAGATTATCTGTATCAGAAAGATCTGTATTTACCATTGGGTGGGGTTGATAGAAAGCCCACAGATATGGAAGATGAAGAATGGGAAGTTCTTGATAGAAAGGCTCTTAGATCTATAAGATTGAGTCTGGGATCTTTTGTGATTTCTAACTTGTCACAAACAAAGACAACGATAGAGTTAATAGATACTTTAGCAAATTTATATGAAAAGCCCTCAGCTTCAAATAAGGTATATCTTATGAAGCAGTTATTTAATTTTCAAATGCAGGAAGGTGGATCTGTATCTAATCATCTTAATGATTTCCATGGAATTGTAAATCGATTAAATTCAGTCAAAATAGTTTTTGATGATGAAATTAAGGCTCTTTTAATATTATGTTCTTTACCTGAAAGTTGGCATAGTTTAGTAATGGTAGTTAGTAATACTGCATCTACTTCAAATATTTTAAAAGTAGATGATGTTGTTAGTGTAATCCTGAATGAAGAGACTCGCAGGAAAAGCACAAGGGGAATCATCAGGTAATGCTTTAAGTATTGAAAGCAGGGGAAGGCAAAGAGAGAAGAGCAAGTAAGGGAGATCAAGGTAAGTCAAAGATGAGCAATAGATCCAAATCCAGAAATGGAAAAAGAAAGATAACCTGATGGAATTGTGGAAAGAGAGGACATGCAAAGAAAGATTGCTGGTTGAAGGTTAATGAAGAGAATCAACATGAAGGTAATGAAGAAGCAAAAGTTGCAGGTATTGTTACACAAGATGCTCTTTCACTTTATTTGCATAATAAAATAGAATCTTGGGTTTTAGATTCTGGGGCCTCTTTCCATGCTACCCCAAATAGAGAATTTTTCAATGATTATGTCTGGGGATATTTTGGAAAAGTTTATTTAGGGGATGATGAGCCTTGTAAAATTTTTGGCAAAGGAAAAGTGTAGCTGAAATTGCAGAATGGAAACACATGGGTGTTGAAGGATGTCATGCATGTCCCAACCCTAAAGCAGAATCTGATTTCTATAGGAAAGTTGGGTGATGAGGGTTGCATAGTAACTCTCACAGCTAAATCTTGGAAGGTTACCAATGGAGCACTTGTATTAGTCAGAGGTAAGAGAGTATGTACTCTCTATTTATGTAATTGTATTACTGATTATTCTCCTTCTGTATTATCTACTTCAGATATGGATGCAAAGTTGTGGCACTGTAGGCTTGGCCACATGAGTGAGAAAGGAATGAAAATTCTTAAGTCAAAAGGTAAGCTTTCAGATTTAAAAAGCATAGATCTAGATTTCTATGAGCATTGTGTTTTTGGAAAACAGAAGAGAGTAAGATTTATCAAAATTGGGTCAACAAAGAGGAAGCACAAGTTGGAGCTTGTTCACATAGACGTGTAGGGACTAGCTCAAGTAGCTTCTATTGGAGGATCACAAAATTATGTTACTTTCATTGATGATGCTACAAGAAAGGTATGGGTCTATTGCATAAAGAAAAAATTTGATGTTTTTGACACTTTTAAGATTTGAAAAGCTATGATTGAGAATGAAACAGGTAGGAGATTGAAGTGCCTTAAATCTGACAATAGTGGTGAGTTCTACAGCTATAAGTTCAACTGGTATTGTGATATGAATGGAATACATAGGCAAAGGATGGTTCCAAGGACACCTTAGCAAAATGGAGTTGTTGAAAGGATGAACAGAACAATATTGGAGCATGCACAAAGTATGAGGTTGCATGCTAGTTTGCCCTTACAATTTTGGGCAGAAGCTGTAGATACTGTAGTTTACCTAATTAACAAAGGACCCTCTACAGCTCTAGATGGTGGAATTTTAGAAGAGGCTTGGATAGGTAAAAAGGTAGATCTTTCCTTTCTTAGAGTTTTTGGTTCTGAAGCTTTTGTGCACATTGATAAGGAAAATAGAAAGAAGCTGGATGCTAAGTCTATGAGGTGCACATTTATTGGTTATGGCTCTGGAGATTTCAGATTCCAGTTTTGGAATCTAGGAACTAACAAAATAATTAGGAGCCATGATGTTATTTTTAATAAAAAAGTGATGTATAGTGATCAGCTCAAGAAGCTAAAGAATTCTGAGCAGGGCCATGAAGATTTGGATGAGGTGACGATCCAAAATGAGCTCGTGAGAAAGAATAATCACAGACAGAAAAACACAGAGACCGACATCGGCAATGCAGGAACAGATGTTGATCAGACAGTGACCGATGTCAGTTAGGAAAGAACTGACGTCGGTCATGTGGAACTGACATCAGTTAGTTACAGGCCTGGAGGTGACCGAGGTCGGTCACTGTCAGAGAATTTGAGCAGACAGCAAGAAAAAAATGAGTCTCAGACACCCATCAGGAGGTCAAAAAGGGTAAGTAAACCTCCAATTAAATATTCCCCTTCATTATTCTATTTATTGCTTACTGATGGTGGAGAACCAGAGAGTTTTGATGAAGCAATATAGGTAGATTCCAAGAAACAGTGGGAGCTAGGCATGAATGAGGAAATTGATTCCTTGAAAGAGAACCAAACATGGGATTTGGTTGAGTTTCCAACGGGAAAGAACACACTGAAAAATAGATGGATCTACAGGTTGAAGGAAGGTGAGAATGGATAGATGAGATATAAGGCCAGGTTGGTAGTGAAAGGATTTACACAAAAACTAGGTATTGATTTTAGTGAAATTTTTTCTCCTGTAGTAAAAATGACTTCTATTTGGACTGTATTGTCTTTAGTTGCTATTGAGGATTTGCATCTTGAGCAGCTTGATGTTAAGACAGTGTTTCTTCATGGAGATTTGGATGAAGAAATATATATGGATCAGCCAAAAGGTTTTGAGGTCAAAGGTAAGGAGAAACTTATATGCAGATTGAAGAAAAGCTTGTATGGTCTCAAGCAAGCTATTAGACAATGGTATTTGAGATTTGACAGGTTTATGACTGAGCATGGCTACAGTAGATGTCAATCTGACCATTGTGTTTATTTTAAGAGATTGGATAATGGTAGATATATTATCCTATTGCTATATGTAAATGATATGCTTGTTGCAGGTTCAAACATGCAGGATATTTTTGAGCTTAAGGTGAAATTAGATCACACATTTGCCATGAAGGATTTGGGAGAAGCAAAGAAAATCCTTGGCATGAGTATTAAGAGAGACAGGAAAAATCACAGGTTGATTTTGTCTCAAGAGGATTATGTGAACAAGGTGTTGGAGAGGTTCAATATGCAAGATGCAAAACCAGTGAGTACACCTATGGCTGGACACTTCAAGTTGAGCAAAGAACAGTTTCCTAATTCACATGATGAGGTAGAGTACATGAGTAGAGTTCCATATGCTTCCACAGTTGGGAGCTTAATGTATGCAATGGTATGTACTAGACCGGATATTGCCTAAGCAGTGGGAGTTGTCAGTAAATATATGGCCAATCTAGAGAAGGAGTACTGGAAAGCAGTCCAGTGGATTCTCAGATATCTGAAAGGGACCAGCAATAGGCATTTGTGCTATGGTGGGTCAAATACTTCTCTACATGGTTATGTAGATTCAGATATGGCAGGTGATTTGGATGGTAGGAGGAGCACCACAAGATATGTTTTCACTATTGGTGGAATGACGGTTAGCTAGATTTCAAAGTTGCAGAAGGTTGTTGCCTTGTCTACTACAGAGGCAGAATACATTGCAGTCATAGAGGCTAGCAAAGAGATGATATGGATGACACGGTTCATGGAAGAGCTAGGAAAAGAGCAAGAGAGTTGCAGATTATACAGTGATATCAAAGTGCAATTCATTTGGCTAAGAATTCAGCCTTTCATTCAAGAACCAAACATATACAGCTTAGGTACCACTTCATAAAATAGGTATTGGAGGATGGTGAGTTGAAGCTGGAGAAGATCCATACAGATAAGAACCCTACTGATATGTTAACAAAGTCGATAACAAAGGAGAAGTTGAATCTTCATTCAACTTTTGTTGGTCTTCAAGATTGAGTTTGAAGATGGAGAAGCTAGAAGATGTTATTGTAAAGGTACTAGTGCAATTGTTTATCTCCAAGTGGGAGATTGTTAAGGTGTGGAGCTAAAAGCTTCACTAGATGAGCAGATGCTAAAGTTGCTAGATTTACACAGTCACCGATGATGGCAAGGAGTTGACCAGTAGCTGTTGACATTGGTCATGTATCAGTCGACGTCGGTCATGTGCAGGCAAACAGGGACTGACGTCGGTCACTTGTGCGTCAAAAAAGTCTATTTTCATGGATGGAATAGATTGTTTGCATGATTAGTTTAGATGTTAGTTGTAAGTCCACGTATCTATCTTTAGTAGGACTATTTTAAGCCTTTGATTAGGAGGTGTATCTAATGGTTGAGAATGCATTGCTCATGATCCCTAATCTTATATAATAGGGATAGATCTTCATAGCTTGTGTATGTGTAAGAAAAAATAGTACAAGACATATTGTATATGTGTGTATCAATCCAGGTTGTTAGAATTGATTTCAAACTCTTGAGGGAAAGAGATATGTACATCTGAGAGGTGTGAGAAGAAAGTGTGATTTTTCTTCATTGTATTTCCTTCTAGAAGAGTTTAATACAAGTTTTCAGGGTGGTTTCTTGTATCTCTTATTCTTTGCTATTTTTGATTCTAGTTGCTTTCAATTTTGGTTTAATTCCATGTTTAATTGCTTACATAAAAGTAATCAAGTTTGTTGGTTGATCCCCAACAGGGGTTGCGATGTTTTATTTTTACCATGTGAGAGTATTTAAAAGTTTTTTAGATGAGATGTTAGTTCTCTACTTTTCACTGGTGACTTTTAGAGTCATACTTACCAATCTACTTTATCTAATTCGATGAATTTGACCATGTGGAGTGGTGACCCATGGATTTGTATTAGTTATGGATAAATATTTATAAGTTGATTATAATTGTTATGTATTATATACCATTAATTTGATTCATATTATTCACTTTTTGCTTAAAGCATGTTGTTTTGAAGAGATATTTATGTACTTTCATTGGGAGCAAGTAGGGTATAGGATGTGTGAAACATTTTTTTAGTCTAAAAGGGTTGAGATAAACTTTTAACTTGTTATGTACTAGCTGAATGAGTAGGGAGACTTTATCTCACTTGTTATTTTTTTTAGGTTATAAGACAGTGTGATCCTTGACCTTTGTATGTTCTCTTAACTATGAATATAAAAAAATATGTTAAGCTATGAAATATGATATTAGTTATGTTTGGTTAATGGTAACTTAATACAATTATAGAATGATTGTATGATTTTTATTATATGTATGTTGGTACAAATAGAATTATTTAGCATATATTATTGACTTCTATGATATGTTAGTAAGGAATTATGATTCATTGAATCTTGTGTATATTTTGAAGATCATTAGGCCGTGAAGACCTAAGGAAAGAGTGATGAATTAAGAACGTGAGTACTAAGATATGGGAGTGGACCCTATTTAGTCTCAAATTAACTTGGTAGTTATTGAGTTTGGATTTGATAAGGAGAGCTTGTTGAATCCAAGATTTGATAGATGAACTTGTCAAATTTGGTCGTATGGCCATACAGATGTATACTATAGAATGTTTATTACTTAATTTTGTATACATTAGAATTATAATATTCCTAGTTCCTATTCATCATCATACTTGTTAAGAGCTATCTGGAGTAGGGATAGTATTGACATGTTATACTTATTTAAAAAATAGGTGGATTAGTGATGGTATTAACTTATTCACATCAATTTTTCTAGATTCCTTAAATGTTTTTCTCTAGAATGAGATAAATACTCTCTAGGATAGAGAGATGCATAGAAAAACTAGGAGGCTTTATGGAACTCTCACTATCCATTTATTTTGGATTTTATGATGTTTTCATGTGCTTATGGATGAAGATTAAATTTGGAAAGTCAAAAAAATTATAACCATGTTATGTGAGGCCCTTTGAGATATTTAATGTGGTCAGTCCTATAGTATATAGGTTTGTCTTATTGGTTATGGACCCTAGGGGGGTCATAACAGAACCATTCAGAGTAGGTGATACTCACAAACCTTGTTTGCATAATAGGGAGATGTCAAATAATAAGGTCTTCTGGGACCAATACTTTGAGAATAATACTATTTGGAAGGACTATGATGAATTCTATAAATTATTTTAATAGTTATTGTTTGATTAGATATTATTACACCATGTTATCTTTTTGTTGAACAATATTTTTAATTTAGAATTTATGTTTGAATAAGAGTCATCCAAGATGATGACTAGCTTTAAGGGAGAAGGATGTTACATTCCAATTCCTTTCTAGACAAACTTACTTAATTATCCATCGATATTTATAGTTGAAAATTTTTATTTGGTTATTTTTAACTAAGCTTTGAGATATCTTGTTATGGTACAGTAAGATATTGCTTATGTTACATGATTACATTACTATGAGTTATAGGTAGTGTATATATTTACATTACAAACATGTTGATTTTCTATTTTAGTTACATTCTATGATGTATGTATTTCATGATGTTACGATCTAACTATTTGCTTGTTATGAGGTTGATGCAGGAGAACTCATCCCTCAGAGCGTGATGGAGGGAGAATATCATCAGAGAGGGTAATGTAGATGGAGATATTAGAGAATGATAGAGAAATTAGTTAAAACTCTACACACACCACATTAATTAGCACATGTTAGATGCATAATAAATAATTAGCATAATGTGTTTTGATACTGTTTGCATTAGATAGTTATTTATATATGATTTACTAACATAGTTTAATGGTTTTATGGAACTCATTTACGCGATTTGTGTGTGTGATCATTAAATGATGTTAGAAACATGATTTGTATAGTTATAATAAATTTGGATTATTGATTTATGAATTTATCATAAAGTTGTTATGGCATTTGGAGATGCTAATAGATTTAGTGAATTTACTAAGTTTTATAATTAATGTTAAAATAAATTAAAAAAAATCAATTGAGAGAAAAAATCAAGAAAAATAAAAGTAAAAGATAGTTTTAAAACATGACATACTTAGAAAGAAGAATAAAAGAACATGATGGGTGAAATTTCTTAAACAAGAAGCCAAATTTAAAAACAAAAAGCAATACCCACTTTTTCATGTAATAGAATAAGAAAGAAGAATATATAAAGGTGGAAAAAAAGAGAGTAAGGTGTATCATATAGGAAGTAGGAACTATAGAATAGGGAGAACAAGACAGAGAAAGAGAGCAACATGGAAGTGGAAGAGATAAGAATCCAAATAGAATGATAACACAGGCAGGTCAGGTAGGTGATGCAATTGAATTCTTGTGGTGTTTAGTTTTGGTTGAAATATATTTGTATATATATATACTTATTTATGAATTGTATATAAGAATACATGAGAACTCGATATATACATACATGAAATAGAAAACAAATAGAGGTCAACCATATGTTAAGGGATACACAGACTTATGTGGTAGTTATAATGAATGACAAACTAGATATTACTAGATCTATATGTAAATCCACACCAATTTGATTATAATGATTCCCAAATAAGTTAAATTACATCAAACTATTATTATTTTTATTACATGTAACATTTTTGATGATAGTGTTAAATGTCAAGTATATTATATGAAATTGATTACATGTAACATCCTTATCATGTAACTTCAATGTAAAACATGGATAATTAGATATTAGTTTCCAAATATAATAATGTTAAGTCACTTTAAGTTATACTTTAATGTCAAATATTCAACATCATTACAAATTTAAATGGATTAGTTTGCTTAGCATGGAATCAATGATGATGCTATATTCTTAGCAAATAGCAAACTGTTATTATTTTTATTAGATGTGGATAAGTAACTATAGTTATTTTGTTAGCATTGCTATCCATATGCTTATCATTAAGTCATTATAATTGTTCATATACAAAACTAAGCATAATAACTGAAATAGTAGAAAGCTATATATATTAAAGTACCATCATGTAATCTATCTATTAATCTATTATAAAGTGTCAAATTGCTTTATGTATTGTGCACAAGGTAGACAAACTTATATCATGCCTAATTTTTAGATTTTGGGAAGGCTATGTTACAGATAAATAGGTTGATATATATGTATTCTTTTAACTAATCTTTACACATGAAAATCATGTAACTGTATTTATGGATACATCTCTTTTTAAGTGAAAGCCAGTAATCAGATATGTCTATGCCATTGTGGTATATAGACTTTATATTCTGAATGGAGGCTTGTATTATATTAATAGTAGGTAGATATCAATATCATATCTAGATTATAGTATTTAAATCAATTTATAATCTGTATAATCCTATTTGAAAAAAACCTATTGTAGAAACTATATTGCGTGGCATATTAGTAATTATTCTTTATGATTTAAAGAGACAAATCATGATAAATATTGGCTATATAATATTAATATATGTTTATAGTGCCATAGATTTAGAAATATGTGGCGATATGTGAATATTTATCATTCCCAAAAATAAACTTAGCACCTAAGATAACATCCCATATTGGTATTCAGATCCTTCAATCTTTAAAGGAATATTATATATATTGTAAGAACTAGTATAATTTATGTATTCAATCCATTAAAACACAGTGTGGTATATTCCTTGATTTGCATTAAATATAGTGCATAAAAGTGACATGTTATGCTTATTAGATATATATGTTAAGGATCTTATATGAGTTATTAATTATCCATAAATCCACGTTTAGAAGGATCAATCGCAATTATTAGATACAAGTTTTATATGTTAAAGACTTAGAATCTATATGATATATAATGACTTATATCTTATTATATAGTTTATCGAAATGAGTATGTTTTTTTATATTGATATTATGCAGTTATAATATATCAAAATCCTAAAATAGTTTGTAATAAGACATATGAAGCGTAAATATCTCAATGTAGTCTTTCATTATCTTGTGATAAACTTTATGATAAGCATGAGATTACTTATCATTTATAGCATGTGAAACAAAACTTGTGTTGTGGATATAATATTGTAATGAGCTATGTATTAATGAGTTAATTAATTATATGCTTAAACAAATATATAAATACATATATGCCTAGTTAGCATATACTTGTGCATTGGGATGTGTTCCTCTAATTATATTTTTATTGGTGGATTTAAACTATATTATAGATATATATGTAGTAGAATCTTTTTTATGTGTGCATACAACCCAACTAAAAGTATAGGAACATTACAATGGAATATTATATAATCTGTGTGAACTAAAACTTTCTTTAGTATAACTAGTTTTTTGAATAGAAGCTTATGTTTTCATTGATTTACATTACTTTATTATGATCGGTTATGATATTTAGTAGTTATGCTTAAGAACACTAGACTATGATAATATGGGTTATCATAGGGTGTAGTATATTTGAAAATCTATTTATGTAGGGATAAAAAATTATGGAGTATTAAATTTTTGAATCCTTTATCTTATAAATATCATCATTATATTTTATAAATAATAATGTATAATGAATGTTAAAATCATATGGAGTTCTTGACTTAAAAATATAATTCGCCATTGATATAGTATTTATATATCATTTATGTGCTTATATACATTACATATTATGTTGTATGATAATTCGTATATAGGAAATATAAATTTTTAAGGAATTAAGCAATCATATGAAAATATTACATATATAGGTGTATTGGGTCATATGCCTAAGCTTTTAACTAAATAGATGACTATATTAAGTCATAAGGTGTCTAAGGGACCAAAACTATAATTGAAAAGAAACAATACTATAAATAGAATTAAGTTATTTAAATGAAAGTTGATGGTATAACTTAGTTATGAGTTATTTGACTCTTTGAAAATAAAATGACTAATTGTTGATATATATATATATATATATATATATATATATATATATATATATTAAAAAATGATGAGCGATACATATTGTGAGTAGACCTAAAAGTACAAGTGTTTAGACATATATAGTAAATAATAGTTAATCATTATGTGTGTTTGTAAGTTATGTTTCTTTTGATTGCTAGTATTTAGTTTAAACATAAGATATATTTAGATTGGTATAATTTGATTTCCTAATACTTAAGATTATGAATATTTGATTCTTGAAATTATAAGATTGGTTTTTCATAATGTAGTAGTAGTGTACTCATATGTAATGAACTATGATATTATGGGATATCATAGAATGTTTTCATTTATAAATTATAGTCTAAATATATGTTATACATGTATAGTACAAACTATAATTAGTATGTCTAGATTCATTTATATGTTTGACAGACTAAATATATGCATGTTAGATATTTCTAAGAATAACACACATATATATATATATATATATATATATATATATATATATATATATATATATATATAATACTCATTTGGTGTAATCTGAATTTGTTTGTCTATTATTTTTATTATGAGATTCATTCATATGTTTGATAGAATAAATATATGTTGTTAGATTATCTTGTGCTTAACATGTTATATGATATGATTGATAATAGAATGTAGTATGTATGAATCTATTAATTATACTATGTTAACCACAACTCGTATTGGTGTGTTATTGAGTAAGTAGTGAGACAGACTTCATCAACTTACTAGTATCACAATGCCAGATGAAAGTAATGCGATCAAGTGGTGTGTATAAAATTGACTGATCCTTAGATCATTATTTATTATTAAAAATCTAGACCAGGTAATGTTTAGCGAGACATTGTCATTTCATGGGTATGATTTACATTTTTATTTGATATCTTGTAATATAATGAGTTTTTATGAACACCATAGGTTTAGACTTATAAATCACACACACACACACACACACACACACACACACACACACACACACACACACACACACACACACACACACACACTCAGTTGGTATAATCTAAACTTATTTGTCTATTATTTCTATTATAAGAAAGCTATTATTATGAGATTCATTCATATGTTTGATGGAATAAATGTATGTTGTTAGATTATCATGTACTTAGCATGTTATATGATATGATTGATAGTATAATGTAGTATGTATGATCTATTAGTTATATTATGTTAACCACATATTGCATTGATGTTATTAAGTAGTAAAATAGACTTCATAAACTTACTAGTATCACAATGTCAGATGAAAGTAATTTAATCAAGTGGTGTGTATGAAATTGACTGATCCTTAGATCATTATTTATTATTGAAAATTTAGATCAAGTAATGTTTAGTGAGACATTATCATTTCATGAGTATGATTTACATATTTGTTTGATATCTTGTAATAGAATAGTTTTCTATGATACATCACATGTTTAGTTTTATAAATCATACAACACATGGGTACTAGCTTATCTCTCAGGATTCTAGTGCCATCACTATCTACTCATCTATGAAGGGAAGGTTATTCTTTGATGAGATTAATGTAAGGAATTGTTGATTTGTGATTGGTGTGAAAAAGTGCTCAGATGATACTTTCTCTCCTCACAATAGTATTACTTTTGAGATGACACTTGAGATTTCTACAGATACTAGAGAGTCTGAGGAACTCATGCTTTGAGGAGCCATGTATCTTATATATACATTATATTATATGTATTATTTAAACATTATTAGGATGAGTTGTAATTACTTGTTTATTATACATTGATAGTAGTAGTTGTAGACATATATCAACCGTGGTTGGTTAATTGTAATTACTATTTAAATTTGTATTATGATGTATTTTTTGATGACAATAATGATCAATGATGTATGATGTAGTCTATTTCATTTACTGTTATCACACTTATAATATTATGTATGATCTTTGATTGGATTCTTATGGTGTAATATATTTATAATGTGTTTAATTTGAATAAAAAATACATATTTCTAGTTATATCCCAATGAGTTTGTTACATGTGGATAACTATCATGTAAAATAATTAATGCAAATAAATTATTAGTTGCACTATCATAAGTGATTCACAAGAATAAATCACTATTCAATCTCAACTAACATGTCCAATATATATATATATATATATATATATATATATATATATATATATATATATATATATATATAAGAAAAACTATACTCACACTTACAACCACTATTCCATACTAAAATGAAAATCTAAGTGAATCATAATCATAACACAAACAATATTTTCAAGAGAAAACTAAATAAATTAATAATTCTCTCATTAAATAACTTACTAATTATCTCATGGATAGGAAGGTACATTAAATATTCATAATGAAGATGGGGACACAAAAATAATCTATCAAGACCCTAACTACATACTTACTCTTGAATCACTTGTGGTTACACACACAAGGTTCAAACTACATAACTCAAGGACAAGATTAGAACTTATAACACTCTTGTTCAAAGTGTAAGGCATCCAAAGCATACTAAGTACCATCTAATTATATAACAAACAATATGCACAAGACTAATAATACATTAAGGTTAATTAAATTTCATAATTACAACATAATAGATCAAGACCTCTTTAAACCTCAAGGCTTACACAATAACCAATATGAAAAATGAAATACTAAGTAGAGTATACTAGATTAGAGCTACCATCATTAATAGTTTGATTTAAAAATAATCAATCTTATCCTATTGTTAACTGTATATGCATTAAGTTATTAGATTTATATTTACTTAGTGAACTAATATATAATCATTATAAGTATACATGAATATATATTAAAGTAGGTATTTACCATGCACAAACATAGATACATATAATTTTTTTCTCTATATAGTTAATTTGTACCAAGGAATAATAATAACTGACCAACATAAATATCTATTAATGAGTCACAAGAGTAATACAATCAAACATAAAATTTCATCATTTTATCATTATATTCACTTCAGGGATCAATGGTCCATGATGGCTAAATATTCCAACATAATAACAAATAAATAAGAATTAAATTCTCTCTAATAGGATGCTCCTATCCACCAATAGAATGAATCATATAACTAGAATTTAGTGATTCTCAACATAGTCCATATCTAAAAATATGTACATTCTCACTATGTTATTTCACTTATACACGAGTAAAATTTACAAAATGCATGTAGCGGAACACCAACACTCTAAAGTTTCCAATGTTTAACTATGCTCTGATACTAAAATGTAATGCCCAAATTTTCACCCAAATAAAACCCATAAACTAGCCAATGAGATGTAGAAGGATTGGTGAAGTGGTATTGTTTTGCCCAATCCCACCCAAGTTCGAATCTCAGAGGACATTTATAGGCTGATTTCGATCGTACTCTTGATGGTTTCAATGTGATCATATATTAATGGTTCTATAGTTCTCTCAGGGACTGGGCCCCTGGTTTGTGCCCTAGAACTAGTTATAGCTTTGATCAAAAGCTAAGCACCGATAAAAAAACCCATAAATTATTATTTTTCTTCTCTTGTGAAACACTAATTTCGCACAAGCAAACACTCTAACTATTTACATAACCACACTCAAGTGTGCCCTAATTACACACATATTATAAAATCACATATACAATTAAATGTAACTTTAAAAGTAATAAAAGACACTCAAGTATGGTACATGCAACATACACACCATCTATTTCGGAAACACAAAAAGAATAAAAGCATTCAACAAGCTAGATATGACTAAGATGTATCAACTACACCAAAATCAGTGTGAAAGACTACATTAAAAATGATACTCAAGGGATATCAGTGATGTAAAGACCTCTTTCAATCTTTTCTAAACCAACTTTTACACCTATAATGAATAATGAATGCATACAATATTCTCAATATACTCTGCCTTGTCAACTCTCACACAAGGTTCAATGTCATACTCTTCTTTGTTCTTATGCACTAAGCATCTTTGACTCCTTTTATTCTCTACCTTTGGGCCCTACAGACATCTCAAATTCACACTTATACCTCATTCATTTCATCCTATAACTCCCTTTGCTTTAATCACTTATTAGCCCTCACTAGACTATTTGCTTCTCAGCCCCCAACTCACTTATCTTCTTGATCTAGGTCTTGTATAGACAATAATTAACTTGGCTAGCCTCCATTAGGCTTAACAGACTTGGTTCAACATAATTTACACTCACAACCTTAAGGAGTTTTTGAATTCTATCTATGTATTGATCTCATTTTTTTCAATCCAAAAATTTGTTCACATATGGGAAACTACCTTTCTTGCATAACTACCTCTCTTGACAACTAACTCTCACATGAACATTACATTCCACATTCTTGATTTATGCCACCTTCCTCATGAAATATACATGGCACACCTTTATAGACTCATTTAGGGATTAATGATAACATCTGATTTCAAATTACATCACAAAACTCTTTATAAGACTAAGAATATGATTCAAATTTTCAAAATGATGTTTTGACAGGAAACTCTCCCAAGCCAAGAAAACCCAATACAAAGACACCTAAAGACTTTTAACACCCTCCTAAGATCCCTATTGGACTTCTAACATCAAACTAAACCTATAATGATCAAAAAAATACTTGAATATAGTGACTCACTTGATTCTCCTGCATCGATCAGGTATATCTTAAACTAATAAAACCAAAACTACAACTCATCTCAAATGGTATGAAAAGTGATCCATCAATGGCTTGTTGACATCTTGTTTCTGTCATTGCAATTGTAAGCACATTAAGATTACATAAAAAACCAAAATTTTAATTAGTCCAACTTCAAATACAATCACATACCACTTATAAGTACACTAATCAAGATTAACCATTAATGTCAAAATGGGATTATCCAATCGCGATGCATTCAAACTTGACTAGCTCACCTCACAATCAAGTTACAATTTTGTTAAATCACCTATCAAATGGTGATGGATAAAATACCCTACAAGGTGAAAAGTATTTCTAAAATTTATTCTAGACTTTATTAGATATATGATATTACTAAGAACCTACAAAAAAAATCAGCAATTTAAATGATAAAATAACTCGACGTTTAAAATGGGGTTTAACGCATAAAAATGTTCTGCTATATTTTTTTTCGAATAAATTAGTTTCAAAATTGATTCACTAAAAATAGTAAAAATATCTCAAATTATTAAATCAAAGTTTTTGTATTAATATAAAATTAAAAATAATCACCACCAACCACTAGTTTCACTTAAGGATTATTATAGCTATTTATGATAATTCAAATTTGAAATGATTTCACAGGTTGAAAAGAAATTAGTTGCAAAAAATCATCAAATACCTCTGAAGTTGGATCTACCAAAATGTATCAGAATGGGGTAAAAAATTATGGTTGTAGATCTTAATTTCTATGATATAATTCTAGAGCCTAAAACTTTTAATTTTAAAAAATCTTACATTCTTCTGTTAATTTAAGCCTATTTTTGGGGTGATTTTGTAGACAAAATCAAAATAAAAGAAATTTTTTGTATAAATTTAATTTGAAAAAGAGTTATTAAAAATAGTAAACAATCATGTTTTGGTTATTTCAAGTTACCTATGTTAATTTAAACATAAGAGGAAACACTATCAACCTTCATATCTGAGATACTATTACTCTAGCTTCTTTTGGTATGGGTTTTCTAAAGGAGGTCTGAAAGTTAAAACAAATTAGCAAGAGATTATTTTTGATAGTTACCCTTAGAAATGTTTCCAGTGAAGAACTAATGGGTGAAGTAGATTAATACAACTCATTGAACTAGATTTTATTAGGATAGAGGTAAGGGTTCCAAGCTTTCATTTATGCAAACCGATTAGTACATTTGTTTATTTGAATCAGATTCTAATTTTAAATAATTTTCAATTTAATAAGCATGATCTAATTATTATGTTTCCAGTAACAATAAAGTCATTACATGATTTAGTGCTCAAAGTAATTAATTATATAACATTTTGCATCGTTATTGTTACATTATTTATTCAGAGTGTTTGATAAATCTAGATGTATACGTCTATGATTTTTTTCAATTTTATTTGTGTTACATTTTTTTAAATTATAAAAGCATGTTTTACAAACAATAATTTATTTTTAAACCATGACTATATCAATTTAATTTTATTACTTGAATACTTAATTTTTCGGTTTACCAATCACCTATATTAGAACTATAGTTATAGGACTCTAAAGACCAATAATTCAGTTTAAATATTAAATAAAGATTTCATATAGTGTATCAAAATTTACAAGGGTTTTTAAGAATTATTCAATGTCAAAATAAGTTTAAAATAATTACAAAATTAATTTTTTGAAACATAAGAAGCTTGATTTTTATCATTACTCAAAATGAGAGTATTACAAGATTATACTAATACACTAATCAATCAGGACAACACGAGCACTATTTGCTATAATTTAGGTTATGACAACTTTCTCACAATTTCGAGATAAATTAATACCAAGCAATAAATTTCTTTACAAACATGTATAATAATAACAATATTTAATATCTTTAAGAGAATTGAACTAGTTCTCATTTTCCTGCATTATGACACAAACAACAAAGGGTCATTTAAAAATTTGAACAACTGACTTATTCTTCCTAAACATTTCATTTTTTCAAATTAATAGATAAATTAAATAAAGGTATAAACTAAAAAACATAACATATTGTGATAAATCACATACCAAGCAACAATGAAGGTTAATCTTATCAAGACAAAAACTATCTGATAGGTACCCAAGCTCATCAACAAACCAAGATAGATGATTACAATTTTAATACAATAACAACACAATATTCTAACATGAATGCTAAAAAATTGAATTACACTAACCCAAACACTATTACCATAGTAAAATAATTGTACAAACATTGAAAAAATATTAAATTTATGAGCTTTTTTCTAAGTGTGACCAAGAAAATAGATGGATTCTCTTCATTTGTTTCCATTCACAAATTTTTTTAATTACAAGGTAAAGAAGATGAATCACCACATACCTATTAACATGAGACTCAGTTTTAACATCATTCTCAAGGTTCTCTCAAGAGAATTAAGTCATCAAAACCTTAAACTAAGGTATTGTTACTAAAATTTATGTATTTATATAGTTGAGAATCAAAATAAAACTTTTAAATTCCTCAAGGTTAAATCCGTTCCCAACGGTAATAAACGAAAAATCAATCTCGATTCTTTACACAATGTGGATAGGTGTTTCAATTTAAGAATATAACCTCATATAGAATAAATATCTACCATTATATATATACATGCATGTTTTCACATCAAAAAAGATTTTACTACTTTAACTATACATTTATTATATACCTTTAAAGCTAAATCTTAACAATATTAATGAAGCAGAATTGATAATAGACCTATAAGTATAAGCTTTATGTGTGTCTCAAGATATATATATATATATATATATATATATATATACACATACATACTCAAAGAAACCCTATATATATATATATATATATAGGGTTTCTTAGAGGCCGATGACTAGTGGTTAGGCCTGCATGTCAAGGTTAGGGGTAGGTCAACTGGTCGTCCCCCTCTCCTCCCTATTATGGGAGGGGGCTGATACGGTTCAACCCTCCCCCCTCCCAAAGTCATTTAATTTTTATTTTTAAATAATTACAATTTTAGTATAGAAACCCTTATATATATACTCACAAAATACGAAACCCTAATACATTTTAACATACACACACAAATGTATATTTATATATTTTTTGTACATATATGTATGTGTGTGTGTGTGTGTGTGTGTGTGTGTGTGTGTGTGTACAAAAAAAATAAACACACACATAGATATATTAAAAAATGAATTCATTATATTCATTCTAAGAGGGCAAATGAGACAAATTAGGAGATTTTTAGTAGTTTAGGGTTTGTATTTTTATTTATTTTTGTTTTATTTTTTAATAATCAAACATCTAAAATTTTGAACAAAATCATGAGTAAAACACAATATTCAATCTGCTTATTATCTTGAAAAGACTTAGGGATTAATAGAAAAAGAAACCCCTTGCCTATTTTCTTTGAAACTCCTTGCTTCATTCTCTTTCTCCATTCCTTCCTCTTTCATCTCCATTATTCATTCTCCCTCTCCCTGATCTTCTCCCTTGGCCAAACCTCCAAAATATCTCCTCTTGTTGGATTATTTTTTTAATGATCCAAATGTTTTGTTAGTTTTGTTGTTCAGGTAATTTTTACTCGTTAGTTGGTTTCTCAACTATTGAGTGTGAAGCCATTTGGGGCTATCACATGACCATGGAGATATATTTTGGGGGTCTAGAGAGCTCCACAAATATGGGGAACACATTTTCCTCCACTTCACCTTTTATAAAAGCTTACTCTGCATGTGAGTGGAGTCTTCCATGTATTTCTAATTTCAATGTATTCCATGTTTTATAGAGTTAATTGTTAGATGCCTATTTTCCATGTTGACTTCTTTGATCTTAGGGAGCTAGTTTTTTATTGGAAAAGGGAATGACTTGCTTGTTTCAAAGAGTTAGTTATGATCACATGTCTTTGTAAAATGTGCTATTTGGAGGAAGCGAGATAAACACGATGAGTTACTCTTTAGGTGGGCTTATGGATGAGCTTGTTTAGGTGGAGGAGAGTTATCACATGGTGGATAATGCTTATCTTGGATAAGCATTGCACAATTCTCCTTGTTTGGTGTATTTTATTTCATTTTTTATATATAAAGGTGTGATGTGACCTTTAGAGGTTGATGTATTTTATTTGTAGGGGTGTGGATTTTGAGAGATAGAGTTAAAGTGTAGATATTTTTGAAAAGTGAAGGTGTTTATTTATAGGGTGTGGTATAGTTGCTTGTGAGATATAATATTGTGAAGGTGCAGATGAAAGTGCAACATAGCATATGTGCAACATTTTTTATAGGTTATATTCTATCTCTGTGAGAGGTTTTTGTAATCTTATTTTGTTTACAAATTTTATTGAGGACTTTCTTGGTGGATGTAACCCACATTGGGTGAACCATGGTAGATCTATGTTATAGTTTTATTGCTATTTTATTCTCTTCATTTATGCTTTCATTTAACTGTGATTCAAGATATTATTTTTGTGATGCATGTTAGTACATAATTATATATGATTTCACATTTAAAATCTAGTTATATAATTTTATGGTGATTTAAATTCTTTTAATTCCTAGCAACTAGTATCAGAGCCATTAGTTGTGTTTTGTTGAAGTGATAAATCACAGGAAAAGGTATTAGCTTGAGTGGGAGCTATGGGAGAAGAGATCAAATTCAGGGTTGAGAAGTTTGATAGTAAGAATTTTGGTTTGTGAAAAATGTAGATGGAGGATTACTTGTATCAAGAGTTTCACTCCCCTTAGACTAAGGGAAAACATAACAACCTATAAGTATGAGTGTTGTAGATTGATCATTGCTTGATAGGAAGGCATTGGGAGCCATACAGTTATGTCTTACATCTTCTATTGTATTTAACATTTTGGATAAGAAAATCACAAAAGATCTTATGGATAAACTTGGAAATTTGTATGAGAAACCCTCTCCTTCAAATAAAATGTTTCTTGTGAAAAGACTATTTAACATGAAAATATCTGAGAATGGTTCAATTGGTAATCATCTAAATGATTTTAATACGGTTGTAAGTATGATCACTTCTATTGAAATTTAGTTGGATGATGAAGTTATATCTTTGTTTATTTTGTGTTCTTTGCTTGATAGTTAGGATAGTTTGGTTATGGCTATGAGTAATGTAGTCTCTGCCAAGGGAAGCTTGAATTTTGAAGATATTGTAGGTGTGATTCTTAGTGAGGAAATGTGAAGGAAAAATACTAGTGAATCATATTCAAGTAATGCTTTGTCTGTTGATACTAGAGGGAGGTAAAAGGACAAGAGCAAAGGCAACCATGAAAATTCAAAGGGTATATCTAAATCTAGATCTAGATCCAAAATAATATGTTGGTATTATAAGAAGAGTGGACACTCAAAGAAGGATTGTTTGTCACTTTGGGATAATAATGCCAACAAGAACGAAATGAATGAGGTAAATATGATATGAGGTAAATCATGTCAGGATATCTTAATTATTTCTATGGATAGTTTTTCTACGTCTTGGGTATTAAATTTAGGGGCTTCTTTTCATGCCACACCACATAAACATTATTTTACTGATTATGTTTAAAATAATTTAAGACATGTTTATCTTGGTGATGATGAACCATGTGAGACAGTAGGGAATGGTTTTGTTTAGGTTAAAATATAGAATGGGAACACATGGCTACTTAAAAATGTCAGACATGTGCCTATATTGAGATAAAATTTAATTTTAGTGGGGAAGTTAGGTAGTGAAGGTTATTCGGTAATGTCTATTGTATATTCTTGAAAAGTTACCAAAAGTGCTCTTGTGATTTCTAGAGGTAAGAAAGTTGGTACTTTATATTTGACTAGTAGTGTTGATTCTTATGATTTAGTTATTACAGATGGAGATGCAACTATGTGGCATTATAAGCTCGATCATATGAGCCATAAGGTAATAAAGATATTAAAAGACAAGTTGTCTGGATTAAAAGACATAGATCTAGAATTGTATAAGAATTGTGTGTATGAAAAATAGAAGAAGGTTAATTTCCTAAAAATTGGATCCACAAAGAAAGAACACAAGTTAGAGTTGGTATATTCAGATGTATGGGGACTAGTTCAAGTATCTCCTATTGATGGATCTAATTATTATGTTACTTTTATTGATGATGCAACTAGGAATGTTTGGATTTATTGTGTTAAAAATAAATCTAATGTATTTGACACTTTTAATAAGTGGAAAGCCTTGGTTGAGAATGAAATAGGTTTCAAGTTGAAATGTCTCAGATCAAATAATGGAGGTGAGTATTGTAGTAATGCTTTATTTGATTATTGTTCTAACAATGGAATCTATAGGCAAAGGATGGTTTCAAAAAATCCACAATAGAATGGGGTATTTGAAAGGATGAGCATAACAATAATGGAATGTGTTAGGAGCATGAGGTTACATATAGGTTTGCCTTTACAATTTTGGGTAGAAGTAGTTAGTACGATAGTATATTTGATTAATAGAGGACCTTCTATGCCTTTTGATGAAGGAATTCTTGAACAAGCTTGGTATGGTAATAATGTTGATTATTATTTTCTTAGAGTCTTTGGATTGAGGTTTTTGCTCTCATTAAGAAAGAATATAGGGCCAAGTTAGAGGCAAAATCAGCAAAATATATATTTGTTGGTTATGGTGAGGATGACTTTGGTATCTATTTATGAAACATTAAAAATAAATAAATATTTCGATCTAGAGATGTAGTATTTAATGAAAAAGTCATGTATAAAGATCAATTGCAAGAATAAGAACATGAACAAAAAGAGTACATAGTATTGGATGATATTGTGGATGGCAAAGTATCTAATGATTTAGTTCAGGAACTTTCTACACAATGAACCAAATATCCTATTGTAAGAAGGTCTTCTAGGGCAAGAAAAGCACCTGAACATTTTTCTCCTTCTTTGAATTATTTATTACTCACTAAAAATTGAGAACCAAAGTGTTATGTGGAAACAATACAAGTAGATACCAGGATGAAATGGGAATAAGCCATGGATGAGGAGCATAGATATCTCATGGAGAACCAAACATAGGATTTGGTAATGCTACCCAAGGGTAAGAGTGCATTGCCAAACAAGTGGATCTTCAGAATAAAAGAAGAGGATGAAAGGGAAAAAAGGTGTAAGGCCAAGATGGTGGTTAAGGGGTTTGCACAAAAATTAGGTATTAATTTTGATGAGATTTTTTCTCTTGTTATAAAAATGACTTCTATTAAGACTCTTCTTGGTTTAGTTGTAGTTGAGGATTTGCACTTAGAATAGTTAGGGGTGAAAACTACTTTTCTTCATGGTGATTTGGATGAAGAGTTGTATATGAAGTAGCCATAGGGATATGAGGTCAAAGAGAAGGATAACTATGTGTGCAAACTAAATAAGAGCTTGTATGGCCTGAAATAAGCTCCACAACAATGGTATAATAAATTTGATTATTTTATGTTAGAACAAGAATATCAAATGTGTAATTCTGATCATTATTTGTACATCAAATATTTTGATGATGGTTCCTTTATTATTTTATGCTTGTATGTGGATGGCATGTTAGTTACAAGAAAGAACATGCATCATATTCATATGCTAAAAAAATAGCTTAGCGACTCCTTTTCTATGAAGGATTTGGGTATTGTAAAGTAAATCCTTGGTATGAGGATTACTCATGATAGGAAGGAGGGGAGGCTGATCTTCTCCCAATAAGAGTATGTAAATAAAGTCTTGGAAAGGTTTAACATGTTGGATGTTAAATCTATTGGTCCTTCTTTGGCAGGCCACTTTAGATTATCAAAGGAGTAATGTCCAAGATAGAAGCTAAAAAGCTTAAGATGTCCAAGGTACCTTACTCATCAACAATTAGTAAATTGATGTATGCTATAGTTTGTACTAAGTTGGATATTGCCCAAGCAGTGGGAGTTGTGAGCAGGTATATGAGTGATCCTGGTTATAAGCATTGGCAATTAGTGAAATGGATTCTTTGGTATTTGAGAAGAGCCATGGATTTTGCATTATATTATGGTGGATTAGATACCACTTTGCATGGTTATGTGGACTCATTATGATAGGAGATATTAATAACAAGAAAAGTATGATATGTTATATATTTACTGTTAGAGATGATTAGTTGGATTTCGAGGATACAAAAGGTTGTGGCTTGGTTAACCATAAAGGTAGAATATGTTACTTCCACAGAGGCTAGCAAGGAGATGATTTATTTATAGGAGTTGTTTGGAGAGTTAGGGCATGAGAAAGAAGTTGGGAGACTACACATTGATAGTCAGAGTGTTATTTATTTGGCAAAGAACTCCACTTTCTACTGAAGGATGAAATATATTTAGTTACATTATCACTTTAGCAGGATAACTTTGGAGAACTTGGTGAAGCTAGAGAAGATTCATACTAGCCAAAATATTATAGATATGATGACCAAGGTGGTCACATTAGACAATTTGAGACTGTGTTTAGATTTTTTTGGCTTTAGTGGTCATGGAGTAGTGATAGATTATGTTCAGGAGAAACGGTCTCCAAGTGGGAGATTGTTGAGTGTGGAGCCTTTTGGGTATATCACATGACCATGGGGATATATTTTTGGGGCTTAGAGAGCTCCACAAATGTAGGGAGAACATTTTCCCCCATTCCACATTTTTTGGAACCTTGCTCCACATGTGAGTGAAATATTCCTTATATTTTTAATTTCTATGTATTCCATGTTTTATGGAGTTAGTTGTTAGATGTATATTTTCCATGTTGACTTCCTTGATCTTAGGGATCTAGTTATTTATTGGAAAAGGTAATGACTTTCTTGTTTCAAGGAGTTGGTTGTGATCACATCTTTATAAAATGTGCCATTTGGAGGAGAAGAGATAAACATTATGAGTTCCTCCTTAGGTGGGCTTAAAAATGAGCTTGCTTAGGTGGAGGAGAGTTGTCACATGGTGGATAACATTTATTGTGGTTAAGCATTGCACAATTCTCCTTGTTTGGTGGATTTTCCTTCATTTGCTATATATACAGGTGTGATGTGACTTTTAGAGGTTGATGTGTTTTATTTTTAGGGGTGTGGCTTTTGAGAGACAGAGTCAAAGTGTAGATATTTTTGCAAAGTGAAAGTGTTTATTTATAGGGTGTGGTAGAGCAGTTTGTGAGATACAATATTATGAAGGTGTAGGTGAAAGAATAACATAACATATGTGCAATATTTTTTATAGGAGATATTCTATCTCGGTGAGATTTGTAATCTTGTTTTGTTTACAAATTTTATTAAGAAATTCTTTGGTGGATGTAGCCCACATTGGGTGAATTGCGATAGATTTGTGTTATGGTTTTATTGCTATTTTGTTCTCTCCATTTATGCTTTCATTTAACTGTGATTTGAGGAATTATTTTTGTGATACATGTCAGTGCATAATTAGATCTGATTTCATATTTAAAATTTAGTTATGTGATTTTATGGTTATTTAATCTAGTTTAAATTATTCTAATTCCTTACATACACACACACACACACACACACACACACACACACACACACACACACACACACACACACACACACACACACACACACACACATTAAAAAACAAATTCATTATATTCATTCTAAGAGGAAAAATGAGACAAATCAAGGGATTTTTAGCAGTCTAGGGTTTTTATTTTTATTTTTTATTATTATTTTTTTATAATAAAACATTTAGATTTTTGAACAAAATCATGACTAAAACACAATATTCAATTTGCTTATTATCTTGAAAAAACTCAGGGATTAACAGAAGAAGATACTCCTTGCCTATTTTATTTGAAACTCCTTGCTTCATTCTCCTTCTCCACTCCTTCCTCCTTCATTCTTCCTCTCCCTAATCTTCTCCCTTGGCCAAACCTCCAAAATGGCTCCTCTTGTTAAATTATTTTTTTAATGATCCAAATGTTTTGTTGTTTGGGTAGTTTTTACCCGTTACTTGGTTTCTCAACCAACTCATCTTTTTGTAAAGATTTTTAAAGCTTATTTGTACAAAAATAAATCATTTTTGAATTTTATCAAATATATTTATATTTATTCCTCCTAATCCTAGTTGTATCAGTGGTATCAGAGCCATGACATTGAGAAGTGAAAACTTGGAGGAGAAGGCTGAATTTGTTTTGGTAACATATTGACTTTGTATGGTAATCTATTGATTATGGTGCTTCATCTACTAGCATAGCAGTCCAAACAAGGTAGGTATCATATGACTAAAAGGAATGCATTTCTCTATCAGATCTAGTTCAATATCTATGGTATCTTGGATAGTGGTTACTGTTGGGGTTGTGAACTTAATTTTTTTGATTGAAATAACTTGGGTATTAAGTGTCGATTGCATGAGCTAGAAAAAAATAAAGGATATCGGTTAATAGATAACACTTGTAATGAAGCTCACACACATCATCTCTAGACAACTTCTTCCAACCTTGAGGACCCATATAATACACACAAAGACGTACGATCCTATGCTAGTCTAGTAAAAAAAAACAAGATTTGATCAGTGGTAAATCCAAAGTTAATAGATAGTTTTCAAAGTTTTTATTTCAATATTGCCCTTTCACACCATGAAAGGATGATGGTTCCATGCCATGAAAGAAAGATGGGTGAAGTGACATTCCATGCCAAAAAAGGAAAATGGTGAAGCAATTTTTTTTATATGTAAGAAAAGAAAGGATAAATTAAATTCACATTTGATTTTTCATGTAAAATATAAATATATTTTTTGTGAAAATCAGAAAAGTGAAGGTTATTGTTCATTTATAAAACTTGTTTGTAGATAGATTGGCAAGTTTACATTTGAAAAAAGAAGAAGTTATAATTCCTTTGGTGATAGGTTTTGATCAAAATATTTTTTGATCTTATTTTTAATGTAAAGGAGTTATAAGGTTATAATAAAAATTCAAAATATTGGAGAAATAAGGGTGTAAAAAGGAGTTATAAGGTGAAACTTTTTCACAAATCCCAGGAATCTTTTGTATTTGAAAACTATTTTTGAAGATAAAAGCAAAAATTCAAAATAGTATTTCCTTGTCTTGTTTTGACTTGATTCTTTAGCATCATGGCAAAAATTGTGAGTTTTATTTCTGAAAATGGTAAATTATCATGTAAAAATTACAAAGAATGGAGTAGGAACATGGAAAATACACTCATTTTTATGACCTATGGAAAATCACTGAGAAAGAAACCATATTACCAATTAAAGCTATAAATTTGAATGAATATAAAAAATGTGATAAACGTGCGCTCGCACTTTTGAAATCATCTTGCACTAAATATGTAATCATTCATATTGAGGTAGTTAAAACTAGTGCATGGAAAGCATTAAAATATTTATATGACAAACAACCTAGATATAAGAAGATTGACCTTTTTATGTAACTGTTGAACAATAAACTAGTAGATAATGAAGATGTCTCTAAATATCTTTCTCGTATGAAAACATTGAAACAAGAATATTGCACAACTGGTGGTAAAATTGATGATGATATGTTGATTCTCATCATATTGAATGGTCTTAATTTTGCATACACCAATTTTGTTTAAATGCTATATCTTAGTGATAAGCTTAACGATGCCACATTTGACTCTATTTATGATTTATTAGCTCAGCATGAGAGATAGTTCGCAAGGAAGAAGAGTACATCCATGGAGGAGGCCTACTATATTAAAAAAGGTAATCCATTATATGAGCATAATAGAAAACATTCTTCTAAGCACTCTAAGAGATAGATACACTTCCCATGACACACTTCTAGACATAAACATCATTCTAGACATAGGGATCATTCTAGTTCTCTAAAGCATAGATATCATTCTAGTTCTCTAAAGCATAGACATCACTCTAATTCTTAGAAACCTGAGCATCACCACAAAAATTCACATGGAAACAAGCACAAACATAGGCATTATTCTTCATGTGGTAATTCTTCCTCTAGTTATAGTGGATGTGAGAGAAGATGTTATAATTGTGGTGACATAGGACACCTCTCTACAGAGTGCCCTTCCAAAAGGATGTCCTCTCGACATTGAAAGAAGGTAGAAGCAAACATTGTTGGTCAATCTAGTCACTCTTATGGCTATTCTTATGCATATTCTTTGAATGGATGGGATGACTATGAATTTGTTTACTCTATAGTTGATGACTATATATTCTAAGATGATAACACACCCATCTTGTGTAAGTTGTTAGGCTCAAGATTAGGATTTGATATATTAGAATTTTTTGGCTTGTGTACTTTTCTTTTATAGATCTAGAGTTGATATGATTTTTGATGTGGATCATTTCAGTGGTTTGTACTTGGTTTATTTGTTGCATGACTTCTCACCTCTTGTCTGATAGGGGAGAAGATATTGCACATTGGTTTTTCAATCAGTCATCGATGGTTACAATACAAATCAATTTTTGAGTTGCTAGCATTGTTAATGGTAAGAAAAGGCCTATAGGAGATGTTGGCGATTGTTGGGCATCAGTTTGAGATGTGCCATACACAGTACTAAGGCAATCATTTGTTGGATAGATTCTACATGAGGATCGATGTAGTTGGATAGAGTGTGATCATATTCTACTTCAGTAGAGAGATGATCAGTGTGTTGATCAATTCAGGATACATAATGTACCAGTTTTAGTTGTAGCAAAGTCTACTAGGATGACTCATAATTCATTGATTCAATTTTTTCTATACCCATTTGGATCAAGGGGGAGTTTGTTGGATTATTTTTTTTAATGATCCAAATGTTTTGTTAGTTTTGCTATTGGGGTAGTTTTTACCCATTAATTAGTTTATCAACCAGCTCATCTTTTTGTAAAGCTTTTTAAAGCTTCTTTGTATAAAATTAAATAATTTTTTGAATTTTTCTGAATATATTTTTGTTTATTCCTCCTAATCCTAGTTGTATCACCTCTCCCATTAGGTTAACTTTTTAGTAGAAAAAGCCATCCTTATTTTATTATTTTCTTTTTGGAATTAGGATTTCCACTTTTATTTATTTTAATTTCTTAATAAAATTGTGAATAGTTTTATTTTTTATTTTGATTAGATTAATTATTACCTTGAAAAAATCAATTAATTGAATATATTAGATTTATTACAAAACCAATAATGTTATTTTAACTTTTATTAATATATAAATATGTATATTATTACATAAAATTAAGGGAATGGTAATATTTAAAACCAATTATTTATTTAATCCAAATTATGAATAAATATACACATTTATTTATTTAATCCACTTATCTACAAAATACCATTTTAATGTACATATATTTGTATAACTATATATTTATATAAAATCTTGTTTACATCTATTATTTAATATTACTTGAGCTCAGTCACAATAATAATAATGTTTTTATTTCCATATTAAAAGTAGATATTATTATAGACACCTAAATCTAGCCATTGATAACTTTCAATCAGGGTTTTAGCCAATTTCCATTTAAAACACACAAGTTGGCTTAAAAACACTAAAACATGCTAAATGATGTGAAACTGACATATTCAAGTGTCGATTTTAACTAAAGTATCGTTAAATGGGGAAATTAAATTTATGGGCTAGCTAACTTTGATCAGATTATTTTGAGTCAAAATGCCAATTTTACACCTGAGTGCTCTAGATTGCTCTTTCCTATCAAATCTTCTGCACAAGACATGTGACTTTGTTATTTGTTTTTGGTAACTTCCTAAATGGGAATATGGTTCTAACATATCTGACAATACATTCCAATTCTAATCTAGTCAAATTTTGGACCAATAAAAAAGCATTTTGATCAATTTGAGTAATTTGTGCACAAAGTGATTAATCATGCTTAAGAGATGATTAACCCAAATCAAGGCCTAATTAATAATTCCATGGAAACTTGTTGAATACTTATTTTTGAAAATGAATATGGAATATCTACATCATCAAGTGACCTCATTTCTTGGAAAGACATCCCTAGGGCATAAATGCCACAAATATCAAGATTCATGCCCTCCATGTCTCATCAATGCCTTCCATGATGCCCTTCATGCCTCTTAATTTTCCATTTTTCCAATGACATGATGAGGATAATTACAAACTTAATTATAAAAATTAAATTAATCTTCAACCACACATCTCAATCTTGAGATGGATGGTTGAGATTGATTATGGTCAAATCTAAAAATATATAAATAGTAGGCCTCACAACATCATTTCTAAGCTATTTTTGGTGCAAAGTTATTATGCTCAAATATCTTCAAAGCTTTTTTGATGTAAAATTATAATTCTAAATTGGTTCCAAAAGCTTCAAGCAATTAGTATTACCATGCCAAATTGATTTTAAACTAAGCCAAGCCACAAGCCAAAGGTGCCAAGGAGAGATGGTGGTAGCCAAGATTCCATTGTCAAGGACTTCATGAGTACAAGCTAAGCAAGCCACTACTACAAAGACATTTGGAGCATCCAAGAAAGGTGAAGGAATTCTTGTGTTTGATTCCTTACTTTTTAGTTGTGTTTATCATTTGATTTTGTTAACTAAGCTCTCCTTAGTGTCTAGGCTTAGAGATGTTATGATATTAGTGTGTTTCTTTCATTTTGTTTTCATTTTAGAAATAACACCATACTAACCATCCTCTCTTGAGTTAAATTCCTAGATCACATAATAGTACACCCAGTGGGACTAGATGCATCATACACATGAAGGACATCATTTTGCAACTCTAAAATATTTATTTGAGTCTTTAAAACTCTTACAAATTAATTTTCTAACTTTATTTTGTCATTTTTGTTTGCCATAGTTTTACATAGTAACCAACATCGGCAAGTAATACCGATATTGGTTACATATCTTAACCGATGTCAGTTAGCAAAACTGACATTGGTTAAATTTTGGTTAGCCAGAGTAACTGACGTCAGTCACTATGTTTTTCTAAAAACATATACCTGAGAGCTACTTTTCCAAAGTTTATTGTTTCAAACTCAAAAGATTTTCAAAGCTAAAGTATATGCTAACAATTTTGCTATAGGACCAAGCTTGATATTTGTTCAAAATATGTTTAAATCATCTTTGCATGCTTAAAAATTAATTAGGAACCTTATTTTTGGTGTTTAAAAAAGAATTTAGATGTTTTTTATGAATGTTTTCAAAGTTTGCAACTAAAACCAAGGGGTTAAATGAACACCACCAAATCTTTCTTTTTGGGCTTAAAATTGAACACACTTATCAATTTTTGTTTGCAATAATTGTTTAGTTATATTTTGTTTGGAAAATTAGGAATGTTGTGTGTATGCTCTTCCATTTGTCCCCTATAGGGAACCCTTGGAATCAAAAGCGCCATTCCTATTGCAAAAATCCTAATCTAAGGCTTAGAAAGAATGTCATCTAAAGCACTCCCTAAAAACTCATCAAAGTTTGGGTGACCTTAAAAATGACCCTAAAGTCTTTCTATTAGTCTTTTATTTTCATGCAAACTTGGCTTAAAAGGGGGACATCATTACCTTCTGTGAGTTATTTAGGTAATCTTTGACCCAGGGTTTCATCTCCCAACATTGACTTCACTTACTCCTTTAAAGTTGCACATGGGACATATCTGCATTTGGACATGGTACTTCACTGAGTGAATAACATGATGTAGTGGTTGTAAAAAAGACTAAATCTTTTTACAACTAGCCAATGCCACAGTCACCCAATTTATGTGCTTATCTTTTGTATTGTTTGACATGAAAGTCATTGTGAAATTGATTCTCCTAGAGACATTTGAAAGCTTGCTAGTTTAGTAAACCCCACATTGCTATACCCTTGCTATGTTTTAAATGATTATACTTAGTGTATTTTGGTCATTTTTGTGTGGTATGTTTTGAGACTAAAACTTGTTTGTTTGTTCATAAAGCCATGTCAAAACCAATCTATCTATATGTCACTCTTTTGTCTAAAGAGGTGTTATTCTGGCCATTTTACATCACACTTGTGCCTTGAAATTTTTGCAAAACTTGTTTTTATGTGTGTCATTTGAGTTGAAAAGGGTAGTGTTATGTTTCCCAAATCATGTCAAACCATTTGTGCCTTTGAGTCTTTTGGAACATAGAATTGATCACATCATTTGAGTATGCTTATGTCGTTAGGTTTTTTAAATTATTTCAAGACTAGTTTACCTTGTATCAAAAACCATTTGTTTCAAACCATGTCATGTATACCATTTAGACCTTTGTCTTATGCCATCATGCTATCCAATCTTGTATAGCTTGTTTAGTCAAAACCTAGTTTTCATCGTTGAGTTTTCAATTAGCCTTGTTAAGTTTGGATTCAAACATTGATTGATTTCTATTTAGTCCTTAATTCATGGGGCTAATACATAGATATTTCTCTTTTGGGTTACATAACTTCAATTAATTGATTACCCAAAATTGAATACTATTGATTCCATGTGCTAGGTCTATGTCAAAGTTGTTTTCAAACTTGTTAGATTAAATCAAATCACATCAACCTTTGTTTCAAGTCTAACTTTTGACATCATTTGACTAAAAGTACTAGCACATGCCTATTTGTTTGAGCCTAGATTTTGACTCCACATTTGGATAAAAGACCTAGCAACTCAACTTTTCCCTTTCCTAGTTTAGACCTTGTTTGGAACACTTTGACCTAGACCTTTGACATGCCAATTTTTATTCAGACACTTGACCTTTTTTTGCATATGACATTTGACATTAGAAATTTAATGTTAGGATATTTTATGCTGAGTCTTAGCACAAATCATTTTGGAGATACAAATCCACTTTTAGACCACATTGGAGATACAACTCCACCTTTTGACCGAGTTATACTAAGTTTGAACCATTTTCAGAGTTTGTAGAACTCTAAGTCTTTTTTTTTGAGATTTCATCATTTACATGGATATGTCTCACTACATTTATGGTGGAGTCACTTACAATCCAAATTATGATAGAATGGTCATACAAAATGACTTTTATGGCTTTTGTCAAGACCCCAATAATGCTAATATGGTTTATGAGACAAATTTCTATCCGCCTCATATTAATCATTCATGGGAAAAAAGTCATGAAGTAACTTATGATCCAACTTTAGACCTTGATTGGTATGAAGAGGCTTGTGAAGAGGACTTTGAAGACCCAAATATAGATAGTTTTATTTGGGATACGAATCCAAACCCTCTTTTCAATAATTAGTACATGGAACACAGTCAAGAACCAACTTATGAACCAACTCATGACTGGGATGATATGGTTTAAAGGGAAGACTTAGATGATTTGGCTTGTGTAAGTAATTAGGCTCCACCAAATCATACCATTTTTATTCCAAGACCGTAATATTGCACCATTCCCATACCAAGACCTCATCCTTTGGCTTGTGTGAGCAATCAAGCTCCACAATGCCCCTTCATCATTTTAAGACCTAGTCCTTTGGCTTGTATGGGAAACCAATCCCCATAATACCCTATCATTACCATCTCAAGACTTTGTCCTTTGGCTCATGTGGGTAATCAATCCCCACAACACCCGATTATTACCATCTCAGGACTTTGTCTTTTGGCTTGTGTGAGCAATCATGTTCCCCAAGGCCCTACTATTATCTAATCATAAGTCATTCCTCATCCAGTACCAATCTCATCCAAACCTCAACTGATATAATCCTTCAAAGACAAAGCTATATTCAAAACTGGTATTTCCAACTCATTGAAAACTAAGGCTAAGAAATCCAATCAATCTGAGATGTTTTTATTGAATCAATCATTTGTGATAAGTCAATCTATGATAAATTGCCTATTGATCCTATACCAATTATCAAGGAGTCTCACACTAATGAGCCAATATTTGTTGAGTCACTTCTTAATGATTATAACCACTTTTGGGCAAATCATTACCTTGACCATGTGCCTATTTTTCAAGAGCCTCTTATTGATAATCCAATCTCTAAGGAGTTGTCTCTTGACATTTTTTCCATCCTAGAGGAGTCTCACTTTGACAAACCAGTCTTTGTGGAGCCCATCATTCCATCACAAGCTATTACTTATCCAATACCAAATATTCAACAAGACATCATTGTAATAGAGTACCCATCATATGAATATTTAGAATTAGAGTTAGTTTTTATTCTTGAACCGACATCAGAGTTAGCATCAAAATTAGAATCAACATCAGTCTCAACATCAAATTTAGAGTCCCTTGAGTTAGAATCAGATTTAGAAGAAGAATATATTCATGATTATTACAACATTGGTTACACATGCCTTGAAAATTAATTTAAATACATTTATGATCCTTTTATAGTTTTTGAGGATGAGTACTTCAACATCAACATAAGTTCTCCTAGTATCTTCTATGAGGATTGTGCAGCCTCTACCCATTCCATTACCATTTCACAATCCATTAGCATCAACTAAAATAGACATATCATTGACAGTTGATCTCCCATAAGTGTCTATTGGGACCAATAGAATCACACTTTGTTGAACTACATCCATGGTGACATAGCAGTTGAAGAAGAGTAAGGAGGCCAAGATAACATTCATGTAATAAAAGAACACTATCTTAGTGAAACTTTTTTGAAAGTGCTAGAAGACAATCAAATTTAAAAGTCAACATTCCTTAGTGAAACTTTTTTAGAGGTGATACGGGATAATAAAGACAACTTCATTGGTGAAAACCTCATTAAGGCACCAATAGCTGAGCACAAAAGTTCTTCACTACTTGATGAAGACAAAACCAAAGATAAAATAAAAATAGCTTCTTATCTACAACCTAATCAGATGGTAGCTACTCTCAAGATCAAATAATAGAAAAATTTGGTGCTCTTATTGAGAGAAAAAGTCTTCGGCCTCACCACAACCAAAAGTATGTTGGATCTAGCATCAATAACATTACGTGTGATTGAAAGTTATGATCTTCATTTATTTCCCCACCATTTCACATTCCATTATCATCTACCATTCCATTACACAATCAAACCTACCATCCATTATTTTTCCTTATTTATCATCCATTATTTGTCCTTATTTACCATCCATAGAATACCTTATCTTGACACTTGAAGGAATCAAAATCAATGACCAATGGAGATCACAAAAGTATTCTCCACAACTAAATCTACAGGCCATTTATGATAGAGTAGTTATTTAGATGAGGTGTAGGATAGCAATGAATATGATAGAGTATTCTATTTCTATCATTTATTTATTAGGACGTGCATCTCCCCATCAACAAGAATAACATAATCAAAAACCACACCCAGGTCAAAAATATGTACCATACCATTTCATTGCCATGCCATTTGCCATATCATAGATCCTACCATTCAACCCATCACTTGGGGGCAACCCTCTTATCATTTTATCAAACCATCATTATCCTTAGTAAGAATATGCCATCTTATCATTCCATTCCTATCTAGACCAAAGCCTATTTTTATTCATCCTACCCAATCCTATTTTGATCTTGGTTCCTTTGGTTCTTCTCACACTTTTTGTGGGGGGATTCCAATCAAGTTTCAACAATCAATCCAATCTGTGTTTACATTGATAGTCTATGAAATTAGTGTGATAGTTGATCCATGAAGGTATCTTTTATTTTTCATCCTATATCATGTTTGTTTGTGTGAGCCTAATTATAACCATCTATGGGCAAATCAATGTCTCAATAGTCTTTCTACTAATTATAACCACCTATGAGAAAATTAGTATCATTGACCTATGTCGTTGTATCTTAGTTATAACCACCTATGGGAAAACTAGGGGCAACACTTGTTTATCATTCATTACCACATCACCTTGCCATCATTTTTTTCATTTGACTGGCCATTTGCTGGATTTGAGAACTTGTTGAGACCTAGTTAGTTTTTCCTCACCTTTTGTGTGGATGGAATTATTGTGACTTGAGGTCATTTCAAGACTATGTGGGTTATGTTCAATTCATGTTAAGGTCACTCAGTCCCCCTTTCCATATGCTCCCACTATTTTGTGAGCAACCTAAGCCAAACACTCTCACCATTTTGTGAGTAGGTATCTTGTCATTCTTGACCAAGTTAAGATACCTCAAAATGCCAAAAACATTTATAACATTTCAAAAATCAAAAAATATTTGTCTTGTCTAAGCCTAGTTAGTTATTCTTGGTCTGCCTTACTAGGGCATGGTCATTGCTAGGATGCTTTCTTTTGCTTTTATTTTCAGGCTTTCTGTTTGTTTGTTTATTTCAAGTTTTTTTTTCTATTTGTTTGTTTGTTTATTCACTTGCTTGTTTATTTGCCTTCAACACTGTTACGTCGACTCAGTCTATATGTGTTCATTGGATGATTCTTTGTGCACATTATTCTTTGAGTCCATCAATATTTATCCATTAACATTATCATCATGGTTTTTATCATTGGTGTATTATTTTTTGAGTGTTTATTAGATTGATAGTTAGTCCTTATGCATTTTTTGGCTAAGTCTTCATGATGTTCTATCATGAATCCTACCATCACATGCTACAACAAAAATTAGCTTCACGAAGGTCTATAATCAATGGAGATGTAGAAGTTTATCCTTGGCACCTTGGCAGATCCTCCCATCCCACCCTTGATTAAATTAACCCATTAGACATTCAAATTGTGTCATTGTTAATTAGGATGAGCATCTCCTCATTGGTAGGTATAACTAAATCATTCACACTGATCAATCTTATTATTCTATTTATCTCTTTCATCATTTTGTGCCCACTCATTTTTAATCTATATTCTAGGTTATATCCTTGAGTTATGCTTGCTAATCAGCCCTAACTAGGGAACCATCATCTTTAGCTAATTCAAGTATTCATAATGATTATAACCACCTATGGGCAACTCATTATTTTGAATTTTACTCTTGATTATAACCACATTTGGGAAAATCAACATCTTTTTTACATCAATGCATGCAAGCATTTTCTTATTTGGATTAATCTCAACCACAGATTAATTCCACCTTTTTTCTTATTTATTTTCAAGGTAGCATCCATCAACAAATATGATGGCCACTCCCTCGAGGGGGAATCATCATAGGCTTCCCAAACACCTTTTGGAGCTTTGTTCTTCAACCATCATCTTATTTTTGGCATAAATGCCATCTCTCATTATTTGAAAAGACATTGCTTTGCCTACAGTTTATAACATCTTCCCAAATAGGGGCAAACTGTAGACACCTAAATCTAGCCATTGATAACCTCCAATCAGGCTTTTGGCCAATTTTTACTAAAAACACAAAATTTGACTTAAAAATACTAAAACATGCTAAATGATGTGAAACTGACATATTCAAGTGCTGATTTTGGCTAAAGTATGATTAAAGGGGGCAATGCAATTCATAGGTGTTAGGTTATGGAGCTAAAAGCTTTAACTATGTAGACATGGAGGAGGTTTCTGAAGTTCTAGAGACACCAGTGTCGACAGTATAACCGACGTCGGTCATGATGAATGCAAAATGCAATTAGCATCAACAGGTAGTCAGTTGACGTCGGTTAGCACCAGTTAGATAGGGACCGATGTCGGTTGCCTGTGTATTCTAGAACTGTTTGTTGCATGAACAGTTAGTTTGTTGAACTGATTGTTTGCATGTAAAGGCTATTTCGAGTCTTGAGATGTGTGTCTATTATTAGTAAACTAAGAGTCTAAGTTATTGTTTAAGTCTAGGATCTATTTATAGACCCATTGGCATGTATTGTAATTATGAGCTAAAAGGGAAGGCAAGAAAAGGATTTCTTCCAGTTGTAGGATCTTGGTCAATAGGTGTGCAAGGCCACGTTTGAAGATCTACATGTGCAATTATGATCATTTGAGTTGCAGGTTGTTGCAAGCTTATGGGAGATCTACTTGAAGTACTTTGAGTACTTGTGTACTGGCAGGGTTATTACTGACTAGTTGGAGGTGAACACCAATTCTGTGTGTGAGTTGTGTGTTGGGACCGTTTTTGGTAGGAGAGTGAACTCTTGAAGAAAATTACTGAACACTTGAGGTGTGGGAAGCTTTTGAGAGGTGTGGAGAAGAAGTGGCATCTTCTTTATTGTATTTTCTTTTTGGATGAGTATTAATACAAGATAGTGTATTGTCTCTCATATTCTATGTCATTTGTGAATTCTAGTTACTTATTGCTTCTAGATAATTTTGCATGTTTAATTGCTTGTATTTGGTAATCATATTGTGCTCTTTCTGAGGAGCAAGATCCTAAAAAGTGGGATCAGAATAGGTGTGTTTTTCTTGGATTCTCCAACAATTGGTATCAGAGCTTTTGGTTGGGATACTAACAGGTTGTATCAGATCTGGTTAGTGTGTGTTGATTACAGGTTACTCATAGGGGTTTCTATTTGAGTGGGAGTATAGCAATGGCAGAAGAAAGTAAGCTACGAATGGAGAAGTTTAATGGCAAAAACTATCAATTATGGAGGATGCAGATTGAAGATTATCTATATCAAAAAGATTTGTACTTACTATTGGGTGGGGTTAATTGCAAGCCCCAGGATATGAAGGATGAAGAATGGGAGGTTCTTGATCGAAAGGCTCTGGGATCTATAAGGCTGAGTCTTGCATCGTCTGTGATTTCCAACTTATCACACGCTAAGACAATGGTAGAGTTGATGGAATCTTTGGCAAATTTATATGAAAAACCCTCAGCTTCGAATAAGGTATTTCTTATGAAGCAATTATTTAATTTGCAAATGTTAGAAGGTGGATTTGTACATAGTCATCTTAGTGATTTCCATGGTTTGGTAAATCAGTTAAATTCAGTTAATATTGTTTTTGATGATGAAATTAAGGCTCGCTTAATCTTATGCTCATTACCTAAAAGTTGGGAGAGTTTGGTAATGGCAGTTAGTAACACTGCGTCTGCTTCAAAAATCTTAAAAGAGGATGATGTTGTGAGTGTAATCTTGAATGAAGAGATTCACAGGAAAAGCACAGGTGAATCATCAAGGAATGCTTTGAGTGTTGAAAGTAGGGGAAGGCAAAGAGAGAAGATCGAGCATGGGAGATCAAGGTCCAAGATAGGCAGGAGATCCAAGTCCAGGTATGGCAAAATAACCTGCTAGAAATGTGGAAAACAAGGGCACTTAAAGAGAGATTGTTGGTTGGGTGAAGATCAGCATGAAGGACATGAAGAAGAAGTAGATGTTGCAAATTATGCTTCACAGGATGCTCTACTATGTTCCTTAGATAAAGTAGAATCTTGGGTTTTAGATTTTGGTGCCTCTTTTCATGCATCCCCAAATAGGGAATTTTTTCATGAGTATGTCTAGGGAGACTTTGGAGAAATTTATTTAGGGGATGGTAAGCCTTGTCAGATGGTTGGTAAAGGGAAAGTGAAGCTGAAATTGCAAACAGGTAACACATGGGTGTTGAAGGAGGTCATGCATGTCCCAGTTCTAGAGCAGAATTTGATTTTTGTAAGAAGTTTGGGTGATGAGGGTTGCACAGTAACTCTCACAATGGACTCTTGGAAGGTTACCAAGGGTTCACTTGTTGTAGCAAGAGGTAAGAAAGTAGGTACGCTTTATCTATCTACTTGTATTACTGATTCTCTTTTTGGGTTATCTACTTCAGCTGTAGATTCGAAGATGTGGTTTAATAGGCTTGGTCACATGAATAAAAAGGAGATGCATGTTCTTGAGTCAAAGGGTATGCTTTCGGATTTGAAAAGCATGAATCGAGATTTCTGTATGCAGAAGAAGAAGGTAACGTTTCTTGAGGAATCTGATGTTCATGACAAGAATAGGAAAGTCTTAGTTTTCAAGGAGAAGATGATGGATAGAGATCAGTGGAAGGGGCTGAAGAATTCTGAGTAGAGCAGGGTTGATTTAGACAAGGGTTTGATCCAAAAGGAGCTCGCGGGTAGAAGTCATTTCTCACAAGAAAAACACAAAGACCGATGTTGGCTAGAAAACTGACGTTGGCATCCAGACAGGGATAGATGTCGACTATGTGCAGCCCGATGTCGGTGACTTAGGGATAGATAAACATCAATGTCGGTTAGGGTGAACCGACATCGGTGACTTAGGGACAGATAAACATCAATGTCAGTCAAGGGGAACCGACATCGGTGATGAGGCAATCGTATGGAACTGACGTCGGTCGGGTGCAGACTGAGATGTGACTGGCATCGGTCATTGAGATGGATTTTGGGTAGACAACAAGCTGTTAAGGAGTCTCAAGCACCCATATGAAGGACTTAAAGGGTAAGTAAGCCTCAAATTCATCATTTCCCTTCTTTACACTACTTGTTGCTCACTGATGGTAAAGAACCAGGAAGTTGTTAAAGAAGTAGAGCAGGTAGATTCAGGAAACAGTGGGAGCTTGGCATGGATGAAGGATGTGATTCCTTGGAGAAAAACCAAATGGGAGTTTTTGGTGGAGTTGCCAGCTGGAAGGAAGCACTGAGAGACAAATGGATGTTCAGGATAAAGAAGAGCAGAAATAGACATGTGAGACGGAAGGCTAGGGTATATGGTCTTGTTTTAGCTGCAGAACAATGGAGGTTTGATCATTGTGTTTCTCTTTACCAGGTTGGATAATATTAGCTACATTATCTTGTTACTATATGATGTGCTTGTTGCAGGGTTAAATATACAGGGAGTTGCTGAACAAAAGGTAAAGCTAGTTCAGAGGTGTGTCATGAGGAATCTGGGAGCAACAAGATTCTTTGGCATGAGTGTGTTCTAGGGACATGGAAGGTCACAGGTTGACTTTGTCTTTAGATGATTGTGTGAGACTGGTTAGCACGTCGATGGTTGGATTTTTATGAACAGTGTCTTGATTCACATAATGAGGTTGAGTACATTTGTACTAAACCTGAGTTTTTTCAAGTAGTGGGAGTTGTCACAAGTTTGGAGCCAATCCAAGAAAGAAGCACTGGAGGGTAGTTCAATGGATTCTTAGAGGGACTAGCAACAGGTTGACATGCTATGCAGGGTCAAGTTCTTTTCTACATGGGTTTGTAGATGCGGATGTGGCAGGTGATTTGGATGACATGAGGTGCACCACAGGATTTGTGGTGGTTAGTATTCAAGAGTGATTTTGAAGAGGGATACAAAGCCAAGGGAACAAACTAGATGGTGTATAGGTATAGGTACAGTTGCAGCTATTTATCTCCAAGTAAGAGATTGTAGGTTGTAGAGCTAAAAGCTTCAACTATGCAAACATGGAGGAGGTTGTTGAAGTTCCAGAGACACCGGCATCGGCAATATAATCGACATCGGCCATGATGAATGCAAAATGCAACTGGCATCGGCAGGTAGTTGGCTGACGTCGGTCAGCACTAGTCAGACAGGGACTGACGTCGGTCGCTTGTGTGTTTTAGAACTGTTCATTGTACAAATAGTTAGTTTGTTGAACTGATTGTTTGCATGTAAAGGTTATTTTGAGTCTTGAGCTACATGTCTATTATTAGTAAACTAAGAGTCTAAGTTATTGTTTAAGTCTAGGATCTATTTATAGACCCATTGGCATGTGTTATAATTATGAGCTAAAAAGGAAGGCAAGAAAAGGATTTCTTCCAGTTGTAGGATCTTGGTCAACAGGTGTGCAAGGCCACATTTGAAGATATACATGTGCAAGTATGATTGTTTGAGTTGCAGGTTGTTGCAAGATTATGGGAGATCTACTTGAAGTACTTTGAGTACTTGTGTATTAACAGGGTTATTACTGACTAGTTGGAGGTGAACACCAATTTTGTGTGTGAGTTGTGTGTTGGGACCGTTTTTGGTAGAAGAGTGAACTCTTGAAGAAAATTACTGAACACTTGAGGTGTGGGAAGATTCTGAGAGGTGTGGAGAAGAAGTGGCATCTTTTTTATTGTATTTTCTTTCTGGATGAGTATTAATACAAGATAGTGTATTGTCTCTCATATTCTGTGTCATTTGTGAATTCTAGTTACTTATTACTTCTGGATAATTCCGCATGTTTAATTGCTTGTATTTGGTAATCATATTGTGCTCTTTCTGAGGAGCAAGATCCTAACAAGTGGGATCAAAACAGGTGTGTTGTTCTGGATTCCCCAACAATAGGCTAGCTAAATTTGATCAAATCATTTTGAGTCAAAATGCCAATTTTGTACCTGGGTACTCTAGATTGCTCTTTCCTATCAAATCTTCTGCACAAGACATGTGACTTTATTATTTGTTTTTGGTAACTTCCTAAATGGGAATATGGTTCTAACATATCTAATAATGCCTTCCAATTCTAATCTAGTCAAATTTTGGACCAATAACAAGGCATTCTGATCAATTTGAGTAATTTGTGCATAAAGTGATTAATCATGCTTAAGAGCTAATTAACCCAAATCAAGGCCTAATTAATAATTTCATGGAAACTTGTTGAATACTTATTTTTGGAAATGAATATGGAATATCTACATCATCAAGTGACCTCATTTTTTGGGAAGACATCCCTAGGCTATAAATACCACAAACATCAAGATTCATGCCTTCCATGTCTCATCAATGCCTTCCATGATGCCCTCCATGCCTCTTAATTTTGCCTTATTCTAATGATATGATGAGGATAATTACAAACTTAATTCTAAAAATTGAATTAATTCTCAATCACACATCTCAATCTTAAGATGGATGGTTGAGGTTGATTCTGATCAAATCTAAAAATCTATAAATAGGAGGCCTCACAACATCATTTCTAAGTTATTTTTGTTGCAAAGTTATTATTCTCAATTATCTTCAAATATTTTTTGATTTAAAGTTATAATGCCAAATTGGTTCCAAAAGCTTCAAGCAATTAGTATTACCATGCCAAATTGATTCCAAGCCAAGCCAAGCCAAAGGTGCCAAGGAGAGATGGAAGTATCCAAGCTTCCATTGTCAAGGACTTCATGAGCACAAGCTAAGAAAGCCACTACTACAAATACATTTGGAGCATCCAAGGAAGGTGAAGGAATTCTTATGTTTGGTTCTTTGCTTTTTAATTGTGGTTATCATTTACTTTTGTTAACTAAGTTATCCCTAGTGTCTGAGCTTAGAGATGTTATACTATTAGTGTGTTTCTTTCATTTTGTTTTCATTTTGGAACTAAAACCATACTAACCATCTTTGCTTGAGTCAAATTCCTAGATCACATTTATTATCGAACACCAATAAGGATATAATTCAAATGATCAGAACCAACTTATCATATCATGAATACTTGATGGGTTTACATAACGTGTTTGAATTAATAGAAATATGGTCCAATGGATAGACATGTCAAAAGTAATTGAATGACATAAGAAACCCCTAAAAGACATAAGTGATACAATAAGTGATAATACAAGTTATTGTTAGTATTAAACACACACAACCCAAGGCATTCTTACATGAGTCATGATGACCCTGATTCCAAGTCACCACAACAAGGTAACTGAAGTTAAGACTAACAATCACTCATAAGACATCTCATTCTCATGTTGTGCACATGAACACACTTGACACACAGATAATCTGAACAATGACACATTAATGAGAGAACATTGTAGATCTTGACAAGGGTATTACACTTTAACCTATTTATGATTACAGAATGTGATTTTGGTTTTAATTGGCCCTATCATCACAAATTGAGCCAATTGTTCAATTATGGTAATGAGTGATGCAATTTGGGTTAAATTGATCCTTATGAACCTAATTCTTACTTTTAAGGATGTTAATTGAGGTTAAATCAATTTATTTAGGGTTTAAAATTTAGGATTTAGGGTTTAAAATTTAGGATTTAGGGTTTAGGGTTTGATCATGAAAGCAATTGAGGATAATTTGAGTTTTTTGAATCTATTTGTGACCATAAAATGTGTTTTTGGGTTGGATTACCCCCCATGTCATCACACATTGAGATAATTATCCAATTGGGATAGTTAGTGGTATGATTTGGACCAAATTGAACCATATGAACCTAATCGTTATTCTAAATTCAATGGTAATTGGGGCTCAATGATAACACATGAATCAATTAGGTTGAATCTCATGCCCACACATGCAAATCCATAAGCATTTTATTAATAATGCAAATCAAATATAATATAAGGGTGCCTTTACTTCATTAACCTTTTTACATAAAAAACATTTATTTATAGGTTTTCACTTCATATCGGTAAAACCAACTAACCTACTAACCAAGTCATACAGGAATTTCACCTGAGAGGTAGATCAAAATATTAATTAACTCCAACATAAAATTACCCAAATAAAAGTTAATCTAATTTATTTATGGGGGTGTCTTTATAAAAGATGCATGCCCCATTTACAATTATTAAATTATTCTAACAAATCAAAATCCTAAGCTAAGTTAAGTCTTTGGATAAGTCCTAACAAACCCCCTTATGATCTAAAGTTAGGTCTTTGGACACATACAAGGAATTTTTATAAATTTTATCCTATCAAGGGGTTTTGTGAAAATATCAATTGTCTGATCAATAGTTGGGCAATATATTAGATCAAGAGCTTCCTTCACCGCCAACATTCGTAGATAATGATATTTGACATTCATATGTTTTATTTTGGCATGAAATACTGGATTCTTGGACATCTTGATTGCACTATGATTATCAATCTATAACTGTGTAGGAGCAATTTGAGAAACTTGAATATCTTCAAGAATATGTTGTAAGTAAAAAATTTATCTAGAAGCATCCCATGATTCAATGTAATATGATTTTGCTAATGAATTTACCACTGTATCTTGATTCTTACAACACCAAGCAATCATATCTAAACCCATATACATAGTGTATCTTATTGTGGACACTATGTCATCCACACATCTACCAAAATTTGCATCAAAATACCCAATAAGTTTGAATTTCTTGTTGCAGTGGTACTCAAGGCCATATGTTTTCATTCCCTAAAGGTAACAAAGTACTTATTTTGCTTTATGCCAATGAATTTATCTAGGCTCATGCATAAACCTAAACAAAATTCTAACTTAAAATGATATATCGAGCCTGGTAGTCATCAAATATATCAAACCTCCCACTAACTATCTATATTTGGTGCCATGAAAAAAAGAAATGCTATCATTCATAGATAATTTGAAGTTACTTTCTATGGGAGTGAGGGTAGGTTTACAATTACTCATGCCAAACCTATCTAACAACTTAGAAATATACTTAGTTTATGAAATGAAAATTTATGCTCTTTCTGAGTTACTTCTATGCCAAGATAATAGTGAAGAAGTCCAAGATCTATCATATCAAACCCATCTTATAATTCCTTCTTCATAGACTTGTTATGGTTTTCATCATTGCCTGTGATAAACAAGCCATTGACATGGAGAACAAGAATCATCAATTTCTTAACTTGCACTGAAAAATAGAGAGTATCATCAGATTCACTATGTTGAAAGCTAATTGTCTTCAAGTATGAATCCATTTTATCATACCAATCCTTGGGTGCCTATTTGAGCACATACAAAGCTTTTATCAATTTACACACTTTGTTTTTGTACCCACTTTCTCAAAACCTTGAGGTTGTTTCATATATACTTCTTCCTGTAAATCACCATTCAAAAAAACACTTTTAACATCCATCTAATGTACTTTCCAACCATTTTATGTATCTAAGGTAAGTACCATATGAATAGTGTGCCATTTGGTATTTGGTGAAAATGTTTCCTCATAGTCAATACCTTCTTGTTGTGCTTTTATTTTTACAACAAGTCTTGCCTTATTTTTATTAATGGAGACATCCAGTTTATACTTAGTCGTATAAACCCATTTGCATCTTATGGGTTGAATATGTGGAAGAGGATAAACCAAACACCAAGTATTATTGTTAAGTATGGAATCATACTCAATTTGCATCACATGTTACCAAACATGTTCAGTAGATGCCTCCTCAAATGTAGATGGCTCAGTGGAAGAAGTAGTAACAACCATTGCATGGTTTACCTATTTACGAGAACTCATGGGACCAATGAAACTAGCTTCATCTACTTTAAAGTCAAAAAAAGTACTTTGAGCCCATTTTGGATACTTATTCAAATTAGTCAAATTAGGAACACCAAAGGTCTCATCATTTTCATCATTCGAAGGAAGACTTAGAGAATTTTCAACATTTTCTAAATCATCAACCTATGAACTAGTAGATAAAGGATAAGAAAGTGAGGGATATTAGTCTCATACCATAACCTCAGATAATTGCCCTCATTATTTAATCCTTTATCATGTTTTACAATTTTCCTCTCTAACTGGTCAAATTGAGAGTCAATCTCTGCAGTGTTCATAGTACCAAATTCATCAAATACTACATCCTGACTCACTATGAATTTGCATGTATCTCTTGCAAGCATATGATATCCCTTTTTATTTTTTAAATATCCAAGAAAGATGCATTTTTGAATTTTTAGTTCTAACTTAGTTCTATGTTCAGTGGGAACTAAAGCAAAAAAAAAGGCATCCAAAAACTTTCAAGTGTTTAACTTTTGGTTTAAACCCATAACAAGCCTCATATGGAGTTTGTCCCAAAAGTGATACTATGGGGGACTTGTTTCTCAAATACACTGTAGTACTAATGGATTCTACCCAAAACTTATCATTGAGCTATTTATAGTACAACATAGCTCATGTTTTGCCCCCTAAGGTTCTATTCATTCATTCAGATACTCCATTCTTCTATGGAGTGTAAGCATTACTATATTGTCGATGAATGCCATATTCTCAACAATAATATAAAAAATCATTCAAAGTATACTCACCACCATTATCTGAATGAAGAGTGGCTAAGTGTGAACCTATTTATTTTTCAACTAAGTGTAACCAATCAATAAATTTAGTGAAAACTTTTGATTTGTTTTCATGAAAAACACCCCAAGCCATCCTAGAAAAATCATCAATAAACAACACAAAATATCTACACCCTCTAATGGATGATTTTTTCATGTCACATACATCATTATGAACTAACTACAAACATCTGTTAGATCTCCATGAATAATTCTTAGGGAATTTTTCCCAATTTTGTTTTCCCAAAACACATGATTCACAAATAATACTATCTTTGCAAAAAGTGGGCAACCCACTCACCATACCATATCTCTGCAAGTCCACTAAAGAGTGAATATAAAAATGTCTATAGCAGAGATGTAATAATCACTATGTAGACTTACTACTTGTACCTATTTCAATAACTACTATAAGTTCCACTATGGGAGGAAGCACTTTACAATGCAATCTAACCAAATTTTCATCCTCATATCATGTATACATGGTTTTATAACAATCCTTCACTAAATTGATATGGATGATCCCATTTTCAAGCATAATTAGACAACCTTTATTTCTAATAGTTATCAAGGAAAGAATATGTTTCTTTAATGTGGGAACATACCAAACATTCTCTAAGTATTTTATATAACCATTAGGAAGAATCCGAATAGACCCAAGTCCTAGTGGATTATGCATAGAATTATCTGCCAAAGCAATTGGAGAGAGAGAATCTTCTTTGAAATTCTAAAAGAAGTCTCACCTAAATGTCATGTGTTTGGTTTCTTCTGTATCTAAAACCCATACATATGTGAGCTCATCTCTAGCCTCATATTTTATATAATCAATCTGCCCTAAAGTAGTGAACACAAATTCATGAGCAACATTGCTAGACTCATTATATTCATGGTCAACATATTGAGCGGAGTTGGACTTAGTTTTTTTGGCCTCTAAATTTTGTCAAAAGGAATCCTACACTACGAGGAAATGTGACCAAATTTCCCACATCTATGACACTGAATGTCTGATCTACCTCAACCTCTATAAGAGTTGTGACCATGTCCTCTATCACTTATCTCATTGGAATGAGAATGATTATATTTTTGTTGATTTGAATAAACTCTACCTCAGTTTTGATATCTATCTCCTTTATAACCTTGACCCCCTCTATAGTTGTTCCCTCTATTATTTTGATGACCAGAAGAAGATGAACTAGGCTTAGATTTTGAAATATGGGCTTCCTATATTTTCTTGGATTTCTTAGATATAGAGAGGTCATGTTGGATAAGCAACTCAGCCAATTTGTCAAAATTTATGCCTGCGATCTTGTCAAAGACATGCAACATTTATACAAAGTTCCTATAGGACCCAGGTAGTCCTTTTAATGCATCAATAACTATGAGATCATCTAGTTTTCCAAACCCAACCTTAGTGTACTTAGTAGAAATATTTTTTAACTTATACATATATTCTCCCATATCCCCATCTTCATCTAATGACAAAGTAAACAACTGCATATGAATGTCTATCTTCTTATGCTTAGGTTTTTTATCATACAAATTAGATAAGGTTTTCCATGCAGTGTAACTATAAGGAGAATTTTCAATATGTATGTAAGTATCATGAGTACAATAACAATTTATTAAATATATGGCCTTAGAATCACGTATATTAAATGCATCAAGTTTAGTTTGTTCTATAGTTATTCTGGGATTTTCATTCTTAACAATATCCTATAACTCATTAAAAACCAAAGTAGCTTCCATCAAATATTTCTAATCTGAATAATTAGAAATCGTTAATCTATCACCATATGAAATAAAATTCTAAATCTTTGGCATCTTGAATGAAATTTAATTGCAACAAGGAAAAGAAAGTGTGAAAAAATGCAAAATAAATGCAACAAGGTAAAGAAACACCACATTCACTGCACAAGACACTACTTCTATGGGGTTTTTCACTTAGCCTCCACATAGAGTAAAAAAGGATTTTTGATGGGTTTTGCACTTAACCACACCAAAAATTAAAAAATTACACCCTTATGTCTGTAAAATACAATCTTATTTCACCAAGATACACCCTTATGTCACCAAGATATACAATAACAAAATATAAAAACTTCACATACAAATTTTCAACAAGTATGCATGTTTTTACAGTCAAATATTCTTTTTACAACTTGAAAGACATATAAAAGATTCCAAAAAGGGAATATTCTTTTTCAAAAAAGCATATTCAAAAAGAAAATTCTTCCAAAAAAGAATATTTGAACCCTTAATGTCCTTGTTACAAAGCTCTATCCAAAATAAGTCCTTCCAAGTGCTCTATGAACATTTACAAGTTTATAAAGATAGGATTCTATATATAAACTTGATTTTTTAGTTCTATGATTAAAAAAATTACTTGGGCGAGTAAAATTGAAAAACCCCATGAAAAATTTGTCCAAGTTAAAAAAATCAATTTTTTTCAAGCTTTATGTAGGTCCCACCAAACCTCAAATTTTTCTCAAAACTATATCCAACTTTGCAAAATGAATTTTTTTAATTTTCTTGTAATATTCTAATGCTAGGCTAGAGCTTTCAATGCCATGGCTGATTTGGAGAAGTTTGAAAACCTTCTGACACTCCACTTGGGTCATACAAATCCTTATAAGATTGAATATTTAACTATTTAGTAGTGTTTGAGACTGACATGAGAAAATTTGGTTGCGTAAAACTCATTTTTTATGATGCAAGATGTTGGAAGGCCATACTTTTTTAATTTTTGGGTTGTACTACTGCAATTTATAGCTTGAAAGACTTATGGAATGCTTTGAGAATTGATAGATGGTCTTCAAAAACTCAAGGATAAATTAAATACTGAGAAAATGGATTTTAAATCAAATGGAAGCCATTTCATCCAGGTAATAGGACTATCTAGAAGAAAAATTCCATACTATTGCAAATTTAGACTTGAAAAAAACTCACAGAAGCTTTTTGGAATGGAAAATGGATCTTCAAGAACTCAAAAATGGATCACAAACTGAGAAAATTGATTGAAAGATATTTGAAACTATTTCACATACTCACAAAGGATTTCTCAAATTCAAAAAATCCATATAAATGTCTTTTGGACAAATTTTAGAGTTTTAAAAACAAGTCTAAATCATTTTAAAGCTTCAAAATTCAATCTGGAATGCTTAACAAAGAGTTTGAAAGCAATATCAGGGAGCATGAAAGGCTTGACCAATTATATGGCCATATAAGACCAATATACATGATTATTTCTTTTAACTTGACATTAATCAATACAGAAACATTTGAAAAATTAAATAATTTAATAGTTTTTCAAACTTTTTGACATTAGACCAAACAAGGTTTATTTGATAGGGCATACCTTATACTATCTAGAATTTGATTTCACACAAGGCTTTCAATTCCACATGAATTAACATTTCACCTTGCCTTCTCCCAAATTCACCAAGCTCCTCGTATTCACTATGCTTTCCAAAACCATGCTTTAATACCACTGATGACACATGAACCAATTATTTGAATCTTGTGCCCACATAGGCAGGTCCATAAACATTTTATTAATAATGTAAATCAAATACAATATAAGGGTGCCTTTACTCTATTAACCCTTTTACATGAAAAAACATTTATTTATAGGTTTTCACCTTATAATGGCAAAACCAACCTACTAACCAACTCTTATAATAATTTCACTTGAGAGGTAGTTCAAAATATTAATTAACTCAAACATAAAACTACCCAAATAAAAGTTAATCTAATTTGTTTATGGGGGTGTCTTTATAAAAGATGCATGCCCCATTTACAATTATTAAATTATTCTAACACATCAAAATCCTAAGCTAAGTTAAGACTTTGGATAAGTCCTAATACTCAAATGATTGGTTTAAGATTTTAAAAGTTTATGATTTAGGGTTTAAGATTTCTATATGGATTAGGGTTTATGGATTAGGATTTAAGGTTTAATATTTAGGGTTTAAGGTTTAGGGTTTAGGGCTTAGGGTTTACAATTTAGGGTTTAGAGTTTATAGTTTAAGGATTAGGGTCTAAATGCAAATCTAAATAAGGATGATTTGAGTTGCTTGAACCTATTTGTGAGCACAAAATATGTTTTTAGGCTTTATTATCCCCTATATCATCATAGATTTAGTAAATTAGTTAACTAGGGTAATTAATGGTGTGATTTAGGATAAATTTATTCATGTGAACTTAATTCTTAGTTTAAATGATGGTAATTAGGGCTCAAATGATTGGTTTCAAGTTTTAAGAGTTTACCATTTATGGTTTAGGGTTTATAGGGATTATGGTTAAGGTATTAGGGTTTAAGGTTTAGGATCCATATAGTATAGGTTTTAAGGTATAGAGCTTAGAGATTAGTGTTTACAATTTATGGTATAGGGCTTATGGTTTAGGGCTTAAGGTTTAAGGTTTAGGGTATAGGGTGTTATAGGGTTTAAGATCCAACTAAGAAGGAAGTTGAGGGTATTTTGTGTTGTTTGAACCTATTTATGAGCATATAATGTGTTTTTAGGTTTGATTGGCCCTAGATGTCATCACAGATGGAGTGAACTAGTCAATTAGGATAGTTAGTGGTGCGATTTGGGATAAATTTGTCCCTATTAACCTAATTATTAGTTTAAATAATGGTAATTGGGGCTCAAATGATCTGTCTAGAGTTTTAATTGAGTTTATAATTTATGATTTAGGGATTTTAGGTCTTTGCATTTAGGGATTAAGGATTAAGTAACTTAGTGTATCTAAGGTATAGGGTTTAGGGTTTAGGGCTTAAGGCTTAGGGTTTACAATTTAGGGTATAGTGTATAGGGCTTATGGTTTAAGGTTTATGATATAGAGTGTAGGGTTTAGGGTCCAACTTCGAAGGCAATCAAGGATAATTTGAGTTGTTTGAACCTATTTATGAGCACAAATTGTGTTTTTAGGTTCCATTAGCCCCCATATCATCACATTTCAAGTGAACTAGTAAATTGGGGCAATTAGTAGTGTGATTGGGCCAAATTTATCAATATAAACCTAATTCTTAATCTAAATGATGGTACTTATGCTCAAATTATTGGTTTAGGGTTTAAAATTTAACAATTTGTAGTTTATGGTTTCTAGGTATTCGGGTTTAGGGAATAGGGTTTAGGTCTTAGGGTTTACAATTTAGGGTATATGGTTTAGGGTCTAGTCGTGAAGGCAATTGAGGATAATTTGAGTTGCTTGAACCTATTTTTGAGCACAAATTATGTTTTTGGGTTCCATTAGCCCCCATGTCATCAAAGATCGAGCAAATTAATTAATTGGGGTAGTTAGTGGTGTGATTTATGCCAAATGTATCCGTATGAACATAATTCTTAGTCTAAATGATGGTAATTAGAGCTCAAATGATTGGTTTAGGGTTTTAATTGAGTTTACAATTTATGTTTTAGGGGCTTTATGGATTTAGGTTTAGGGATTAAGGAACTTAGTATATATAGGGTATAGGGTTTAAGATTTAGGGTTTAAAATTTATGGTGTATGGTTTAGGGCTTATGATTTAAGGTTTATGGTATAGGATGTAGGGTTTAGGGTCCAACCACAAAGGCAATTGAGGATCATTTGAGTTGTTTTAACCTATTTATAAGCACAGATTGTGTTTTTAGGTTCCATTAGCCTCCATGTCATCATAGATCAAGTGAATTAGTTAATTAGAATAGTTAGTGGTACGATTTGGGCCAAATTTATTCTTATGAACCTAAATTTTTATTTAAATGATAGGAATTAGGGATAAAATTATTGGTTTAGGGTTTTAATTGAGTTTAAGATTTAGGGTTTAGGGTTTCTTTGGATTTAAGTTTAGGGATTAGGGATTAAGGAAATTAGTGTATCTAAGGTATAGGGTTTAACATTTAGGGTATAGGGTATAGGGTTTAGGGATTAGGGATTAGGGTTTAAGGTTTACAATAGAGTTTTTAGCATTTAGGGTTTAACCATGAAGTAAATGGAGGATAATTTGAGTTGCTTGAAACTATTTGTGAGCACAAATTATGTTTTTGGGTTCTATTAGCCCCCATGTCATCACATATCAAATAAATTAGTCAATTAGGGTAGCTAGTGTTATGATTTGGGCCAAATTTATCCTTATACACCTAATTATTAGTTTAATGATAGTAATTGAGGATCAAATGATTGGTTTAGGGTTTTAAGAGTTTATGATTTATGGTTTAGGGTTTTTATGGCTTTAGGTTTAGGTTTTAGGGCTTAAGGTTTATAATTTAGGTTTAGGGTTTATGGTTTAGGGATAAGGGTTTAAGGGTTAAGGCATCAGGTGTAGGGTGTAATGTTAAGGTTTTAGGTTTAGGGTTGTTTTTACATAGACCTAATATTTCTTATGCACTAATACTACATACACAATTCTGATATAACTAGAAAAACAAAAAAACATGTACGATTAATGCCATTTTTTTACATCAAGGGTTTTGTCCCTTGTTTATTATGATATGTTTCATCCTAAACATGCTACATGTCTATTTTTTATTGATTTGATCACTAACCCCACCCTCAAAGGTAGAAAAAATTGTGTACATATGGTTGACTAAAAAGTGCAAGTCTATTTTTTAATGATTTGATCATTGTCTCCACTTGGTACTAAACATCAATTAAGTCTATTTTTTAATAGTTGGATTATTGTCCCCAAACTCAAAAGTTGAAAACTTTTTGAAATCATAGGTGGCATATTTCATAATAGATATAAGAAGTTAAAACACAAAACATAAGAGGAATTAGAAGTGTAAAGAGAAAAGCAAAGGTAATGAATGCAAAATCTTTGCACAAGTAATTATATTATCCCTAATGAATTGATTATCACAAATAATGATAAAATTAACAATGATAGTATACCAAACTTTGAAAGTACAATTGTCAATTCTGATAGTATACCAAATTAGAATGCAATTCCACATTCAAGTTTTAAGGTCTTTGATTTTGGTCATGATGATAGTATGCATGATGATGTAAATTACATAGAAACGCCAATTTGTGAAAGTAGTAATCAAGAAAACAATATGGGAACACTGTCAAATGAAGAAACTAGTAATGAAGAAAATAATATGGAAACACAAAAGCAATCAAATTTACCACTCAGAACACCTCCTAGGATTTTGAAAATAAAACCTATGTATTTCATTAAAATTGATAAATTTTTTTGGAAACTAATGCCTAAAAAAATGTCTAAGCACCATATGAGAGGAAAATTTGAAAAAAATTGAGTCTTGCACTTTGAAAAATTAAATGAAACTCAAATATTCTAATTATTTGTTACATTGATGAAAGTGCATAGGATAAGACCTATAGTGTACACCCAACAAATAATAACATCTAATATTGATGGTGTAAATAAGGTAGTTGTTGAAAATTTTCATAAATCATACCATCAAGTAAGTGTGAATAATTTCACCAAAGATAGTAATGATTCCCAATACATTATTATAACTTCTTTGGTAAGTTGTCAAATAAAGAATAAACAATTGATTAGACAAATAAATTGAGTATTGTGAATAAATAAAAAACTTTAATGAAAGAAATTGGGAGATTTATAAAACTTAATGTTGTAAATAACAATGATTTTGTGGGGTAGACTCCTATGGAAATGCAAGGCTATAAATTATTCCCTAAAAGATTTACTTGTATAATTTTGGAAAAATAACTCAAGGGTATTGCCTAATATTAGAGATGTGGTCAAAAGAATCTTTGGTTCTCGTAACCATGAACCACGTCCTAAACATTTTTTGGATATGAATCAAACACAATTATACTTTAAATTTGTCAATACACATCCACAAACTTCTATTAGTCAATTTTTTTTCGAAAAAGTCAAACCCTTATATGTGAAAATCAATCACACATACACTACTTGTTTTAGGCAACGTTGAATTTTCAATGCATTATGATATTGTTAGTCATGTTCATTATACTTTGCATATTGACAACATTTTTTAGGAGTGTGGAGTGTAATCCCAGCCAAAATCAGCAATGGAATTTAATCCATCTTAATTTTTTATATAACATGGCATGTTTGGATGAAACTTGTAACATTTGTGGTGGATTGCCAAAATTGAAAAACTATACCTATGAGGAGAGTACACATGAAACTGAATAAGAATTGGTTGGATTTATTAAATATAAATTTGTGACATATCAATTAAAATATGGAAAAGAATCTAAAATGTATGAGCTTGTTACATAACAAATACCTATTTATAAATTTATGGACAAATTCAAGGAGTAAATTGTGTATGAGTATTCAAGGCACACACACAGAGCTTGATGGCTAGATGAACAATTCAAGTTAAATAAGGACACATTACTATTTGGTAATATTATTTAAGTAGTTGAATTTGTAGATAATTACACATTATAACCACAAAAAGAAGTTTAGTCATAATATTATAATTAAATACATGTTTCCCTTTTTATGCATATAGAATTCATGCATTCACTTGACAATATATAACATGATCAAAAAATATTAAGGGAGTACCACTTCTATGTTAGCAATGATTGAACACAATCTTCAAAGTATGTGTAAGGTTGTTTTCAAATGTTTTATGGCAATTTGAGTGAAATGAACATTAATTTCAATCATCATTATATTTGGTTAGATAATTACATGTCATAATTTAATAATTCACGGATATTCTACTGGCTAAGTAGGATGCATATGACCACTGGTGTACACCATATTTGAAATTTCACTAAAGTAGGCCATGTAAAAATGGAACATAATGGTGAAGGAGCATGTGTCAAAAGATCACTTTCAAGAGATGAGTTGAAGTTTGAAGAGCTAACTAATTTGATAGAATCAAAAAACATAGTTAAATGGTGTAATGAAAATATGGGTCATGGTGCTCAACAAAATTCCATTGTTTATAGATTTCTAGCTAATGAAGGATGGATAATTGATAAGCTATGAAGATTGTATGACAATAATATGATCAAGTGAGTTACCCTCATTTCGTAGCTTAAACACAAGTTCTTGGATGTTTCATAAAAAGTACATGGTATGATTTTATTCTAAATGCATTAAATTTATTTGAAACAAGTACGAGACACAAGAATGGGTGGATGAATGGAGTTGTAGGCCTCTAGTTCCAATTGACACTTATTAGGTTCCACCAACATTATAATTTATAGAGCTAACATCATTAAATGAATTTGACCGTGTATTTGATCTAGTGAAACCAAATGTCCATATATTTAACATGTGTTTCATACATGTACTAAATTTGGCAAATATATTAGTAGATCATGTTTAAGTAGTTATTGCAGATGAAGATAATGAAGAGGGGATAAATTACTACTTATGTCGATGTGTAGAGGAAAAATATAAATTGGCTTTTGTGGTCATATATGGGGAAACATTCACTATCCCATTGGGTATGTGGTAGTTATTGGAACTTGGCTTTGATGTTATCCTATCAAAAATTCAAATGTATAGTTGTTTGAAGACTATGAAGTACATAGGAAGATACTCCACTATTTAAATTTGGTTTTTGCAATAAATATTCAATTCCACAAATATTAGGGTAGGCTGTTAAAAAAGATTCTATGGAAGGTTCATGAATCTTATCATGAAGCAATTATCACTATTATAAAGAATAAATTTGATCCTAGTGGTTCCTTAGATTGAACTCCTAAGGTATGTTGACTTCTCAAATGTGTATGTGTTTATTTCATGCAAATGTGTTTATTTTTAACACATTTTGTTTGTTTATTATGTATTACATAGAAATTTCAATTTAATTACATATTAACATTTTTTTGTAGGTTAGTGGTGAAAAATTAGCTTCCACCTTCACATGGTTGGCACTGTTAGTAGAGAATTTCATATTCTCAAAGCTAAGAGAAGCTTTCAGCTCATGTATGTTGGGTGAATTTTTTGTCAATCAGCGTACTGATCAACAAAATAGGTCTGATCAACCATAGCAAGAAGATTGGTTGGCCAGGTGTGCAACTTTACTACATCAACCAAAGACAAATCTCTCCTCTCATCAAGGGGAGGTTTCCTATAGATACGTAGGAGATATATACAATATAAATAAGTAGAAAATAACACATGGGGGGTAGAACAACCATCCATCTCTCTTATTTTATAGATGATGCACACAGACAAAGGAGAAAATCTTGGCTGTAAACACTGAAGGCACTTCTCTTCTTTTAGAAGTGTTCTTGCAGGAAACAACAGGAGTTTCTTTCTGATAGTAAAATACCCAGTGACCAAAGGGCGTAGTAACAATAGGATGAAGAAGAACGCAAATTTTCCACCTCAACTGCCCAAAGAGTATATCACAAAGGATAATGGGGGCACAAAGTCACCCCAGAATCCTCAACACAAAAAGAAAAGAAAAACACAGACTGAAATCAATTATGAAATCACAAAGTCTTCCCACAGTTGGTTTCAGGACACTTCCCTATTACCTTCACTAATTATACTTACCAAATTAAATGAATAAGGACACCTTCAGAAGATAGACATAAGAATGATCTTCTAATATGACACAAGTCAAAACAGCACAAAGTCTGTGAAAAACCTGCTTTCTCATTCAGATAAAAATGAAAATGAAATTACACCCTGAGCTCAAAGTCTCAGTCTTTTCTTTTAAAATGGGCAAAGTTTCACTCTTATAAAATGAAAAGTCTCCCTTAAAAATGAGATAAAATACAAACTTATAGCAACTACCCAAGGATTGGCACCTTTTTCCATGGGATGGCCCATGCTGCAGTCAGCTTCTTCAATGCATCTCCAATTTTGTCTGGAGAGACCATGCTGAGAATAGTGCGCTGTCATAATCATGGTGTGTACCTTCATATAAGATGTCTCCTCCTTAATATGGGCCATTTGGTCCTTTGCATATTTGTATTTACTTCATGGAAGAAAACAAGCTGCATCCTTGGTTTGGTACGCTCAGAAGTCTACTCGATCCACTGTTCCACCTACTAGAAATAACTCTTTCGAAGACATTTTTGGTCCTTTACATCTATCTTCTCTCTTTGAGTCTTTGGGCTCTCTTTTCATTCGATCACTTGAATCAGCTTGAACCTCTTGTGTGCCACTTTTTCTTTGACTGAGGCCGCCTTTGAGCTTTTTAACCATGTTAAACGATTGAACTTTGAACTCTTTCAGTTCAAAGTTCAATCAGTTCATTGGTTTATCCTGTGTCTCACTCAAACACTAATTCCTTTATCTTTCTAAGCTTTGGTTGAACCTTTGAACCTTGAACCCATTGAACCTTTTGGTTCAACGGTTTAATGGTTCATCCGTTGAAGCCCCTTTTTGTCTAAGTCCATGGAAGTTCCTTTCTGCGTCTTTGTTCAGCCTTTGGAACATCCTAAAGGGAAGGTGTCACTTCATGTCCTTGGAAAAGGTCATTTTTCTAACATCAAGTGTCCCTCGCAAAGGTATCTACCCTTTGGGATTTTTCATGCGACCTTCAGGCTTTTACTTCCCTAGTGAGTTCTTGCTTCTTCGGCAGGCTTTTGGCTCTCGGGTTTTTCCTCTCGACGGGCTTTATCTTTTATGTCCTTCAGACAAAATGTTTGAAGGAATTCCTTCAAAAAATTTGTTTGAAGGATTTCACTTTGTCTTTTGCCTTGTTCACTTTTCTGAAGGAGTTCACTTTGTTCACTTTTGCTCACTGCCCTCCGCAAAGGTACTTGTTCCTTTGGCTTTGGGGCAGCCCCTTAAACCTATCGATTGAACCGACCGATTGAACCAACTTTGGTTCAATGATTCAATCAATTCATTCTTTGTTATTTGGCTAAGTGTTGAACCCGTTTCTTTCTTGCAAAGTATGTAGAAACCAACCTTGAGAGTCCATAGATTTGAGCCTGCCTGCAAAGTCTGTAGAAGCTGAGTTCGTAGTTTTCTCCAACCTTGAAAGAGTCTATAGACATCTATTTGTGGAGTCTATAGAAACCATTTTTGAAGTTCATAGTTCCAAGCCTGTAGAGTCTATAGATTTAAGTTTGCAGAGTCTGTAGATTCAAGCCTATAGAGTCCATAGATTTAAGCCTGCAAAGTCCGTAGATTCAAGCCTGTAGAGTTCGTAGATTTTTGAGAAGCTTGAAAGAAAGAGGAATTTGAAAGCTCAGAACAAATTTTGAGAAGGGAAGAGAGAAATATTGGTCTTGTAGGACCAAGATAGCTCATATGTTGTTCCAAAAATGAGTGACGCTTTTGGAGACCAACAATGTAGATGATTGAGGATTTTACCTTATCTAGGTAAATGTCATCTTGAGGTTTGTGGGGTCAAGAACTAACTAAACCTAAGTTTAGACATAAGTTGTAATGGATATATTTAGAACCAAAGCTAGAGGAGGCTTTGAAAAGCATAAAATGAATGAGAAACTCAGTTGGTGGGATTGATGAATAGTGTTTAAGGAGGTTACAAGGATGTTTGTGTAGTTTTCAAGTAATAAATGAATAAAATCAGGATTCCATAATCTTTTTCATGCTTTTATAAGTGTGATTAAACCATAGTTAATAAGTTCTAGACTTATTATTATATGCATATCATTGTTTGTGGAATGAATGGTTTGAACAACATGGCTAATGGTTTATATGGTGTATCATACTTGTAACCCACCTTTCAAACAACTTTGAATAAATATCTATGTTGTGTGATTATCAAGTGTATTTGGACTCATATCTATGTTTTTCAACTTTTTTTAATCTCATTACTTATTTTTATCATGTTCCAAGCTCTAGAAATCCTAAAAATAAAGTTATGAGAACCTAGATTTAAGAAAATCTTAAAGTCTGAGAAAATTTGTACAAGATTAACCATTGGTAATAAAAGAGAAAAGTTGGAAAACCTCAAAACAAAACTTTTGACTTTTGAATTAGGTCTTGAAACATTATTTTTCTTAATTTATGCATTTTTATGCTTGATGCCTTGTTGGAGGACAACCTAGGTTTTCTTCACAAAAAGTTGAATATCCTTTGATTTATTTAGTGAAATTCCTTAAAACTTGACATGCATGTAGAATAATTCAATAGGCATATGAAAATTATTTTTATTTGTGGATATGACTTACAGTTTTCATTTTATGTATGTCCAAAGTTTACCTAAAAATAATAATTTTGCCTTATAGGGAAATATCATCTTGAAACCAGAACGGGTGCTCCATCTCCTAACCAGGTGTACTCAGATGCCAATAATGTAGCCTTATAGGTTAATATCTACCCTTGACATGGTTTAAATGTCAATTTTTAGCCATGAGGCCTCGAAGATAGAGATATCCAACTACGACTTGTATCTTGACAATGTTTCTTATCAATATTGCTTGAGGCCATAATTATTATAAAAAAGGGTATTCACATAGATTTTGAGGCTATGAAAATGGGAATGTGTGTAAATTACACATTATGAGATGTTAGAAGTAATGAATTTTGAAGCAAAGGTCCTGAAAGTAGAAATCTCTATCGGAGGTAAAGAACCTGTCTCTTAACTATGTAAAAATTGCATTTTAGGATTGATCATTGAATCCTATGCCATGAGTTCATCAATGATTTATAATCTAAGGGATTTGGGGTGTAAGTAGAAGACTTCAACATGCATGTGATGGTTCTTTTGGTTTGTGGGTATAATTTTTGGTTTTTTTTATGCCTATCCAAAGTTTGCCTAAATAATAATAATTTTACCTTATAGGAAAATACCATCTTGAGGCTAGAATAGATGCTCCATCTCCAAATTGAGCATATTTAGATGTCAAGAATGTATTTATATAGGTTAATAACCACCATTTATGTGGTGGTGATTCCATTTTTTAGTCATGAGGCCCTAAAGATGGATATATCTAATTACGGCTTGCATCTTGCATATAGGGAAATATCATTTTAAGGTTGGAACAGGTTCTCTGCCTCCTAACTAGGCATACTCAGATGCCAAGAATGTGGTCCTAGAATTTAATTGACATCCTTGACGTGGTATCAATTATAATTTTCATCCATGAGTCCTCAAAGATAGAAATCTTCAACTACGGCTTGCATCTTGATAATGTTTCTTGTCAATGTTACTCAAGGCCAAAATTATTGAAAAAAGGGTATTCTCATGGATTCTAAGGACAGAAATGGAAACATGTGTAAATTTAACATATTGAGGTGTCTAAGTGATGGTTTTCAAAGTATAGGTCCTAGAAGTGGAAATGTCTATTGGATGCAAAGAACCCGTCTCTTAACTACATAAAAGCTACATTTTAGGACCGATCATTGAATCCTATGCCATGCATTTGTTGATGATTTTAAATATAAAGGATTCAGGATGAAAATAGAAGACTTCAATAGGCATGTGATGATTTTTTCAATTTATGGATATGACTTATGGTTTTTATTTTATGCCTGTCCAAAGTTTGCCTAAAAAATAATAATTTTTCCTTATAGGGAAATGTCATCTTGAGATCATAATGGGTGATCCATATCCTAATTGGGAATATTCAAATGCTAATAATGTGGTTTTAGAGTTTAAAAAACACCCCTGATGTGGTGGATATTCTAGGTTTCAATCATGAGGCCCTTGAGATAGATATCTACAATTATGACTTGTATCTTATATCTAGGGAAATATCATCTTAAGGCCAAAATAGATGCTTTGTCTCTTAACCAGGTGTACTCAAATGAAAATAATGTGTTCATAGAGGTTAATATATACCCATGATGTGGTGGTGATTCCATTTTTTAGTCATGAGGCCCCAAAGATAAAGATCTACAACTACGACTTACATCTTGACAATATTTCTTGTTAATGTTGCTCGAGGCCAAAATTGTTGTAAAAATGGTATTCATGTGGATTTTTAGGCCATGGTGGTGGGAAAATTTGTAAATTATACCTCTTATAGTAACTATTTACAAAGTTTTAATATATTCCACTAGTTGAAAATTGAGATATATGACTTTTGTGCTTAAAACCCTATTTTAGGGTCTCTCATAAAACACAAAATCCTGAGAACTTATTAAAGTGATAGTTCATAGAGTCTAATAAATCTATGAATTTTCTAATAGCTAATATAGGATCTCAAGTACCTTATCTCACTTCTCCAATCCTTCATCTAAATTCATACAACCTTTTACACGTGTTACAAGTGACTGTAACCAATTGTGGGTGTCTAGAAATAGGGTTCTTGAAGGTTTCAAACACAAGGACTTCAAGTCAAGGAAAAAATCACTTCAAGTTGAATTGAATATAATTCATACATTTAATAAAAACATGAAAAAAATGATTCAATCAACTATTTTATTTTATTTTTCAGGAAAATTATGCTTTTACATACATAGACCCCTATTTTATATTTACAGACTTAAAGATTAGCCTACAATCATCAAATTTTATCTTTTTTATGAATGTTTTCTCCTCATATTTAGCTAATTCAATGCTTGTCAAGTAGATGATGGCTTATACAAGATAATAATGCTCCAGTTTTCTCAAGATTCTTCTTATCCACCAAGACTTAGTAAATTGACTTCATATGATTTATCTTATAGTTATATTTACCTTTTTTATAACCTCTAAGATGGATTTGAATTAAAAAATGTATAAAAGACTCATTAATATGCTGTAAAATCCTAATAGACCTATGATAACTTATAATGACTCATAGGCTATTACAATTATCTATATATTTACAAAGACCCTATACTAACCTAAACAAATATAAATGAGCATATTGGTAATGATGCACCTACATCATAGTCTTAAACACAATCCTTTATAAATGAGGTTTCAAGGTTCCTTAAATGATTTATTGAGGTGTTATAGACTATTTACAATAGTGAGAAACCAATTCCTTCAATTGGTTTCTCAAGGATTAAACTCAATGGCAATGTTGTTTTCATGTCCCCTTTTTAGTGGACATCGTCAGAGTTGATGGTTAGCTTATTATGCAACCCTCGTAGGCTGATAGGATGGATAGAGGGTCATGGTGGAGCTTGGCTTGGCTTTTGTTCGGGCTCTTTTGGGCATGAATTAAGGGAGATATTAATATTTGATTGATTTAATCAAATATTAATTATTTGGTCTAATTTTAATTAAATATTAATTAATTATTAATTATTAATATTTTGGTCTAATTTTAAGACCCTAATTCTAATTTAAGAAGCCCTAAGTCTAATTTAAGGAAATCTAATTTTAGCAAGCACACCTTTGGAGGGTATAAGGGTTTCTCATGGGAGAGAAATTGTATTCATGATTGATTATTGATATTGATTTTGCTAAGAATTATTTTGTGAAGACTGAGCCAAGGGTTCCAAGATTCCATTTACATTGAAGAAGGTCAACTCTTCATTGTGTGTGATTCAGAGGTTGTGAGAGATCAGCTGATCTATTGCCAAATTGAGAGATAACTTCATATAGAAGTTATCACAGGGGTTTACAAGTTTGAGAGATAACATCATACAAAAGCTATCACAAGGGTTCACAGGTATTTCTTTATTTTGGTTTTGATTCAATAATTATCTAGATATAGACCTTTTGTATTAGCCCATAGTTCTTCAAATCAGGATCAAGCATACATATTGTGCTATATTGGGGGCCGTACGAAGTCCGTACAAATCCATGAAAATCCATAAGCATCAGTGAAAAGATTAGACACTGACATCAACAGGAAGAGCCCTACAGAGACCGACATCGGCTGACCTCTCACCGACGTCGGCAAGTTAATGACCCCAATCGACTAATGACGGCAGTATAACCGATGTCGGCGACTGTGTTTTTTACACAGCAGGCTGAGACGTACCATATCTAGATTTATTTCTCAATTTGTGGAATACTCAGGCTATTAAGGCCATATTTTCAATATTCATTGTATACTTGATAGAGGACCTCTCTTGTAAGCATATGAGCAGATAAATAAGAGATTATACTGTGATTTATTTATCTATTTGAAGATATTTTGTAGAAATACAGATAAGCAATTTAGAGCTTTGTCTTGCTATATTCCCTATTGGATAGGGGATATTACAGTGCTATAAGAGCTTTTGTCTTTATATATTCCCTATTTGAAGGGGATATTACAGTGGTATCAGAGCTAAATCCTGCCATCCTGAGGGTTTGACAATCTTATGTAGCCACAAGAGTTGGGACCACACAGGTATAACACACGCAATAGAGCCTTATTTGAAGGTACCCAGGTGTTAGAATAGTAGCTGATTATCATGAGTGACAGACGTGAGGGTAGCCCACCCAGGGGCCACCGACATAATGATGATTAGGGTACCAGAGAAGTCTACCGTGAGATGACACAGGCACTTTAGGCACTTACTACTATGGTAAGGAGGATGAATCCAACTGATAGACATAATGGGGAATAAGGAGATAACATGAGTGCTACTGTTAATCAGAGACCCCAGCAAGCCCACTCCAGAACAACGAATAGACCTACACGTCCTAGGTTTGTTCAAGAGGAACCAGAAGTTCCAGCAGAGGAGGAGGTAGAAGATTCCTAATTTGCAGATGTTCTCATGGATGCAAGTGATGAGTGGGACTTATTAGCTCCTCAAGTTTAGGAGAAGATGTCCTTTGATCATTTTATTAATCTAAGGAGAGAGCACTATAGATTAGTTAGACAAGATGGGAGACCCAGACACCAGAATAATGATTTGAAGCATGCTACGAGCAGGCTCACACTAGCGATGTTTGATGGTAGTGGTAAGGTGACAACACAGGCCTGGGTTAGTAAGCTAGATACATTTCTCACATTGCGACTAATGGCTAAGGGAGATGCTATCAGATATGCGACACTACATCTTGAGGGAGTAGCTCACGATTGGTGGCACCATGGGATGGTGACACTCCATCATGATCGGATCACATCTTATCAGGAGTTTATGGATAGGCTAGTGGAGCATTTTGATAGGAAGGATCCAAAATCATATTTCTGAGAGTTGGCATAGTTGCGCCAGAGTGGTAGCCTAGAGTCTTACATTGGTGACTTTCAGAAGTTATCAGTTATGGTTCCTAACATTTCAGAGAAGTGACTAGTAGTGCTCTTCATGGAGGGATTGACAGAACCATTGAGAGGTTGGATCAAAGGCTTTGATCCTCCTTCATTACAAGAAGCTATGAAGAAGGTGCGTAGTATGGAGATGGCAGCCCCATCAACTAAATTTAACTCCAGAGGTACTTCTTCATCCTGAGACCATCAGTGCTCTAGCGGAGATAAAGAGGGATTAGATTTTAATAAAGATAAATCAGGTGTTAAGAATGATTCAAAGGCCAACCCAACAACACCACCTTTGGATCGAGAGGCCCTTAATGATCTATGCAGGAAAAAGCTTTGCTTCTATTGCAAAGGTCCATATGATGCCAATCACAATTGTCCTTTAAGGCCTAAGGGCAAGGCAAATCATGTGATGTGGGCGTATTATGAGGATTCGAAATCAAAAGATTTCAAATAGCAGGATAGTCCTGAGGAGCCTAAGGTAGAGGCAGATTTAGAGCTACACATACAGGAGGCACACCTATCCAACATTCAGTCAGATGATTCATTCATACTCTGTGGGGTTTTGGCAGGATAGAAGGTCATCACCCTTCTTGATACAGGAGCCACACATAATTTTATAGATGCTAGATTTGTGGAGAAGCGTGGACTCACTACCAAAGATTTTGAGGGCATTAAAGTTAAGGTGGCCGATGGTCACACTCTTAGGTGTGAGCGGATGATTAGAGACCTCCCATTGCGATTGAACAACTATGAGTTCAATGCTGATTATTATGTGGTGAACATGGGGGACATAGACTTAGTCTTGGGTATGAAGTGGCTTCATTCCCTTGAGGAAGTCACTCTTCATCTTAAGGACATGGAGGTTCATTTTGATGTTGGTGAGAAGACACATATTCTTAAGGCAATACGGGGCAGCAACATCAAAAATATGTTCTTTCATTGGATGAAGAGGCTCATACCACACGATATGGGAGAGTGTGTTACCGAGTGCACATTAGCACCAACATAGGAGAGACATGTGCACGAGCTTTGTCTTGAGGTGAGTTTAGTTCAGGAGTTAGCACATGTGATAGGGACTTAGCTTTTTGTTACAGGTAGGTCACATGTTGATGATATGAGTATGTCTAGCATTCACATTCCACACTCAAATATTATTCAGGTGAGGAGTTTACTTCAGTTGCCAGTTAATTTCCATTCTTGGATTGGATGTTGGGATTCATATCTTGGTACTAGGGATGATGTGGTGACATTGGATGAGAGTGGTGATAGACATGGCTTGGAGTTAGCGTTGATTGACAACAGGGTAGATCATGACTACATTTGGGATCCAGGTGGATTGATTGGTTTATCATTCAGCAATTGCTTGAGGGCAAGTAATTTTAGGAGGGGCAGATTGTCATGCCCCCTTTTTAGTGGACATCATCAGAGTTGATGGTTAGCCTATTATGCGACCCTCGTAGGCTGATAGGATGGATAGAGGGTCATGGTGGAGCTTGGCTTGGCTTTCGTTCGGGCTCTTTCAGGCATGAATTAAGGGAGATATTAATATTTGATTGATTTAATCAAATATTAATTATTTGGTCTAATTTTAATTAAATATTAATTAATTATTAATTATTAATATTTTTGTCTAATTTTAAGACCCTAATTCTAATTTAAGAAGCCCTAAGTCTAATTTAAGGAAATCTAATTTTAGCAAGCACACCTTTAGAGGGTATAAGGGTTTCTCATGGGAGAGAGTTTGTATTCATGATTGATTATTGATATTGATTTTGCTAAGAATTCTTCTGTGAAGACTGAGCCAAGAGTTCTAGGATTCCATTTGCATTGAAGAACGTCAACTCTTCATTGTGTGTGATTCAGAGGTTGTGAGAGATCAGCTGATCTATTGCCAAATTGAGAGATAAATTCATACAGAAGTTATCACAGGGGTTTACAATTTTGAGAGATAACTTCATATAGAAGTTATCACAAGGGTTCATAGGTATTTCTTTATTTTGGTTTTGATTCAATAATTATCCAGATATAGACCTTTTGTATTAGCCCATAGTTCTTCAGATCATGATCAAGCATACAGATTGTGCTATATTGGCGGCCGTACGAAGTCCGTACAGATTTTTGAAAATCCATAAGCATTAGTGGAAAGATCAGACACTGACATCGGCAAGAAGAGCCCTACAGAGATTGACATCGGCTGACCTCTCACTGACGTCGGTAGGTTAACGACCCCAGTCGACCGACGACGACAGTATAACCGACGTCAGTGACTGTTTTTTTTACACAGTAGGCCGAGACGTACCAGATCTAGATTTATTTCTCAATTTGTGGAATACTCAGGATATTAAGGTCGTATTTTCAATATTCATTGTATACTTGATAAAGGACCTCTATTGTAAGCATATGAGCAAATAAATAAGAGATTATACTGTGATTTATTTATCTATTTGAAGATATTTTGCAAAAATATAGATAAGCAATTCAAAGCTTTGTCTTGATATATTCCCTATTGGACAGGGGATATTACAGTGGTATTAGAGATTTTGTCTTTATATATTCCGTATTTGAAGGGGATATTATAGTTGTTCTTTTAGGTCTCTACAATCCTAATCTATTTCCTTTAAAGGGTCTTTCTTCAATCCAATCACCAAATGACTTGGATCACTTTACTAAAGTTTTTCACAGTGATGACACAACACTAACATACCTTCATATATATCTTGAATCAAAATAACAAAGCCAAACAATCAATTTTTCTCTTTTTTAAGCCTTCACGGTAGTCACCTACAGGCATACCAAAACACAATCAGTTATAACTATCATTTTAGGAATCCTTTCGACCATATAATTCCTAAATTAGCTCCCAAAAACCTTCTATCAACTACTCATAAAGCTTCAATGAATTTCATTAGTTAAAATTTGAGTTATGGGGATTTTTAATGTAAAAAATATTATTCTAGGTTTTCTTAGAAAATTCAAAGCCTGAGAGCTACTAAATGATTGTTCATAAAGTCTGGGGGATTTATAATATTTATAAAACATTTTAAAAGGTCTTAATAACCTTCATAATCTTACAAACAAGCACATGAAACTTTTGTCATGTGCTCCACATGACTGTGAAGGAATGTAGGTGTGTAAAAACAAAGTTTTGGTAGGTTTCAATAGTAAGAAATTAGAATCAAGAGCAAAATCACTTAAAATTGAGGTGGATATAATTTAATAATATAAAAAATATATGATTAAAATAATATAATCAACAAAACTCCTTTTATTTTCAATAAAATCACACTTTGTTTTATACACATACCCATGTTTTGCATTACAAAGTGTTAACATTAACATAGTCATGAAATTTTTGACCCTTTATGCTTTTTATAACCTTGATATTTGTTCCTCCTTGGTTGGTTTGAAGATTAACTAATGGAGGAATACAAATCCAAGCTTAGAATGGCCTAATTTGGCCCAAGATTTTCACTCAACCACATGTCCTCAAGATAGTAAATGTCCAATTTTGTGTAATCTTTTAGTTAAATTAACTTTGTTTAGTTTTTGGGATAAAAACCACTGAATGAATCTAAGAGGACACCCTAGACACATTATAGAACCATGAAAACTTAGCATGAAACTTTCAAAATTGCAATATTTTCACATATTTACAAAAAATACATTCAAAAATTTAAAATTTGCTTTTGGCAAGAAAAGTTATCAAAGAATATAACTGACCTATAAATTAACTTCTAAGTCCTTTATCAAGGCATTTATTGATCGATTTGACTACCTAAGACTCTAATAACTCTTAACACCACCATTTCATCATACTTTCAATGTTACTCTAGCATCAAATACGTTTCAACAACACTCAACAGGGTGCAAGGTATATATTTAATGCTCAACAAAAGTTTAAGGCATATAATAATGTGAACATGTAATAGAATATGTAATAAATTATAATAAAATCTAAAAAATGAAATCAATGAGAATATTTAAAAAGTGAAATGTTGAATAATATATGTATATAATAGATCCATAAAAAACTATATAAATGCGTATAAAATGTGAACACTTGATACAATATCCTAGGTCAATGCGGTATAAGCATATAATGTTGGAAACAACTATACATCAAGCTATATAGAAATACAAAAAAATGTCATAATACATTATTCTAATCATCAAAATGCATCTCTGTCTTTGCCTTACTTATAGAATCTTCTCTCTAGGATGCCTTGATCACAACTAGAAGTGTCATAATTAGATGATTATGAGTTCTCTGTTCAAAACTTGCCTGTAGCTCCAACTGTTCCTATGTAAATATTGTCAAAAAATTTGCATGTACTAGAACAAGATACCTAAAAAAATTAAAAAGTTGAGTTTTTAAAATGATATAAAAATTATTCACAAGGATACTTACTAAAAATTGGTGTTCATAGTCAATTTGGGATTGGTGCTCAATAGGTTTAATGATAAGTTCATGCTGGTGAATAGGAGTCAGTGACATGGTCATAATAATGAAATGCCTGGGTCCCTGCAAGTATATATACATACAAAATAAAAATTCAAATTTATCTCATAAAAATTTAAGTCAACTAACTAAATAATTGAAATCAAATTAAAAAAATTACAAATTAAATTGTTAACTATATCATGTCATGCATACTAATCATTTCAACAGGACTAGAAGACATCATTGGAGGACTTTACATAGATAATTGTTTTGTGCATCAACTATTTTCATAATTATAGAGGATACTTACAAAACACATCCATATTTACACTTAAACATTATAATAACTCTCATGTACCTCAGTGACTTATCGTGTAGATGAAATCACAACAATAACACCTACATTTGCTTCCTCCCAAATAGATGGCAAAGCATTTAGTGTAGTCATCAAATAAAAAATAAAAATATCATTTTTAGTCATTTCATCATATATATACAAGTGTATGAATAAGACTAGAGTTGCAAACACCAAATAGGCCTAATTGAATCAAAATTAATCATAATTAGTAAATGCAAGTAGGCTATTTTCAGCAATAGCATTAATTAATTCTTAAAAAAAACCTATGTATAGGTGTATACAAGCCTAGTAGCAGAAACATACATGTTCATGTGTCCTCCAACATCTTGTTGTAACGTAAAAAATTCATATACATTATTGAGCTTTCTTTATGAAAAATAATTAAATACCTTTTAAATTGTATAAATAATTAAAATTAACAAGTTTGATAATTTTTTGCTATAAGTAAAATATTAAAGCTATGTTGGAAATTGTATCCAAGGTGTCTAGATCAAATATAAATGGCTAAAACATAGTGAGGTCAATATCATCTAGGCCCATGGAAATAACACCATGAGTGGATTGTATGATATTCTCCTCCTCCTCGGGTCCAATGCATATAACACCACATGATCTACAAAAATGAGCTCACCGGGTAACAATGCTATAAAGCCTCACTATGTCCACCCTCACCAATAGAAGTATGAGAAATATGGCATCTGAGTGAGGGTGCTACTAAGCACCTTAAGTGCATATAAAGTATCAATCTTTAAAACATCCTTGACTACAGAGGGTAGGGTCTTAGGAGGATGTGGTTTGTTGATGTGTACTTGTAGGTTGATTAATGTCACAATGTGCACCTATCCTATCTTGTGTAGAACCCTTTACTCTACCAAATAACTCTAAGAAATCAAAATAGTTTTAAACTTGATTCAACACAAACTCACAACACAATTTTGTCAAAAAATATATTGAGACCTCATTATTGTTGCAAGGTGGGTGATCAAATACCATCCTCATCAATCCCCAAAATTATATTTGATCAAATCATGAGTGCACCAATGGATTCAAATACATTTAGCCGTCATATTTAGTGGTGCACCAATTTTCCCATGAATGAATAGTGCATAAATTTGATCTTTGCTTATATTTTTATTTTTTACAACTACAAATAATTTTTTGGAATAGTATGCATACATCTATTTCTATACTGATCCCACCTATCAATTTGACTTATTAATGAGTCAATTTTACTTAATAAAGTCTGTAAGGTGTTTAAAAAATAAATTTGGTGAGGGAGTCAAATTACAATAGTATGTCTCACTAGCCAACCATAAAAATAGTAAAAAATAAATCCTAAAAAATACTCAATGATTTTTAGAAAAATTGGAAAAATATATATGCACTAAAAATTTGTATATATAGTCTAAAACACATTTAACCCTAAGGGTTATTTGTATAGGGATCCCTCTATCTCCTAATCAAATTTTTAATTTCCAACTTATTTTCAATGATATGGGATGTTAAATCCTCTTGACTACCATGGGGGACTTTAAGAACTATATAAGAACTAGGAAGGTTTTGCAAGGGAGGAAAAATAGGAGGCTTTTACAACTGAGAAAGGATAAGAGGGTTTTGTGGGTTAAGAGGGATATGAGGGTTAGGTTGTTGTTCAATGCCACTTACCTCTACATGTGCTAAAAAAAAAACAATAAAAAAATAATAAAATCAACTAATTTTATTTCTAAATGCACTAAAATTTGTTTGTATACCTCTCTTTTGGTGTAGTATTATCAAACTTGGGTTACCCTAGTCTCAATCAAACACATATTTGTTTTTGATATCATCTAATCATAGTTTCCATTGATGTCAAATGAATGGCATAGACAAATTTTATTTGGTTTCAAACTAACAGAACTGCATATGTGGTTTTGTTGCTTTAACATAATGTACACTATTTTGTCTCAATAATACTGAGCCTATGTCATAGAACCTCACACATGGTTCTTAAGAACCACATACATAGAATTTATTTCATGAAATTCTATCCATTTTTTCTCCCACCATCTCCATGCACTTACCTTGATATCAAGTGATTGTTTGATTGAATAATGTGATTTGGATAAATGTGATTTTTGGATTTAATTAGATGATTGGATTGGTTGGCGAGGATTGACTTAAACTTGATTAGGATTTAGGATTTTAGAAAGATAAGATTGTGATGCAAAGCATCACAAAGAATCAAGAATGTAAATATATTTAAATATCTCATAGTGACCATTTCAAGTTTTGTTTGGGGTGTTAGGAGTCCCTTAGGGTAATTTAGAATGTTTTAGAGTCATTAGACAATCATTGTTTGTGTGTTTACAGCCTCTATAAGTTTTCCTATTAATTTCTTAAGTTTAAAATTTTAAATTTGTAAATAATGCTTTAGGTAATGTTTGAATCTTGTGAGGTAGGTAAGGGTTGATTAATGTTTGGAAACAATCCTATATGATCCTAAGAGGGTGATCATAAGTATTCCAATGTGATCAACATGATAAAGAAATTTAATTTTAAGAAAATGGTTGTTGTAGTTGCACTTTAACATGGGATAACATGAATAAGAAGCTTGTTTGCAAGTTTGGTTATAAGAGAAGAATATACTGTTTGTATAAGGGAGTGTGATAATAGAGTAGGGGTAGATGAGTAGTGTTTAGAAGGAGATATAAGTTGATAACAAAGAAAATAAAGAGAGTTCAATCTTTCAATGAACCCTGTCTACCTTGACATTCTTGTACATGTGGAAGAAATCCATCAATAAAAAATGTTTTGAATAAATGCATGGAGATTTTCATATGCTTAATGGTATGTAGTCCATCTTGCTATTGTCTTACTATGGTTTTAATGCAATCTTGATGTTGATCTTTAGTTCACAGATTGGTGATGCAAACTACAAATTTTTTTAGTCTTGAATACCTAGTAACAAGGAGGTTTTGAGATTCATTATATGGTTTAAGAGTCTTGGGGGTGTATTATAGGTTTTATTCTATGTTGGATGATCCATTTTAATGAAATGAAGACTTTGAAAGATTAGTTTAAGTGAGAGTGGTTTTAAGTCATTTCTTTAGCACAATTAAGAAAAAAATCATCAAAACTCTATAAATGTATTTGTGAGAGGTTAATATTGATTTTTTGTAATGATCAAAATTTCACCCAAATAAAACTCATAAAAACACTACAATTTTTATCTCTTACACAACACTAACTTAATACAAGTAAACACTTCAACCATTAACACAACCATAATAATGCACGTATTAAGTACATGCATATTATAATCCTACATCCACAAGCAAAGGTAATACTAAAAGTAGAAAACACACTCAAAGTATGTTACATGTAATATATATGCTCACCTTCTGTCTCAGAGTGGGAGATATATAAAGGAATATGACAAGCTAATTGTGACCAACTTGTGTCAACTACACCAGCTATGGAGTGCAAAACTAAAATTGAGTTTGATACTAAAGAAATATAAATCATAGATTAGACTAATGATACCAATATTGAATCCCATCCCAATTGTTATGGAATGTGATCCATCGACGGTTTGTTGACCCATTATTTTTGTAAACTGCCACTGTAAGCACGTTAATACCGCATAAGCAACCAAATTCCTAATTAGCCTAACCTAAATTAAAATAATCTTACCACCCATGAGTTAACTATTCAATATTAACCATTCATGTCGAACTAAAATTACCTAACCATGGTGCATCTAGACTTGACTAGCTCACCCCACACTCAAGTTACAATTTCGTTAAAATTGTTTATTAAATGGTGATGGATAAAATTATTCCATGAGGTGAAAAGTATTTTTTGAAGTTATTATATATTATATTAGCTACGATATACCAATAATAACCTAAAAAAAATCTCTAATAATTTAAATTTTAAAATAACTTAGCTTTTCAAACGGGTTTTAACACATAAAACTATTTAGCTAGGCAATTTTCTGAATAAACAAGGTTCAGAATTGAATTACTAAAAATAGTAAAATTATTAAAAAATATTAAAACAAAGTTCTTGTATAAATTTAAGGGTAAATTAAATCATTATCAACCTCTGGTTTTATTGAAAGACTCTGTTAACTATTTTTGATAAATCGATTTTGAAATGACTTTGCATACTGAAAAAAGAAATCGGGTGCATAAAATTGTCAAAAGCCTTTAAAAATAGATCCACCCAAAATCATCAAGATGGGGTATGAAAATTATGATTATAGATCATAATTCTTGTGATATAAGTCTAGAAATTAAAATTTTTAGTTTCATAAAAACTCTAGTTATTATATTAATTTGAGCCCATTTCCAGAGTGACTTCATAGACTAAAATCAAAATAACAATTTTTTTTTGAATAAATTTACTTTGGAAAATAGTTATTAAAAATAGTTAAAAATCATATTTTGATTATTTCAAGTTACCTATGTTAATTTAAACATAAGAGGAAATTATACCAACCCCCAAATCTAAGATGCTATCACTCTAACTTCTTTTTGTGGGGTGCTCCTAATGGGATTCTAAAAACTAAAATAATCAGCAAGTGATTAATTTGTACAAATATCCTTAAAAATAGTTTCACCGAAGAACAACCAAATGAGGTATATTGATACAAGTTGATAAATCATATTTTATTAGGATAGATCTAGAGATTTCAACTTTCCATTTATGTCAATTATCCTATTCCTTCGACTTCCAAGGAGGTTCCTTCTAATTCTAAAAATTGTTTTATGATCCGATATATCACTTGATATGATGTGGTCTCACGAATTTCACCACTTTTATATTTGTGAATTTCAATAATAAATTAATTATGTAATATTGTTTTTCCTAAGGTAATTAAATATAAGACTTATTTGATTATAAGATAATGATAGTTTCTATATTGTTTCAAATTTATTTCTTAAACTTATTTAGATCTTATTTCAAGACTTAACATTAACACTCTCTTTATTTACTTATCTTAAATGCATTCCAATGATTAAGAGTGAGTGTTTCATCTTAATTAAATTATTAGTGATAATAGAGTTTATTAATTTCAACCTTGCATCTTAAAACTTATCTTTCTAGGTTGTAAGACACCAAAGAAAACCACTAGTGTATCAAAATTTTCAAGGATACTAAAACTAATCTAAATTGAATCGAGATTACAATAAATACCAAACTCAATTTATTATAATACGAAATTTTTTATTTTTATAATGATATCAATATGAAAGAATTACAAGATTATACTAATGTTCTATCTAATCATGCCAATACAAGCACAATCTATGATAAGAGTAAAATTCATTACAACTATTCAAAACTTACATCCTTAATAACTTTGGGTTATAACAACTTTCTCATAATTATTGGATAAACAAATGTCAAACAACTCAATTTATAACACCAATAATAACAACAATACATAATATCTTTTTAAACAAGTGAACTAGATCTCCTTTTCTTGCATTAAAATCATGGAGACACATCAAGGGTTAGCTTATAACTGAGCAAGTGAAAACACCATCACAAATTTATCTTTTATTTTTCAGAGTAACAAACAAGATAATCAAATATTACGAGTAAATTATATACTTTCTACGGTAATATAAATATACGAAAACACTATAAGGAGAAGGTAAGATTTTCTCATAACCATAAAATGAGATAGTAAATTTAAAATTTTTAAGCAACTCAAACATCCTCTAACTAGGTAATAATTTCACCATGATATTTATATTAATATTAAACTCTAAAAAAATTATCAAATCAAAACAAAGTAAAAGTATTCCATTATAATTTTTGTATCATCATTTCGAGAAGTTTTTAACATTTAAAAAGTGTTTACAATTTTAAAATCTTGGACATAAACTTGATTCAATCACCAAAACATAAACTTATGTAAAAGCAATTTTTTCCAATAAACTTCAATAAGATTAAGGGGTAAGAAGAAATGATAAAAAGAGTGAAGAAGTTTTAATATCATTTTACAAACCTCACACTTGTAACTGAGCCAATAAAATCCTCACTTCAAATTTTTGGAATTCTAAATTATATATTATATTTATATTAATATTTATATTTGAAAAATCAAATATGCAAAACTTGATGTGTATATATATATATATATTTAAAAATAATATTAAATAAATAAAAATACTATTTATTTTATTTTATTAAAACAAATGAAATGATTGTGTGTATATGTGTGTGTGTGTATATACACACATACACATACATATACACACAATCATTTCATTTGTTTTAATAAAATTAAATAAATAGTATTTTTATTTATTTATATATATACACATACACATACATATACATATACATATATAAATATAATACATACATATACATATATACACACACACACACACACACACACACACATATATATATGATTATGTATATTCATGTATATATATATGTATATGTATATATACATATATATATGTATACATATATATATACATATGTATATATACATATATATATATATATATATATATATATATGTATGTATATATATATACACACATATTGAGATGTATACATATATATATATATATATATATATATATATATATGTATATGTATATGTATATATGTATATATGTGTGTGTGTGTGTGTGTGTGCGCGCGCGCACACACACTTTTTTTTAAATCAAAACAAATAATAAATGTATATATTTCTATATATATACTTTTTTAAAATTAAAATAAATAATGATTTTTGTGTGTGTGTGTGTGTGTGTGTGTGTGTAGAGGTATAATAAATAAATACACACACACACACACATTTAAAAGGAGCAAATCAACCAAAAAGGTTATCAAAGTCCTTAGCTAAACCCCCATCCATTTTGATAAAAAATTATACAACACAACTAGAAAAATAAACCTAATTTAAATTAAGATGAAGTTATTCTTCATTGTTTAGATCGTCTATTAACCTAAAAAAAGAGAAACTAATTTATGAGGGAGAAACTATTTTCCTGGTTAAACACCGATATTCTTCTTCTCATTATTCACTATTTGGTTAGCTCTCTTGATAATAGTATTATCAATGGAGCCAAGAACTTGGTAAGAGACATGGAACTCCAAATAAATGCAATAATGGAGGAAATTACATGGTAAGAGAAATGAAACTAAAAAACCCTAAGTTGGTTTAGCTAAATTGCATAAAGCTTAATTAGCAATGTTTTATTATTTAATTTATTTGTTTTTTTAAGGATAGACATCAACCCACTTAAATAAAAGAGTACCATGTGACTTCTTATAACAAATATAGTTTAAATTACTTTTCTTAAAAAATACTCCACCAAGTAGGTCAATGCCTACTAACTAAGCCAAGAACTAGAAGAGAGTAGGTTTTGTAGAAGACCTGTGAAATATTTTCATGGGCTCTCTATGAAGCCTATGACTATTCTTAAAATAATAAAGGCCATTTTAAGAATTTATAAAATTTATATGATAAATATGAGAAGTTTTAATATAATTAATCTTTTTAAACTTTTGAATAATCATCACTCTATTAATATGCAATGAGAAAACTACTATTCAAATTCTTAACAACCACGTAGTTGTATTGTTGAAAGTCTTAATTGGTAAGGGAAGAAGGTCCTTCATGCGGTGTATTACATACTCCTCTTATAAAATCATCGTCCTTGATGCAAAAACTACAATGAAGAATAGTACATTGATTACTCACTCTAAAAAACCCTTGAAATACCATTACAATCCACTAATACTCAAAGTTCCACTAGTAATATAATTAAACTCAAATGACCACTGATATGAATATACTAATATAAGTGTCATTTCATGGCTGAACTTTACTAAGAAAAGTTGAGAAATGCTAAGTAATATTAACCAATACTGATAATCACTATGTCATGACCCACATGATATCATAAAATACTTCTATCGAATTCTAAAATTGCATATACACAAAGTATCATTCTATTGTATGACCATAGTAAGCACTCAGTGACATCTTTTGGTGAACATACCAAATGAAAAATAAGTGTCAAACTATGACAACATAATGTACTACCAATAATTCTAAACACCACTAAGCCAAATTGTCATACTAAGTATCTCCATGTACCAACTGAATCAAAAATATCATTTGCCCATAGAAACATGAATAGCCTCTAGAATGGGAAATTGTGAGACAAAATCATTTTGATGTAAGTCATGTTATCATACATATCTAACATCTACCTAATGAAACCCCAAATCCTCTCATATAATTATCAGAGATCAAGAGCCCATATAATGTGTAAACAATACTGAGAAAGAATTTTGTGTGCCAATCATGATGATATTACACTGATAAGTATTCATTTATGGGAAGACCCTTCTGAGAATAAATAAACAATACTGAACCATATTAAATCATAAAGAACAATATTGGAAAGCTTGATTCTCAATATATAGTGCCATCTAGAATTCATGAGCACATGCACCAACTTAAAATGTTAAACCAATATGAATTATTCTAAACCATAAAAAAACATATTGGGTCCCAACATTTAGCATTACTAGAATAGAACTATACCACTATTGAAATAACTAAGATATCACTGTGTTCTATCATATAAACTCCTTAGACCTCCCAAAAGAATCATATCTCCATGTAAGGACTACATATTTATAGATATAACTATAGACACCCAAATCTGGCCACCAATGACCTCCAACCATGTTTTTGACTAATTTCCACTAAAATACACAATTTGGCCTAAAAACACTAAAGCACATGCTAAATGATGTGAAATTGACATATTCAAGTGTTGATTTTGGCTAGAGTATAATTAAATAGGGCAATGTAATTTGTGGTCATCTAACTTTGATCAGATCATTTTGAGTCAAAATGCCAATTTTGCACCTAAGTGCTCTAGAATTCTCTTTTCTATCAAATTTCTTGCATGAGACATGTTCCTTTGTTATTTTGAGTTGACAACATCCTAAATGGGAATACGGTTCCAACACATCTAACATTGACTTCCAATTCCAATCTAGTCAAATTTTGGACCAATAAAAGGGCATTCTGATCAATTTGAGTAATTTGTGCACAAAGTGCTTAATCATGCTTAAGAGCTAATTAAACCAAAATAGTGTCTAATTAAGAATTCCATGGAAACTTGTTGAATACTTATTTTTTTAAATGAATATTGAATATTTGCATCATCAAGTGACCTCATTTCTTGGAAGACATCCCTAGGCCATAAATGCCATAAATATCAAGATTCATGCCTCCCATGCCTCATCAAAGCCCTCCATGCCTCTTAATTACTCCTCTATCCAAAATATTGATGAGTCTATTTATCAATTTTAATTTCATAATTAGATTAATCCTTAGCCACACATCTAAATCTTGAGATGGATGATTCAGGTCAATTCTAACTATTTTTTAAAATCTATAAATAGAGAGGTCATGAACATCATTTCTAAGTCTTGATAATGTAAATTTATAATGCACAAATGAATTTAAAATCTATTGAAATTAGTGTTACCTTGCCAAATTGATTCCAAGCCAAGCCAAAGCCACAAGGTGCCAAGGAGAAGAGGAGATAGCCAAGCCTCCTTTGATGAAGACTTCGTGAGAAAAAGTTGAGCAAGCCACTACAACAAGCATTTTGGAGACTCACTGTGTTTTTCTTAAAAACACAAACTTGAGAGCTAATAGGCCATTTTAAAATGCTTGGTTTGGGGTCATACGGACTCTGTTTTGGATCATTTTTTTTAAAACCACGTGTTTTCTCAATTTTTAGAATTTGACATTAGTATTTTAATAGATTTTTCATAAAATTTTTAAAATCTATTTAAAATGTTTCTAATCTAACATATTTGCTTTTGAGGTGATGCCTTAAGGGTAGACAGGTAACCAACAGACTTGGAACTTGTTAAAACATGTTATTAAAACATCTTTGGTATGATTTTAAAATGAATTAGGAATCTTGTTTTTGGTGTTTAAGGGAATGTTTTCATAAGTTAGGATTTAAAAGTTCACAATATTAAGACCAAGGGGTCAAATGAACACCACCCAGTCTTTCCAATTTGGTGCTTAAAAATGAACTCATCTTTCTAAAAGTTTTTGGTATTCAATAGTTGCTTGATCTAATTTTATTTAGAAAAGAGAGGGGTGTTGCATGTATGCTCTTCCATTTATCCCCTTTAGGGAACTCTTGGAATCAAAAGCTCCATTCCTATTGTGAATTTCCTAGCCCAAGGCATTGAAATAACATCATCTAAATCACTCCCTAAAAACTCATAAAAGTATTGGGTGACCTTGACACGACCTAAAGTCTTTCTATTTTATGATTTCTTTCATTTCATTGCATCTTGGCTTGCGAGGGGTACGTCATTACCTCTTATGATTTATTTAGGGAAGCTTTAACCTGGGGTTTCATCTCCAAACATTGACTTTACTTACTCCTTTATATTTTCACATGGGACATATTTGCATTTGGACATCACACTACACTGAGTGAATAGTAGGATGTAGTGGTTGTAAAAAGGATTAGACCTTTTTGCAACTAGATAATACCATGGTCACCTAATTTATGTGCTTGTATTTTACATCATTTGACATGAAATTCATTGTGAAATTGATTTCTCTAAAAATGTTTGAAATCTTGCTATTTTAGTCAACCCCACATTGCCATACCCTTGCTAGGATTTGGACGATTATACTTAGTGTAGTTTGGTCATTTTTGCTTAGTATGTTTTAAAACTAAAACTTGTTTGTTTGTTCATAATATATGTCAAAACTAATTTGTTTATATGTCACTCTTTTGTCTAAAGAGGCATTATGTTGGCCATTTTACACCACACTTGTGCCTTAAAATTTTTGCTAAACTTGTTTGTGTGTGTGTCATTTGAGTTGAGGAGGGTAGTGTTATACTCCCAAAACATGTTAAAACCATTTTGCCTTTGAGTCTTTTGAAGAATAACATAGATCACATCATTCAAGCATGATTGCACTGTTAGGATACTCAATTTGTTTCAATACTAGTTTACCTTATATCAAAAACCATTATTTTAAACCATTTTATGTATACCATTTAGACCTTTGTCTTGTGTTGTCATGTTGTCCAATCTTGTCTAGTCAAATCCTAGTTTTCACCATTGAGTTTTCAATTAACCTTGTCAAGTTTAGATTCAGACATTGATTGATTTATATTTAGGCCTTAATTCATGAAGCTGATACATGAATATTTCTCTTTTAGGTTACATAATTTCGATTAATTGATTACCCAAAATTTGAAAACTATTGATGGTTTGTTTGTTTAGTACCTATTCTTATAATTGTTTATGCTTTTATTTAGGAAAACACAATCTTTCTTCAAAGAGATTTTTGTCTTATACCTTATGCCAACTGATAAAGTTTATGTTTGATTCTATGTACCAGGTCTATGTCAAAGATGTTTACAAAATTATTAGATTAAATCAAATCACATCAGCATTTATTTCAAATCTAGCTTTTGATGCCATTTGGCCAAAAGTCATAGTATATGCCTATTTTTTTGAGCCTAGCTTTTAACTCCACATTTGGATAAAAGACCTAGTAACTCAACTTTTCTCATTCCTAGTTTAAACCTTGTTTAGAACACTTTAATCGAGACCTTTGACATGCTAGTTTTTATTCAGACGCTTGACATTTTATGTGTATGACATTTGACATTTGATGTTAGACTATTTTATGCAAAGTCTTAACACAATTCACTTTGGAGATATAACTCTATTTTAAAACCATGTTGAAGATATAGCTCCACTTTTAGACCATGTTAGAGATACAGCTCCACCCCTTCGACCAAGTTAGACCAAGTTTAAACCATTTATCCTTTGGACATAGTTTTTTTTGGAGTTTGTAGAACTCTAATATTTTTTATTTTTGGATCTTTCATCATTTATGTGGATATATCTAGCTACACCTATGGTGGAGTCATGTATAATCCAACTTATGATAGAATGGCCACACAAAATGACTTTTATGGCTTTAGTCAAGATCCCAGTGATGATAATATGGTTTGTGAGATAGATTTATATTCACCTCATAATAATCATTCATGGCAATAAAGTCATGAAATAGCTCATGATCTAACTCAAGACCTAGATTGGTATGAAGAGGGTTGTGAGGAGGACTTTGAAGACCCAACTATAGATAATGTTGTTTTGGATATGAATCCATACCCTCTTTACAATAATTAGTATGTGGAACACCATCAAGAACCAACTTATGAGCCAACTCACAATTGGGATGATATGGTTTATGAGGAAGACTTGGATGCTTTGGATTATTTGAGTAATCAGGGTCCACCACATCATACCATTTCTATTCTAAGACCATAATATCATACCATTTATATGCCAAGACCTCCTCCTTTAGTTTGTGTGAGCAATTAGGTTCCACAATGCCAAGCCATTTCTATGCCAAGACCTCATCCTTTGGTTTTTGTGAGCAATCATGTTCTATAATGCCAAACCATTTCTATACCAGGACCTCATCCTTTGGCTTATACAAGAAATCAAGCTCCACAATGTCCCTTCATTATTCCAAGACCTAGTCTTTTGGCTTGTGTGGGAAATCAAGCCCCATAATGCCCTATCATTACCATTTTAGGACTTCATTATCTGGCTCATGTGAGAAATCATGCTCCCCAATGCCCTATCATTATCCAACCATAAGCCATTCCTCATCCAGAACCAAACCTATCCAAACCTCAACCGATCCAATCCTTCAAAGACCAAGCTATGTTCAAAATTGGTATTTTCCAACTCATTAGAAACCCAAGCTAAGATAACTAACCAATCCAAGATATTTTTGTTAAACCAACCACTTATGATAAGTCAACCTATGATGAATCACCTATTGATCCTATATTAGTTTTCAAGGAGACTCACACTAATGAGCCAACCTTTATTGAGTCACTTCTTAATGATTATAACCATCTTTGGGAAAATCATTACCTTGACCATGAACCTATTTTTTAAGATCCTTTTATTGACAAGCCAGTCTCTGAGGAGTTGTCTCTTGACCTTTTTCCCATCTTAGAGGAGTCACACTCTAAAAAACTAATTTTTGTGGAGCCCATTATGCCATCATAGGCCATTACTTGTCCAAAACCAAATATTCAACAAGACATCATTGTAACAAAGTATCCATAAAATGAATAATTAGAGTTAGAGTTAGGTTCTATTCTTAAACCAACATTAGATTCACCATCATAATCTAATTCAACATTAGCCTCAACATCAAATTCAGAGTCCCTTGAGTTAGAATCAGATTCAGAAGAAGAATATGTTTTTGGTTGTTACAACATTAGTTACGTATGCCTTGTAGATCAATCTGAACACATTTATGATATTTATATGGATTTTGAGGATGATTACTTTAGCTTCATCATAAGTTATCCTAGTATCTTATACAAATATTGTGCATCGTCTCCCCATTCCATTACCATTACATAGGCTATTACCATCAACCAAAATAGCCATATTATTGACATTCCACCTCCCACAAGTGTCGATTAGGATTGATAGAATCACATTTTATTGAATTGCATCCATGGTGACATAGTACTTGAAGAAGAGAAAGGAGGCAATGACCACATTTATGTAGCAGAACACTCTCTTATTGAAACCTTTTCAGATGCACTAGGATACAATCAAAGTCCCAACACAACATATTCTAGTGAAACTTTTTTGAAAGTGATAGAAGAAAATCAAAGTCAAAATCCAATGTTCATTAGTGAAACCTTCTTAGAGGTGCTACGGGATAATAAATACAACTTCATTGGTGAAAACCTCATTGAGGCACCAATAATTGAGAACAAAAATTCTTCACTGCTTGATGAAGACAAAATCAAAGATCAAATTAAAATAGCTTCCTATCTAAAGCCTAATCAGATGGTAGCTACTCTCAAGCCCAAACAGTAGAAAAATCTAATGGTCCTATCGAGAGAATAAGTCTTCGGCCCTGCCACAACCAAAATTATGTCAAATCTAGCATCAACAACATTACATGTGAGTAAAAGTCCTACTTTTAATTTGTTTCCCCACCATTATACATTTTATTATCATCTACCATTTCATTTCAAAATTGAACCTACCATCTATTATTTGTCCTTTTTTACCATCCATAGTCACACTTTCCTTTGTAGAGGCTACAAAGATACTTTGTATCGATGTTTGAAGGAATTAAAATCAACGACCAATAAATATCACAAAAACATTCTTGACATCCAAATCTATAGGCAATTCTTGATGAAGTAACTATTTAAATGAGGTGCGGGCTAGTAATTAACATGATCAAGTATTATGTTTGTATCATTTATTGATTAAGATGTACATCTCCCCATCAACAGGAATAATAGAATAAAAAACCATACCTAGGCTAAAAACATGTACCATATTGTTTCACATTGCCATGCCATTATCGTTGTTACATATCTATTTACCATTGTTGCATATGCAACCATTTGCCCCATCACTTGGGGGAAACCCTCTCAACATCCTTATTTACCATTTTATACATCCTATCATTCCATTCTTATCTAGACCAAAGCCTATTTTTAGTCATCCTACCCAATCTTATTTTGATATTTGTTACTTTGGTTCTTCTTGCACTTTTTATGAGGGGATTTTGATTAGGTTTCAACTCTTATAAAATTCATGCTTACAATGATAGTCTATGAAAGTGGTGTGATAGTTGATCTGGTAAGATATATTTCATCCTATTAAGTTTATTTATGTGAGCCTAATTATAATTGCCTATGGGCAAATCAGTGTCTCACCAGTCTTGCTACTAATTATAATTGTTTATGGGCAAATTAGTATCATTGACCTATGACATTGTATCCTAGTTATAACCACCTATGAGAAAACTAGGGGAAACACTTATTTATCATGCATTACTACATCACCTTACCAGTACTATTTTCATTTTACTTGCCATTTGCCAGATTTGAGAACTTATTGGGACCTAGTTGGTTTTTCTCTGCCTTTTGTGTGGATGGAATTCCTATGACTTGAGGTAATTTTAGGACTATGTGGGTCATGCTCAATTCATATTGAGGTCACCTCAGTCCCCCTTTCCATACACTCTCATTATTTTATAAGTAACCTAAGCCAAACGCTCTCATCATTTTGTGAGTAGGTATTTTGTCATTCTCTAACAAGTTAAGATACCTCAAAATGCCAATAACATTTATAATATTTCAAAATCCAAAAATATTTTCCCTATCTAAGCCTAGTCAATTATCCTAAATCCACCTTACTGGGGCATTATCATTGTTAGGATGATTTCTTTTTCTTTTTTTTTAGGCTTTTTGTTTGTTTATTCATTTTAGGTTATTTGTTTGTTTTTCTATTTATTTGTTTCTTTATTTGCTTGCCTATTTGTTTGCTTTCAACATTATTGCCTAGACTCAGTCTATATGCATTCATGAGTGATTCCTCAAGCACATTATTCTTGAGTCTATCCATATTCATACATCAATATTGTCATCACGATTTTTATCATTGGTGCATTATTTTTTAGTGTTTATTGGATTAGGAGTCAGTCCTTCTGCATATTTTGGGATAGTCTTAATGGTGTTCTATCGTGAAGCCCACCATCACATGCTACAAAAAATATTAGCTTTAGGAAGGTCTACAATTAATTTAATCATATAAGCTTCTCCATGGCACCTTGGCAAATCCTTCCATCCCACCTTTGATCAAATTAACCCATTGACCATTCGAGTTGTATCATTGTTAATCAGGATGAACATCTCCTCATTGATAGGTAAAATTGAATCATTCACACTAATTGATCATATTCTTCTATCCATGTCTTTCATCACTTTACACCCACTCATCTTTAATCTATATTATAGGTTATATCCTTGAGTTATGCTTGCTAATCATCCCCAACTAGGGCACAATCATCTTTAGCCAATCTAGGTCCTCTTAATGATTATAACCACCTATGGGAAAATCATCATTTTGATTTTTACTCTTGATTATAACTGCCTTTAGGCAATTTAGTATCCTTTTTACATCAATGTATGCAAGCATTTTTATCATTTGGATTAATCTCAACCACAGGTTAATTCTACGTTTCTTCTTGTTTCTTTTTGAGGGATCATCCATCAACAAATGTGACGACCACTCCCTCGAGGGGGCATCATCATAGACTTCCCAAACACCATTTGAAGCTTTGTTCTTCAACTATCATCTTATTTTTGACATATAAGCCATCTCTCGTTATTTGAGAAGACATTGTTTTTCCTAGGGTTTGTAAAGCCTTCCTAAATAGGGGCAAACTATAGACACCTAAATCTAGCCACCAATGACTTCTAATTAGGATTTTGACCAACTTCCACTAAAATACACAATTTGACCCAAAAACACTAAAATACATGCTAAATGATGTGAAACTAACATATTCAAATGTCAATTTTGGATAGAGTATCATTAAATGGGGCAATGCAATTTATGGACCAACTAACTTTGATTAAATCATTTTGAGTCAAAATGCCCATTTTACACCTAAATGCTCTTTTCTATCAAATTTATTTCATGAGACATGTGCCTTTGTTATTTTGTGTTGACATCATCCTAAATAGGAATATGGTTCCAATGCATCTGACATTAACTTCCAATTCCAATTTAGTTGAATTTTAGACTAATAATAAGGCATTCTGATCAACTTGAGTAATTTGTGCACAAAGTACTTAATCATGCTTAAGAGATAATTAAACCAAATTAGAGCCTAATTAATAATTCCATGGAAACTTGTTGAATACTTATTTTTAGAAATGAATATTGAATATTTGCATCATCAGGTGACCTCATTTCTTGGGAAGACATCTCTAAGCTATAAATGCCACAAATATCAGGGTTCATGCCTTCCATGCCTCATCAAATCCCTCCATGCCTCTTAATTGCTCCTCTATCCCAAATGTTGATGAGCTTATTTATCAATTTTAATTTCATAATTAGATTAATCCTTAGCCACACATCTCAATCCTGAGATGGATGGTTTAGGTTGATTCTAGCTATTTTCCAAAATCTATAAATAGAGAGGCCATGAACATCATTTCTAAGTATTGATAATGCAAAGTTATAATGCACAAATGATTCCAAAATCTATTAAAATTAATGTTACCATGCCAAATTGATTCCAAGCCAAGCCAATCCAAAGCCACAAGGTACCAATGAGAAGAGGAGATAGCCAAGCCTCATTTGATGAAGACTTCATGAGCAAAATCTGAGCAAACCATTGAACAAGCATTTTGGAGCATCCAAAGAAGGTAAAAGAGGGTTTATTTTGCATTTTAGTTGTGTGTTTTATTCAAGTTTGTTAACTAAGCTCTCCCTAGTGTCTAGGCCTAGAGATGTTATGCTAGTTAGTGTGTTTCTTTCATTTTGTTTTCATTTTGAAACTAACACAATACTAACCATCCTCTCTTGAGTCAAATCCCTAGATCACATGATAAGCATTCATATATGGAAAAACCCTTCTAAGAATAACTAAATAATACTGAACCATATTAGATCATAAAGAATAATATTGGAAAGGTTGAGTCTCAATATATAGTGCCATTTATAACTCATGAGTATATGCACCAACTTGAAATGTCAGACCAATCTGAATTATTATGAACCATACAATAATATATTGGGTCCCAACATCTAACATCACTAGAATAGAATAATACCATTATTGAAGTAACTAAGATATCACTATGGTCTATCATATAAACTCATTAGACCTCCCAAAAGAATCATATCTCCATCCAAATACTATGTATATATACATATAACCACCATGTGTAGTGGGGTGGGAAGGATGGTATCATGAACTAGCATGACTAATTCTTATCATGACCCACTAGCTATATTTCAAGCTACTTATCCTCCCCCATACCACACCATCAACATAACAATTATATAGATTAAAAACACATATGAAACCAATACCAACATTGATCCAAAAGAAATTTTAAAATTAAACTGATCATGTAAAAGTAATTTTAATTTAAAAAAAGAGACCAAGTGGCTTTAAAAGAGAAATCTCTATCATAAAAAAAAGTCAACAATTTCCATTATTGATTACTTAAAATATTCAAAAATAAGAAACTAGTATTGGTTTCAAGTAAAATTAAAATAAAGTATCCAAACAAATTAAAATAAATTCGATAAAACACAATGAAAGTAAATCACATCACAATCACTATGTGACTTAACAAGTCACCCAAGGGGAGAAGGAATAAGGTAAGATGACATCGGGTGATCCACTAGGTAAAATTCAAATTCAATTTCCTTGTACAAATTATCATATCCTATTTTGAATAACATATCCTCAGTAAAAATTCCTAAATCAAGATTTAGAACTAGAATTCTGAACCATGTGATTATCATCTTTAGAGCATAATTCAGTAACCACACTTCTTCAAGCATATTTTCCCATTTATCATGGGACATTCCATTGGGGCCTAAAATAAACTTTCTTTTTAACTTATTAGTTATAATAGAGATCATGTGCTTATCCTATCCATAAATATCAATGAGTATTTAAGACACTTAAAATAGTTCAAGAAATTGTGTGAAGAAAATGGGTTAGTTTTATTTGAGAAAAAAGATGGAGGTCAATAAAACTAACATTGAATTTCTTAGTTTGAATATAAAAGGAGGGAAATTGCACTACAACCTCACATCCTTAAATATCTATTATTATAATCATATATTTGTTTTGCAAGAAAGAACAAACTAAAGAGGATGGAATTACTAGCATATCCCAGAAGGGCTATTAGAAGAACAAAAGTAAAAAAAGAAATAATGGATGAAAATCCCTATTGAAGAGAGAATTAAAGAAGAATTGATTGGAAGTATAAGCTTTGAAAATCATCTTTTGGAAGGTATTTCTTCTTTATGTCTAAATTTTTTAAATTTCTTTTTATTGTGGCAAGAATAAGCCTATGGGTGCTTTCCATAATATCATGAGGGCTCAAAATATGCTTTCTTACAAATACCTTTATCAATATATTTCATCTAAGATTTGAGAAGTTTGGAGGCCTCTTTATATTTACATTTAGTATAGAGGTATTCATCATGGGATGCTGATTTTAGTTTAGATTGGATAGCTTTTAGGACTTTAATTGGTGTCTTATATTGTCTAATCATGACTTTTAGACTTGGGTTATTTGGCTTGGCTTTCAATTTTTTCTCATATTCTTGCTTGGCATAATTGTATGGATCTTGATGAAATTACACTACATATTTTCCTTTATCATCCTTACCATGATGGCTACAAAAAATAGAAACCAATTTATGAGGGAGAAACTATTTGTCTAGTTAAACCTTCTTCTTCTTCTTCTTTAGACTTCGCTCCTTCATTGGATATCCTCGTAATAGCATCATCAATGGAGGCAACAACATGAAAAGAGATATGAAGCTCCAAATAAATACAACAATGGAGGCAATTACACAATAAGAGAAATGAACCTACAAAACCTTAAGTTGGTTAGTAATATTTTATTATTTTATTTTATTTTTATTTATTTGTTTATTATTTTATTTCCTATCATCCCAAAACCCTAAAATAATGACTAAGGTTTATTCAAAAAATTGAAAAGTTAAAATTCAATTTTCAAGGATAACAATCAACCCATTAACAAAAGAGAATACCCTCTCTTACATTCCCATGTGACTCCTTACAACAAATAAATTTTCTTAAAAAATAATCTATCAAGTATGTCAATGCCTACTAACTAGGCTAGGACATAAGAGAGTAAGTTTTCTAGAAGACCTATGGGATAGGTTCATAGGCTCTCTAGGAAGTGTTGATAAGTGTTGTCATTGATGTCAAGGTTAATCTCATTGATATCAAGGTTGATGTCATTGATGTCAAAGTGCATCTGGTGATGATGCATGGTGAGTGGTCTTTAAGGTATGTGTTGACTAAATTTGACCTTTGGTAAAATTGGGTCAACCCCTATATTCATAAACTTTTGAATAAGGTTTCCATATGTCCTATAGGGTATCATTTTGGTTTATCATCTTACTTATCCTTTCTCTAGTCCTTGCTTAAGCTCATATCCCTTGAAATTGCCTAGTCAACCAAAGTCAACCTTGGTCAAACATGGTAAAACTTGGTAAAAGTTACAAATTGTGTTTTATATGTCATAATTTAGTCTTTGATATGTTTCAAGGTGTCTACAATTCATAAATTTATCATTTGCTATGTTTTATATGCAAAAAGTGTCATTTGGCCACATTTTTAGCATAATAAATGACTTGTACAGACTTTCAAGGAGGTAGATTTGTCACAAAGAGATATTTAAGCATGGATAATGTTAGTTTATGTAAATAATAGTCAGAGGTTAGTCTAAGAGGTAGTTATGTGTAGAAAGGGGTAGTTTCTCCTTGATTTTAGGCCCTTTTAGGCACTTGTATGAACTTATTGAGTTCACCATTAGCTAAAAATGTGGGTGAGATGTATTTTTAGCTTCATAAACTCCTTACCATGCATGGTTTTCAAGTAATATTCCAAAAATATTTATTCTTGCTTCCTTTACTTCCTTTTGTCTTTATAAGCCAGGTCAGTTTCAAACACTTGGTGGGAGTCATACAACTGGAGTTGAGAGGAATGCTTTTAGGGAAAGAAAGAGATCTGAGTATACTTCAAATACATATAAAGAAGTTTTATTGTGGTTCTTCCTCCTTTATGAACAATCATTTAGACCTAGATAGATTTTTATGCACTTTAATCCATGAGGAGGTCACTGTTTGTTCTTGTTTCCAATTTCCTTACTTTGGTTTGATGGATTTTTTTATTTCAAGTATTTCTCCATGTTTTCCATTACATTTACATAGGTTATTAATTCTTATTTTGGCTTTGGATCTCTCAAATAGTCAATAAGCCTCTCTTAGGCTTCTCTTTGCCTATAAACTGCTCTTTTGCATCTTCAATTGTATCAAGCATTTTCAATAGAGGTTTTCCACATCAACATCAGGCATGAAATGTGTCTCAGATGTTTTGAGGTTATTAAATATGCACTTGATGAACAAATTAGGAATCATGAAGCCCAAATCTTGCACCTAGTCCACTCTTTCCCTTCACTATTTGCATATTCAAAGGGAATGATTAGTCAAAGGGTTGCATGATGACATTACTTCCTTGATAGTAACCTTGGTAATGTTATCAAATTCTTGGAGAAATTAAAGAGTGAATTCAAGGAGTTTTGTTGATTCACATTTCATAGAGGTGACCATAGCAATGCTACATGACTTTCTTGTTTTCACTACCCACCACAGCTCATCACCACCTATAGGTGGTACCAAAAAGATTAGAGAACCTTGTGTGAAGGACCCAAGTCTTAAGGAGACTAGCCTCAAGTTTTATGCATCAATTTTAATCTTATAATACCTAGTTCAAATGTCATAAGTATTATAAGAAACAAACCATCACCAATAAATGTGACTGTGATTTCAGACTCATTATCCCAAAAGGACCAAAATAGAGCTCCTGGGTGTTTTTGTTGTTTTCATATAATGAGGCTATGATGGTTTTAAAGGATCCTCATATGTTTACCTTGTATCCCTTGATATTTAAAATAGGTGTGCCAAATTTTAAAGGATGACAATAATGGTAAGGTAGATTTCCAATGCCTTAGAACCAAGCTCAAACACACTAAAAAGTTTCAGTGTTATCTATAGTCTTGTGAAAAGATGAATGGTTTTGACATCTCTAGTAAGCAACTATGCATTTTTCTCATTATTTAATGATTCTCATTGACCCAAATGCACATTCATGAACATAATGACCAAAATTAAAGATGGTATGCCTTTTTTTGACCCCCAAGCACTCTCCTTTATCTGTACGTAGGGCAAAATGCTCACCTACAGGCCTTGAAACATAGTCAGCTGAATGTAAATATGACAATGAGCTTAAGAGGTTTTGATAGTGTATTAGATGGAATTTAAAACCATAAGATAGGTCTAACACATTTTTTTTAACCCCAAAGAGGTTTCAAATAAATTTTGACATATGACCAAGTGTATATAAAGCCAAAAATACCTACAGCTAGCTGAGAGGGACTGTCAATAAATAGTGAGCATAAAGGGCTCAATTGAGTAGACATAAAGATGAGATAGAGGTTTCAAGTTAAGGAAAATAGATACCAAAGGATTATAAATACTCTTACCAATTCATTCTAATTTGATATAACTCCATAAAGGTCCTAATATCATCTATAACCATGTATATGGAAGGATAGGTAGTGAGTTAAGAGTAAAGTTTCTTGGTACCAAAGGGAACTGTATTTGTGGATTTTAGCCTAGAAAAATTAGAAGCTAACTTAAAAAGAATTTTTATAGTTCCTAATCATTATTTCAAGTCTCATTTCAAGCACACACCTATAACAGTCCTAAAGGAGGTTGTCTTAGTCAACAGAGTAAGCTTAGTCTTGGTTTTTAAAGGGCATATGAGGTGTTTATGAGAAAAAAGGAAAGAAAGATATTTAATACATTAAAAAAATGATCATTAAATAGTAATAGGCCTTTTTAAACAATAATATGACAAATTAAAGGTCTCCAAGTAAGCAAATCATAGTCTCATATCCTACCTACCTTCATAGTGTGCACTCTAAAAGTCTACTTGAGGAATTTGTAGTTTTGGATGGAATATTGGATTCAGAGGTTGAAATTTGGTAAAAAGTACCTTAAAAACCTATATAACCTCATCCAATTGTTGGTTTTTTGATAAAATAAGGTATAACCCCTCTATTTTGTGTCAAAGGTAGGGCAGTTTTCACCTTGCACAAACCTTATAACCTTGTGCAAATGAGTGAAATAGTGAACTAAAAGGCTTGGAAACCCTTAAATTTGATTTATGAGGATGGAAAACATAAGTATAAACATGTTAAACCTTGATATAAGGTTTGAAATTAGACAAGGTCACCTATGTAACAAAAGTTACAGTCTTATATGAAGGAAACCCTTAGGCCTAGAAGCCAAGCTGAGGGTCATATGCATCTTAAACCTTGTCAAATCCTTCCAATTGGATAATTAATATATAGAGGTATAATGTAGGTGTTGAATCCATCAATAGGTAGGGGAAATTGATGGATATTTTGGTTGAGTCTTAAGTTATGGGCAACCTTATGAAACAAGGTTTAGACCTAAGGTAGATTGATATGTCAGTTACACTTATAGCATGAGATGATCATTAAAATAGTGTGAAAAATGTTTTTTGGGACACATAAGAGGTTATTAAACCTTAATTTTATATAAAATATCATCAAGAAGATATTTTTGGCTTGGAAGGTACTTAAACCCTCACATAATTAGAGGAAAAGAACCCAAGTGACTAGTTCAAGTGCTTAGAACTTTCATGACCATTTACATGGGACATCAATGTATTTGGAGATGATAATTGGGGTCGATAATAAGCCTTTAGTGGAATTTTTATATGATTATATTTTTTTTTATTTATGAAAAAATGTTAATAGTCTAGACCACTCCAAAACCATTGAAAATCCTCCTTAAGGACCCGATGGAAAAGATGGGGCAATGAGGAATACATAGGGGGTGTAAAGGCCATGAAAGTTACTTTATTTTGACATTTTTTTGTGTTTTATAGGCATGGATAACTTTAAAAGCATGAAACAAGATTTGGAATGTAGGTTGAGACTTTTTATAAGTATCCATGGACATTTTATGAACCATATAAACTCCTAATTCTATCTAATATCTCCTTTTCAGCTAGTCTAGTGGGTAGATAGTGAACACTTATGAAAAAATGGTGTAACTCAATTAGGAAAGCCTTTTAAGGCTTGTTTATTTAAATTGATGATATTGAAACCATTGAAAAGTGTTTTACCTCCTTATATATTAATCAATTTTCAAAATTTTAAGGTTTTTGGTGCCAAGTGTGGGAGGTGTATGGAAAGGAGTCATTTTGAGACTACCAAGGATGATTGTGCATGGCCAGAAGAATAGGAATGGTTAAGGGATAATAAAATGCATGTGAGTATTTTTTTGTAACCTCTCATACTTATATACATCATTATAACTAAACATATGTAGTGATAAGGTAGTTTTGGAATGCAAATCATGTAGGGCAGTTTCATGTGTGAGCAAGGAGCATCTATGCCACATGTAGGGGAGTTAGATAACTTTGAGAGACATTTTTCTTTAATTATATTTTAATACCTATCTCATACCTGATTTTATTTCATATTTAACTCCTTTTTCTTCCTTTACAATTGTCCTAATGACTATTGATCTTCCCTTTCTCCCTCTCCTCTCACACTTCTATAAATTCTAGCCTTTTTAGCATTGTAAGGGATCTCTCCACCTTGGTATGGTGAATCTATACCAATTTTTTTCCTTGAGATAATAAATATAGTTGTTTTTACCTCATTCAAATATTTCACTAAGTGTACACAATGGTTGTTGGTCTTGTGCAAGTGTAGCTTTGTTTATCTTCACATGTTACTCTTCCTAGTACCTTGAGTTTTGTAATCTCTCTTTTGTAGGTCAGCAAGAAGTGTCAAAGTTTGATATTTTAGGTGTAGTGAGTATTATATTAAATAGAGTGTCTTATAATTCCAATTATTTAAGTCCTCCTAGCCTAAGCTATCTCCAAGACCCTATGCTTGAAACATTGTTGTGAGAGAGAAGATTGTCATTGGATGAAGTGTATGTGCAAAATTTTCCTTGGTTCCAAGTGCAGGTAAAAGGGTGTGAGAATAGTATATATTTGGTGTATCAACTCTCATATAGTAGATTCATTTTCAGCTATTCTTATCCCTTTTCATCCCCCCAAGTGTTAGTACTAGGATTGAGCTATAGTGATGCATCGAGGGGAACTAGCCCCTCATCTAGAGATCCACCTCAATTTAGGGACACCCACAACACTAAGGTGGTTCCATTGTCTCATTTGAATGAGAAGAGACTTGTCATTTCTCATTGGGTTTAAGTTCAAGTGATAATAGTATGATCTTGTGAGCTTGATGTGACAAGGAAGCCATGTGACGAGATGCATTTGAATGCAAGAGAGAATTTGAAGGCAATAGCAAATTTGAAGGCAAGAGAGAATTTGAAGGAAGATAATGTCTTATGGTTTCATAAAGACACATGTCAAGGTGTCAAAGGTGTTTAGGTTAGCTTGAATTTGTTAGTGTTGTCATTGAAGGTTCTTTAGAAGGTATGTTAACAAGTAAGTCTGCAAAAGTGTTGTTATGAGCAAGGCCTATTAACAATGTGTGTTGTGACAAGCTTATGAACATTAAAGTTATGTAATGTGAAATAGAGTATTGAAATGGTTATGAGTGGTGTTTTCTTATTTCCATTGTTGATAAATCCATAGGTAGCAAGTCATTAAGGTCAAGTGCTTAAGTAGCCTAAGCCTAGGCATGGCATGAAGAGACCTTTTGAGAAGGTATGAGCATGATGGATTGGTGATATGAGTGAACATAGGCATGAGTGGTTGTATGAGGTTTATTTAGCATGTATGTGAGGCATTAGAGCACTCATGTGAGTCTTAGGACTATGAAGAGAAGACTGGTTTGTTTAAAGAGAGACTAAGCAACACATCTAAGGAGAATGATGAGACCATCAATCAAGTTAAAACTTAGATGGAGATAGTCACTGCTAGCCTAAGGGTTAAAGAAGAATAATGCACTATGGACAAATCAAAAATAGAATCCTTAAATTTAGAATTGGATCAAACAACTAAAAATATAAATACCTATGAGAAGTTTGAAAAGAGCAGTGAGGCTCTAGATGACATTTTGAGTAGTTAAAAGTCTACCAATGATAAGGTAGGTCTTGGTTTCAAAGTAGATAAAAATTATAATAAGGAGAATGATAATGTGATCAAGAAGGTTAGATAACCTAATGCTATATGATATGTAGATTCATTCAATGGTTACTAGTTATCATGTAGTCAGTTTTATCATAGAGCAGAGAGTGTAGAAGACCCTCCAAGAATGAGTACTCATGGAACTATGGAAGGAGTCATAGTTCACATCAATCAAAATATATGAGTGATGTTGTTTTCTATAATTATCTTAACACTGGTCATTTTGTAAGATTTTTTTAGCATGAATCATCAAGATATAATAAGAAGATTAAATCTCCTGGAGCTCATGAAAGAAGACAAACCAATTTATGGAAGCCAAAGATAGTCAAGCTTAGTCCTAATCAGTCTACAAGCCATGGACTATTTGTTGTGGTAGAGCATAGACAAGATATTGAAAAATATCAATAGTGTTCATTATCATCTTAGATTATTGACCACATAGATGATGAAGATGCCAATCCAAAGAGACTAATTAAGCCTAATAGGATTGTAAGGGTTCATTAGTCTTGTGAGAGCATGGAAATTTGGGAATCTCTTGAGTTTCTATTATATTAGTGACCTATGGTAAGGGGTGACTCCATTAGGCTTCATGGAGACACTAATCAGCCAATATAAGCTTGGTATCTATCATGAAGACATGTTGAATAATGTTGATGGAGCTAGAAGTGTTGTTGGTATATGAGAGGTAAGAAAAATGTTATTCCTTGTTTCTAGCAGTAGATAATTGAGCTTGATCTATGTTGAGAAGTGGTATTAGTATCAAGATGTTTAAGGAAGATGAGAATGGTCTAAATTTTTTAATGACTCATATGGTGAGCTCAAGTTTTGAAGACAAAGGGGGAGTCTCTAATTCTTCAATTAATGTCAATAATATGGTGGCCTAGTGTGTGATCAAAGGTTTGAGTCATATCAATTATGTCAAGGACAAGGTGAGTGGTCTTGTGATATAATTTCATTTGAAGGAGGTATGCATGCATTAATGGGGAGAATGTTCCTATAATGCTTCATATTCTATGTGTTGATATTTTATTGCAATAAAATATGATTCCAAATGTTGCAAGTGTGATCATGTTTATTTGAGAAAAGAGCCAGTTTTGAGAGAATGATCATTTTCTAAGAGTGGTTGTCATCTAATTTTTATGAGATATAAGTCATAATAAGCATGGTTTATTGAGGACCAATGATCAGATGGTAGTTTTTGGAAGACCCTTTTATCATTAATGTCAAAGGGGAAAAAAGACTAGAATGGGGAGATGAGAATGATCAGGTTGTAGTATGGTTGCCATGAATGACAAAGTGGGAATTTGTTGAGAAGTGTTGTCATTGATGTCAAGGTTGATATCATTGATATCAAGGTTGATGTCATTGATGTCAAGGTGCATCTGGTGAAGATGCATAGTGAGTGATATTTGAGGTATGATCTTGTGAGCTTGATGTGACAAGGAATCCATGTGACAATATGCATTTGAATGCAAGAGAGAATTTGAAGGAAAGAGAGTAATTGAAGGCAAGAGAGAATTTGAAGGAAATAATGTCTTATGGTTGTATAAATACATACGTCAAGGTGTCAAAGGTGTTCAAGTCAGCTTGAAGTTATCAATGTTGTCATTGAAGGTTCTTATCAAGGTATGATGACAAGTAGGTTTGCAAGAGTGTTGTTGAGAACAAGGCCTATTGACAATGTGTGTTGTCAAAATCTTATGAGAATTAAAAGTATGTAATGTGAAAGAGAGTATTTTAGTGGTTATGAGTGGTGTTGTCTTGTTTTCATTGTTGATAAATGCATAGCTAGTAGGTCATTAAGTATAAGTGCTTAAGTAGCCTAATCCTAGTCAAGGCATGAATAGACCTTGTGATAAGGTATAAGCATAATGGCTTGGTGAGATGAGTGCATAAAATCATGAGTGGTTTAATGAGATTTATTGAGCATGTATGTGAGGCATTGAAGTACTCATATGAGTCTCAAGGTGAGCCTATAGGGGTAGTACCTTTAGTCTAGGTCTACATCTAGACCTCTCTTAGACCCTACCTGGATTAATGAGGTATCATGATATGCTATCAATGTTTGTTAAGGATGTATGACAATTTTTAATCATGAGAGAGGTTTTTTGCATATGTGAGTGAGGTGGTGAGTGCATATAAAGAGCCATGAAGGCTAATTTTAAGGCCTAATATGGTTTTCAAGTGTTGAACACACAATCTAGTGAGAGGGGGGTGCATCAATAGATTATCTCAAACCTAGTTCTTAGAACTTTTAAACAAGCTAATCAAAGTATATGTAAAGTAAAGAAAATAATAGAGATCACACACACACACACACAAGAATATTCAACACCAGAGTTTAATGTGGAAACTTAGAGGGAAAAACCATGGTGAGAAACATTATTAAAGCTATTGTTCTAATCCAGCCTCATAGAAAAATGTCTCATAGACAAACCTCACTGGTTACATTCAAGAGCACCCACTCTAAGAAAGCATAAAATTCCTAGCTAAGCACCAACTCAGTTTTATTGATGGTACTAACCTATCAGATAAATGAAGCTACAAATTCAAAAGTATAGAAGATATTTAGAATGAATCTTGTACACTTTTTTGTTACAAGTCTAGTCTATAACTGCACCTTAGTTGTGTGTCTTCTCGACTTCTCTACCTTTATCTCTTTATGTCTGGATATCTTCTACTTTTACACACCTTATATTCTTTTCCCCTTTCATTCTATCTACAAATGTCCTTTCTTGACAATTTTGAGTTAACACTCTAATTATTTTTGTAATAGCAGTAGAAAGACAACACTATTCAAATGATCTATTCATAGCATATATAGACAAATGCATCTTAGGGTTGTCTCTCTATGAAGTGTTCACACTTCAACTAAACTTAATCAATTCAAGATTTTGATCTATAGTCAATGTGACTTTGACTTTGTGTCCCGATTCATGCTTCAAATGACAACGTTCAAATTTATTTACTATCTTTGGCATCTACACTTCTACTACACTTAACTACACCACTTTCTTGATCACTTATAGTTTATATTTAATGTGAATTTGACTTTATGTCTCGATTCATGCTTCAAATGGAAACATTCAAATTTATTTACTGTCTTTGGCATCTGCACTTCTACTTAACTATGCCACTTCCTTGATCACTTCAATTGAAATATCTTGAGCTCTGTGAAGATATATCAAGTTCAACACTAGTTTTAGTTGTTCCTATATAGAAAGTTGGAAGACATTGATTGTGGGAGTTTTTAAATTCCTTTGTCACACCAAGTTCACATTATTTTCTTTGTCGAATCTTTTCTTATGACCTTTTGACACCTATCAAATGCATGTGCTCTTGAAGGATCATCTGAGTTTACTATGCCATCAACCATCGAGCTCCTTTTCTTCCCTTTTTACATCTCACTAATTTTTATACCATGGGTTCGCTTCCACTTATTTAGATTATCCTCAATATTCTTGATCTTTATCCTTTGTTTTTAGCATTAAACTTCAGCATGGTGATGTGATCTCATTTTATTCTGCATTCTTGTAATGCTTTTGCACCATTGATTCTTGTAGAATTGCTTGATCTTTAACATGCCTTATCCCTTTGAGAATGCCCTATAAGACTTCCACACTTTGTCTTCGGCAAAGTTACAAGTGACCTCTCTTCAGACAATTTGTTGTGGGATTTTTATCAAGGGCCTTTAGAGATAATTTCCACAAAAATTTTGTCCGAGAGGCATTTCTTCAGAATTTTTATCTACATGGAATTTCTTCAAACTTTTTTTCTCAAGGCATTTCTTTATATTTTTTATTCGCAAAGCATTTCTTCAGACTTTTTATCCACATCATTTCTTTAGAATTTTTCTCCACAAGGCTTCTCTTCAGGATTTTTGTCCACAGGTATTTCTTCAAACTTTTTATCTGCAAGTTACCCTTCAACTTTTTTGTAAGTATCCACATGCCCTTTGAAACATTCAAAATATACCCTTCATACTTTTTGAAATCTACCCTTTGGCTTTTCTGTAAGTGTCAACATATCCTTTACAATGTTCAAAAGATACCCTTCAGACTTTTTGCAATGGTCCATTTTCCCTTCAAACTTTTTGAAAAGGTCCACTTGTCCTACAAAACTTTTAAAATGGTCCACATACCCTTTGGCATTTTTGAAAATATCCCTTCAGAATCTTTGAACGGTCCACTTACCCTTTGGCATTTTTGCAAAGATCCCTTTAGAAGCTTTGAACGGTTCACTTATCCTTCAGAACATTTTCAACGGTCCTCATAACCTTTAGATTTTCTAAAAAGATCCCTTTGGAACTTTTGTTCAAGATAATTTCTCTAAGTGAATTCTCCAAGACACTTTCTCTGAAAGAATTCCAAATGGTGCTCATTTCCTTTGAAAACTTTGTTGCAGACAATTTGTCCAAATGAATTCTCCAAGACACTTTCTTTGAAAGAATTCCAAGTGGCACTCATTCCATTTAAAAACTTTGTTGCAGATAATTTGTTCAAAGGAATTCTCCAAGACACTTTCCCTGAAACAATTCTAAGTGGCACTCATTCCCTTTAAAAAAATTATTACAAATAATTTGTTTAACAATAACTTAGTCAATTTTCTCAAAAGAATTGTCTTTAACATCTTCCTGAAAGAATTCCCTTATTAGCTATGGGTAGTTTGTCTAAGAAAAAGGTCTTTACCAATATTTTTGAAAGAATTCCCTCAATCAAATTTTCTCAAATCAAGTCTTCTTAACTTAACCTGATTACCTTTTCTGAGTAAAAGCACCTCACAAACATGATTTACTCCACAGTTCTACTCAACTCAACCTTTGGCATTAATGCATGATCAATTTCAATCTCAATGACATCAAGGACATTAACCTTTGACATCAATGATAATTCCATGTTGTCAACTATCTCCTTGCTCAAATTTATAATAATATCCCCCTTTGTCATTGATGGTAAAACATCCTCAATGAGCAAAGACATCCTAAAAAATCCCTTCACATTCTGCTTGCTTGCTTGCTCTTATTCTGCTTTTTCCCCCTTTGACATTAATGACAAAGAGTGTTTGTTGAACCAATAAGACACACTGCTACTAAGCTATTCTGATCCTTGGACATTTCTAGATAGAGCATTATGAAAAAGACTCATCCTTGGATAATGCACACTGACCTAAATTGTTCTTATGAGTCTCTAGGCTTTCATATGCTTCAACCAATACTAGATATGACATTGGTTTGAAAGACCAATCAATAATAGATGAGCATATAAATCTAGATCCAAGATATCTTAGTTTGTTCCTTAACATCAAATGATAAATGATGTGTAAGGTACATAGAAAATTGCCTTTACTATTAATCCAAGAGCTTAATAAGATGTTTGCAATGCTCCCCCTGGACATTTAACCTATCACAAGAGGTTAGTGATATGAGGTGGGAGATACAACTCCCAAATTCTCTCTCAAATACTCAAATTGCTCCTTGGGAAGAGGCTTGGTAAAGATATCTACAATCTGATCCTTGGTTGGCACATATTCTATTGTGACCTCCCAACTTACTACTGTTTCTCTCAAAAAATGATATTTTATGGAGATATGCTTGGTTCTAGAATGAATCACTAGATTCTTGGATAGATTTATGGCACTTGAATTATCATAATAAATAGAGATAGGTGCTTGATATTCTACTTTTATGTCCTTGAGATTTTGTTTCATCCATAAGACTTGAGTGCAGTAAGCAGCTGCTACAACATACTCTACTTCAACTATAGAGAGTGTAATCGATTCTTGTTTCTTGCTTAGCAAGACAAAAGTCTATTACCTAGAAAGAATGTACCACCACTTGTGCTTTTTCTATCTTCCACAGTTCCTACCCAATCAACATTAGTATATACAAATAAAGTAAGATCCTTTCTAGTTGGGTACCACAACCCAAACTCTATTTTGCTCTTGATGTACTTGAAAAATCTTTTCACCACATTAACATTTGATTCTTTGGGGGCTAATTGATATCATGCAACCATACATATAGCTTGCATGATGTCTAGTCTTGATACTATTAGATACAATAGGTTACCAATCATTGATCTATACAACATATTATTTATATCAAGAGACTCATCTTCCTTGCTTAGCTTGCAGCTAGTCATCATGGGAGTACCAATTGGTTTGTTGTCCTCTATTCCAAATTTCTTGAGCATCTCGTTTGCATACTTCTCTTGAGATATGAATATCCCTTCATTAGTTTTTGTAATTTTTAAACCAAGGAAGGAGAGTTCTCCCAACATTGACATTTCAAACTCATTTTGAATTTATGTGGAAAATTCTTTACACATGTTACTATCACCACCTCCAAAGATAATATCATCCACATATACAACAACAATCAGCATATGCTCACCTTCTAATTTAAAGTACAAATTGTTATCTGCACACCCTTTTCTAAAACCTTGTCATTGCAAGTATTGATCCAATCATGAATACCATGCTCTTGGTGCCTGTTTTAGACCATACAGAGCTTTCTTTAGTTTGCATACATAACTTTCTTCCTCTGTTAACTGAAATCCTTCTAGTTGTTCAATGTACACCTCTTCTTCTAAGTTCCCATTTAGGAATGTTAAATTCACATCCATTTGATACACTTTGAATTTATTGTGAACAGAGAATGCTAAGAACATTATAATAGCTTCTAGTCTTGCCACATGAGCAAATGTTTCTTAGAAATCTATGCCTTCTACTTATGCATATCCTTTGCACACTAGTCTAGTTTTGTTTCTTATGACTGCTCCATCTTCATTGAGTTTGTTTTTTTAAACCCACTTAGTTCCTATTACATTCTTGTTTGAGGGTCTAGGAATTAGTTCCCAAGTTTTATTCTTTTCAATTTAGCTGAGTTCTTCTTCCATGGCTGTTAGCCAATTTTCATCTTTGCTGGCTTAAGTAAAGGTCTTAAGTTTAATTTCTGAAAGTAAATAAAAGTTTACTTGCTCCTTGTTCATTACAACTCTTCTCCTAGTTTGAACACCCTCATCTTTATTTCCAATTATTTGCTCCTTGGGATGTTCTTTTTGAACAAACCTTATAGGTGCCTTTTTGCTCTTATCTTCCTCCTCTTCACTATTTTTTTCTTCATTTTTTGCTCCTTTTGATTCTTCAATTCTGATCTCCTCATTTGGCTCAACTTATTTTAATCCTTCTTCTACCTTTACGTTGATGTTTTCGACTATTTTATGTAGCCATTTTTTGTAACACACATAGGCTTTGTTGTGAGTGGAGTATCCAAGAAAAATTCCTTCATCACATCTTGACTCAAAACTTCCCTATTTAGCCTCTTTTCTTCTAATGTAGCACTTTATTCCAAACACTCTAAAATATTTCATGGATGCAAGTTTTCCAAACCATAGTTCATAAGGGGTTTTATCACTCTTTACCCTAAGTTGAACTTTGTTTAGGATATATACTGATGTTTGAACTACCTCTTTTCAATATCCATCTGGAAGTTTTACCTCTTTCAAAATTATTCTAGCCATTTCCTTTACTATTCTATTTTTTCTTTCTACAACTCCATTTTGTTGTGGAGTATGTGCAACAAAGTACTCTCTTAATTACATGCTTCTCGCAATAGTCTACAAACTCATTGGAGGTGAATTCTCCACCTTTGTCTGATCTTAGACACTTGATTTTTCTTCCCATTTCATTCTTAGCCATGGCCCTGAAGATCTTGAATCTCTCAAAGGATTGTGATTTATATTTCAGGAAAGTTACCCATGTCATCCTTGAGAATTCATCTACAAATAACATAAAGTAGTATACACCCTTGGATCCTTTAGTCCTAGTAGGACCACATAAATTTATATGAACTACTTGTAGGCATTTTGAGGTCATATATTCTTTTGTTTCAAATCTGACTCTTATTTGCTTTCCTAGTTAGCACACTCTGCATGTGACATCTGTAGGTTTAACAATTTTGGGCATATGTCTAACACACTTTTTAGAGCTTACCTTGACTAGATTGTCAAAGTTGACGTGACCCATTATTTTATGTCATAACCAGCTCTCATCAAATTTTTCCATGAGACAACTTGCATTATTTTCTTCAATTAGGTTGTATATGTTACTTTCAATTCTTCTTTAAGCAATGGTTTTTATAGCTCTTTTTAGTTTACAACCTTCAACATTAAATGTGACTTCATAACCATTATCACACACCTGAATTATACTTAAAAGATTATGTTTAAGTCCTTTAATGTACAGGATGTCATGTGTAAGAATCTTACCATCTATGTGCAAGGTTCCTTTGCCTCTTATTCTGACTGTAGTTTTATCACCCAGACTGACAGTCCCTTCCTTGCATCTACTTAAGCTAGTGAATTTGGTCTTGTCCCCAGTCATATGCTTTGAGAAACTGCTGTTTATGACCCACAAGTTTTGCTCTTTAGCATGGAGTGCCATTTTAAAAATCAAGGATTGATCTTTCACCTTCCATATCCTTTTAGGTCTTGCATTTGCCCTTCTCTTCTCTTTATAAGTGGTCTTTGAAACTCTATTCTCATTTAAAAACTTGATTTTTCCTAAGCTATACTTTCTTGTCATTGCAATGTTAGTTTTAAAATACTTAGCTATATGTCCAAAATTATTGCAATTGTAACATACCAAACTTGAATCTATCAAAGGAGTAAATGAATTTATACTAACAAAATTAAATCTTTTAGTTGGAAAGACTCTATAATTAATAACCCTATGACCAAACTATTTACAATTATAACAATTGTTGGGGGATCAAACCAACAATAGATTACAATTGTGACAGCAATAAACGCGGAATTAAACCAAATTGACAAGTAATTAGAATGATAATAGCAAGAACAAGAGATACAAGAAAACACCCTGAAAACTTGTATTAACAAACTCTTTACAAAAGGAATACAATTGAAGAAAGCTTCTTTCTTCCACACCTCTCCTAGATGTATAGATCTCTCAATAGATCTCAATTCCTCAAGAGCTATCTCTCTCAAGAACAATCAACTCCAACAAGCCTGGATTGATTCAATTCTGTACTGTTCTTCACACACAATGAATTACAATAATTCACTCTCTACAACAATAACTACTTCAATACAATAAGCTAGGAAGATCTAATTCTTCATATAGAATTAGGAGACTTGAGCATGTACATCCAACAAGCAGTTAAGCCACTTGAACAAGGGCTCTAAAAATAGTAATGCCAATAATAGAGACGCGAGCTTGAGTCTACAACTCAAACTTATCATGCAAACACTCGCTTCTATCCACGGAAATAGCTTTCTAGACACGCAGGTAACCAACGTCGGTTCCTGCTGCTTGTCTGTGACCGCTGTCGACCGATTCTCTGCCGACGTCAGCGTCTCTGCAATTGCCTGTGACCGACGTCAGTCGCTCCTGACCGACGCCGGTGTCTATGTAGATCCGAACCTAATAAACTATGCTCCTTGGTGAAGTTTTTAGCTCCACACCCTAACAATCTCCCACTTGGAGATAAACAGCTGCACCAGTACCTGTACAACAACATCTTCTAGCTCCTCCATCTTCAACTCAATCATGAAGACCAACAGAAGTTGAATGAAGATTCAACTTCTCCTTTGTAATTGGCTTGGTTAACATATCAGTAGGATTCTTATCTGTATGGATCTTCTCCAGCTTCAACTCACCATCTTCCAATACCTGTCGAATGAAGTGATACCTTAGCTGTATGTGCTTTGTTCTTGAATGAAAGGCTGAATTCTTAGCCAAATGGATTGCACTCTGACTGTCACTATACAATCTGTAACTCTCATGCTCCCTACCAAGCTCATCCATGAACCGTGTCATCCATATCATCTCCTTGCTAGCTTCTGTGGCTGCAATATACTCTGCTTCTATAGTTGACAAGGCAACAACCTTCTGCAACTTAGATATCCAGCTAACCGCCGTTCCACCTACAGTAAAAACATAACCTGTAGTGCTCCTCCTGCCATCCAAATCACCTGCCATATCTAAATCTACATAGCCATGTAGAGAAGTATCTGAACCTCCATAGCACAAGTGCCTACTGCTGGTTCCTCTTAGATATCTAAGGATCCACTGAACTGCTTTCCAATGTTCCTTACCTGGATTGGCCATATACTTACAACTCCCACTGCTTGGGCAATATCCGGTCTAGTACACACCATTGCATACATCAAACTCCCTACTGCGGAAGAATATGGAATCTTACTCATGTACTCTACCTCATCATATGAATTAGGACATTGTTCTTTACTCAACTTAAAATGTCCAGCCAAAGGTGTGCTTACCGGTTTAGCATCCTGCATATTGAACCGTTTCAACACCTTGTCCACATAATCTTCTTGAGACAATATCAACCTGTGATTTTTCCTATCTCTCTTAATGCTCATGCCAAGGATTTTCTTTGCTACTCCCAAATCCTTCATAGCAAATGTTTGAGCTAATTTTACCTTAAGCTCTGAGATATCTTGCATGTGAGACCCTGCAACCAGCATGTCATCTACATACAACAATAGAATAATATATCTACCATTATCAAATCTCTTGAAATACACACAATGGTCTGATTGACACCTACTATAGCCATGCTCAGTCATAAACCTATCAAATTTTAAGTACCATTGCCTAGGAGCTTGCTTGAGGCCATACAAGCTTTTCTTCAACCTGCACACAAACTTCTCCTTACCCTTGACCTCGAATCCTTCTGGCTGTTCTATATAAATTTCCTCATCCAAATCTCCATGAAGAAATGTTGTCTTAACATCTAGCTGCTCAAGATGCAAATCCTCAAAAGCAACCAAAGACAATACAACCCTTATTGAAGTCATTTTAACAACAGGAGAAAAAATCTCACCAAAGTCAATACCTGGCTTTTGTGCAAATCCTTTTACCACTAATTTGGCCTTGTATCTCATCTGTCCATTCTCACCTTCCTTCAACCTGTAGGTCCATCTGTTCTTAAGTGTTCTCTTACCAACTGGCAATTCAACCAAATCCCATGTTTGGTTCTCTCTTAAGGACTCCAACTCCTCAACCATGCCGTGCTCCCACTCACTCTTGGACTCCACTTGTATTGCTTCTTCAAAACTCTCTGGTTCTCCACCATCAGTTAACAATAAATAAAATAAAGAAGGAGAATATCTAATTGGAGGCTTACTCACCCTTTCTGACCTCCTGATGGGTGTCTGAGACTCGTCCACAACACGTTGTCCACCCAAATTCTCTGACAGTGACCGACCTTGGTCACCTCCAGACCTATTACTTGCCGAAGTCGGTTCTTCCTGACCGACCTCGGTACCTGTACGGCTGACGTCGGTCTCTGTATGGCCGACGCCGATTTTTGTCCTGCCGACGCCGGTTCCTAACCTACCGATGTTGGTCTCTGTGTTTTCCTGTAAGTGATTATTTCTTTTTTCCGCGAGCTCATCTTGGACATTCACCTCATCCAATTCACCATTGCTCTGCTCAGATTGATTCAACTTCCTTAGCTGATCACAATACATCACTCTTTCATTGAAAACAACATCACGGCTCCTGATTACCTTGTTAGTTTCTAGATTCCACAATCTGTAACCAAAATCATCTAAGCCATAGCCAATAAACGTGCATCTCATAGACTTAGCATCAAGCTTCTTTCTATTTTCCTTATCTATATGCACAAAGGCTTCACAACCAAAAACTTTGAGATATGAGAGATCAACCTTTTTACCTGTCCATGCCTCTTCTGGAATACCACCATCCAGAGCTGTAAGGGTCCTCTGTTAATCAGGTACACTACAGTGTCAATAGCTTGTGCCCAAAACTGTAAGGGCAAACTGGCATGCAATCTCATACATCTTGCACGCTCCATTATTGTCCTGTTCATCCTTTCAACAATTCCATTCTGCTGAGGTGTCCTTGGAACCGTCCTTTGCCTACGGATTCCATGCATGTAACAATAATCTCTGAACTTATAACTGCAGAACTCACCGCCATTGTCTGATCTCAGGCACTTTAATCTTTTACCTGTTTCATTCTCAACCATAACTTTCCAAACTTTAAAAGTATCAAATACATCAGATTTTCTTCTAATACAATAGATCCATACCTTCCTTGTGGCATCATCTATGAAAGAAACATAGTACTGTGATCCTCCAATGGAAGCAACCTGAGCCGGTCCCCACACGTCTGTGTGAACAAGCTCCAACTTGTGCCTCTTCTTAGTAGACCCAGTTTTGAGAAAACTAACCCTTTTCTATTTTCCAAATACACAGTGCTCACAAAACTCTAGATCTATGCCTTTTAAATCTGAAAGCATACCTTTAGACTTAAGAATTGACATCCCCTTCTCACTCATGTGGCCAAGCCTTGAGTGCCACAATTTAGCATCCACATCTGAAGTAGATAAGACAGAAGGAGATTTGTTAGTAACACAATTACACAAATAGAGAGTACCTTCTCTCTTACCTCTGGCCATAATAAGTGCACCCTTGGTCACCTTCCAAGATTCAGCTGTGAGAGTTACTGTACAACCCTCATCCCCTAACTTTCCTGCAGAAATCAAATTTTTCTTCAAGCTAGGTACATGCATCACATCTCTCAACACCCATGTGTTGCTATTTTGCATCTTCGGCTGCACTTTACCTTTGCCAATTATTTTACAGGGCTCATCATCCCCTAGATACACTATTCCAAAATCTCCATGGATATAGTCACTAAAATATTCCCTGTTAGGAGTAGCATGAAAATATGCACCAGAAACTAATACCCAAGATTCTACATTATTATGTAGAGAGAAAATTAAAGCATCCTGTGCAATACCTGAAATCTTGGCTTCTTCCTTTCCTTCGTGCTGGTTGTCCTCCTTGGGCTTTGACCAACAATCTCTGCTTATGTGCCCCATCTTTCCACAATTCCAGCATTGTGGCCTTCTACCATTTCTGGATTTAGATCTGCCTTTCCCCTTTGATTTGGATCTTGCTCTGCCTTTCTTGCTCTTCTCTTTCTGCCTTCCCCTGCTCTCAAACCTTAAAGCATTCCTGAATGCCTCTTCTGTGCTTTTCTTGCGTATTTCCTCATTCAAGATAACACTAACAACATCCTCTACTTTCAAAATATTTGATGCAGATGCAGTATTACTTACTGCCATTACTAAGCCATGCCAGCTTTCAGGCAAAGAACATAATATTAAAAGAGCTTTTATCTCATCATCAAACACTATATTTACTGAACTTAATTCATTCACAATACCATTGAAATCATTCAGATGAGTAGAAACAGATCCACCTTCATTCATATGCAAATTAAATAACTACTTCATAAGATATACCTTATTGGAAGCTGAGGGTTTTTCATACAAATTTGCTAACGTAGTCATCAACTCTACTGTAGACTTTGCCTGTGATAAATTGGATATCACAGTGGATGCTAGACTCAGTCTTATAGAACCCAGAGCCTTTCTGTCAAGAACTTCCCATTCTTCATCCTCCATGTCTTTGGGCTTCTTTGCAATACCTCCTAACGGTAGGTAGAGATCTTTCTGATACAAATAGTCCTCTATCTGCATTCTCCAGTGTTGGTAATTTTTGCCATTGAATTTTTCCATTCTCAATTTACTTTCATCTGCCATTGCTTCTCCCACTCAAACAGAAATCCCTACAGAAACTCCTGTGAGAACCTGTAATCAATACACACTACACAGATCTGAACAACCTGTTAGTGAACCTGAACTTTGATACCAATTATCAAGCTCTGAACCTGTAACCAAGGCTCTGATACCACTTGTTGGGGGATCAAACCAACAATAGATTACAATTGTGATAGCAATAAACGTAGAATTAAACCAGATTGACAAGTAATTAGAATGATAATAGCAAGAACAAGAGATACAAGAAAACACCCTAAAAACTTGTATTAACAAACTCTTTACAAAAGGAATACAATTGAAGAAAGCTTCTTTCTTCCACACCTCTCCTAGATGTATAGATCTCTCAATAGATCTCAATTCCTCAAGAGCTATCTCTCTCAAGAACAATCAACTCCAACAAGCCTGGATTGATTCAATTCTGTACTGTTCTTCACACACAATGAATTACAATAATTCACTCTCTACAACAATAACTACTTCAATACAATAAGCTAGGAAGATCTAATTCTTCATATAGAATTAGGAGACTTGAGCATGTACATCCAACAAGCAGTTAAGTCACTTGAACAAGGGATCTAAAAATAGTAATGCCAATAATAGAGACGCGAGCTTGAGTCTACAACTCAAACTTATCATGCAAACACTCGCTTCTGTCCACGGAAATAGCTTTCTGGACACGCAGGTAACCGACGTCGGTTCCTGCTGCTTATCTGTGACCGCCATCGGCTGATTCTCTACCGACGTCGGCGTCTCTGCAACTGCCTGTGACCGACGTCGGTCGCTCCTGACCGATGCCGGTGTCTGTGTAGACCCGAACCTGATAAACTATGCTCCTTGGTGAAGTTTTTAGCTCCACACCCTAACAAAAATAACCATAAAAGGAAGGAGTGTACCCAGTCATATCATTTTATGGTGTAGTATACCAAAAAAATTTACCCTTCTACTTTTTTAGATCTACCACTTTGAAGAATTCTTCTGCATCTTTCCTTGAATCAATCTTTATGTCCTTTTTGGTCTTTGCCTTAATTGCTTCTTTGTTTTTCATAGCTTTTATTTCTCCTCCTTTATTTAAGTTATCATACAAGTTCATTGATGTGCATGATGAGGATATTTTTTCTTTATTGTATCCAAGACCTAAATTTCATTTGAAGGCTTTTGCATATTGATCTATTCACTAAGAGCTTCAGATCCTTTCATCAGCTTTAAGATTTTGCTTATATGGTCTCTTGCCTTCTCAAGTTCTTTCCTTAAATCTACTACTTCTACTTCAAGAATCATGCATTCATTGGATTTTGACTGGAGATCCATTTTGATGACTTCTACTATTCTATTGGCTTCCTCAACTTGAGTTTTTAGCATTACAATCATTAGTTTAGCCTTTTCAAGCTCCTTCTTCTCATCCCTCTTCTACGTTGAGTTTTTTTTTCTTAGATTTTTTATTTCTTCAAGAGCACACATAGGTTCACCTTCAATATATATCTCACCTTCTCCTTTATCACAATCTTCATATTCATTTTATTCTTGATTCAAGGAAGTGATTTCTTCTTCCATAAATAGGAACTCATTTCCCTCTACTAGAAAGGCATAGTCATTCTCATCATTAGAGCTATCACTATTACTTTCTTCTACTGAGTCACTTTCTTCTTTTGTATATAACCCCTTGTTTTTAAATAATTTTTTCTTTTTAGCATAATGCATTTTTACCTTTTTGACATTTTCAACTTGTTCAGTGTTGTCCTTCCTATTGAGTGGAAATTTTACAGTGAAGTGTCCTACCTTGCCATAGTTAAAAAATTTGAATGGAAGTTTTCCTTTATACTTACCTGATCCTCTCTTTAGTCTTCTAACAAAATTTGCTTCTTCACCATCAGTCTCCTCAAAATCAATCACACATATTTCTTCTTTTACAAATTTAACTACTTTGAAGGTTGTTTCCCTCTTGATTGTGTCTATCTCTCCCATCCTCATTTCATAGTCTATGAAAGTTCCTTACAGTTCATCCATGGTAAGCTTGTCCAAATATCTCACTTATTTAATGGCCAAAATTTTGGAGTCATATCTTGATAGAAGGGATCTCAAAACCTTCTTGACAATAGTCGACTCTTCTATTATTTCTCCAAGTCCATCTCATCTACCTTAAGGAGGTAGTCCGCTATCTTCTCTTCTTCATTCATTTTCAGGCTTTCAAACTATCCTTTATGCATTTGTAGCTTAGTCTATTTCACTTTAACATCTCCTTCATAAATACCTTTCAACTTATTCTAGATGTATTTTACACTCTAACAGTGCATAACTTTGACAAACTTAGAGTTTGACAACCCATAAAGAATGGAATTCATGTCTTTAGTGTTATTTTCATAAGCCTTTTTGTCTCCCTGATTATCAAGAGTTATAGTAGGAGCTATGTAACCATTTACCACTGACATCCATACATCAAACCCTAGGGAAGACAAATATGCTTCCATTTTTATGCTCGAAAAACCATAGTTAGACCCATCAAATATAGGAGCCTTGTTTGATGAATATCCTTCTTAGCAGGCCATTATGTTCACCAACCATGATCTACCTGAGTTGATTAAGCTTCTCCTAAGGAACCTATGCTCTGATACCAATTGTTAAACACACAATCTACTAAGAGGGGGGGGGTGAATCAGTAGAGTAGCTAAAACCTAGTTCTTAGAACTTTTAAACAAGATACTCAAAGTATATGCAAAGTAAAGAATAGAAGAGAGATCACACACACAGACAAGAATGCTCAACACTAGAGTTTAATGTGAAAACTCAGAGGGAAAAACCATGGTGAGAAAATCTATTGTTCTAATATAGCCTCATAAAAAAATGTCTCACAGATAAACCTCACTGATTACATTCAAGATCACCCACTCTAAGGAAGCATTAAATTCCTAGCTAAGCACCAACTTAGTTTTTCTAATGGCACCAACCTATCAGATAAATGAAGCTACAACTTCAAAAGTATAGAAGAGATTTAGAATGAATCTAATACACTTTGTTGTTACAAGTCTAGTCTGTAATTGCGCCTTAGTTGTGTGTCTTCTTAGCTTCTCTACCTTTATCTCTATGTCTAAATATCTTCTACTTTGACACACATTATTTTCTTTTCCCATTTCATCTTATTTACACATGTCCTTTCTTGAAAAATTTGAGTTAACACTCTAATTATTTTTGTAGCAGCAGTAGAAAGGCAACACCATTTAAATGATCTATTTGTAGTGTATATAGACAAATGTATCTTAGGGTTGTCTCTTTTTGAAGTGTTCACACTTCAACTAAACTTAACTAGTTCAAGATTTTGATCTATATTCAATGTGACTTTAACTTTATGTCTTGATTCATACTTCAAATGACAACATTTAAATTTATTTACTATTTTGCATCTGCACTTCTACTACAATTAACTATGTCATTTCCTTGATCACTTCTGGTACGAATTTAATGTGACTCTGACTTCATGTCTTGATTCATGCTTTAAATGGCAATGTTCAAATTTATTTACTATATTTGGAATCTGCACTTATACTTAATTGCATTGCTTCCTTGATCACTTTGATTGAAATATCTTGAGCTCCATGAAGATATATCGAGTTCAACACCAGTTCTAGTTGTTCCTATACATACAATTGGAAGACATTAATTATGGGATTTTTAAAATTCCTTTGTCACACCAAGTTCAAATTCTTTTCCTTGTTAGATCTTTTATTATTACCTTTTGACACTTGTCAAATACGTGTACTCTCAGAGGATCATCTAAGTTTACTATGCTATTAAACATCGAGCTCCTTTTCTTCCCTTTTTACATCTCACTACTATCTATACCATAGGTTTTATTCCACTGCTTTAGATTATCCTTGATATGATCGATCTTTATCCTTTGTTTTTAGCATTAAACTTGAGCATATTGACTTGATCTCATTTTCTTCAGCATTCTTGTAATGCTTTTGCATCATTGATTCTTGTAGACTTACTCGATCTTTAACATGCCTTGTTCCTTTGAGAATGCCCAATAAGACTTCCACACTTTATCTTCGTCAAAGTTACAACTGACCTCTCTTCAAACAATTTATCGTAAGATTTTTGTCAAGGGCCTTTTGAGACAATTTCCATAGAATTTTTATCTAGGAGGCATTTCTTTGGAATTTTTGTCTGCAAGGCATTTCTTTAGACTTTTTGTTCGTAAGGCATTTCTTCAGACTTTATCTCTGCAAGGCATTTCTTTAAACTTTTTATCGATGTCATTTCTTCAAAAAATTTGTCTAAAAGGCTTATCTTTGGGCTTTTTGTCTGCAGGCATTTCTTTAGAATTTTTGTTTGTAAGCTACCCTTCAACTTTTTTGCAAGTGTCCACATGCCCTTCGCAACATCAAAAGATACCCTTCAAAAATTTAGCAATCTACCCTTCGACTTTTCTACAAGTGTCCACATGTCCTTTGCAATGTTCAAAAGATACCTTTCAAACTTTTTATAATGGTCCATTTTCCCTTCAAACTTTTTGAAAAGGTCTACTTGTCCTTCAAAACTTTTTCAATGGTCTACATACCCTTCAACATTTTTGAAAAGATCCCTTTGGAAGCTTTGAACAGTCCACTTACCCTTTGGCATTTTTGAAAAGATCCCTTCAAAAGCTTTGAACAGTTTACTTATCCTTCAAAACTTTTTCAATGGTCCTCATACCCTTCAGACTTTTTGAAAAGATCCCTTTAAAACTTTTATTTGGGATAATTTCTCTAAATGAATTATCTAAGACACTTTTTTTGAAATAATTCCAAGTGGCACTCATTTCCTTCAAAAACTTTGTTGCGAATAATTTTTCTGAATGAATTCTCCAAAACACTTTCTCTAAAAGAATTCAAAGTGGTGTTCATTCCCTTTAGAAACTTTGTTGTGGATAATTTGTTTGAACAAATTCTCCAAGACACTTTCTCTGAAATAATTCTAAGTGGCGCTCATTCCCTTTAAAAACTTTGTTGCAAACAATTTGTCTGACAACGACTTAGTCAATTTTCTTGAAAGAATTACCTTTAACATTTTCCTAAAAGAATTCGCTTATTAGTTTTGGGTAGTTTGTCTAAGAAAAAGGTCTTTACCAATAGTTTTGAAAGAATTCCCTCAATCAAATCTGCTCAACTCAAGTCTTCTTGACTTAACCCGATTGGCTTTTTTGAGTAAAAACACTTCACAAACATGATTTACTCCATAGTTCTGCTCAACTCAACCTTTGGCATTAATGCATGATCAGTTTCAATCTCAATGACATCAAGGACATTAAGCTTTGACATCAATGACAATTCCATGTTGTCAATTGTCTCCTTGCTCAAAGTTCCTACAACAAGTCAAGGTCTAGAAAGCAAAGAGAGAGAGAGTGTGGCCTAATGAGGGGTCATGATCAGATTTTAAGGTGTTTGAGCTAATGTAAGCATTGTCAAAATTTAGGTATGTTGATTCAAGTATGTTCATGTATTTTTAGGTCATAATGTGAAGGATAAGGCATGAAAATTTATTTGGAGGTCTCTTGAGTGCTCATAATGAAGGGTTCTCAACTCAATAATGATTTTTTGGTGTTCACTATCTCATCAAAACTTTGCATGGGAACATAAGTAGTTCATTGTTTATGAGTAATGGTCCTTTCTCAAAATTTTAGGTATTAATTTTTGGATTGAGGGGCTATGCTTTATTAACGATCGTTAAGAGTGGAAACATGTTTAAACCCTCTTAAAACCCTAATAAGAACCTGATGTTGAAGATGTTACTAAAAAGTGCTCAAGATGGAATAAATTACTCAGGTAAGCTATTGTAGGTTGTAGCGTACTCTCCCAGGTACCTCTAGGTGGTATTGGTGAGAGAGAGGAGAGAGAAAATGTTGAATTATAGGCTTATTTCTAAAGAAGTTGTAAAAGTCAAAAGTTTCATTGGACATAGTAAGAAAATGAATGAAGGAAGAAGGTAGAGAATAAGGTTTCATGTACATGAAGGTTTATAGATAGGTTCTAGCCCTCAATTATGCTAAACTGGTCATCCAAGTTAGCCAATCATTAACACACCTAATGGTGTAAATAACGAAAAACCCAGGCAAAAGTGAGTAGATTAAGAATGTGTTTTCATGATAGAATGATGAAACCATGTGCATAGAGATGATTTTTTAGATTGGTATGTCTTATTAATTCTTAGTATAAATCTTGAAGGTTAGGTATAGTGGTGAAAATGATGAAGCCAAATGGTTTGTCTGACTCGGTGAGGTTTGTGTGTAGTGAGGTCAACAAATTGGTTTGTAAGACCAATAGTTGACACTAGAACATATAATTTTTATATTTGAAGATGGTACATAGATGTCATAGGATCATTTTTATGCATTGGAAGTCTTTGAAAGTGTTCATATAGGTGTTGGAGGTTTGAGTCACCATGACTGGTCTTTTAGGAAAATTGGTAGTTTTGAGTGAGTGAGTTATAAAGGTATTTTTGAGGCTCTATACTCTGATTTGAAGAGTATAATGAATATGGTGTTATTTTTAAGGTCATGTAGGCTCTATATAAGTGATTTATTATCATGTTTGTGTGGATAAATGATGTGTTATCTTTAGTTGTTCAAGTTATATTTTTCTCTATGTTTAAAGACTTAATGTGAACAGTGCTAATGGAGTGTTTCAAGAGGTGGTTGGACCTAAAAAGTGATATGGAGCTCAGAAGATGTTGGATAAAGCATGATTTACTATTGTATGGAAATATTGTGTCGTTTATAAATGTGTATAGTATTCCAAGGGGTCATAAGGTAACATGTCTTAAAGTAGGCCTCATGGAATTAGGTCTCCATGAGAACTAAAGAAGAATTTGGTCTATTTGAGTAATGGTCGACCTAATATAATGATTTATTCTTGATTTTAACATGTCCTAAGGACTACTGCAAATCAGAGAATTTTTTACAAACTGTAATATTGTGTGCACTAGCGGAGAAATTCTCTGATGTTGCACTTAGTCTATTTTTTTGGTGAAGTAGTGTTATTTTTATTTGACTTTGTATGTGCAAGTTTAGAGTTTTTCTCTACCCCTGCACCTAGGCCCACCATTACATCAATAATTAATTTTGCATTAATTACCCCTCATATATATATTATAACTTGGGTAAATTTATTTTTACCATTTTTCTTCACCATTTTAAAGCATGAATACATCTTTTGTCACCATTTTTGAGCTTGACTACACTTCTTATTTTACCTTGATTTTCTATTTTTAATCAATTATTCATGCCCTAGGGTTCTTCGTTATCATCCATTCTCATGACATCTCAGGATATTTTTTATTTTTCTTGTTATTTTTTGTTAATTTGTTCCTTTTTCTTTCTTCTTTCTTTCTTATTTCAAGTTTGTTTCTTTTCCCTCAAACCCTAACTCTCTCGGTTCATTTCAAAGAATTTTCTTCAAAAAACACCAAGGGACATTTTTCGTATCCTTTTGTCTATCCGTGCACTTTAGATAAAATTATCCAAAGTACATGATTATTCACATTTTCAGTGAACTTCATAGATTTTTCTCTAAAGTGCATGTAGTTAGGTGCACTTCAGATAAGATTCTTTGAAGTGCATGTAGTCAGGTGCACTTCGAAGAATTTTTTCCAAAGTGCATATTACATGCCTTCTAGTGCACTTCGAAGAAAATTCTTTGAAGTGCATGTTATCCCCATTTTTTGGTGTAGTTTGGAGAATTTTCTCTGAACTATACCAAAACCAACACCTGATGTAATTTAGAGAATTTTATCTGAACTACATTTTTTACCAAAAATGAGAAAAAATGCTAACTCTAGAGAAATCAAAATTATTTTTTTTGTAGATACTTGATCAATGTCATAAGATTCCCCAGTTAAGACAATCATGAAGTAATAGTTTCAATGGGTATTTCCAAAATCTACAGTTGATTCTAATGTAGATCAGATTGGAGATACTGAAATTGGTCATGTTCACATGGCCAAATTCTTACAAACGTTGGGTAGAGACCCTATTTCCCCACATATGTAGCCTATTCTTAATAGTGAGATACATCTAGCAGCTACATTTCCTACGTTAGCTTAAGATCCAAAGTTCATCTTAACAGCTACTGCTCACTTTGACAAGAAAACTAGATCGGTCAAGGATGCCAATGAAAAAGTAACAATTAGACTAGATGCAGAATATTTTGATAAAGTTTTTCATCTTTCACACATTGAAGAATATTTAGATATAAGTGTGACAACATCCAAAGAATACTATGATAGGAATCTTAAGAAATGAAAGAGGCACATTAATGCCAATTGGCTGAGGACGCCAAGGCATACAATTACAAGATGGCCAAAGGGCTTTTATCAAAGTAAATTTATGGAGGAAATAGGAGATTTAATCACTCTCCTAAGTGGGGTCAAAGGCCTTCCTACATCCAATATCTTTTAATAATGGTTATATCACTATATTTTTATCATCAAGAAGAATAAGCAAAGGATTTATTGGGGAAGTCAGATAAGTGATGCCATATGTCACTAACTTTCTGAAGTAGGATCTTCTCTTAAATTCTATATGACTTCCTATCTAGTATATGTTGTAGCTTTCATGAGGGTATTTTTAGGACTGACTAGTGTTGGTGAAAGGAAGAAAGTTACTATTTATGAGTATTATCCACTGGTGACCTCAAATAAGGTATCAAACATTTTAGAATAGTTAACGATGCATTATTCTACCAATTTATTTGTATTTTTGAACAAGAATTAGAGAAGAAAAGGGTTTTAGACAAGGCATAGGCAATGGTGAATATAATTGGTTACATTTTCCTTTAGTTCTCAACTTTCACCTATATTAGGGTAGGTGGATTTAATGAACAACCTTACATGCTACCTAAATACCTAGGTGATAAATTGATTTTAATGGAGATGTGTAGACAAATGATGATTGTACACAAGAAGCAATCAGATTCACATAAGAAAGGATTCAAGTTTCCTATAAGCATTAGTCGGTACACCATTTCAACTACTCCCAAGACTAAGACAATGGAAATTGAAATGCAATACATCACCCTTAAAAGGTATAAAAGTAGAAAATATTTTGATTATAGAATGATGAAGGAAAATCTAAAAGGCAATTATGTTCATGTGCACACGATTAAGGATATTTGGGTAGAATGTATAACTAAAGAAGATGTAAGGAGAATTGATTATAGTCATCTTACTATTGAAAAAATTCAAGAGATATAATTAGCCAACATTCTAGCTGACCTCTATGACAATGAGAATATATTGGATCCTTTATATGAAAGAAATAAAGTTGCTTCTACTCATATTCTTTCAATCCAATGGTGTATAAAAGAATGCACATCAATTAGAGAGAGATTTCAACCCATCCTTGTGAGAACTAATGCCTGGTTGGAGTCTAAAGGTATTAAATTAAAATATTTTAAGACAAGGTCAGAAGAAGAATATGATGAAGAAACTGCAAGGAAATGTGAGGAATTAAGGATGAAAAATAAAGAAGAGGCCTCCACGTCTACTCAAAAACCAAGATTTGTATTTGTAAGTAAAATAAAAAAGAAGCTAGTGTTGAAAAAAGTGTGCAAATAGAGACACAATAAAATCCAAGTGTGAGTGAGGTACCTCCTCAATCAACAGTTGTGTAACCTTTGGCTCAGTAGTCTCCACAAGTTGAATCCACACAATTAGAAGTTCCTACAGTCAAGGTCTCTCAACCGACATTTTCCCAAGTGGAATTCTTTATAATTCCTTTTATTATACACTATACCAATTGTTTCTATTTCTACTCAAACTATTCTCTCAACCCCACCTTCTCCTCCTAGTGCCACACTTTTTCAAGTTATTTCCCAAGGTACTCTGGATCAAGTTTTTGATTCTTTATCCAATCTACCTAGTCCTACAAAGTCATTGGGATCCTCGACTAATCTATACTTCACCCAAAAAGATATGGACAAATTCATCCCACATCTTTTGTTAAAGTGATGACTCAAGCTCCTATCACCCCAGTATCTAAAAAAATTTAGACCCAAAAGTAAATTTCATGCCAACCAAAACCCCAACAATAATAACCACTATTCCATCAATGTCAACTCCACTATTAGATACCTCTACCATTCCACCCACTTCACAAACCATTATCCCTCCCCAAACATCACAATCTTTAGTTTCTTCTACTCAAGGAGATTTATCTCCTCTTCCCCCATGGTTAATTTCCCAAACACCTAAAAGGAAGAAACATGTTATTTCACCTGATGATTTTGATCTTAGTCAACTCATCCTAGTAAAGCCCAAGATGACAAAGAAGGCTAGAATTATGTCAGTGATAATTTTTGAATCTGGGCATAAGTATGTTGAAGTTGTAGTTCCTCTTGAAGATAAGAACATTGAAGATATTCAAGCATCTGAATATGAAATAAGATGCATAGATCTCAAGAAACAAACTCATGAAGGTGAAAAGGAATATTTGCAAGTAGCAATGGCTTCTTTGATTGAAAGATATGATAAAGATAAGAAAATCAAATATCAACTCAAGATATAAGTAGAACAGTTGAATTCTATTTTACTAAAAATCATTCAATCTTTTGAGTCCATTGATCCTGTTGTGCAAGAAAATACTAAAAGAGCTATTCAACTTGCAAAAAAATTGGGTCTCAAGGTCATGCATTTAATGCTTGGGTTGAAAGGTTAAAAACACAAAGTACTCAAATGTTGCATTTTATTATTGAAGTTTTAAAGAACTTGAGTGAAGTAAAAATAGAAATTCAATAAACAATTAAGGCACTCACTCAAGATTTGGAGTTGACTAAAAAATATATTGATACATGGACTCAACTTCACCAATTCAAATTGGAGCTATTGGTTGAGCAGAAGATCATTGCAAATAGGAAAATATTTATTGAATATAGGGAGGCCCTGAAAAATAGAAGAAAGGTTCTTGAGAATCTGATTAAAGATCTAGAAGAGGCTAAAGATATGTGTGATAATAAGATGTTTTATCTTATAGAAAGAGTTGGAAAACTCCCCTGTCAAGTCAGGAATGATTCTCAAGAGATTCTTCTTGTGGAGGTTGTTACTCAAGAATTTACATCATTTCCCCAAGCAAAGGCTGAGATAGGAACTTTCACGCTATCGATGTATTGATTGAATTTTAGGTCATCTTCAATAAACTATAAAGAATTATGGACAAGAGCAAGGATCTTCCAGTTAATTTAGAAGATTCAGCTACAAGGGTACTTGTCATATCCAAGAGTACATCTAGCTTAGATAAAAATGAAGTCCAAGATGTTTTGAAGAAATATGAGGAGTTTCTAGAAAAGAATAAAAAGGAATAACTTCTTATGTCTAAGGACACTTAGTCTATTTTTGTAAATTTTCATGTGTAGTTTTGTTTAGTGCATTTTGAACTTAGAAAAAGTACACAGTCCAAAGCCAAATAGGACTCTATCAATGAATAATTCAATGTATTTATATTTTTTCTATTTTTGTTTATAGATCCTCTCTATAAATAGGAGGATGCCCTTTTTAAAAAGGATCACCAATTGCTATAGAGGGGAAATGCTACTGAATTGAGAATTAATTTTAAAACTTTGCGTTCATATTGTAAATCTCAAATTTCATTCAATATAATAAAAACAAGTGATCTTTCAATCTTTGTGTTGAGATAAAAGTGTGGTGTGTTGGAGATGTTCTTATGTCTTTTCCATTATACTTTCTTGTGAGTTGATTGAGTTGTGGTATATAATTTCCATAAGTTAGAATGTGCCAATAAGCTAATTTTGGAGTCATTGAGCTACTTTTTAGTTACTAAAATTTTGTTCTCATTGAAAGTGAATTGTTGAGGAGACTTTGGGCTACCATCTATTCAACTTAGACAATTTTAATCTTTTTTGGAAATAAGGTGAAGAATTTGGGTTGTACTTTATTTTATCTCTAAAGTTCACTCTATTGCTATTGTTCTTGTTAATCTTTGACTAACAAATATGAATATCAGTAATGTTTGGTTCATAAAGTGATCTTAGATTTTCAAAGTGTATCACAAAGAATGGAAGAAAGTTTGTGATTAAACATCAATTTTGAAAAAAGATAATTGGATGATATGACAACACCCACTATGATAAAATTATTGTAAATAAGTGTAAATAATTAAGCATTATGTTAGTTAACAATAAAATGGAGCATCCCCTTGCTTAAAGGAGAGATTTATCTCATCATACTATGGCTAAAATCACCATTTTGTTATCATTTTGTTGTTAACAAAATATTCACCCAACAATATGAATGGCTCATGAATGTTAAGTGGAATTGAATGAATGTTGTGAAGACTGATTCACCCCCTTCTCAATCATTTTGATTCCAATAATTGGTATCATAGAAGGTCTTTTGAAGTAGGACTAACAACCTAAAAGAGATTCTAGAAGCAAGGATGGCTAGTAGTCAAGTTCAAGGAGGTTTCTCTACTAGTAAGGATTCATTCTTTAATGGGAATAATTATGAATTTTGAAACATTAGAATGAGAACATATATAATTTTAATGGGACATGATATATGGAATTTAGTTGTGGCCATTGGATACACTCCACCTCCCAGACCACCAATTGATATAATAGGAAAGAAGGAAAGTGAGAGCATTTCTAAGACAATGAATGCCATTCTATGTGGTCTATCAGAGGTGGAGTTTGTGAAGGTGATGCACTGTGAGCTAGCTAAGGTGATATGGGAAAAGCTAAAGTCTATCTATTAAGGACACACCAAGGTGAAGATGGCTAAATTGTAGACCCATAAAAGGTAGTCTGAAAGATTGAATATGAAGGAAGATGAGAGAATTACATCCTACCTTTTAAGGATTGATGAAGTTATTAATATCATCAGATATCTTAGAAAATAACTGAAAGAGTCTACAATTATATAAAAGGTATTGAGATATATAGCTTCTAAATTTGATTCAAAAGTGTTTGTAGTATAATAAATTCAAGATCTTGACACATTTTAGATGGATGGGCTTCATGGCATCTTGACTTCCTATAAGATGAGAACAAATGAAGGAAAACTTCCCAAGAAGGAAACAACATTCAAAGCTAAGAATAAGTCAAAAGTTAATAAGGTCAAGGATGAGTTATTTTTAGATATTGATGATGATGAAAGGATAGCCATGTTTGCTATGCAATTGAGGTTTGGATCTAATAAGTACAAGGATAAGTTACCTTTCAAATGTTCCAACTATGGTAAGATTGGTCACTTTGCATCTAAGTGTCCTAATAAGGATAAGAATGAGCATGATGAAGAACATGATGAAAATCATGGTGATGATAAGGTCTATAATATTGAAAAAATCAAGAAATATTTTGAGAAGTATGAAGGTAGGAAAGTGTCATTCAAGAACAAGAGAAGTTTCTATACCAAAGAAGATAATTGCTCATCTGATATAAATGACACAAGTATGTCTGATAGTGATGATGAGAGTAATGAGCATGATAATATTGAAACCTTATTCATGGATATATAAATATATAATGAGGGTTATTTAAAATGGAAAGGTCATATGAATGATGAATAATCAGATAAAGAAGAGGTCAAAGTGAACCTTGAGGTAGAATTGGTGAGTGCTCTAAAGGAGTTGAAGTTCCAAATAAGGAAGAATCACAAACTAAGATCTTTAGTTAAGGAATATGAAGAGAAGATAGTTTTTTTTGAATAAATACCCAGTAACACATCTAAAGAGCATGATGAGATCATCAATTAGGTCGAAACTTAGATGGAGATAGTCACTACTAGCCTAAAGGCTAAGGAAGAAGAATGCACTAGGTATAAATCAGAAATGGAATCCTTAAAATTAGATTTAGATCAAGAAAAATACCAAGATAAAGACCTATGAGAAGTTTAAAAAGATCACTGAGGCTATAAATGACATTTTAAATAGTCAAAAGTCTGCCAATGATAAGGTAAGTATTGGTTTCAAAGTAGATCAAAAGGAGAACAAGGAGAATGCTAATGTGATCAAGAAGGTTAGACAACATAATGCCATAAGGTATGAAAATTCAATCAGTGGTTATTATTTTTAATGTAGTTAGTTTGGTCATCGATCAAGAGAGTGTAGAAGACCCTCCAAGAATGAGTACTCATAGAACTATGAAAGGAGTCATAGTTTACTTTAGTCAATATATATGAATGATGTTATTTTGAATAATTGTCTTAACACTGGTCATTTTGCAAGATTAAATAATCATGAATCATCAAGATAGAACAATAAGATTCAATCTCTTAGAGCTCATGAAAGAAGACAAACCAAGGTGTGGAAGCCAAAGATAGTCAAGCTTAGTCCTGATCAATATACAAACCAAAGTGGACTGTTTGCTATGGTAGAAAATAGACCAGATATTGAAAAATATCAAGAGTGTTCATTGTCAACTCATATTTTTGACCACATGGATGATGAAGAGGCAAAGACAAAGAAACTAATCAAGCCTAAAAGGATCCTAAAGGATCATTAGTATTGTGAGAGCATGGAGATCTAGGAATCTCCTAAGTTTGTGTTGTATTAGTGCCCTATGGTAAGGGGTGACTCCATTAGGCTTCATGGAGACACTCATCATTCAATAGAATCTTGGTATTTATCATGACAACATGTTGAATAATGTTAATGAAGCTGAAAGTGTTGTTGGTTTATGAGAGGTAAGCAAAAAGTTGATCATTGTTTCTAACAGTAGATAGTTGAGCTTGATCTATGTTGAGAAGTGGTATTGGTATCAAGATGCTTAAATGAAGATGATAATGGTCTAAAATTCCTAATGACTCATATGGTGATCTCAAGATGTGAATATAATGAAGGAGTCTCTAATTCTTTAGTTGATGTGAAGAATATGGTGTCCAAGTGTGTGATCAAAAGTTTGAGTCATATCAGTTATGTCAAGGAAAAGGTGAGTGGTCTTGTGATCTGAGTTCATTTGAAGGAGATATATGCATCTAAATTCATTTTCCTACATTATCATCACTAATAATCCTATTAGTTGACACTAATTCTGCTTATCTCATTTAATCTAATTTATCCCACTAAATTATCCCATTCTTAGTCATTTATCTAATATCCCCTTCTTCATATTTAATCATCTACTAACCTTATTCTATCCTACTTCATCATTAATTTATCTTAAATTCCCCATTATCTGATCCTAATCCCATTTACCTATTATTTGGAAATTTTAAATTCCCAATGGCCCACCTACTAGCCTATGCCTAGGCTCTCCTACACCCCTAGACCCCAATCACCTACCTAATTCTCTTCTAATAATCATTACTCCCTAAGAAGGATTCTAGAACCCTCCAAATCTATAACCTTCTCTATTATCACCCTTCCTTTCTAGAAGCCTTTAAATCTAGAGGCTTTCAAAAAAAATTATATTACTTTTAATCCTGAACCCTTGATCTCCCTCATCCAACTTTGAATCTCCACCATTGATCTATCCCTCCATTTTCTATTTAAACTAACATATTCCTCCATTGGAGATAATAGAAGATTGATATTAAATCCATGTACAACCATCCGTGCATCCAACAATCCATCATCATGCTAATCATAATTTCAATATACTAAGTCTAAGGTTAATCAATCCAATCATCTTATTTTCTAATTCCATTTAATCATGATTTGAAGAATTTAGATTTAGAATTATAATGTTGTTTTGAATGGTTAATTCATCTAATTGCATTTAGTTCTAATGGCTCTAGACTTTAACTAGGTAGTTTAATGTTTTGAGTTCAAATTTCAATGTTCATGTGATTTAATCAAATAGTTCAAAATTTAGGCTATATTTTGGCAACCACGGTGGGAATGGTCTTCTTCTTAAACTAACATCTTTCACCTTGAGTGTGTTTTTCTTGAGTTTTTTAGGTTAGGTTGAAGAAGTTGTTGGTGGCTCCAAGTTTCACATTCTTTTCTCTATCCACATTATTCATGTGTACGATTGTATTGGTTTTAATATTATCTTTTAAATTATGATAATAACAATAGAATAAATCAAGAAAATCAAACATGATTCAAAATATTTTAAATATTTGCATACTTAGATGTCTCTATTTTTATATATTTTCAAAAATATCAAAGTGTGTATAAAGTCGATGGGTAAAGTCTGACTGGAAGTGGAGTGAAGAATTAACTAGATCATTTAGATACTCAATAGGGAAATGGTCTAGAGGTTATGATGACAAAGGAATTCAAACATACCTAGATGCCAATCATTTTTCAATATCAGTAGAAATCCTAGAATTCATTAACAAAGATAGGACTTTGGTACTACAGTATTCTATCAAAAGCCAATAGACCAAGATATATATATTGAAGTAGTTATTTTTATAGCTTGGTTTGCTAGCTTTTGACATAATACTATATCATCAAATTCCTATCTTTATTAATGAATTCTAGGATTTTTGCTAATATTGAAAAATGCTTGGCATCTGGGTATGTTTGAAGTCCTTTGTCATCATAATCTCTAGCCCATTTCCCTACTGATTGTCTAAATGATCTAGTTAATTCATACTCCACTTCCAGTTAGACTTTACCCATCATCTTTCCCATCCATCAGCAAATCTTTATTCAAATATGATTTTTCCATTGTAGTAACAGAAATATGTTTTAGATTAAGGTAAAAATAGGTTTTGAATGGGCCCCAAAACCCTAAAACAAAGGAAGAAGGATATAACTATAACGTCCACAGGTGAAACAAACCTAACACCTACTACTGAGCAGTATCAAAAATAGGTTTTACAAGGACCTAAAACCACAATTCAAGATCATCAAAAGACAGACCCCAGGTTTTACAGAGACCTGGAAACTCAGGTATGAAAAGAAAACAAAGAACTAGAAAATGGAACCAGTTATAACATCCAACTAAAAGGACCAAGAATATAAGAGCAAAAAGATCCTATTCTTATAATTCTAAGATCATCTTCACCACTTCCTTTCCAATCACAGTAGTGTCATGTATAGATATTGCCACCGACGTAGCAACCTCTTGCATTGCTTTCTTCCTTGAGCTCTGTCTGGTCCTCTTACTAGGCCCCTCCAAAGATTTTATATCCTCATTTGCTCGTTTTCCAATGTTTGCAGCAACTACACATAAACTAGAAGTAACCTCCTCCATCTTCATTCTGCTTTCCTTAATGAGCCTTCTTAGATTGTTCTCATAGTCTTTAAGTTTGATTGGAATATCCCTCATCTGCATTTCCAAATTATTGATTTTGTTCTAATCAGCGTCTTGATTATATTCCATTATTTCCATTTTCTTCTTGAGGCCCATTATTTCCTTATACATCCATGAGTCAACTTGAAGGATAGCATCTGCTTTGCATTTGACTGAATTCATAAAGGGATGCCTCCTGTCTTTCTGCCATATGTCAGCAAAAAATAGTAGAAAGAAATAATGAATATCTATGGCATTAAAGTATTTATTAAAAAATCCTAAAAGCTTGGTTGATAACACCATATCCTACAACCTTAACATTACAAATGCCTAACACCCTTTTTTTAGGCTTTCTATCAAATAACCTAGTGCCTTTGTATGATGAGGGTGCAAGGAGAGGTGTAGGTCCAAAGGTAAGAGGATTGGCACATGATGTAGGAGTAATTTGGGTCTGAGAATAGAACTAGAATCTTTGAGCAAACTTGCCACATTAATCTACAAACATAGTCCCTCTATTCACATCAACTCAGCCTTGATATCATTTGAAAAATCTCAAATAGGACATGTTCATGATCTGCATTAAAGTTGTTACCAAATCCTACACCCCTATCTAAGTTATGGCTCTCTTTTATGCCCTAATGGTTGTTTGTAACCTATTTTAATGTTTTCAAAGAAAAAATAAAACTTTTAATAAACTCAGTATCTAACCTTGCACCTGCCCTCTGTCACGTCACACCATCCATATTAAGTATTGTTATACACACACACACACACACACACACACACACACACACACACACACACACACACACACACACACACACACACACACACACACACACACACATACATATACATATATACATGTGTATATATATACATACACACACACACACACACACATATATATATGTATGTATATGTATATATATATACACATATATGTATGTGTGTGTGTGTGTGTGTGTGTGTGTGTGTGTGTGTGTGTATATATATATATATATACACACACACACACACACATATACATACATATATGTGTGTGTGTGTGTGTATATATATATATATGTATATATATGTATGTATGTATGTATGTATGTATGTATGTGTGTGTGTGTGTAATAAATGGATTTTTGTGTCATCGTATTGAGGGATTTTTAGCCACTCAAACATCACATTCTAAAAACTTTATTCTAAATTTGAATCTTTTGTTATATTACGAAGAGAATATGTCATGTATCCAACCCAAGAAGGTTATTAGACTTTGACTTGACAATTTAAAATGACCTTTTGTTGAAGCAAATGTTTTTATCTAACTGTGGACCAAGGGAAAGTAATTTTAAATTCTTAAGAAATTTATTATGGTGACATTTTCAGTCTTTACTTTTTAGCATGGAATTTAAAGCATCTAAGTTAAATATTGATTGTATATGTTTGGTCTATTGTAGTAGTTTTATCAACAAATAATGCATGTTATAACTTAAGAAATCTTTATTAATATCAACAATATTTTTTTTTGGTGTGTATAAAAGGTGAATCTTTTTTTAGTCTACATGTGCATGTGAAAAAAAAATTAATTTAAAACTACTAATTTGTCCATGATTTTGGCTTAAGTGTCAATTTTTGAAAAATCCAAAATTTATTTTTGATCTAATTAAATCTCAATTTTTGCAGATAGTCTATTGAAATTATTAGACTACTAACACTATTTTGAAGGTCACCTCTCAAAGTCCAGTCTAAATCACTAAAAGGCCAAAAATAACAACATGTGTGTATCGATCAAAGGATCACTCATAAAATTCATAATTATCAAAACTACTAACATTCATCTTGCAAGATCACTTGTCAAAGGCATAATTATCATAGCTAATAGCCATTTGTCTTGCATGTTGCCTCTTTAAAAGTGCCATTTGAAACTACTAATCATTTTCTTGTAGGCCACCTATCAAATCTTCTTTTTGGCACTTTAAAAATCATTTTTGAATCATTTTAATCATCTATCTCATCTTGTATATATCATTTTCCTTGTCTTCTCTTGAAATTGTTTGTCTTGTTTATTCTTGTCTTTCATCTTGTAAATACATCACACATAATATTTATCCATTAATTAATCTGTTATCTACCTATTTGTATCCTGAGGGCTATGGTTGGTGCATGATCTTACCTTTGCATCCTTACAACGATTCTTGGGGGATCAAAAACCACCTATAAACCCTATGTCCTTTTTATTTTCTAGGGGCTAGTGACCATGGATTTCACCACCATGAACTAGTCTAAACTATGTGTTCTGACAGAGTCTAAAATTTAGGAGAGTTATCATTAGGCACCTAAGTGGAATTCCCTATAAAAGGTTTCATGGAGTGAGAGGAAGTTAAGATCCAATACATAGGGTGGTTAGACAACATCTTATATGGATTTGGGCCCCACTATACCTTTTCATATATAGGGGATGCACCTAGAAACCCTTATGGACCTCGATTAGGAGCCTTTAGTTGTAACAGGTGTACTACTGTCAAAGTCAGTATCAACTCCTAAGTAGCTATCATGTATAGATGAGTTCAAGAGGATTTGGTCAATTCCATAATGAGTCACTAATATACAACCTGACTTACGAAGCTGTATGATGGTGTAGGCATTGAGTTACACCCCCTTGAGTTTACTAATCATAGGTTATGTCTTGCTTGATTTGGTGTGTTGTGTTAAGCCATTATTGTTTGTGAGCCAAGTTATCCTTTCACCCAAGCCTATACAAACCTATCTAGGTCATTGCACATATCATCTTGTATATCCTTACCTCACTATCACCTTGTACATCCTTATCCTATCATCATCCTCTTGTACATATCATCTTCTTGTATCCTTATCCCATCCCCCATCTTATCTTCATCCTATCCTAGGCTAGTCATACTCACACCTCATTAGTCATACCCCCACCATATATATCTTTTCTTTTACATCTTATATCTCATCATCCCCTTATATATAATTTTTTCTCTTGTACATCCTTTTAATCACATCCTATCCTAGTCTCACCATTCATTCATCGTAAGCCATCACATATCATCACACCCCATCACATATCATAATCACATCTCATCATTTGCATTAAGTACACTCTATCTATAACCTATCCTTTGTCTGTAAATTGCCTTTATTACCCATCTAGTCTAATCTCATCTTATCTTATTCTAGTTGGATCTTTAGGTCACATATGAGTCTAAACCATCCCCATCTCATTCATCTTACCCTTTTATCATTTCAATGTTACCTATATATATTTTTTCATTGTCTTAATCTCCTTATCCTTATCACCTTTATCACATAGTAATATCCCATCACATCTTGAGTAAATTAATCCAAGGCTTGAGCTATTCCTCGTATTATCTATCTATATCATCCTATCATCCATCCTATTGGTCAGATCTCATACCCAAGTTAATATTTTGCTAGAATCTGATCACTTTGTTAGTCTCAATCTAGTAAACCCATCAATCATCAATATAATCATCTTTAGTCCAATCACCTTGCCTATTCATAACTATCACCCATCACATCATCCTCTTACTAGTTTGAATATAGGCACCCATAAAATACTCAATCCTTTTGCTAGCTTGAAAAATAGACATTGTTGATTGGTCTAAAATATGATCCTAGTCCTGTATGATCTTCCTCACATTCCATCCCTCTCATTCTCATCATCACTTATCATACTAACTCAGATATTCAGACTTATCTTGTTTAAAAGACCATATCTAATCCCTCAATCATCTTTGTCATCCATTACCATGAAGCTAGACCCTACCTTCATCGACCAATACATATCTACCCACAAGGGTGAGATCTTCTTATGGTTTCTTATAATGGTTGTTCCACTTCCCAAAGGTGTTGACCCCCTTCAACTCATTGTACCTCCCATCCAAGCCCAAATATCTGATTCCCATACCAATCCTCCATTCACTAGCCATAAACCATCCATGACCCATTCTCTTAGTAGAAAAGGGAAACCAACCTTGGCCATCTCATATACTTCCAATCCATCCACCCAGTCACACCAAAAACCATCTGATCTCAAGTCCAATGCTTCCACATCCAAATCGCAAAGTGAAGTGGGTCCTTATACCCCCTTCTTATGTCCCTGGAAGCCCATTTCAAAAAAATTGTCACCACTAACATGATGGCCCATCCACCTGTGCAACATATTGATCCCACCAAGCCTAAGCCCTCCTAGTATAAAGCTAATCAATATTGTGCATATCATTGAACCTAGGGGAATACCATTAATTGATGTCAACCTTTCCAAGACCTCATCAACCATGGTGACAAAGTAATTGAGGACAAACTAGATGAGTCTAAATCCCTAGGTGAATAAGAAGTGGAATGCCAAAATTTCATTCCCAATCATAATCAAGCCCTTCTTCTTCCAAGCCAAGGTCAAGACACAAAACCCATCCTCCATTTTCCCCTATTGAATCTGAGGCTATTCTCCATGAGCCTAGTCCTCTTATATCTCATAATCCCTTATAAAGGCCTATCTTTGTTGAAACCATTAGTCCACCATCCCCCTCTCACCCACCACATAAGATACCCCTTGTTAAGAGATTAATCATGAATAATCATTCTTCTACTAGTATCATTGCATCTTGTACACCAAAGTTAGCATCGGAAGTATTATTTGCATTAGGATCATGTTCAACACTAGTATCTAAATCAGATTCCTCATTTAAAACATCATCCTTCATTGACATTACAACACATAATGATAATGCCTATCTTTTTAAGGATCCATCTAATCCAGATAACTCTAATCCATCACCAGGCATAAATTTGGATCCCAATCAGGATGATGAAGTCATAATAGAGTTCTTGCAAGCTTTATATGTTGAATATTTTTGAAATGAATATGATCCTATTCTAGATGCATCCACTATAGCTAGTCTTCATGATCCTTTTGTTGATCTTGAGGATATTTTCTCTGATGTCAAAATTGGCTCTCCTAAGAAACCCTATTAGGACCATGATACCCCATCACCACTCATTAAACTCATCATACCATCTCCACCACTTCCATCCATCATAGATCCCTTTCTTCCCATAAATGATCATTTAATCACCTCCCTCTATAAGGATGAATATGAACATATATCATTAGACCCACCCTCAAGCAATATAAAATGTGCCATAAATACAGAAGTCCAAGACCATATTCAAAAGGTCAATCATAATAATCAAGTCATATTTTATCCCATCAGTCAAAATAAAGTAGTATTAAATCATCAGCCTAATCCAATATTATCTTCACCTAGTGAAGCCCAAACTCAGGCACTAGGGGACTATCAAAGTCAAAAAGATAATTATATATCAAGTCAAAACTCAATCTCCCCTGATGAAGCCCAAAATTAGGAACCAGGGGGCATTTAAAGTCAAATATAGTTAGAAAATCAAAATGATATCAAAAGTAACATCAAAATGACCAATAATCCATCTAATAATCAGATCAGAGATGAACCAAAAAGTCAAAGTGTATTGGATCTCCATAGTCTTTTGTTACCTGGCACCAATCAAATGTAGAATGTCCAACATCTCCAATGATGTATGCAACTACTAGTCCTAATCCTCTATCATCCATCATACCACCCCATACCTTCCCATCAAGATCTAATTGAATCCATATCTCCCATCACCTTCCTAGGCAACATTTTCTCTCCTAAAGGTGATGAAGACCCCTGATCTAGATATCTAGAGGAGTCACCATCAAAAATCACTAAAGGTCATGAGGACCTCAAAGCATCCAACAATGACAACATATTCCTAACATCATATTTATCTAGAATAAGTATTGGTTGAAGATCTAGATAGTATCAGTAATTCTACATCTCACCCTTCTCCAATAAAATCAAGATGCCCAAAAAAGTCAAAAATAAAAAAAAATAAAAATAAAAATCACTCGTCTAATGGTGAAAACCAGTCTTTTGGCACCTTGGGAAAGTACCATGATGAAAATATGTTTTCAAAATCATGGTAAAATAATCTATTGTTTTCATTGTACCTTAACACTTGAGGGTAAAAATACATCTATTTCATATCCTTTATCAAAGCATCCATACTCATCAATCCATCCCATTTCCATGTTCTCCATCCATTTTTCCTATCCATCATCTACCATCATGACCTCCATCCTATCTATCATTCCTTCCTATCTTGACCTTCATAAGGAAGTGAAAAGTATTTTGAGACATGTTCTCCCTAATTTTGGCATATCCTCCAATGGATACTCAGGCAACTAAAACATCTAGTTCCTTCATGATGTGGTCATTAACAATCCCTAGTCCCTTCTTACTTGGTACTCATCCCTTTTTTTTCATCACCCTAATCCTTTTTTCAACTTATCCATCATCCCATCCATCCTCATCTTGGTTTCTAGGCTTGGTATTCCCTTTACTAGGAACCCCATTTGTATAGTGTACATACATATTCCAAAAATCCCTAAAAGTCATAAAATTTGAAAAATCCAAAAATAGTCCATCATGTCTTATCTTATACCCCATCCCTTATTCACATCCTTCTCCATCCATCTCATATTTTCCCATCTTTGCATACCATATTCAGTCTTTAAATCCAATCCCAAGTGGTCACCCATCCCTCCATCTCTTTAGTATCATCCTTTTGACTAAGTATTATTGACATACATCACCTTGTTAATGACTTTAATCTGGCACCCATCACTTTCTTATCATTACCTATTCATACCTAGCACCCATAAAATCACTTCCTTACTAGTGTGAAAGGTACTTGATCCCATCACTTTCCTTATCATTGCCTCTTCATATCTAGCACCCATCCAATCACTTATTTACTAGTGTGAAAGGTATTTAATCCCATAATTTCTTAATCTTCTTTCTATGTTAGATTATTTTAAGGTTTTGTTTGTTAGTATTCTTTGGTCACATCTAGAAACACCACATTTTTCCAAATCACCTTCTTTTACCACTCTTAGATTTGATTTCTAAAACAAATTAGTATTCAAAGACCTTATCACATCCCATCATGTCATCCATCCTTCTACCCTAAACTAGGGGCAAAATCTAGTCTATATCAATCTTAATCCCTACCCATGCCCCCATATCCAAATCCTACTCCACATCCTTATCCTAATCCTAATCCATATCAGTCATCCCATCATTAGACAAGACATAATGACATTGCATGTAGATATTTGTGTGTGTTATGTTTGTCTTATTTGTATGTCTTACATCATGTATATATCTTATTTGTCTTATGTTTTATTTGCATCATGTCTCTTTTTGTCTATTAGGTAATGAACAAGGATGCTAGGAGGTCAATAATGCTTATAAATGACCTCGATGATGTAGAGTTTTATACTTGCCCATGCAATTTGTCATAATGTCCTCATGGTTATATTTTTATCATAGGGCATATTGTCAAATGCCATATCTATCAGATTGCTTATACTGTGATGAGCCTTATGATAGTTTTTATGGCTTGATCATCTACACCCTCATCATTTATGTAATCATCTAATCATCTTTATTCCCATCATTAATATAATCCTCTCAACCCATTCGACTAACATCTAATATTTTATCCTCTAATCCTCATCTCATCATATAAGTCACATCCTATAATCACTAACATCATCCTTTAATCACTAATCATATTCATCATCATCATCTTTTAATCCATCAATTATCAATTATCCTCAAGTCAAAACTACATCGGCTTGAGGTTTTTTCAGACTATGTAGACAACACTTGGCCATTTTATAGTGCCCAAAGATAGCTCAACCACTATCTCCACTATATCTCTTATTTTCTCATCATCCATCATCATCATCTCAATGAAATCTTCTCTCTTATCTTTAGGTAAATCTATCATATTATTTAATCTCTATCATCATGTACATCATATTAATCGATTTAGCTTTGAACTATACCCATCATTAATATCACTATCTTATCTTGGTATAAAGCTCTCCCCTACATGTATCCTTGCTTAGGATATGTCTAAATATTTCATCCCTTTAATCCTATTTCCATCATGTTACGGTTGATTCCCCCTTGGGATGTGTCGACAACTATGACACCCATCATTTCTACTCCCTATGCATGTGTCTTTGTTTGGGGTATCATCAATTTGTAGTTCATTACTCAAGTTGAATTCATATTCTATCTCTAAATCTTGCATCTCATCCCCTCATCTATCTATCACATCCCACCACTCATTTCCTCTTTAGAGTGGCCATCTATCTCATTCTTCCCTTCATGTCCCCTCAAAGGGGCATCATAGCCACTAATATCATATACTAACATTTGTCCATGACATGGTTTTTATTTGAAATATTATTACTCCCTCTACTTTGTCCACTCGTAATTCACTTTCAAAGAAGGTAAAAATGTATGCATCTAAATTTTCTCACCTACATTATCTTCACTAATAATCTTATTATTCGACACTAATTCCACTTATCTCATTTATTCTAATTTATCCTATTAATTTATCCCATTCCTACTCATTTATATAATATCCCCTTCTTAATATTTCATCATCCACTAACCTTATCTATCCCACATCATCATTATTTATCTCAAATCCCCATTATCCCATCCTAATCACATTTACCTATTATCTAGGAATTTTAAATTCTCAATGGCCCACCACTAGCCTATACCTAGGATCTCCTACACCCTTAGTCCCTAATAACCTACCTAATCTCTATCTAATTCCCATATAATCATCATTCATCCATAAAAAGGATTCTTGAACCCTTCAAATCTAAAACCTTCTTTATTCTCACTCCTCTCTATAAGCCTCTAAATCTAGAGGCTTCCAAGGAATTTTAAATTCCTTTTAATCCTCAACCCTTGATCTCCCTCATACAACTTTAAATCTTCACCATTGATCTCTCCCTCTATTTTATATTTAAACCAACCTATTCCTTTATTAGAGTTAACTAGAATATTGATAATAAATCCATGTCCAACCATCCATACATTCAACAATCCTTCATCATGCCATCATAATGTCAATATGCTGAGTCTAAGGTAATCAATCCAATCCTCTTGTTTTCTTATTACATTTAATCATGGTTTGGAGCATTTATCTTTAGAATTATAATGTTGTTTTGAATGTTTAATTCATCTAATTGCATTTAGTTATAATGGCTCTAGACTTTAATTAAGTAGTTTAATGTTTTGAGTTCAAATTGTAATGTTCATGTGATTTAATCAAATTGCTCAAAATTTAGGCTAAAGGAGGTATGCATGGAGTAAAGGGGAGCATATTCCTATAATGATTCATATTCTATGTGTTGAGATTTTATTTCAAGAAGATGTGATTCCAAATGTTGCAGGTGTGATCATGTTTATTTGAGAAAAGAGTCAATTTTGAGAGAATGATAAGTTTCTAAGAGTGGTTGTCATCTAGTGTTTGTGAGGTTAAAGTCATAAGAAGCATGGTTTCTTGAGGTTAAATGATCAAATGGAAGTTTTTGGAATACTTTTTTTGTAATTAATGTCAAAGGGAGATAAAGACCAAAATGGAGAGATGAGAATGATCAAGTTAAGTATGGTTACCATCAATGATAAAGTGAGAGTTTGTTGAGAATGTTGTCATTGATGTCAAGGTTTATCTCATTAATATCAACATTGATGTCATTGATGTCAAGGTGCATCTGGTGAAGATGCATGGTGAGTGGTCTTTGAGGTATGAGCTTATGATCTTGATGTGACAAGGAATCCATATAACAAGATGCATTTGAAGGTAAGAGAGAATTCGAAGGAAACTAATGTCTTATGGTTGCATAAAGACATAGGTTAAGGTGTCAAAGGTATTTAGTTCAGCTTGAAGTTTTTAGTGTTTTCATTAAAGGTTCTTATGAAGGTATGATGGCAAGTAGGTTTTCAAGAGTGTTATTGTGAGCAAGGCCTATTAACAGTGCGTTTTATGACAAGCTTATGAGTATTAAGGTATGTAAGGTGAAAGAGAGTATTATACTGGTTATGAGTGGTTTTATCTTGTTGCCATTGCTGATAAATGCATAGGTAGCAGGTCATCAAGGTCAAGTGCTTAAGTAGCCTAAGCCTAGTCATGACATTAAGAGATCTTTTGAGAAGGTATGAGCATGATGGATTGGTGAGATGAGTGCACATGGGCATGAGTGGTTGTATAATGTTGATGCAACATGTATGTGAGGCATTGGAACACTCATGTGAGTCTCATAATCAGCCTACATGGGTAGGACCTTCATTATAGGTCTACATCTAGACCTCTCATAGACCATGCTTAGCCTAATAAGGTATCATGATCTATTTTAAAGGCATGTGAAGGATGTATGGTAATGTTTAATCATGAAAAAGGTTGATTGAGTATGTGAGTGAGGTGGTGAGTTATGGAAAGATCCATGAATGTTAGTTTTAAGGCCTAATATGGTTTGCAAGTCAAGCTCTAGAGAGAAAAAAGAGAGAGTGTGGCCTAATGAGGGGTCATGATCAGATTCAAAGGTGTTTGAGTTCATGTAAGAATTTTTATAAGTGGGGTGTATTTTTTAAAGTATGTTCATTCAGTTTGAGGTCATAGTGTGAAGGGTAAGGCATGAAAAGTTGTTTTGAGGTCTCTCGAGAGCTCAAAATGAAGGGTTCTCAACCTAAGAATTATTTTCTTGTGCTCATCAGCTCTTCAAACCTTTGCATGGAAACATAATTAGTTCATGTTATATGGGGAAGGTTATTAGCTCAAAATTTTAGGCTTTATGTTTTAGATTGAGGGGTTATGCTTTATGAATGATCGTTAAGAGTGGAAACAGGTTTAAACCCTTTTAGAACCCTAATAAGGACTTGATGTTGAATATGTTTTTCAAAAGTGCTTAGGATGGACTTAATTTATTAGGTAAGCTATTATATCTTATGGTGGACTCTCCCAAGTACTTCCAAGTGGCATTGGTTAGAGAGGAGAGATAAAATGTTGAGTTACAGGCTTGTTTTTAAAGAAGTTATTGTAGAAGTAAAAAGTCACATTGGACATAGTAAGAAAATGAATGGAAGAAAGTGGAGACTCATGTTTCATGTATATTAAGGTTTATAGATAGTTTCTATCCCCCAAGTTTTCTAAACTAGTCATCCAAGTTAGCCAGTTGCTAACACACATAATGGTGTAAATAGTTAAAAACCCAAGCAGAAGTGAGAAATTGATTAGGAATCTGTTTTCATGATAGAATGATGGAACAAAGTGAATATATATATTTTTTGATACTGGTATGTATTATTAATTCTTGGTATAAATCTTTAAATTTAGGTATAGTGGTGAAAATGATGAATCCAAAATGGTTTGTTTAACTCAGTGAGGTCTGTGTGTACTGAGGTCAATAAATCGGTTTGTAAGACCAATAGTTTCCACTAGAAAATATGATTTTTATATTTTAATATGTTATATATATATTTCATATTATCATTTTCATTCATTTTAATTATTTTAAATCATTCATATAGGTATTGGAGGTTTGAGTCACCATGATTGGTTTTTGAGAAAAACTAGCAATTCTGAGTGAGTGAGTTGTAGAAGTATTTTTGAGGCTCTATAATCTAAGTTGAAGAGTATAATGAATATGGTTTTATTTTTGAGTTAATTTATACTATTTATAAGTTATTTATTATCATGTTTATGTGTCTAAATAATGTGTTATCTTCAGTTGTTCAAGCCAGACTTTCCTGTGTGTTCAAAGGCTTAATGTGAACAATGTAAATAGAGTGTTTCAAGTGGTGGTTGGACCTAAGAAGTGTTATGGAGATCAAATTATGTTGGATAAGGCATATTTAAATATTTTATGGAAATATTTTTCCATGTATATATGTTTAAATTATTCTAAGGGGTCATAAACTAACATGTCCTAAAGTAGGCCTAATGGAATTAGGTCTCTATGAGACCTAAAGAAGAATTTGGTCTATTTTAGTAATACATGGCCTAATGTAATAATTTATTATTGATTGTAATGTGTCCTAAAACTTATTGTGTGGCTAATCTTAGTGGCACATTGTGTTAAGATGACCAAGAAGTGTATGAGCAAGAGGCTTGTATAAGAATAAGGCCTTTTAGGCTTAATTGGTGAGTGAGTGGAATATAAAGAGAAGAGAATGAAATAAAATATTCTTGAGTTGAAGAATGTCATATAGACCATCAAAATAAAGTAGAGGGATTATAATTAATATCTAGTATAAGGTTTGAGTATGAATAGTAAGTTCATATAAATTAATTAGTCTTGAAGAGACCTAGTTGAGCGAAGAGACCTAGAAGACACTTTGAGAGGGATACGAGTGTGAAGAAATAAAGAGATGGTAATCATAAGTTGGTTGAGAAATATAATGTTCTAAAGGTGATCAAAATAATCAAGTGGATGAGTTAGTATTGAGTCATCTAGGGGGTTGATGCCTCCTTACAAGTGGGTGCTTGCTAAAGCCTAGTCAAGTGGGTGCTTGGTTAATTGGGGTTGGTGCTCCATGTGGAGTTTTTGCTTCACTAAATTTGGTTTTTGTTTTATAGGACTATAATCCATTTGAAAATATTAGTGGGTTTTATTCCCCTTGAGATTTTCCCATATATGTGATGTATTCTTGTTCATATGTATGGTTGCTTGTGCTTTGATTCATATATATGTTTGTATGAATGGTTCAATAATCTTAAGTGGAATTGAATGAATGTTTTGAAGACTGATTCACCCCCCTCTCAATCAATGTGCTTCCAATAAGAAACATATAACTCTTCTTAAAATAATAAAGGCCATTTTAATAATTTAGAAAATTTATATGATAAATATGATAATTTTTAATTTAATTAATATTTATAGATTTTGAATAATCATCACTCCATTAGTATGCAAGGAGTAAAATACTATTCAAATTCTTAATAACCACAGAATTGCATTAACGAAAGTCTTAATAGGTAAGGGAGTAGGCCCTTCATACGAGGTATTAAATTGTTGAAAACATGAAAATATTCAAAAAGGTTGTGGCAGAGTAGTATAAATCCTAAATTGGAATTATATTTATTTATAAGATCCAAATCCTAGGTATAAATGTAGAAAATTAAAGAAACTATAACATAGTCCTCAAGACACACTCAAAATTTTGTGTATTTATAAGTTTGAGGTCTTTTTGTAATTGTTAAAAGTTAAAGAATTATTTTTTAAAGGTGTATTAAGGCTAGGAAAACCTTATTAAATTAATGTAAGTGAAATAAAGTGATTAAAATTCATTTGATGTCTTTTTGTTACCTCTCAGCCTAACATAGTCTTAGAAAGAGACTAAAAACTCTGTTTATTGGTTTGTTGGGAATGTTTTATACTTTTTCATGGACATATAACCATTGGTTAGGTATAAGGAAGTAAACAAATAACTTTTTCAAGTGGAATTAGATTTTTAAAGTTCTTAAAACTCAAGTTATGCAATTTATAGTGTTTGTCGCCCTCTACATAACAAGACTAGGGTTAGAAAATGGAAACTTGAATAACTTTTGACTCATTTAGCCAAAATTGATAAAATTTTGTGATCATATGTTATTTATCATACTAAAGATTATTATGGTAGTATTGATTTGGTATAATGTGATCTGGTATGGATTCTTGAACTATGTGCTTGCATAAGGGCTAAAGAGGCCTAATTTGGTGAAGGAAGTGTTAAGTTAAGTCGTTTAACTTAAGGGTTAAACCCTAAAACTTAGCATGAATCACAAATATATTAATGGGTAATAAAAATTGGTTTTATATTATTGATATCCTCTGTAATTTGTTTAAACCAAGGAGGTTTGTGCTTTAAGAGGGCTATAAAGAAAATAGCCTTAAAGAGAGAAATGAGAGTTGGGTAAAAGTTATTGCCTAAAGTTTGTAACATTTGATTGAGTGATTTCAAGGAGATATTGAAAAAATATATGGTAATATTAACCTTAATATTATTTATAAGGCCTCAAAAGCAAGTATTATACCTTTTGAGCCTATGGCTCTATCTGAAAGAGGCAAGCTTTAAGAAAGAATGAAGTGTGTAAGTTTTGAAGATTATTTTGAGTTAGTATTTGTGATGAATCAGATCAATGACTATTGAAATTATAATAGGTATTCATGAAAAGATAAGAGACTATATGAATACAAAGAGGGTTAAAGAGCCTAGTATAGTGATTAAGACAACTTTAAGAGTCAAATAGGTATATACAGATATCCAAAAAAGGAATTAAGATCAGATGATTAGAGCCAAGTAAAGGTATGAAATTAGTGTATGTTAAAATATTTCAAGTGTGTATAGGTTTAATATTCATTAGATTCGAGGCTGGTTGATGGGATTATTATCTATGTAGATTAAGACAAGCTTATGATCAGTTGGATGGTTGAATGTGATTGGTGATGATTGGGTTGATTAATGTGGATGTGGTCAAGATTAGAATAGGGATCATATATTAGATTATTTTTATTGATTTGATGAGGTAATGATTAAATTGAAATTTATTTAGGATTTTGAATTATTGGGGTTAGATAAAGATGAAATAACCTAAATTTTTTTTTCTAGAATTGCTTATCAGAGTGCAAACAACATTATGTGTAGAGCCCACTAAAAATATTTTTGATGAAAATAATATATTATTTCTCATGTGATTTCACCCATAACCACATAATAAAAATGAATATACTTAACTAAGGGTAAACACCTATAAAGGATTCTATAAGGGAGTATGTTTTCATTAAGGCCTAGTTCAGGGTGTATCAGTGTGCAAGTGTACACAAATAAACTCGAAACCCCTTATGAAAAAATAATCTTCCTCATAGTACTATTTATAAATATTTGACCCCACTTGAGTATGTCATTCCCATTACTAGGTTATAGTTCAATGATTTGGGTGATCATATAAAATCTTTTTGATGGTGCATAAGACCATATTTATAGGGTAATCTGAGGTACTAGAGAAAGCAACTCTATGCACTAAAACAACCTTGAATTTTGATAGGTATTTTAAAATGTGAATGTGGGTTTATTACCCAAAAGAGATACATTAATTCACTTATTCTAAAACATCAGTTATTTTTTATTCCAAGAAACAAAGAACAGAAGTCACTAAAAAGGGTTAATATTGTCATTCAAGATAAATAGATATGAGGGAATTAATTATTAAACTTGTAAGTAAACATTCCTGATAATCAAGTGGATAGTAGAGATAACATAAGTATTTGCACTAGTGCTACTTGTTGATATTGGATAACTTAATATCTGGTTTGGGACTTTGTACTAAAATGCTTCTTCATTTGGACTTGAGAATTAACTCATGCTTAGGTCAAGGCATAGCCTTAACATCATACATCCAATCCTTAAATTAGTGGTGAATTCTTGGAATTAACCAAAATTATCATGATTTTCCATACCATCTTCCATTTATTCAAGAATAATAAGTATATTTCAAGTATGGGGGTTGGAGCTACAAACCGAGAGTATATATCTTCATCTTTGGCTTATAGGGTAACTACACCATTCTCCTTTAATTATTTAAACTTAAGATTTTAGTCACCTGCTAATTATAGCATGTAACATATATCAACCTCATTCAATAATACTTTCAAAATAAAAATAATTTTCATATTTATATAAGCCAAAACTAGTTATCAATTCATTATTATGTTGTATCTTCTATCCATTAAAGGACATTGATGTAAGCCTGATTAACAACCTTATGGCCAAATTGAGTTATTTCCATATAAGACATAGTGTGAAAGTCATATTTCTCTTATGCCAAGGAATTCAAACACTAACCCATAGCTTATTTATATAATAATGATGATATATAGTAATCAACAACATGAGTTTGTAGCTTGTGCAAAAATCCAATGTACTCACTAACCAATCTTGAAGTATTACACTAATTCTACCTGAAAGGAAGGCATTATGAAGATAACTTGGACCATAGATCCTTAACTAAATAACCCATATAAATTTTATAAAAATACTATATTTTTTGTCAATTATTCAATAAATAAAATGAACACAAATGATTCCATTCATTACCCAGTTCAGGTTAAGAGCATTTGAGGCACCCAAAATATGCATAGAGTAAACCATTTACTTGTAATTGATTCTAACATTTAGTGTATGTTCAAGAGGGATTGAGTAATATTTAAATTCAGCCACCAATGATCTTATTACTAACACCAAGAGTTTTAATACAACATTAAGAAGTTTAGCATTTATTTAAATACAACTAATTATAATTTTTAACAATAATATAAGTAGGTTCTAGTTATGCCAAAGATTACTTATCATTCAATTTTAAGCATTGAATACAAAAAATTAGGCTAAGGAATATTCCCATGTTTAGCATGAATGGGCAAAACCAATGGAGAAAGATTCAACTAACAACAATATAATGAAATTTTGTATTATCATCATCCAAGAATGGGTTTAGAATCAATGATCAACAAGTATGACATATACATCTTAGTAATGCACACTTATGAAATTTACACCTTCACATATTCATGAATAGTAACTTGCACAACTATACGACAATTACATCATTCCTTATAATCATAATAAACCATACAAGTCAAATTAATTCATAGTTATGATAAGGCTTATCTTAGGCAAGTAATCCTTACAATAGCATAATAATAATGAAAAATTAATGTTGTGTACCAACACTATAATGAACCTTTGCAAATTTTTCACAACATGAGTAAAAAGAGGAATAAACATTATACTATAGCTACAACTAAGAATTCAAAAGAGCATCCAAGAAATTTCAACTCCAATTACCATAATAACACCCAATATGCATTATCAATCAAAGAAGTAAATTCCATAATTATTTATTGTGTGAGTACCATATTCCCATATATAATTGAGTGGTCACCAACATACTCATGAAATAAATAAGTGTTGAGCATAATATAACTCTTACCCAGGTTAATAGGTAATCTAAGTTTACATAATATCAATAATAGAAACTGAAAACAACATTTATAACTACTTCAACTAAACTAAAAGAAAACATATTGAGGCAATGTCAGCACCTGAGTCATCACTATCACAAATTGTGCTTTGAATATCCAAGAAAGGGAGGAACATTTGAATAGAAAGGATAAAACCCCGTGCCTAATCTAATGAGACCAACCATCTAGTGGTCCTAACCACCCCCATCCATTAGCTAGATGGTGAAGTTTGGTAATTGGGTGTTTGAGAGAGATTTCAAAGCATGTAAAAGGGTGTTAATACATTAGTTTGTTATACAAAAGAATTAAACAAAACATAAAACTCACAACAATAGTAAGATCAATAATCACCCCAAAAAGGGGGAAATGCCCACCATACCAACACAAAATAAATTTCCCCGAAAAAGCTTTGAGACATATTTCAATCATCATGGGAACCATATCAATCAACAAGATTTCAAAGATGAGCTCAATCCAAAATATTTCAACTAATAAAGCATTAAGTTTCAACACAGAAAGAAAAACCAACACAACTTAGCTAATTTAGTGGAATAGGCATGATCCACGTCATCTCCCTCTCAAGGAAGGCATATACTTCACCCTGTTGTTTGTAAAATAAATAGGTACAAATTGGGATTAACTTTATGTTCACAATAAAATCAATCCCAAATTATAATTATTCCAAATTTAAAACAAATTATCAACATAGAAATACCACCATAATTTGAAACACCACCTAATGCAAGAAACAACTAACTACAACCCATTTAAAACTTCATGGTATGCAATAGGTCCAACCATTACATCATGCCATAAAATCATCAATTTAAACTATAGATAAAAGACTAATCACTTAAAAATTTCAAGTCATATATCCAATTTATTAAGGGCACAATTCAAATGATTGTTTCAAGAAATATTTAGTAGGGTTCTCATATTTTTGGGAAAGACACATTAATGCATGCAATAGTTGTTTACTATGCCTAGTAGGGTAAAAGATTCTCATAAAGAAATTATCCCATATCCAATCAAAAAAACATTCCACACAATAATTGATTTGATCCAAGACAAAAATCCAACCATGGAATTGTAGGTCATATACCCAAATTAAAAGGGCATAGGTTAACAATGCCATAAAGATGAAAAGTTTAATAAGGTTTTGTTATTTGGAAATCCAAATCAGTATAAGCAAGAGATATTCACCATACCTAGTAAGGTACAAGAGTTACAAAATAAATAAATAATTAAATAAATACATTAGGCTAATATTCTTATGTGTAAGGAGAAATGGCATGGCCAAGATAACAGTTACAGGTTTACAGATAAAATCCATTAGCCATGGAAATTGTAATTCACCCCTGTTAGGGTTAGAAGGAAATATTCAACTTACCAATTTTGTTCAATATAAATCCAAGTTTTCATTAACCTATTCACCATAACACAATGCCATTTTTATCTTGAATGATCTTCATTCAATTGAAATAAATTAGAATACTATTAAAGTGATAAAATCCCCAAAATCATAATAAGCAAACATAATTCAACAATGAAAACCCATACATCCAAATTGGGAGTAATAATGTTGCAATTCCATAATGAAGTCTACCAGACTTCATAAGGGACCAACAACATCCATATAACCTCCATGGCATGATATAAACAACAATTATCAACAGTAATCTACCAGGGAGCCAAAACTCACTTACGTCATAGGTTTTAGAAGCCACCATGGACGAAAATTAACCTCTTTCTTAGGTTCCCCTCATTTATATTCTTTGTTATTTACCCCTCTGAGGAAATTCACCCCTATTCTTTTGTCCCCATCATGGCCAAACAAAACTTCCATACTTCCTCCTTTTAAAACCACATCGTGCCCCCTTCAAAACTAGCTCAATCATGATTTTCCTTTTTCAAATTCCTAAATTTCTACCAAGCCTTACCAAGGTATTTGTTCCATACACCCACCAAGGTAAGGCACAAAGCTCATGGAGGTAACTCAAGTTTAGTAGAGTGGGGAAAAGAGCCATTATGGTAAAGATAAAAATTTTAAATGTTAATGATCTCACCATGATCCCAACATAATAATTATGCATAATGAATTAGGTCAACCTATATAGGGCAAAAGAATCATGACCCCAACATGAAACCATTATCACCATGGTTAAGTCAAGTTTACTTGGATTATAAATTATCAAGCCCACACATAATATGTCAAGTCAATTAATACATTTAAACTTGTAAAATCAATAGGTCATATTAAGTTAGCAAAAATAATAATACCAAGGTTCAATAATGACACTCTCATTCTAGATGCCAATTAGGGCTTAACATTCAACTAGTAATGTTAAGGCTCATACAAAAGTAGAAGGTGATATACATGTTGATAAGGATCAAGACAATCGACCAAGGTGATCAAAAAATGGCAAGGTAAGGAACCAATAAAATAAGTCATCACATGTTTAACGACAACACCATCAGTTTCACATGACACTAGAAACCCACAAATAAAGGCAAAGTAGAATACATGACCAACACCAATCAAAAATTCAATCTATAATAATAAATACGTTAAAAAGTGATGGCTTAGGACTTCCACATGACTTATTTACATGTCTAGATCTCTTTTGACTGTTCATAACCTCTTTATTATTCTCCTAGGTTATAGAAATCCACCACCAAGCCTAGCTAATGAAACTGTATCTACAACCACTAAATACAAGATCAATAATATCTAGACAATTAAAATCAATATCAGATAATAACATAATTCTAAACCAAACATAATATAAGCATGATATATCTAAATTAGTGTAATTATCTACAACAATAATGGTCCAGAACATAACCAATAAACATGATATCATAATATAATATCTATAGTAACCATCATCTATAATAAATAGGTAGCTAAGATCAAGCATCAAGCCAATATCAATGTTTCATATACCAATTAAAATGTATCAAACATGCAGGATCATAACATCATCCCCTTCTTAAAGAGGAGTCATCCCAACAATAAATTAAATAATCAGGGTAAGCTACCTAGAAGAGGTTCTAACACTTCTTCCATAAAATATTTCCACAACTCATAAACACCAAAAGTGAAATATATAATAGCGAATCAACAACTAATCAATTTTAACCAAAATAGTGTCATGCTTATTTCATACATATATAGCCCCAATAATAATATCAAGGGGGATTGTTGCCTATTTACCTCTTAGCATGGCATGAGGATATAACAACCATTCATAATGGAAACGTTCAACCTTACCTTGCTAACATTTCAAGTATTTTACCACAAAATTAGCAACACCAAGCTTCATTCTAGGCCAAGAAGTCATGTCCTTACAAATTGATGTCCCTTTGTAACACCAAAGTAAGTGAAATGGGGTGTTGTATTCACCTTTTCAACATAGGATTTTGCAAGTATTCAAACTTGGGTATAAAATTTTATATTTATATAACTCATAAGTCCATTTATTTAAATCACAAGCCCTTAACTACCTTTGAAATAGGCTTATCAGCTCATATGTGCTCTTACCTTAGCAGAGTTCATCAACAAACTATTGTTTTCAACACATTCCTTCTAAAATTATTAATTTATAGACACCCTTATAGGTGTTTATTTTAATTATTTTGTCAAAATAACATTTTTAAGCTAAGGTGATTAAACTTTGACTAAAATTCATGCCAACAAGAGAGTTTTTAGTACTTTTGAAGCATAAATTATAACTACTAACTTAAAAAAGATAGAGACATTCATAACTTCAGTTTAAATATTAAATTCAAGATCATTAGTGTGATAGTGAAATAATTTTTGAGCTTAACCATTTATTTCCTTATAAGGGTATGTCATCAAAAAAACTTTCAACTTATATGACAAAAATTGTAATAATCTAATCAATCAAATTGTTTAACAAAATTTATAGATATGAGGTTGTATTTACCATCAATGCACAACCTCATTAACATTCACTACATAATGTTGGAAAAATAAAACAACCCATACTCTTATGGTTACATTACATTCAAGATTTATCATTCATGGGTTAGTGCAGCATCCCGCACCAACCGCACTAAACATCAAAGAAGCCATTCCAGGCATTCACATGCAACCCTAAGGCTTAAAACATGTTTTCCATTATTTATGAGTTCACAATGGTCCAAGGATACCAATCCCACCAACTTTTTATCCACTAAGGGAGGGTGTTCACCCAAATTTTATCACTCCTTCAAAGAGTTAAGTGGGTACCTAGTATTTTTAGCATCATCTGATCATGATTTTAAGTTGCTTCTTCTGAGCATAAAATCAACATACATTCTAGTCATGCCTTTAAACAAATCAAAAATAGTCATTCCAGAATATCACTTTCCTATATACACAATAATAATACCTTAACCATAAAATGTTTGCACTTACAAACCAATGCATTCCTACAGTTCAAAAAGTATAGGCTTGATGATTCTACATAAAAGTCCCTCTTAAGGACCCAATAGTGCTTCACATACATCCATTTCAATTTCAGATTACATCATAGCTAAAAAATAGTCAACTAAACTAGCATAAGTAAAAAACAAACATAAATAACTATGCACACATAACAACACATTGTTATTTTACAAGAACTTATCTTTATGCCATCTAAGGGTGGGATAGCCTTAGAAATAACTTTTCCTATCAATGAGCAACATATTATTGCTAAGATATTCTACTCAGCATCATACCACTCATCACTAAAGTGTCATACTAGCTCAAAATTTTGTAATTGAGAATTTTATCACAAGTTACATTTTACATTCAGATCAGAATATTAAATTCAAAATAATAGAGTATCATTTTAGTGATGAATTTAACACATTTTTTAACATTCCTAAAATGGAACTAATCAACACCACAATGGTGTCCCAATTGAACCAAGATGGAAACATCAACCATGGTAACTTCTTTTTTGTTAACATTTGTGACAGTAGTCATGTCATCCTAAGTTTTATGACTACAAAATGGTTGCTAATGATAATAACATTTACACACATTCCATCATGGTTACAAGATCAAATTATTAACCATAATAGGTATGAAAATATTAAAATAATACATATTATCAACCTACTAACCTACCAATATGTTCCTTTTAGTTTTTTAAAAATCATGACAATATCACCAAGCCTTAGCATAACTTGCTAAGGTATCACCATATTTCTACCTACATTAGGCATTGAGAATGTTGGATGTAACAAGATCTAATTTCTTTTTAATGTTATGATGGTTAACCAAACCCATTATCTATTACAACATGTTCAACTTCAGGGGTCTCATGTATCACCTTTTCCAAGAGAAAGGGTGTGTTCTAAAAAAGCCCATCATTCTATATCCATGCATCTGAGAAGATTAAAAAAAATATTAATGTCTCATGGATTGGATAGCCTACAATACTCATTATAAAAAAATTATTACCTAAGATTTATGACTTGCCCAAACAAGTCAACATTTTTCACCCCACTAATCCCTCAAGGCTTGAGTCACACCCTTGGACTACAGAAGATATCATACATTGATGTCATATGATGGTTTGTTTATAAAACCCATTAATGGACACCAAGGCATGTTTTCTTTGATTCTAATAACAAGGTTCTATCACTATTCTTTAAATTGACTTATTTCAACAAGTCAACAGTTGACTAGGGAATGCTTGATTGACACAACATAATTTTGGGAAAGGATAGACTTATCCAAAGCTCAAGGTGAATATAAAACTTTAAAAACTCCTATTTCAAACATAATTTATTAGTTTCCATCCATTTTAGATTTATGGAACAACATCCTCCTTTGTTCAACTCAAATAGGCTAAAAGTTTATATCAGGAATAAACTCTGATTCAGTGTAATATGTTGCTTCACAAGCAGATATTCCAAGCTTTACTAATTTACAAAAGTAAATCATAGGTTAAATGTTTATATCAGGAATAAACTCTGATTCAGAGTAATATGTTGCTTCACAAGCAGATATTCCAAGCTTTACTAATTTACACAAGTAAATCATATACTCTTACCTTATTAATCCCTACAAGTTTAATCCACTTCCTTAGTATTCCCAAGGTCATAATGTCCTAAGCATCTACTGATGACTTACCCATACAAGTCAATAATAGATATCGAACATCATTTCCTCACTTCTAAGGGTGAAGTGGTCATCACTCATCTCCTATTGACTCACCTATAAAATTCAGCATTCAACTTGTGTAACTTTCCATGATGTAACTTATTTTGGAAAGGGTTGATCCAACTACGACTATGGGTAGGTATCATAGTGTTACTACAAAAAATTACATATTTACCCACATCCATTAATTTCAAGAGATGTAAGAACTTTTAGCACTTCAATATTGCAAATCAAGGGATTATCTTATTTAGTTCAAGAGGATAATTGCCTTTATGAAATCATATCATATCCCTTTCAAATTACATAGTTAATTAGTCCCATGTTAGCAAAAAATATTATGACAAAGATTCTTAGAGCTACAATTTGGCAAAAGCCAATGATAAGTACAACATGGTTCAGTTTTGAAGCAAACCAATGCTTATATTATTTTACAAGAGTGAAATACTAATACTTTTCCCATAAAATATCTAGAAAACATGTTATGTTACCAGATGAAACAAATCCCTAAAAAATTCTAGAATTGCTTATCAGTGTAGAAAAAATACTATGTGTAGGGTCCACTACGCATCTTGTTGATACAAACAACATCTTATTTATCACGTGATTTCACCCAAAACCACATGAGATGAATGAATATACTTAAATAAGGGTAAGCACAAGTTATAAAGGATTTTATAAGGGATTATGTTTCCATTAAGGGCTAGTTTAGGGTACATCAGTGTGCAAGTGTACATGGATAAACTCTAAACCCCTTATGTGGCACTTGTCTTCCTCATAAGACCATTTAGTAGTATTTAACCCCACTTGAACATGTCATTCCCCTTATTAGGTTCTAGTTTAATGATTTGGGTGATCATATAGAATATTTTTGATGGTACACAAGAATACATTTATAGGGTAATCCAAGGTACTAGAGTAAGCAACTCTATATACCGAAACAACCTTCAGCTTTGACAGGTCTTTTAAAATTCAAATGTGGGTTTGTTACCCAAAAGAGAGAAGTTAGTGCACTTATTCCAAGACATCAATCATATTTTATTCCAAGTAACATAGAATATAAGTGTACCAAAAAGGGTTCATGCTATCATTTAAGATAAACACATACAAGGAAATTAATTATTAAACTTTCAAGTAAATATTCCCAATAATCAAGTGACTAGTAAAGATAACATAAACATTTGCATTGGTGTTACTTGTCGAGATTGGATAACTTAATCTCTAGCTTGGTTCTTTGAACCAAAATGCTTCTTCATTTGGTCTTGAGAATTAACTCATGCTTAAGTCAAGGCATAGCCTTATTGTCATACATTCAATCCTTAAATTAGTGATTCAACATTATCATTAACCAAAAATATCATGATTTTCCATACCATATTCCATTTATTCATGATGAATAAGTATATTTTAGTTATGGGGGTCGGTGCTACCAGTCTAGAGTATATATCCTCAACTTTTACTTATAGGGTCACTGTATCATTCCCTTTTAATTATTTAACTTTAACATTTTAGCCACTTGTTAATTAAAATGTATAAGATATGTCAATCTCAATCAATAATATTTTCAAACTCAAGATAGTTTCCATATTTATGTAACCCAAAACTAGTTATCAATTCATTATTATGTTGTATCCTCTATCCATTAAATGACACTAATGTAAGCTTGATTAACAACCTTATGGCCAAATTGAGTTATTTTGATGCATGAGCATATACATAAATCTTCATGAAAGACATGGTTAAGTTGGGATTAGTCTTCACTAGGCATGGAAGCTCTAGTCATGTTTGAATTCAAATTCAAATTATTGTATTTTCCCTCTAAAATGTTGTCTAAGGAGGAGTAAGTGTAATTGTTTAAAAAAAATAGTGGAAAAGGTGAAAGTTAGTTAAGAATCACACATTATAATCTTATGGAGTAAATCAAGGGAGGTGGTTGAAATCCTCCAACCATAGGGTATTTATTGTTAGATAATCTTTCAACATTAGAATGTTGGTTGAGAAAATCTCTCTTATTTGTTGGCTTTAGAGCCCAAGATGGACGTAGGAGAGAGGAGACTCTTTAAAAAGAGTAATATATGGAATGAAATAAGGAGAGATATGTAGAGGAAATAGGGAGAGAGGATATCTCATTAAATAAGAGATAAAGAATGATTAGAAGGATATAAGAAAGCGAGAGAAAGTGGAGATTACATGTGAAGAAAGAAAGAAGCATGTAAGTGTTTAATAAGGTTTTAGAAGCCATTTAGCATTGATCATGGGGTATTGATAACCATTAGTTTGTCAGTATGTCATTTATGAATATAATGTGATTTTATTCTCATTTCAAGATCATGTAAACAGTGCTCTTAATTGTTGAAGCCTAGTATACACAGTGAAAAGAATATATAGATTGTGTGTATGTATTTTCCTTAGAGCTTAAAGATTAATGATCATATTATGGTGTAAGACATACATGAGGAAAATTTGGATGTAGGTTGAGAAAAAATTAAAAATTTTATTATGTGACCAAGATATCTAAAATAAATTTAAATGTTGTAAGGATTATAAACAGGTTACTCAGGCATGCATATCTATAGTTCACTATCCAAGGTAGATCCACGTGTAAATGCTTGCATGGAGCTTATAATAACATGGAGATAGGTCTATGAGGTAAGTATATAATTAAAATAATAATAAATAGGATTTATAAACCCCTTTGATGTTTTAAGACTCCAAACTTTGGCTCTTAGGTATGTAGGTGACAAGGACAGACAAATGCACAAAATTTTACGTGTTAGAAGAAATAGATGGGTTGATTTTAGCATAAGAACATGAGTATGAAGAATAATATAGTTAGAAAAAGATGATATTGTTATTTTATATTAATTTTTAAGTCTAATGACCATAGGAAATGAGAATAAACACTTCATAACCCTATTGACGATCATGAATACCCAGTTCAAAGAAACCAGATTTACCTTGTTAGATTGATCAGAGGTCTATCTTGGAAAATTTGGTAAATGGTAAAGTTTTAGGACACTTAAAAATACCTCAAAAAATATTTTATAACCCTTTAAACATCTTGAAACTCTCACAATAAAAATATCTCTGCTCTCGGTCCTGTACTGGTCAAGTAAGCCCATAAAAACTAGGGTTTGATCTCTAAAATGAGTTTCCACCCTTAAAAATGCATGAAATTTTATAATATTTCTATTATATATGTTTAAAAACTATTTGAGGTTTTTTTAGGTTGATATATTATAGACAAGTATGGAAAAATGACAACCAAAGTCAGGATCTAGGAGTATGCAAGCAAAGGAGAATAGGCCAATCTAGAAAAGTGGTTTTTGTACAAATGAAAGGGAAAATAAATGATTGATTCACCTATAATTTCATAATGGGTATCTATAAAGATGATTATTTTGTTCATAAATTTTTTACAACGCTCTGGACAAGGAGGTTTGCACCAAAGGAGGGCTAATTGGAGCAAGGGCTAAAGAATGAAGTACAATTTTGTACAAAGTAACCTTATGACATTTTTAGGTATGTTATAGAAAGTAATAATGGGTATCAAAAAGTGTTTTATAATTCATGATTTAGCTAACCTATGGGATGTTATGCCCAAAATATAGAGAAAAAGGGCTACAAGGTAATGTGCACAAACCAACAGGTAAACAAAGAATATAGAGATTTTAATCAAGGAATGAATGTATAAATGGGTATATATAGGTATATTAAGATGTATTAAGTGTCTCTATGAGTTAATATTGAATCAATAAGTTTTTTTCATAAATAAGCATTTGAACTCATAGACAAAGTCAAGACAAGATACCTGTGGGTTAACATTGATTTGTGTATCCAAGTGAGTTAGTTGATGTTTGAGTTAAGATGGGAATAATTTTGGTACTATAGCTTTAATATATTTTAAATTCATGGCAATTTATAATAAGTTATTTCATGATTTAGAAGAAGGATCAAAACACTAGGATGCAAAAGGCCTAGGTGAGATCTAAGAAATTGTCAAAAGACTAGGCAAGGAGAAAGGCTTGGGTGAGATAAGTGGAATAAAATACTAGGGTGAAAGAGACCTAGGTGATTACCTAAAGGTATCAAGATACCAAGGCAGAAAATACTTGGTTGAAGATCTTAGAGATGGAAGTATTGTTGAGGACATTGTAGAGCAGAAGAATACATGAGGGTACTAAGAAGGAAGCAAACATCTAGAAGAAGAGAGGTATGACTAGTAATGAAATTGATAAAGATATTTCTAGTTTAAATATATATTTAGATAATTTTTTAGATAAATACAAGTCTTAGATGAATATGAACAGACAAGCATAGGTATGGCCAATGAGGAAGAGGTTGAAGTGGCCAATAGATCTCCTAATGAAGAGGAGAAAAAGGAAAAAGGATATTTCCAAGAAGAGTGAATCCCATAGAGTCTTGAAGAAGATAAGAAATTTTTCAAGTGATCAAAAATAGGATTAAGATGTTGTGAAGAAGGTTCTCATAGTGGAGAACAAGATAAAAGAAGAAAGAGAAGATGAAGTGCTAGGAGGTGCACTTGAGAAGATGAGAGTGTTGGTGAAGAGAACACTCATAGGGACCTTGTGGTATCTTGTTTTTATATCTAATGTTGTCTTTGGATGGGTAATTATAGGTATGATCAGCCTTATGAAGGTCAATATAAATGCCTTAGAAACTAAAAATATTGGTACAAGAGGAGACACCAAGTGCACAAGTGAATGTGCAAGAGAGAGAAGTAAATTTTTTGTTGTTGATAAAGGAGAGATGCATTGGTTAATGCATGAAGAAGGTGTTGAGGACCCCATACAAGCAAGGGAAGATATGTAAGATGAGTATGACGTACATGATGTCATTTAAATCCAAGAAGAGGCAAGAGAATATCCAAACATAAAGGACAAGAAAGATTGCTCCATGGATGAGTCTTACAATGAGGTAAATAAGTGTTTAGGACTTGATTATGATTTTTATTATGAGAAAAAGGTTTCTGATTTGCAGTTGTATAGAGAGAAAATAAAAGTACATCCATTAGAAAATGTTTCGGTACATGGTTATATAATTCCTAAGTGGTGGAATAAGCAAACTCCCAAGCAATAAGAAGTATTGGCACAAGAGCATTAGCATAGGATGCCTAGATGGATTGAGAAGCCACATGATAAGAAGGAGTAAGCATTGGTACCTAAGAAGGTAAAGAGTATATATGTGAGTTTTGAGGTAACAACACTAAGAATTCAATAGAGGAAGGTGGAAGTTGATGCAAGTAACCAAAAGAATGAAGATGAGATGGTGAGCATGGAAGAGGCATTCTAGGATGGCAAGAAGTTTGAAAGGCATACCAAGGAATTTAAAGGTAAGACAATTGTCTAAAATGAATGGGATGATGATGTTTTTGAATCCTTTAATGATATTTTCATGAGAAATGAAAAATGGAAAATGTCTATGTGGACTAATATGCAGTAAGGAGAGAGTTTCAAATGGATAGATGATGAGAAAAAAGGTGAGCATACATCCAAGCAATGACAAGAGGCAAGGATAGTTTTGATCAAGGAACAAGAGATTAAAGACATCCAAGAGGCTTAATGGCATCAATATTTTTATTCTAAGGTGTATTTTGATGTTATATATGTAGGTTGTGGAGAGATGAAGATGGATGAAGTCCATAGTTCAATGGATAAGCTCTTGAAATAAGAAGATCAAGAGGATCTTGAAGATTTGTATGGAGATGAAGAGGCATGGAGATGGGAGGTTACAGATAAGAAGGATATGAGAAGAAGGAAATATCAAAAGAGGAATAAAAGTAAAATGAAAGACAAAGACTATTCCAAATAAATACAAGCATTGACATTGGCAACAAGACCTTGGGATCTAGGTATAGAATGAAGACTAAAGCATGGAGGAGGTATCTCATTTGAACTAAGGTTCAAATTCTTTCTAGAGGGAGAGTATGATACAAGAGAATATACATACATCTTCATGAAATACATGGTTAAGTTTGGATTAGTCTTCACTAGGCATGCAAGCTCTAGTCATGTTTGAATTCAAATTCAAATTATTGTATTTTCCCTCTAAAATGTTGTATAAGGAGGAGTAATTGTAGTTGTTAAAAGTAAAAAGAGTAGAAAAGGTAAAATTTAGTTAAGAATCCCACATTAGAATCTTGTGGACTAAATCAAGGGAGGTGGTTGAAATCTTCCAACCATATGGTATTTATTGTTAGATAATCTTTCAAAATTAGAATGCTGGTTGAGAAAATCTCTCTTATTTGTTGGATTTGGAGCCTAAGATGGGTGTAGGAGAGAGGAGAATCTTTAAAAAGAGTAATATATGGAATGGAATAAGGAGAGATACATAGAGGAAAGAGGGAGATAATATCTATTATTAAAGAAGAGAGAAATAATGATTATAAGGATGTAAGAAAGCAAGAGAAAGTGGAGATTGCATGTGAAGAAAGAATGAAGCATGTAAGTGTCTAATAAGGCTTTAGAAGCCCTTTAGAATTGATCATGGGGTATTGATAGCCTATAGTTTATAATTATGTTCATTTATGAATATAATTTTATTTTATTCTCATTTCAATATCATGTAAGCAATGTTCTTAATTGTTGAAGCCTAGTATACACAGTGAAAAGAATATATAGACTGTGTGTATGTATTTTCCTTAGAGCTTAAAGATTAATGATAATTTTATGGTGTAAGACATGCATGAGGAAAAATTTTATGTAGTTTGATAAAAAATTTAAAATGGTATTAGGTTACCAAGATATCTAAAAGAACTTTGAATGTTATAAGGATTAGGATTATAAATAGGGTATGAACAGGGTACTCAGGCATGCATATCTACAATTCACTATCCAAGGTAGATCCACGTGTAAATGCTTGCATGGAGATTATAATAACATGGAGATATGTATTTTAGGTAATTATATACTTAAAATAATAATAAATAGGCTTTAGAAACCCCTTTGATGTTTTAAGATCCTAAAAGTTGGTTCTTGGGTCTGTATGTGACAGGGACAAACAAATGCATAGAATTTTACATGTTAGAAGAAACAAATGGATTGATTTTAGAATAATAACATTAGTATGATGAATAATATAGTTATAAAAAAATTCCATTATAATTTTGTATTACTTTGGAAGTCTAATGACCATAGGAAATGAGAATAAACCCTTCATAACCCTATTGACTGTCATGAATACCTAATTCAAATAAACTAGATTTACTTTATTAGATTGATCAAAGATATATATTGGAAAATTTGTTAAATTATAAAGTTTTATGACACTTAAAAATACCTCAAAAAACATGTTATAACCCTTGAAACATCCTGAAAGTCTCACAATAAAAATATCTCTGCTCTCGGTCCTGTACTGGTCAAGTAAGCCCTAAAAACTAGTGTTTTATCTCTAAAATGAGTTTCCAACTTTAAAAATGCATGAAAATCTGTAATATTTATATTAAAGATTTTTAAAAACTATTGGAGGTTATTTTAGGTTGATACAGTATGGACAAGTATGGAAAAATGATAACCAAAGTTAGGTTCTAGGAGTATGCAAGCAAAGGAGAAATGCCAATCTAGAAAAGTGGGTTTTTTCCAAAGGAGAGGGAAAATAAATGATTTATTAACCTACAAGGACCTAATGGGTATTTTTAAAATTTCTTATTTTGGTCATAAAATCCATGCAACATTTTAGACAAGGAGGTTTGCACAAAAGGAGGGCTAATTAGAGCAGGTGCTAAAGAAGGAAGTATAATTCTATACAAAGTAACCTCATGAGATTTTTAGGTATGTTATATAAAGGAATAATGGGTATACAAAAGTGTTTTCACATTCATGATTTATCTAACCTATGGGAAGTTATGTCCAAAATACAAAGGAAAATGGCTACAAAGAAAGGTGCACAAGCCAACAGGTAAACAAAAAATATAGAGATTTCAATCAAGGAATGAATTATATAAATGGATTTGTATAGGTATTTTAAGATGTATGAAGTGTATCTATGAGGTCAAATTTAATCAACTAGTTGTTTTACATAAATAATCATTTGAACTCATAGACAAAGTCAAGACAAGATACATGTGGGTTGACATTGCTTTGTGTATCCAAGTGAGTTAGCTAAGGTTTTAGTTAAGATGGGAATCATATTTACATATAGGACATAACGTGCAAGTAATAATTATCTTAATCCAAGGAAGTCAAAAAATGACCCATAGCTGATTTATATAAGAATGATGAGTTATAGTAATCAACAACATGAGTTTTTAGCTTGTCCAAAAATCCAATCCACTCACTAACCAATCATGAAGTATTATACTAATTCTACCTAAAAAGAAGGCATGATGAAGACAACTCACACCATAGATCCTTTACTAAACAACCCATATAAATTGTATACAACTACTATCATTTTTGTTAATAATTCGATAAATAAAATGAACACAAATGTTTCCATTCATTACCTAGTTCAGGTTAAGAACATTTGAGGTACCCAACATATGCATAGAGTAAAATATTTACTTGTAATTGATTCTGGCATTTAGTGTATATTCAAGAGGGAATGAGTAATGGTTAAATTCAGCCATGAATGGTCCTATTACAAGTACCATGAGTTTTACTACAACAACAATGAGTTTAGCGTTTATATAAATTCAAATAATTGTAATTTTTAGTAATGATCTAAGTAGGTTCTAGTTATTACAAGTATCACTTATAATTCAATTTTCAGCATTGAATACAACTATTTAGGCTAAGTAAGATGCCCATGTTTAGCATGAATGGGTAAAACCAATGGAGAAATATTCAACTAACAACATTATAATAGAATTATGTATTATCCATCATCCAAGAATGGGTCTATAATCAATGATCACCAAGTATGACATATACATATTAGTAATGCACACATTAATAATTTACACCTTTGCATGTTTAAAAATAATAATGGTAAGTGCATGGAGTTGGGGAAAAATTTTGTGGACATTTTTGATAACATGATCGCATTATTTAAATTATGACTCAATAATTACTGAGACATAACATGATCATGTTATTAAATAACATGATTGTGTTATTAAATAACATGATCATGTTATTTAAAACAATAATGCAATTATGTTAATAAGGTAATGTGATTGCATTATTAAGTTGATCACATTATTGAAAACATAATAATGCAATTACGTTAATAATGTGATTGCATTATTATGTTTTCAATAACGTGATCAAGTTAATAATGCAATCACATTACCTATGTAACCAAAAAAATTAAAACCAAAACCCCAATGCAAAATTCCTCATTTTGCATTTTAGCTTCCTTTGTTAACCCTTCCATTCCATGATTGCATTTTTTGGGAGAGAGGCTAAACCTTTCTAGAATTCATCCCATGAAGTTGTTAATCGATGATGCCACCACGTAGAAGAGGTAAGTTTTTAAAAATACAATTGTTAACCCTAAATTTTATCATTTTTTAGTTATTTTCTTTATTTAACCTCAATTTTTAGTAATTTCAATAATATTTAATGGTAATTTATTTATTTTGAATAGCCCATCCTAATAACCCTCTTGTTCTTCTACCTAACTCTCTTAACCCTACATAGAACCCTCTTGTTCCTCCTTTTAACCCTCCACCTAACCCTCCACAGAACCATCTTGTTTCTCATCCTATTCCTCCACCTAACCCTCCTAAAATTCCACAAAATCCCCTAGGCAATCAGGGGAGTCTAGTTAACCACATTGTGGAAAATAAAATTGAAATTGGAGAATTAATTGGGAGAATAAGTGATCCCACTTCCACCAACACCCACCACACCTATCTATCTAATTTCATAGAGACAATATTAGGTCAAATTGACTCTATAAGAAGTCAAATTGACATATGGGCTTCATATTGGGATAGTTTTAGAGCTCATTATACTAACAAATTATCGATACTTGAGTTCAAGACTGAAGACATATCAAAAGCCTCCATTTATGTTGTATTCATTGACCTAGCCACCAATGCACCATTTTTGGTAATTGTTAAACATTTTCCAATCCATCACTACCAACATAATTTAATCACAACTAATTTTTGGGACTGATGGTGGATGATGTTTGATTATCTACCATGTAACAACCATGATGTCTCATTGTATTTTTTGTGGAAACTCTACTATGAGTTTGTCCTTAATGAGATTCTGAACTATTTTAATTATAGTGAGTTTCAAGGTCGAGGGAAAGGTTCTACACAAAATCAACTAGGTACACATCATGTACCTAATCAGCCCATAAGGATCCATATATAAAATCCACTTGAGCCTAAGATCCAATTTGTATTTTAGTAGGTTGTGTAGATCAACACTATGCATACACTTAGTTCTCCCATTGATACAGTCATTCAACATATAAGTAGGCTCTCAAAGATCGATGCTAGAGATACACCACCTAGTGTGCACACCTAAACCCACCTTGCAATTATTTTGGAGATATGTGCACTAGACCTTTTGATGATGATGGCATTGGTGGTTCAAAGGGCTTGGATAATATACTTGAGTGATGATTTTTTATCATGTATATTTGGTTTGCAAACATCAGCCACTACACAGATGCAGGTATATTTTATATAAATTTCATGTTAAATTTAAGTTATATTTTCAAATTTAATTTAGCTAAAAATTAATTTACATAGAAATTGAATAATATAAATGTCATTTTTTATGTCATAGGAGGTGATGGTTCCTTCATCATCACAGTCGACATTTACAACATTTGATTTGATGCAGCCATTATTTACATTATAGAATCTAGTTATTGTCCCATCCACTACTACATCTATCTCTATTAGGATGACACCTTTTACTTATACAGAGGTAAATTTTTGAGTTAATATTATGTTATATGTATCTTTAGTCTATGTATATATGCCTTGTAAGTTTAAGTTAAATTTATCTATCAAGGATCTTGATGTAGAGGTTCCAACAAGATTCCCTCATATGGATGGAAACACACACTTACCTCTACCAAATACCTAGTTCTGATCTTTTCTTGTCCTTCTTTGTCTTCTATATTCAACCTCTTTATCTCTTTGATCACTTTGCATTTACTAGGTCTTTCCTATTCACTCTTACCTACTCAATGGCTCTTAAGCCTCCTTATATTGACTTAATCCTCCTTCTCTGCTTGAAGTCATTTTACTAATCAACTACCTCTGTAATATTTCATTTTAACATCAACCTCCTTAGTTCATACTCTATTTTCATGTTCTCTCTTTATCATTGCTCTGCTTTTGACAATATTCTTATGTGTTTTCATATGTTTGCATACTAATTTGATTTTGTCTTTCCAAAATACTTATAAGACCATCTACCTACTCAAATACATCTCATTTCATGTACCCAACCATTACACATAACCTCCAAGATTCAACTCTTCACTTAACTCTTCTTTCCTCTTTGACACCTTCCTTCTACTAGCCCTTTTTTGAGGCAAACCTCTTTGTTCTAAGTAAACTACAAATATCCAAACCAAACCAAACAAAATCCACATTTAAATGTCCCTTTAAATCACATAGCTCCACACAAACTTTTATAATTTAACTCTATTCAGAGAACACTTAACTCAACACCCCTTAAGACTAATTAGGTCTCTTAGGCCTAATTCAAGGCTACTAACTGTGAAACTATACCATACAGACTCAAATAAAATTTAAACCTTCAAAATACTCTTCCACCTATATAAATAGACTTGTCCACAAATTTTAATGACTTTTCATTAGTTAAATCATTTGTTATCTCATTTTCTAGTTTCAAACCCTAACTTGTGTTGTCTCAGTCCTACACCTACCTGAGAGGATAATAAATGAGATAAAATGACCTTTTGATCCTTATAAAAGATTCTAAGGATTGAAATGGATCTTCCCTTACCCCATGCATATTCTCAAACTATTACATTTCTTTTATTAATACTAAATCACTCCCAACATGTAATTTTATAGAGTACCCCTCCAACATGACTATGTCAACAAATAGGATAGAATAAACCCTTAAGACCCTTTACCTTCATTTGAGATAAATTCAAAGAATCACACACATGGAAAAATAATATCCCACAACATTCACAAACCTTAAATCCTCAACTTTATTTCCAATAAATCTATATGGTCTTTCTTTATGACTATACAAACTCAGAATTGTCACTAATTAGACTGTATATAGTATTCCCATGTATTTTGTATTTTATCAATATTATTGAGACTTTAAATGTGTTTATACTAATTTCATATAGATCATATATCCCTTACTCATAATGACACTTTAAACTAACTTTATTCTCCTCTTTCTAACTATGCCTAAAGAAAGAGTATTAAAACTTGGGTTTCACCACTTTGAACCTGTAGACTACTGACTTGAATCTTCTCTGACTAGAGCTATGAACACCACAAGATTGATAATAAACTACTATACACTTATTTACATTTTACTCTATCCAAATAATCTTTACAAGTAAGGATAGAGTTCTTGACATGTCTCTTATTCCTTTTCTCTCCCTAACTCTGCCTTCTTAAAGTGTTATTATTCTTTCCACCTCCTACTCTTCCACTCACACTTCCTACATGTATTACAATTTTTTATATTACCTCTAACATGCAAACAACTTTTTATTATTGGCCATTCCATGTTGTATGCTAGTTACACTTCCATGATTTTTGGTTTATATTGTCTTTTCATGATATGCATGTTGAAATACCTTTCCATATATATCTTGGTTTACATTGAGAAAAACTTGACATATATATCTTTGATACTTTATAGAAAAGAAAGTAAGACCTTGTTTACATGAACAATTGATTGCTCAAGTAGACACTCCTCCAGCACTACAAGCTAAGATAGACATAGGCATTACTACTACAATGTCATCTACACATGCATTGACAGAGGTATATATTAACTTGTAGTTTTGAATTGTAAAAATAGACTTATTTTAATAATTTTACTGCATTATTGGGGAAAATATACTTATGTGAATTTATTGTATATGCAGGGTTTCCCAATTACATCTAATAGTCCCAATCAGATGATTAATAAGGTAACTTCTCATGTTTCTTCTCTATTTCAGATGCCTATTCAAATAGCTAAGCTTGCCACTAACTTGTTTGAGCATCAAAAATAGATTGCGCAGGACTGTGAGCTTGCATTAAGTGCATGTTTAAATGATTTTTTATTATAGTTTAAAATTACTTTCTTTAACAATTAGTTGAATGTATTTTATGTTAATTGTGTAATAATACATGTATTTGAATAGGTTCAACTACAAGTGATCTATGAACGTAGGACCCATAGTTGGACCTTAGAGAAATCTAAGGCATTAGAAAGATCTCCATCTACCAGCAGGTCATCCCAAGGAGAGTCTTCTTTGAGGAAGGCAAAGAGAGGGAGTTTATTTGATAAATAGGATGGCTTACATGAGATGTGCTTTTTTGTATGCCTATATGGAAATTTTTGCATTGTTGGCATTGTATATGCATATATAACGTTCACCCAACATTAGATATTATGTTGATAGATGCAATTTTTTGTATGCCTATTATGACAATCTATGTATTATTGACATTGTACACATGTACCTATATTGTATGCCTATCATGGAAATCTATCTAATTTATATTCCATTTTAATTTAAAATGTTATTGTATAGTGTTTTTTTGATCTTCCAAACTATTGTCTATCAGATCTCATATTTAATGTTATACACAAATGAGGATTAAAAAATTGCTCTTTTTAATGCTATAAATCTCAGATCTTCCATATTTTTTAAAATTAATTTTTTTATTTGATTGTGCAATGGAAATGACTAATGACACTCTTATTTATTTTGTATTTGTTATCACTCATTTACAACTTTTTAATTGATCATTAATACAATTTGATTTCACTTAAAACCCATACCCAATCATGTTCAAACTTGTATAATGTAAAGACATAAAATCATTCATAAATACCTGCAAATTTCTCACTTGGATACCTATACCTATAAGTTACCCAATCTTTCACCTTCACCTAGCTCTAATGCTAGCTTTTCTTGAAACTAGGCCTACTACTTTTATTCATTCTATGATTTTTTTCCTTTATATTTTCTTCACCTCTTGAGTAATATCTATCAATACCTCTTCTACACTCAACTCCTTTTGGTGACCATGTACATGGTTTACTTCATCTTTGTAACTTTATCTTTGATAAACTTGCAAGATGAAATTCTTCCTAAACTTGATTATAATGTCTCTAGTCTGATAAAAGGCAACCTTGCTGACTTGAAATACAATATTCACTCATGAGACAATGATCCATCTTTGGCCAAAACCCTTTATCATCCCCTAATACCACCTAATGCATAATTTTATCTTATATGTTTAAGAAGGCTATGAAATTCATATTAATATAATATAAGATAATGAAAAATTACAACCTCACTTATCCACTCTTGTTCTCAACTTCATTCAAAATCCACTCTCAAACAATCTTATTTTAAACTAGTCAATTACTCATTAGGTTTGCTCTTAACTAGTCACCAATATCTCAAATATACTCTCCTTATTTTGAATAATATTATTTAAGACACTTTGTATAGGTATTTTTAAAAATAAAGGACTTATGTAGGTGTCAAAATTACAAAAAATCAACCAACTATAGGTCTCTAAGAGATTGATCTCTCATTCTCAAATTCTATCTTTTTAAGTTTTTAGGTCTCTAGACCTAGTTGTTGTTCCAATAGGTCAATTTCTAAAAATAGAGAGTGTAGATATTAAAAAGTATACTTATAATAGTATTTCAGAAATTTTATCATGTTTTAATGCTTACCCAAGTCTATATAACTCAAATCAACCAAAAAATCATCTTACCTTATGCATAACTTTCTCAAAAATGGTCTTCTACAAGTGTACATAAAAACAATCCTATGTACCTAAAATTTCAAACCTCTTTTCAAATAAATAATACTTGTAATAATTTATAAAATCAATTCCCCATATTATCATAAAATTTTAGACCTTATGTTAGGAACCCCTCCAAGGAAGCACAATTGATTACCTTTCTTATAAGCAATTAAACATGAAATTATACCAGAATGATTAAGTAACTAGAAACTTGAAACAACAAAGAATTTGAGAGACAATACACAATCTTATATTAAATACTATTCAGAAGAAAATACAATAAAGAAGATGCCACTTCTTCTTCCACCTCTAAGGCTTGCCACACCTCAAGGACTTCTTTCCTCTCTCTCTTGCTCAACCACAACCAACTCAACAACCTGAGTTGTTATCCCCTCCTTGAATGCTTCAGTTGATCTCCTTGACCTTACACCTTGCAGATCTCATTTGACCTTGCTTTCTTGCTTCAATGCTTTACTTGCCTTAATTACAATACATGCCTCATGGGTCTTTAAATAGGATCCCATGCATACAATAATTAGACCTCTAATTATAATAATTAGAAACATAGACTCAAGACTTATATTAGTCTTCAACATGCAAACACTCTCGAACCTCTTAAATTAGATGAGTCTAATTCTAGAAAAACATTCTGAAAACACATGCAATTGCATGCACACGCACAGGTGACTGACGTCGATTGTTGTCGGTCTGCTCCTAATCGACGTTGGCCAATCCCTAGTCCCTACCTGACCAACGTCGACAATACTACTGATGCCAGTTACTGGTTGCACTCAGTAACTCCCTGATTAGCCTCTTGGTGAAGCTTTTAGCTCCACAACTTAACAATCTCCCACTTGGAGATAAATAGCTGCACCTGTATAGCAACCTCCACTAACCATCTCAGGCACCTCCATCTTCAAACTCAATCTTGAAGACCAACCACCACACATCCTGTGATGCTACACCTGTCATCCAAGTAACCTACCACATCCAAACCTACAACTCCATGTAGTGAATAACTTGACCCTGCATAGCATGTGCACCTGTTGTTGGTCCCTCTCAAATACCTGAGAATCCATTGAACTGCACTCCAGTACTCCTTCTTTTTCAAATTGGCTCCAAACTTTCTAACAACTCCCACTGCTTGGGAAAACTCAGGTCTACTAGACCTCATGTGATTTCAAACACTATTCTAAGCTCAACTTGAACTATCCAGCCCTTAGTGTACTTACCGATTTTGCACCTACACCTTCTTCACATCAGCTCCCACTGGAGACAAAATCAACCTGTGATCTTCAATGTTTCTTATGCCAAAAGAATTTTGATGCTCCCAAATTCTTCATGACACACCTCTGAACTATCTTTACCTTTAGCTCAAAAACTCCCTGTATGTGTAACCCTGCAACAAGCACACAAAATAGTAACAGGATAATGTAGCTAACATTATCCAACCTGGTAAAAGAAAACACAATGGTTAAACCTCCATTATCCTGCAGCCTACTTAAGACCATATACTTTGGCCTTCTGTCTCACGTATCCATCCACTCTCTTCTCTAACCTAGGAATCCATTCCTCTATCAGTGATTTCTTCCAACTGATAACTCCACCAACAAACTCCTATTTGGTTATTTTCCAAGGACTCACACTCCTCATCCATGCCTAGCTCCCACTGTTTCCTAGATTCTACCTGCATTACCTCTTCACATCTTCCTGGTTCTTGACCATCAGTAAGAAATAAGTAATATAAAGAAGGTGAATAATGAATATGAGGTTCACTTACCCTTTCTGACCTCCATATGGGCATTTGAGACTCCTTGATATCTTGCTGTCCACCCAACATCCGTTTCAGTGACCGATCTCAGCCATCTCCCAGTCTGCAACTGACTGATGTCGGTTCCCTACACTGACCCTGACTACTGATGTCATTTCCCTGACTGACGCTAGTGTCCCTTCTACCAATGTTAGTTCCTATCTGACTGACTTCGGACTTCTCCTACCTGACACTACCGACCCTGCTGGTCTGCACATGATCGATGTTGGTACCTGCCTGACCGATGTTAGTTCCAAGTGACCGACATCAGTGACTGTGTATTCTTGTAAGTGATGAATTATTTATCCGTGAGCTCATCTTGGATCAAAACTCTATCCATACTACCCTGCTCAGAATTACTCAGCCCCTGTGACTGATCTCTGTCCATCATTTCCTCCATAAACACCAAGGCTTCCCTGTTCTTGTCAAAAGCATCAAATTTCCTTTTCCTGTAATGAACTCGATCACTGCCCTCTAAATCTGAACTCATACCCTTTGACTCAAGAACTTCCATTCCCTTTTTATTCATGTGACCAAGCTTATTAAGCCACATCTTTGAATCTATAGCTAAAGTAGATAAACTAAAAGTAGAATCAGTAATACAAGTAGATAGATAAAGAGTACCTACTTTCTTACCTCTTGCTAAAACAAGTGCACCCTTGGTAACCTTCCAAGAATCCATTGTGAGGGTTATTATGCATCCCTCATCACCCAACTTTCCTACAAAAACCAAACTCTGCTTCAGAACTAGGACATGCATAACCTCCTTCAACACCCATGTGTTGTCCATCTACAATTTCAGCTGCACTTTCCCTTTTCCAATAATTTGACAAGGTGTACCATCCCCTAAATAAAGCTCTCCAAAGTCTCCCTGGACATACTCATGGAACAAATCTCTATTTGGGGATGCATGAAAAGAAGAACCAGAATCTAAAACCCATGATTCTATCTGACTATCCAAAGAAAGTATGAGAGCATCCTGTGCCACAATACCTGCATCCTTTGCTTCTGCCTTACCTTCATGTTGATTTTCTTCATCCCTCAACCAACACTCTTTCTTTGTGTGTCCTTTCTTTCCACAAAACTAGTAGGTGATACTTCCATTTCTGGATTTGGATCTTCCTCCCATCTTCGACCTTGATTTCCCTTGCTCAACCTTCTCTCTTTGCCTTCCCCTGCTTTTTGCACTTAGAGCAATCCCTGATGATGATTCACCTGTGCTTTTCTTGCATATTTATTCATTCAAGATTACACTAACCACATCACCAACTTTTAATATTTTAGAAGCAGACACAGTATTAATTACTACCATTACCAAACTATCCCAACTTTCAGGTAAAGAGCATAAAATTAAAAGAGCCTTAACTTCATCATCAAAAACAATATTGACTGAAGCTAATTGGTTTACCAAACCATGAAAATCACTAAGATGAGTATGTATCGATCCACCTTCCTACATTTGCAAAGTAAATAACTGCTTCATAAGATATACCTTATTTGACACTGAGGGCTTTTCATATAAATTTTCCAAAGATTTTATCAACTCTTTTGTTGTCTTACACTGTGATAAGTTGGAAATCATAGACGATACAAGGCTTAACCTTATGGATCCCAGAGCCTTCCGATCAAGAACCTTCCATTCTTCATCCTTCATATTTTTGGGCTTGCATGCAGCCCCACCCAATGGTAAGTACAAATCTTTCTGATACAGATAATCTTCTATCTACATCCTCCACAGTTGATAATTCTTGTTGTTAAACTTCTCCATTCGTAGCTTACTTTCTTCTGCCATTGCTGAACTCCCACTCAATTAGAAACCACTGAGAATGACCTGTAATCAAACAATAACCTGCTCCCTGCAAACCTTAGCTCTGAGACCAACTATTAGGAACCCCTCCAAGGAAGCACAATTGATTACCTTTCTTATAATCAATTAAACATAGAATTATACCAGAATGATTAAGTAATTAGAAACTTGAAATAGCAAAGAATTTGAGAGACAATACACAATCTTATATTTAATACTATTCAAAAGAAAATACAATAAAGAATATGCCACTTCTTCTTCCACCTCTAAGGCTTGCCACACCTCAAGGACTTCTTCCCTCTCTCTCTTGCTCAACCACAACCAACTCAACAACTTGAGTTGTTATCCCCTCCTTGAATGCTTCAGCTGATCTCCTTAACCTTACACCTTGCAAATCTCTTTTGACCTTGCTTTCTTGCTTCAATGCTTTACTTGCCTTAATTACAATACATGCCTCATGGGTCTTTAAATAGGATCCCATGCATACAATAATTAGACCTCTAATTACAATAATTAGAAACACAAACTCAAGACTTAAATTAATCTTCAACATGCAAACACTCTCGGACCTCTTAAATTAGATGAGTCTAATTCTAGAAATGCATTCTAGAAACACATGCAACTGCATGCACACACACAGGTGACTGACATTGATTGCTATCAATCTGTTCCTGACCGACGTCAGCCGATCCCTAGTCCCTATCTGACCAACGTCGGTAATATTGCCGATGCCAGTTACTAGTTGCACTCAGTAACTCCCTGATTAGCCTCCTAGTGAAGCTTTTAGCTCCACAACTTAACACCTTATTGTTCATTTTTTTGAGTTTTAGAGGTGTTTTACTCATGAAACCCTTACTTTGAATTTACTTAGAATTTTTGTAGGCCAAGAGCTTAGCAAAACTATTGATCTGAGGCTTCCTAACCAACTAATGACACTACCAACACATATAGGGTGTAAATTAACATCTAGTACCAATTTATTATCCTCCCATCAGGCCTGATTGATAAATCTACCACCCATTCTAACCTCAAGAATGCCCTTCTCAATACAAGAAAAATACAATGTTTTATCTTAAGTTCAAACACACATAAAATAAAAATTGTAATTCATTTAAATGAACCATCATATCCCTCCCATGACTATTTAATCCCTCTAATATCACCCCAAATCACTCAGGTGGAACCTTCGAGAGAAATATGTTGGACAAGTGCAGTGATGGGTCTAAAAATGTAACCTTTTGGCATTGAACAAGCAACTTCTTGAGCTCCAAATACTATTTCTACCTTAGAGACCTCTACCTAAGAATATATCATTTAAATCATATCTAGATATGCAAATTACATGTTATCACATTTCCACAATGTTCAAATCCACTTGGAAGTGCATTTCACTACCATTCAGGAGTGTGGAAACACTAACACCAAATATTATCAAAGATTAAGTTATGATTGTAGAACTATTGTTCTGATGCTTCATAACTAAAAAATTAAACTATCAACACCTCTGAAGGGGTGGATAATATCTAGGACTAGGTTTTTGGCCTCTCATCAAGCCTGATCGATAAACTCACCACCCATTTTGGCCTCAAGAATACCCTTTCCAATATAAGAAAAATGCAATTTTTTAGTCTAAGTTCAAAAATGCATAAAATAAAACCTTTAATTCATTTATATGAACCATAAAATACCTCCCTTACCTATTTAATCCTTCTAATTTTACCTTATATAACTCAGGTGGAACCTTCAAGAATAATCAATTGGATAAGTTGTAGTGATGGGTCTAAAAATGCAACTTCTTGAGCTCCAACTACCATTTCTACCTATGGGACCTCAACTGAGAATATATCACTTTGATTACATCTAAGTAGGCAAATTACATCTTATCACACTACCAAAATGTTCAAATCCACCTAGAATTGAAATGTCACTACTATTTAGGAGCACGAAAACATTAATAACAAATGTTATCAAAGTTTAGTGGTGGTTACATAACTATGCTTTCAATGCTTTTTTATTGAGAAACAACACTACCAACATGTCTGGGGGGTAGATAATGTCTAGGACTAGGTTATTGGCCTCCCATTAGGCCCATAAACAAACCCACCACCCATTTTGGCCTCAAGAATGCCCTTCCCAATAAAAGAAAAATGCAATTTTTTAGCCTAAGATCAAACATGCATAAAATGAAACTTATAAGTAATTTGTGTCAACCATCAAATCCATTCAATGACTCTTTAATCCCTCTAATTTCACCCCATAACACTTAGGTGGAACCTTTTGAGAGAAATCTATTGGACAAGTTACAATGATAGGTCAAAAATGCAACTTTTTGGTATTGAACAAGCAATTTCTTGATCTCCAGCTACCATTTCTATCTTTGAGACATCCACTTGAGAATATATGACTTAAATCATGCCCAGATAAGCAAATTAAATTTTATAACACCACCATGATTTTCAAATCCACTCAAAAATTTATTTTCACTACTGTTTAGGAACACGAAAATACTGACAACAAATGTCAAAATTTAAGTTGTGGTTGTAGAATTATGGTTCCAATGCTTCTTGATGGAAAATTGACACTTTCAACATGTTCAGGGGGTGGATAATGTCTAATATTGGGTTCTTATCCTCCCATTAGGCTTGATCGACAAACCTACCACCTATTATGGCTTTAAGAATGCCTTATCAATACAAGAAAAATGCATTTTTTTAGCCTAAGTTCAAACATGCATAAAATGAAACTTGTAATTCATTTTTTTGAACCATCAGATTCTTAATATACCTATTTAATCCCTATAATTACACCCTATATCACTTTGGTATAACCTTCTAGAGCAATCTATTGGATAAGTTACAATGATAGGTCTAAAAATGTAACTTTTTTGCATTAAACAAACAACTTTTTGAGCTCCAACTGCCATTTCTATCTTCAAGACCTCCACCTAATAATCTATCAATTTAATTACATCCAACTTGAAATTTTTTTATTTTTAATAATATAAAATTATCTATTGATAGTACCAACCATGTGAAGGTAGAAGCTTATCTAGCATCACTAACATACAAAAAATTGTTAGTAAGTAATTAAAAATGAAATTCATATGTACTACCAAGAAAATAAAAAAGATTTGGTAAAATTGATTACATCTACATTTAAAAATTCAACATACCTACATATTTAAATCCAAAAAACCATTGGGATCTACTCTAACCTTGATAGCATCAAGCATAGATTCATGGTTTAACTCTTGAACTTTCTATAGTTTCCTATTTAATGTCTCCCAAGATATTTTTGTAATTGAATATTTTTTGAATGAATCAAATTTGAATAGTTCAATATTTTTCTCTAAATTTCAAATTCTTCAAACAACCATTGATCTGAATATTTTATAGGATATCATTGAAACCAAGTTTCAATGACTACCACTGACCTAATGGGATAGTCAATGTTTTCTCCATCTATAACTAGGGAAGCCAATTTTTTATTTCTCTCTACACACTGACACAAGTAGTAATCAGTGCCCTCTTCATTATCCTCATCTACAATAACTAAAAAAACATGCCTTGTATCATATAAAACCATTTTTAGTGACAATATGAAGATATATATTGAGAATAAATTATACATACTCAAAAATATTCTACTTAGCTATAATAGATCATATACATGGTCAAAGTCATATGATGATGTCATATTTATAAGTTGTAATGTTTTTGAAACATTATATGTGTTGATTGTAATTAGAGGTGTGAAACTCCAATCATCCACCACTCTTGTGTCTCATACTCATTCCAAATGAAGTCCACACATACAGAACAAAAACATGCCAAGTGTCTTGTATGAATAGTCTAAAAACTTTCATTTGAGCTACAAAATGAGTGGAGATCACTTGAACCCATTAGAGTCATACAATACTCATACTTTGCTAAGTGTTATTCCTTCATTAACTAGAAATGTCTACGAACACCTTCTTAAAATTTCAACTCCTCGCTTGCAATATATCTTTTTGCACATGATCCAACACCATCATGCTCCCCTTTTCCATGGCCAACCTTGGTGAAACTCTAAATGTGTTATACACTAGTGGTAACATGCATCCTGCTCAACCAATAAAATATCTGTGCATTTTTAAATTATGATGTGCAATTGTCTGCCCAAATGTAATGTTAATATATAGTAATGTTCCTATAACTCAATTGTTCATAAAACTTCTAAAAACAACCTTGTACATACTCTAAATAATGTGATCAGTCATCGTTGATATATAAATGTTACTTAACATTTTATATTATTTCTCTTTACTAATAGGTGTATACATGAATGCTATATACATGAATATGGTAACTTGTGATGAGTTGTAATACTATGATTGAACTTCCATTTGGGGTTTGAATGTGTAATTTTTAGCAAAGTCAACTATTGAAATAATCAAACCAAGTGGGAATGTATCCTTTTTTATATTTAAATGTTTATCCAATCATCTATCCTTGTGTGTGTGTCTTGCATACTCATAATTAATTTTCTCCCTATATTTGACCAAAAAATAAACAAAACATGTATTTTTTTTGTAATAAACTCAAACCTTTTAGATTATTTGTCATTTTTTAATTGATAAGTCATTGATTTATATTTTCTTAATTTCCTCATTGATACATTTTTTCAATTTTTTCAATCCACCACAAATGTTGTAATTTTCATTTAAACATGATTTGTTATAAAATAATTATTCATCTAGTCTTTTGTAAAAGATAGTTGGAATAAATTTCTTGGCTAATTTTGGTATAAATTCAATGTTAAACTCTTGAAAAATGTTGTTAGTATTCAAAATAAAATGAATATGGAAAAAAACATTATAGTGTATTGAAAACTCAACATGTTGCATACAAAAACAAGTGGTGTGTATGTGATTTATTTTTACATAAAAAGGTTTAGCCATCTCAAAATATATTTAAAAAATAGAAATTTGTGGATGTTTTTCTAAAAATTTAGAGTACAATTATGTTTGAGTCATATCAAATAAATGTTTTAGATGTGGTTCACGATTATGAGAACCAACTCTTCTTTTCACTACATATCTTGCATTGGGAAAAACTCGTGTATTGTCTTTCTAAAATTGAGCAAGTAAATCTTTGAGAGTATTGGTTAAAGCCTTGTCCTCTAGTAGAAGTCTACCAGAGAATGCCTAGAGCTAATTAGTATTAGGTTCATTAAGTCTTTCACATATTTCAATTTTTTTATTAAGTTTTTTGTTTATATTAACTATTTGTATTGTTTTAAAAACCATTCATTTTTTCCCTATTTGATCATTGTAAAAGTTGTAAGTATACGTCAGGAAACATTACAATCTTGGGTGCATGATTTTAGGCCTAAAATATGATATTCATCATGTATATTTTCAAAATTTTCATTATTTTCATCATCCATGTTAGATTTTTTTAGTCCTAATTTGTATATTATGGGTCTCATCTTAATAAATTTTATCAATAAAATAAATAATTGACATCTTTGACTATCACAATCCACATTATGAAATAAACTATCCCAAATTTATTGAGTCAGTCTTCTTGAATGGTGATCAAACATTTTTTTATGCATTGGTTCTAAAATATTTTCCTAGACTTCAATTAATTATTTGTCTTTTATACGCATAATTCTTGGAGGTGTTGTTAATGGTGGAATTTGTTGAGAGGATGTTTCTAAAATTGTTATTACTTTCATTGTATAGAGGTGGGATGACATTTTCTTCATTGTTTATATCTTCATTATATTTTTCTATGAAATTTTCTTGATTGTTAATTTCATCATTTTATTTGTTTCCATCAATTTTTTTTCATTCATGGGGGGTGAAACATCATGCATAGACTCGTCATCAACAAAATAAAAAACTTGAAACTTTGATTCTAAAATTCCAATATTATGTAATTAATTGTTGTCAATTTCATTATTATTCATTTCATTATGGTTAATTTCATAATTATTCAATTCATTATGGTTAATCTTATCATTTTTTAATTCATTATTGTCAATTGGCTCATTATCTATGGAATTCGGTTCATCAGGATTAGGGCTTGTACCTTGTCTACCATAAATTTTTTGCATTCATATCTTGTTTTTCTCTCTCAAATAATCTAATTCCTTTGGTGTTATGTTCTTCAATATCTTCCTCTTCCTCAAACTTTATTTGTCACCCATCAAGGATAATTTATATCTTTTCAAAGGTGGAGTCAAAAACACATAGGTACGATAGGTCCTGTATAAGTATGTAGAGAATGTTTGTGGGGATAGAATTCTTGATTTGGGTTAAAAATAGACATTAAAAAGTGAGATTAACCTATATTAATAATAATGTAATCTTATTATTCTTGATACTAGGTTCTAATTCAACATACACATTGAGAAGCGAGTTTTGTGTATAATAAGAATAACATAATCATGTTATTTAATAACGTGATTTCATTATTCTTAATACTCAGTTAGGGTTAAACATAGACATTTAGAAGTGAGTTTTGTCTATATTAAGAATAATGTGATCATGTTATTTAATAACATGACTAAGTTATACTTAATATAGATTAGGGATTATGGATTAGATATTAAGGCATTAGTGTATAGGGTTTAAGGATTTGGGATTAGTGCATTAGAGATTAGGGATTACAATTTATGTTTTAGGGTTTAGGGATTAGGGCATGTAGGGTTTATTTTTAAGGGTGTATATAAGGTCTAATTGCTCTATGCTATGTGAACCTAATTTTTACTACAAAGGATGTTAATTGGGACTAAATCAATTAGTAAATGGATAAAGTTTATGGTTTACAATTTAGGGTATAATGTTTAGGGTTTAAGATATAGGGCTTACGTTTAGGGTAAATAGGGTCAATCATAAATATAATTCTTAGTCTAGATGATGTTAATTTGGACTAAAATGATTGGTTCAAGGTTTAACGAGTTTATATTTATGGTTTAGAGTTTAGGGATTAGGAAATTTAAGGATAAGGGCTTAGGGTATAGGTTTTAGGGTATATAAGGTACAATCGTGAAGGTGATTGGGGTGAATTTGAGCTCCTTAAACCTATATCTGAGTAAAGGATGTGATTTTAGGCTCAATTATCCCCCACATCATCATAGATTGAGTTAATTAAGTGAATTATGAATTAATGAGTGATGCAATTTTGATCAAGTTCATCCATGTGAACATAATTATTACTATATATATAGGATGTTAATTGGGGCTAAATTTATTAATTTAGGGTTTAGAGTCTATAATTTAAAGGGTTTAGGATTTACGGCTTATGGATTAGGGTTTAAGGTAAATGGTACAAGGTTTAGGGTTAAATTTAAATGGTATAAGTTTGAGGGTTTAAGATATCAAATATAGGGTCCAATAACTAAGGTAATTGAAGAAAATTTGAACTACTTATTCACCTATTTATGATAATTACCTTCATGTTTGCATTTCTAATAAAAGTACGACCAGTTAAGCCATACATGTTGCATACATGTTATATAATTGATTGAGCCATAAATTTGGTTTAGGGGCTAAATTTTACCCAAATCATGCCCTAATTGTAAAAATTGACTAATTGTATCAATTCATGATAGAATCAGACTTTTAATTTTACCCCAAATCATATTTTACTCTTGAAGGGGTTCAAATTGACCTCAAATGCCTCCTTGATTAAATGAATCAACTGTTTAATTAATTATATATTACATGACATTATGGTTAATTTCACTCCAAATCACATCATATACAATTTAAAATAGGTTTATGTGGCTCATTTTGACCCTAATTACCTCCACAATTTAACTAATTACTTTAATTTTATTGAGCTCAAAACCACATTCTATACATGTATAACTTGCATATAAGTGTATAATGTTTCTTTGTTTCAATATAGATTATGAAATTGGAGTTGCTCAACCCCAAAATCACATTTTATAGTAATGCAATTAGGTTGAAGAGGATCAAAATATCCCCAATTTACTTCAAATGCACAACTAGATTGGCACTCCAAAAGTTAAATTGTGGCCATAGGTTTAAAAAATGAATTTTATGACATCTTGTGATAAAATCATTTATATTGTAAGGCATGTATGTTTTCAACATGTAGTGATAATTAGATCATATCGATTACAATTTATGTTTAGGGATTAGAGCATAAGGTTTAGGTTTAAGGGTGTATATGATGTATAATCGCTCTATGCCATGTGAACCTAATTATTACTACAAAGGATGTTAATTGGGACTAAATTGATTGGTAAATAGGGAAATTTTATGGTTTAAAATTTAGGGTATAGTGTTTAGGGTTTATGTTTTAGGGCTTAGGTTTTAATGTGTATATGGTTTAGGGTACACAGGGTCAATTGCAAAGATAATTTAGGATAATTTGAATCACTTATCCACCCATTTGTGACTATAGAATGTGTTTTAGGTTGTCATTATACCCCATGTCATCATGTAGATTGAGTGAATTAGTCAAATAGGGAAATCAATCATGTGATTTAAGCCAAACTAAACCCTGTGAACTTAATTCTTAGTCTAAATGATGTTAATTTGGGCTAAAATGATTGGTTCAAGATTTAAAGAGTTAATATTTATGGTTTAGAGTTTAAGGATTAGGAAATTTAGGTATTAAGTCTTAGGTTATAGGTTTTAGGGTATATAAGGTACAATTGTGATGGCGAATGGGGAAAATTTAAGCTCCTTAAACCTAGATCTATGAGTAAAGAATGTGATTTTGGGATCAATTATCCCCCACATCATCATAGATTAAGCTAATTAAGTTAATTGGGATAATGAGTGATGCAATTTTGACCAAGTTCATCCCTGTGAACCTATAATTCTTACTATATATAAATTATGTTAATTGGGGATAAATGTATTGGTTTAGAGTTTAGGGTATGCAATTTAAAGAGTTTGGGGTTTAGGACTTATGGCTTAGGGTTTAAGGTAAATGGTGTAGGGTTTAGGGTTTAAGTTAAATGGTACAGGGCTTAGGGTTTAAGATATCACATATAAGATCCAATCACTAAGCTAATTGAAGAAAATTTGAGCTATTTGTTCACTTATTTGTGATAATTACCTTCATGTTTGCATTTATGATAAAAGTAGGGTCAATAAAGCCATACATTTTATACAATTGATTGAGCCATAAAATTTTATTAGGGGCTCAATTTTGTCCAAATCATGCCCCTAATTACACAATTTAACTAACTAGATCAATTCATGATAGAATCAAAATTAATTTTACCCCAAATCATACCTTGCTCTTAAAGGGGTTTAAATTGGCTCAAATGCCTCCTTAATTAAATGAATCAACTCTTTGATTAATTATATATAAAATGACATTTAGGTTAATTTCACTCCAAATCACATTGAATATATAATTTAAAATATGTTCACATGGCTCATTTTGAGCCTAATTACCTCCATAATTGAACTAATCGACATTTGCATTCTTTAGCTGATGACTTCAAGTTTATTGAGCTAAAACCACATATTATACATGTAGAACTTGCATTTAAATAAACAATGTTTCTTTGCTTCGATAAAGATAATGAAATTGGAGTTAAACAACCCACAAATCACGTTTTATATTCATGTAATTAGGTTGAAGGGTCTTAAAATATCCCAAATTTACTTCAGATGCACAACTAGATTGGTACTCCAAAGGCTAAGTTTTGGCCATAGGTTTAAAAAATGCATTTTATGAAATCTCATGATAAAATAATTTATATCATAAAATGTATAATGAGTTACACCTTAAAACCAAGTAATTATAAGTAGTCAAGTCAACATATTAAAATGCCCATAAATTTTTTGAAGTCTAATGTGATACCACAACACCTTAATTCACCATCCAAGGTTAGGGACCTTTCCCATATCACATAAAATAACACCACTATTAGAGGGCTCAACAACATATAAGATCATATATAAAATTTGAGGTAAAGATCAAATTTGGGTTTTTGGGTGTTATGAATATATACATGATTGCATTATTAACATGATCATGTCATTAACTAACACAATCATGTTATTAACTAATACAGTCATGTTATTTGAATTTGAATTCAAAAACCACTCCTTTTGGCTTGGGAATATCTTAGATTCCCGAGCTAAAGGCTTGGACCTATCAATCTATAGCTGAATTTGAGAGTTTTGATAAAAACAACAAAATTCAGTGGTAAAAAATTAAAAACTTAATACCATCGTGACAAGCATGGTCTCTTTTAAAAAATATAATTTTTATAATTTTTTGACTAATTTAAGGTTTTAAACTATGTTTATTTCTAAGTATGCCTTTTTATGCCACTACATGCCACAAATATACATGCCTATACATGTTCATTTTTTTTTCGTTGATCCAAGTGCAAAAAAATATATATGGTCATAACTAGGATAATTCTACACACATTAAAAAAAATTGATTTTCATTTTTTTGAGGTAGTTAGGCACACCGCACAAACAATTATCCATGTTTTTATCAGTTTTATGGATCTATTTACTTGAAAATTTTATAAAACAACTATTCATTGAGAAAATATTAAAAAATAAAGGTCACAAACTAGAATATCTTATTTAAAGTTTCCTCAAGGGTTTAAAATAATATTAAATGTTTTTCAAAAAATGGTGCACCACACGGCTGTCTATCTACTTTATTTTCTTAAAAAAATAGGAGTTCCTCTTCAAATTTTAGATATTTGACCTAGTTTTACTTAACTATTTTTTAAAAAAATAGTGTTTTGAAAACTAGAGTCAAAATGCTACATTTTATGTTGTTAAACCATCTTCAAATTTAGAGTGTAGATATCTCAAATTATCTATAGAAATTCAAATTTCTAAAATTTCAGGAAAATTATGTCCATGGGTAGGCCACTTTTTGTCCCCCAACTTTGTGCACTTACCCATAACTTACATAACTATACAAGAATTACATCATTCCTTCTAATCACAATAAACCATACAAGTTAAATTAATTCATGGTTATGATAAGGCTTGTCTCAAGCAATTAGTCCTTACAATAGCACAAAAATAATGAACATTTAATGTTGTTTCCCATCACTATAATTGTAACATCCCCACTAGGTTTTACCTAAAAATACATGATTTTTTTTTTTGTTTTTAACAACATATTCTTTCATTAGATTACACCATGAGAATTTAACTAGTGATCCATATAAAATATTATAAGTTTGATAACTATAAAATAATCATGTGACATTATTCATCATTAATCACTATCATCATAACAAATACACCATAACTAAATATAAAAAGTGAATACAAACTTCCAACGATGGATGGTACAATCATATAACCACTATTGTCAATGTACAATAATTAATTACAACTCATCAGATAATATTTTAATAATAAATATAATACATTGTACAAATACAAGATACATGACTGCATAGAGCATGAGTTTCATGAACTATAGTATCTATGGCAATCTCAAGTGTCATCTCTAAAGAAGTAATATTGTGGGGAGGGAGAACATCATCCGAGTGTTTTTCCACACCAACCATGGATCATTAATCCCTCACACAATCCCCTATTAGGGAATGACTCTCCCTTCACAGATGAGTATATAGTGATGGTATGAGAATCCAAATTGACAAGCTAGTACCTGTGTGCTATATGATTTCTAAGAACATGCAGTATACCATAAATAAATTCATTCTAACATGATATCATACAAACATGTAAATCATACATATAAAATGACAATGTCTAACTAACATTACTTTGGCCAAAGTTTTCAATAGTCAGTGATCTCTAAGATCAATCAATTTCAAATACACCACTTGATTGGATTACCTTCATCTAGCATCGGTGATGCTAGTAAACTAGTGAAGTCTGTCTCACTACTTACTCAGTACCTACAATACAAGATTTGGTTAACATAAATATAACCAATAGATTCATACATATTAATTTCTACTTGTAGTCATAAATCATGATAAACATAGAAATAACCATATTTAATAAATTTAATCTGTCAAACATATGAATGAATCTCCACATTATCATTTATTCATAAATAATAAGCATAACAATCATAGTTTGTACCATCCAAATATAATATACATTTAAACTACAATTTTTTAATTACTATAGGTAGTTTCTAAATCTAATGCACCCTATGACATCCCATAATATCATAGTATATTATTCTTGAGTTCAACTACCCTATACAATCAAATAGTCATGATAATGGAGGTCATAGTTCTCATGAAACACATAATATTCCATTTTAACATTTTTTATACTTTTAAGAGGTTGTATGCATGCATAAATAGGGTTCTACTATTCAGAAGTCTACAACTTAGTTTTAAATCATTAATAGAACTATCAATTATGGGTACACATCGCAATGTACATGTATAATCTATTTATGTATAGGAATACCTATATTCTCATAAAGCATACTACTAATTAAATCATTAATATGTAGTATATTATATTAGTACAACCCCACTACATATTATGTTTCATATTCTATGTATGATAAGTTATAACATGCATATCATAAATATTATTATAAGATAATGAAAGAATACATTTGAGCTATATATGCTTCATATATTTTATCAAAGGTTATATTATGATTTTTATATGCTATAACTACATATACACTGGTATAATATAACATAGCCATTTAGATAAATTACATGATACATCATAAGTCATTATGTGAGCTTTATATTAGTGATCCATTGTTATTAGTCATAAGTCACAAGTCATATGCGCATATAAAGTGATCCTCTAAGCTTTATATTATTTTAGCGATAAATTGAGTTCATTAAAATCATTGATATAATATAAATTGATAACATTTATATTATATTAATGTTTTATAACTATCTACTATTATTATAAGTCATAATCTACATTCTAAAATCATTTTATAAGATAATGAAAGAATACATAGTTATGATTTAAAACATTCTACATTGTTATCGTTGTATATCTTTATGTTTTAGTTCATTGTTCATTGGACATTGTAAGCAAAATACTACACCATATATACATATATACATCAGGTATAAAAATATATAAATCATCATACAGCCACATATCTTATTAAATTACTAACATACAATGATTTATATATCATTGTATTAAGAAACACTCTCTCTCTCTCTCTCTCTCTATATATATATATATAGAGAGAGAGAGAGAGAGAGAGAGTGTGTGTGTGTGTGTGTGTTTCCTAATAAAATGATATATAAATCATTGTATGCTTGTAATTTAATACAAGACAAGAAATTATTCTATACATAGTGATTTAACAAAGCATTGTTTATAATGCAGGGCTTGTCGTTTATTGTTTTCATTGTAAACATACAAATCACCATTATATGTGTATTGGTTTTATAATTGAATCATTTGTTTTGGTTTACATATACTCAATGAATATGTTTCAATCAATACTATATTAGCAAATCAGATTATAACTAAATAATATTCAGTTATACATATCTGATTATCTTGTGTCGATTGAATTAATAGTAAGCTTACTATTGAACACTGTAACCATTAAATCTCCACTATAGTTAATTACTCCATTATTTATTTATATATGAATCATAGGAATTGCTAATGGTTATATAACATAAAAAACAATATTTATACAATGTTATAAATTATGATATAATATTGCAATATGCATGTCCACTAACAAAACATTATATAGCCAAAAACATAACATGTGGTTATATAACATAAACATCCCCTCATTCATAATTATGCATGCCCTCTAATAGAATATCATAACATGTGTAATCGTATGGTTATAAAACATAAAAAATAGTATTTAAAATGTTATAAAATGTATAAATCATCACACTCATGTTATAAAAGTTTGGTATAAATATATATAGTTTGATATATAGTTCTCTATTTTATATGCAAGTCATTGTTGAATAGGAAAATCACAAGAAATATAGTGAAAAAATAATATATACTGAGTTTAACTTATGTTTTTAGTGTTACAGTTTGGGAAAATACTAGTGACTAGAGGAAATATTTGTGTCAGCTATATAACTTCATACCTACAGGTTCACTAAAGTTATACAAATTGATACAGTTTACTATATTTTATGTAGCAAATTTAGTAAATGTAGGATTATGTTGGTTTAGCTACATATAAAAAATTATAATAAAATTAGCTTATATAAGTCATTGTTTGGTTATGAAAAGCACATAGAGGTTTCTATGAAGGCAAGGTGACTAAGTTGCTTTATATTTTTATACTCAATTTTAAATCAATATCCTCTAATATTCACACAGTTCATACCTATAAGTAAATCATTGTTTATATTACCTAATGGCTAAAATATTCAACAAGAATATACAAAATTAAATTACATATCTGATTATCTTGTGTCGATTGAATTAATAGTAAGCTTACTATTGAACACTGTAACCATTAAATCTCCACTATAGTTAATTACTCCATTATTTATTTATATATGAATCATAGGAATTGCTAATGGTTATATAACATTAAAAACAATATTTATACAATGTTATAAATTATGATATAATATTGCAATATGCATGTCCACTAACAAAACATTATATAGCCAAAAACATAACATGTGGTTATATAACATAAACATCCCCTCATTCATAATTATGCATGCCCTCTAATAGAATATCATAACATGTGTAATCGTATGGTTATAAAACATAAAAAATAGTATTTAAAATGTTATAAAATGTATAAATCATCACACTCATGTTATAAAAGTTTGGTATAAATATATATAGTTTGATATATAGTTCTCTATTTTATATGCAAGTCATTGTTGAATAGGAAAATCACAAGAAATATAGTGAAAAAATAATATATACTGAGTTTAACTTATGTTTTTAGTGTTACAGTTTGGGAAAATACTAGTGACTAGAGGAAATATTTGTGTCAGCTATATAACTTCATACCTACAGGTTCACTAAAGTTATACAAATTGATACAGTTTACTATATTTTATGTAGCAAATTTAGTAAATGTAGGATTATGTTGGTTTAGCTACATATAAAAAATTATAATAAAATTAGCTTATATAAGTCATTGTTTGGTTATGAAAAGCACATAGAGGTTTCTATGAAGGCAAGGTGACTAAGTTGCTTTATATTTTTATACTCAATTTTAAATCAATATCCTCTAATATTCACACAGTTCATACCTATAAGTAAATCATTGTTTATATTACCTAATGGCTAAAATATTCAACAAGAATATACAAAATTAAATTACATATCTGATTATCTTGTGTCGATTGAATTAATAGTAAGCTTACTATTGAACACTGTAACCATTAAATCTCCACTATAGTTAATTACTCCATTATTTATTTATATATGAATCATAGGAATTGCTAATGGTTATATAACATAAAAAACAATATTTATACAATGTTATAAATTATGATATAATATTGCAATATGCATGTCCACTAACAAAACATTATATAGCCAAAAACATAACATGTGGTTATATAACATAAACATCCCCTCATTCATAATTATGCATGCCCTCTAATAGAATATCATAACATGTGTAATCGTATGGTTATAAAACATAAAAAATAGTATTTAAAATGTTATAAAATGTATAAATCATCACACTCATGTTATAAAAGTTTGGTATAAATATATATAGTTTGATATATAGTTCTCTATTTTATATGCAAGTCATTGTTGAATAGGAAAATCACAAGAAATATAGTGAAAAAATAATATATACTGAGTTTAACTTATGTTTTTAGTGTTACAGTTTGGGAAAATACTAGTGACTAGAGGAAATATTTGTGTCAGCTATATAACTTCATACCTACAGGTTCACTAAAGTTATACAAATTGATACAGTTTACTATATTTTATGTAGCAAATTTAGTAAATGTAGGATTATGTTGGTTTAGCTACATATAAAAAATTATAATAAAATTAGCTTATATAAGTCATTGTTTGGTTATGAAAAGCACATAGAGGTTTCTATGAAGGCAAGGTGACTAAGTTGCTTTATATTTTTATACTCAATTTTAAATCAATATCCTCTAATATTCACACAGTTCATACCTATAAGTAAATCATTGTTTATATTACCTAATGGCTAAAATATTCAACAAGAATATACAAAATTAAATTACATATCTGATTATCTTGTGTCGATTGAATTAATAGTAAGCTTACTATTGAACACTGTAACCATTAAATCTCCACTATAGTTAATTACTCCATTATTTATTTATATATGAATCATAGGAATTGCTAATGGTTATATAACATAAAAAACAATATTTATACAATGTTATAAATTATGATATAATATTGCAATATGCATGTCCACTAACAAAACATTATATAGCCAAAAACATAACATGTGGTTATATAACATAAACATCCCCTCATTCATAATTATGCATGCCCTCTAATAGAATATCATAACATGTGTAATCGTATGGTTATAAAACATAAAAAATAGTATTTAAAATGTTATAAAATGTATAAATCATCACACTCATGTTATAAAAGTTTGGTATAAATATATATAGTTTGATATATAGTTCTCTATTTTATATGCAAGTCATTGTTGAATAGGAAAATCACAAGAAATATAGTGAAAAAATAATATATACTGAGTTTAACTTATGTTTTTAGTGTTACAGTTTGGGAAAATACTAGTGACTAGAGGAAATATTTGTGTCAGCTATATAACTTCATACCTACAGGTTCACTAAAGTTATACAAATTGATACAGTTTACTATATTTTATGTAGCAAATTTAGTAAATGTAGGATTATGTTGGTTTAGCTACATATAAAAAATTATAATAAAATTAGCTTATATAAGTCATTGTTTGGTTATGAAAAGCACATAGAGGTTTCTATGAAGGCAAGGTGACTAAGTTGCTTTATATTTTTATACTCAATTTTAAATCAATATCCTCTAATATTCACACAGTTCATACCTATAAGTAAATCATTGTTTATATTACCTAATGGCTAAAATATTCAACAAGAATATACAAAATTAAATTACATATCTGATTATCTTGTGTCGATTGAATTAATAGTAAGCTTACTATTGAACACTGTAACCATTAAATCTCCACTATAGTTAATTACTCCATTATTTATTTATATATGAATCATAGGAATTGCTAATGGTTATATAACATAAAAAACAATATTTATACAATGTTATAAATTATGATATAATATTGCAATATGCATGTCCACTAACAAAACATTATATAGCCAAAAACATAACATGTGGTTATATAACATAAACATCCCCTCATTCATAATTATGCATGCCCTCTAATAGAATATCATAACATGTGTAATCGTATGGTTATAAAACATAAAAAATAGTATTTAAAATGTTATAAAATGTATAAATCATCACACTCATGTTATAAAAGTTTGGTATAAATATATATAGTTTGATATATAGTTCTCTATTTTATATGCAAGTCATTGTTGAATAGGAAAATCACAAGAAATATAGTGAAAAAATAATATATACTGAGTTTAACTTATGTTTTTAGTGTTACAGTTTGGGAAAATACTAGTGACTAGAGGAAATATTTGTGTCAGCTATATAACTTCATACCTACAGGTTCACTAAAGTTATACAAATTGATACAGTTTACTATATTTTATGTAGCAAATTTAGTAAATGTAGGATTATGTTGGTTTAGCTACATATAAAAAATTATAATAAAATTAGCTTATATAAGTCATTGTTTGGTTATGAAAAGCACATAGAGGTTTCTATGAAGGCAAGGTGACTAAGTTGCTTTATATTTTTATACTCAATTTTAAATCAATATCCTCTAATATTCACACAGTTCATACCTATAAGTAAATCATTGTTTATATTACCTAATGGCTAAAATATTCAACAAGAATATACAAAATTAAATTACATATCTGATTATCTTGTGTCGATTGAATTAATAGTAAGCTTACTATTGAACACTGTAACCATTAAATCTCCACTATAGTTAATTACTCCATTATTTATTTATATATGAATCATAGGAATTGCTAATGGTTATATAACATAAAAAACAATATTTATACAATGTTATAAATTATGATATAATATTGCAATATGCATGTCCACTAACAAAACATTATATAGCCAAAAACATAACATGTGGTTATATAACATAAACATCCCCTCATTCATAATTATGCATGCCCTCTAATAGAATATCATAACATGTGTAATCGTATGGTTATAAAACATAAAAAATAGTATTTAAAATGTTATAAAATGTATAAATCATCACACTCATGTTATAAAAGTTTGGTATAAATATATATAGTTTGATATATAGTTCTCTATTTTATATGCAAGTCATTGTTGAATAGGAAAATCACAAGAAATATAGTGAAAAAATAATATATACTGAGTTTAACTTATGTTTTTAGTGTTACAGTTTGGGAAAATACTAGTGACTAGAGGAAATATTTGTGTCAGCTATATAACTTCATACCTACAGGTTCACTAAAGTTATACAAATTGATACAGTTTACTATATTTTATGTAGCAAATTTAGTAAATGTAGGATTATGTTGGTTTAGCTACATATAAAAAATTATAATAAAATTAGCTTATATAAGTCATTGTTTGGTTATGAAAAGCACATAGAGGTTTCTATGAAGGCAAGGTGACTAAGTTGCTTTATATTTTTATACTCAATTTTAAATCAATATCCTCTAATATTCACACAGTTCATACCTATAAGTAAATCATTGTTTATATTACCTAATGGCTAAAATATTCAACAAGAATATACAAAATTAAATTACATATCTGATTATCTTGTGTCGATTGAATTAATAGTAAGCTTACTATTGAACACTGTAACCATTAAATCTCCACTATAGTTAATTACTCCATTATTTATTTATATATGAATCATAGGAATTGCTAATGGTTATATAACATAAAAAACAATATTTATACAATGTTATAAATTATGATATAATATTGCAATATGCATGTCCACTAACAAAACATTATATAGCCAAAAACATAACATGTGGTTATATAACATAAACATCCCCTCATTCATAATTATGCATGCCCTCTAATAGAATATCATAACATGTGTAATCGTATGGTTATAAAACATAAAAAATAGTATTTAAAATGTTATAAAATGTATAAATCATCACACTCATGTTATAAAAGTTTGGTATAAATATATATAGTTTGATATATAGTTCTCTATTTTATATGCAAGTCATTGTTGAATAGGAAAATCACAAGAAATATAGTGAAAAAATAATATATACTGAGTTTAACTTATGTTTTTAGTGTTACAGTTTGGGAAAATACTAGTGACTAGAGGAAATATTTGTGTCAGCTATATAACTTCATACCTACAGGTTCACTAAAGTTATACAAATTGATACAGTTTACTATATTTTATGTAGCAAATTTAGTAAATGTAGGATTATGTTGGTTTAGCTACATATAAAAAATTATAATAAAATTAGCTTATATAAGTCATTGTTTGGTTATGAAAAGCACATAGAGGTTTCTATGAAGGCAAGGTGACTAAGTTGCTTTATATTTTTATACTCAATTTTAAATCAATATCCTCTAATATTCACACAGTTCATACCTATAAGTAAATCATTGTTTATATTACCTAATGGCTAAAATATTCAACAAGAATATACAAAATTAAATTACATATCTGATTATCTTGTGTCGATTGAATTAATAGTAAGCTTACTATTGAACACTGTAACCATTAAATCTCCACTATAGTTAATTACTCCATTATTTATTTATATATGAATCATAGGAATTGCTAATGGTTATATAACATAAAAAACAATATTTATACAATGTTATAAATTATGATATAATATTGCAATATGCATGTCCACTAACAAAACATTATATAGCCAAAAACATAACATGTGGTTATATAACATAAACATCCCCTCATTCATAATTATGCATGCCCTCTAATAGAATATCATAACATGTGTAATCGTATGGTTATAAAACATAAAAAATAGTATTTAAAATGTTATAAAATGTATAAATCATCACACTCATGTTATAAAAGTTTGGTATAAATATATATAGTTTGATATATAGTTCTCTATTTTATATGCAAGTCATTGTTGAATAGGAAAATCACAAGAAATATAGTGAAAAAATAATATATACTGAGTTTAACTTATGTTTTTAGTGTTACAGTTTGGGAAAATACTAGTGACTAGAGGAAATATTTGTGTCAGCTATATAACTTCATACCTACAGGTTCACTAAAGTTATACAAATTGATACAGTTTACTATATTTTATGTAGCAAATTTAGTAAATGTAGGATTATGTTGGTTTAGCTACATATAAAAAATTATAATAAAATTAGCTTATATAAGTCATTGTTTGGTTATGAAAAGCACATAGAGGTTTCTATGAAGGCAAGGTGACTAAGTTGCTTTATATTTTTATACTCAATTTTAAATCAATATCCTCTAATATTCACACAGTTCATACCTATAAGTAAATCATTGTTTATATTACCTAATGGCTAAAATATTCAACAAGAATATACAAAATTAAATTACATTGCCTACCTAGAAATATGCTTGATTATTCATTTCGCTTCCTTGTCTTCTCTCCTTATTCTCCAATCTCTCTTTCCTTCGGTGTTGTGCCCCCTTCTCCTTTATCTTACTCTTTTATATCATTTTTTTAAAGCTACTTTCTTTTCTTTATTTATTTATTTTTTCCTTGATTTTATTTCCTTTTCCCTTAAGAGTATGGTGTTATCCTTAAAGTAGATCTTTTTTGTATAATTTAAGAATTTTATCTCTTTTTGTTTTATTTGCCCAAACATTAATTTTATTTTATTTTTTTAATTCATTTTATTTATAATTATGAAAATTAATATATTTTCTAATTAAATTAGTACCTCGAATATCATAACAACTTAATGATTAACTCATTAGTCAATAAATTTAAATTTACTTTAATTATGCAAATTACATCTCCAACAACATTAATGGTTATGAATGCAACATAAACACAATCACATAAAATGAGTTCCATATAACCATTAAACTAAGCTAACCATGCATAAACAATTATAAATGCAATCAATTATCAGAAACATAATAATGCTAATAATTCTACTGTGCATCTAATATGTACTATTTAATGTGGTGTGTGTAAGGTTCTAGTTGTTCCTCTCTTGTCCCCCAACAACTCCATCTATATCACCCTCTAATGCTCTCCCTTTGTCATGTTATGAGGGACGAGTCTCTCCTACATCAAACTCACAATAAGTGGGTAGTTATTCCATAACACCAAGACATATATACATCATAAAATATAACTGTAATAATAACTCATCATGATCATAATGTAAAAATATACATTACAGCGAACTCATATCAATATAATCATGTAACCAAAACAATATTCAATTGTCCCATAACAACATATACCTCATAGATTAGGAAAATAATAAACAAATCAAATTGTCATCTATAAATATCCATGGATAATCAAGTCAGTTTGCTTAGTGAGAAATCAAGATGTAACAATAATGAACATTTGTAAATTTTTCACATGAGTAAAAATAGGAATAACCATTATCTTATAACTATAATAAAAACTCAAAAGAGCATCCAAAAAACTTCAACTCCAATCACCACAATAACAACCAATATTCATTATCAATCAAAGGAGTAAATACCATAGTTATTCGTTGCATGAGAACCATATTCCCATCTCTAATTGAGTGAGTACCAACATACTCATGAAATAAAGAAGTGTTGAGCATAATATAACTCTTACCCAGATTAATAGGTGATCCAAGTTTACATAATGTCAACAAGGGAAACTAAATACAACATTTATAATTACTGCATCTAAACTAAAAGAAAACATATTGAGACAATATAATCACTAGAGTCAACACTACCATGAATTATGCTATGAAGATCCAAGAAATAGAGGAATATTTGAATAATAAGGACAAAACCCCATGCTTAGTCCAATGAGCCCAACCATATAGTGGACCTAACCACCCCATCCATCAATTGGATCATGGATTTTAGTAATTGAGTGCTCAAGAGAGGTTTCAAAGCATGTCAAAGGGTGTTAAGCCATCGGTTTGTTATACAACAACAATCAACAAACCTAAAAATAATAACAAGGTCAAGATCAATAATCACCCCAAAAAGGGGTAAATGACCACCATAACAACACAAAATAAAACATCCCCAAAAAGCATCAAGGCATAATTTAATCATCTTGGGAACCATCTTAATCAACAATATTTCAAAGATGAGCTCAATCCAAAATCTTTCAACTTTTAAAGCATAAAGTTTCAACACAAAAAGAAAAACCAACACAAATCAACCAAGTTATTGGAATATGCATGATCCACATCATCTCCCTCTCAAGGATAACAAATACTTTGACTAGTTGTTTCTAAAATAGAGAGGTACAGCTTAGGATTAACTTTTCATTCACAATAAAAACAATCCCAAATTTATAATTATTCCAGATTCTAAAAAAAATACCACCACAATTTGAAACACCACCTAATGTAAGAAGCGACTACTTACGACCCATTTAAAAACTTTGGTATGTAATAGGTCTAACTATTACATCATGCCATAAAAGCATTGATTCAATTTGTAGATAAAAGCCTAAGCACTTTAAAATATCAAGTTATAGATCCAAGTTAGTAAGGGCACAATTTAAATTATTGTTCCAAGAAATATTTAGCAGAGTTTTCTTATTTTTGGGAAAGATAAAGTAATGCATGCAATATTTTTTTGATATGCCCAGTAGGGTAAAAGAGTCTCACAAATAAATTATATTAGATCTAATCACCAAAACATGCCACACAATCATTGATTTGATCCAAGACAAAACTCCAATCATAGAATTGGACATAAATTAAAAGGGCACAACTCATATGATGCTATAAAAATGAAAACTTTAATAGGTTTTATTATTTAGAAAGCCAAATCGGTACAAACAGCAGGTATTCACCATACCCAGTAGGGTGTAAGAGTTCCAAACTAAATAAATAATTAAATAAATACATCAAGATAATATTCCTATGCCTAAGGAGAAATGGCATGACCAAGATAATAGTAATATGTTTGTAAACAAAATTGAGCAGCCATCGAAACCATGACTCACCCCTACAAGGGTTAGAAGGAAATATTCAACTTACCAATTTTGTCAAACAAAACTCTAAGTTTTCATTAAACCTATTCACCATAACACTATGCCATTTTTATCTTGAATGGTCTTCATTCAATTAAAACAAATAAAAATATTATTGAAGTGATAAAAAACCCCCAAATCATAGTAAACAAACACAATTCAACAATGAAACCCCATAAATCAAAAATGGGAGCAATAACATTTTATTAATGTTGCAAGTCCATAATGAAGTCTTTCAGACTTCATAATGGACCAACAACATCCATATAACCTCTATGGCATGTTATCAACAATAATAATCTATTAAGGAGTAAAAACTCACTCATTTCTTAGGTTTTGGAAGCCACCATGGAGAAAAATTGACCTCTTACTTAGGTTCCCCTCATTTTTCTTCTATGTTGTTCACCCCTCTCAAAAGATTCATCCCTATCCTTTTTCCCCCATCATGGAATATCAAAACCACCATACTTCCTCCTTTTAAAACCACATCATTCCCCTTTCAAAACTAACCTGATCATGATTTTCCTTTTTCAAATTCATTAATGTCTGTCGGGCCTTGCTAGCATAGTTGCACCATGCACCCACCAAATAAAGACACAAATCTATGGATTTGGATAAAGAGGCATTATGGCCAAAATAAAAAAATTAAATGTCCACACTCTTACCAAGATCCCAATATAATAGTTATGCATAATGAATTAAGTCGACCCATGCAGGGTAAAATAATCATGACCCCAACATGAAAACATAATCACCATGGTTAAGTTAAAGTTTAAATTGACTATAAGTCACCAAGATAACACCCAATATGCCAAGTCAATTAATACATTTAAAATTTTTAAATAAATAGGCCATATTAGGTTATCAAAAACAATAATACCAAGGTTTAATAATGACACTTGCATTCATGACACCAATCAAGGCATAATAATCACCTAGTAATGCGATTGATTGGACAAGAGCAAAATGGGATATTCATGCTAATAAATATCAAGATAATCAAACAAGGTGATCATAAAATGGCAAGGTAAGGAAATTATAAAAGAAGTCATTGCATGTTTAATGATAACACCAATAATTTCACATGACACTAAAAACACATAAATAAAGGTGAAGTAAAATACATGATAAATAACAGTCACAAAATCAATCAATAATAGTAAATATTTAAAACAATGATGGCTTAGGACTTCTATATGACTTATTTACATATCAAGATCTCTTCCAACTATTCATAATCTCTTGATTATCTTCTCAGGCTATCAAAATCAACCACTAAACCTAGCTCGTGATTGTGTCCCTGTAACCACCAAGTACAACATCAATAGTAACTGGACGATAAAAATCAATATCATATTATAACATAATTCTAAACCAAACATAATATAAGCATGATATAACTAAATTAGTATAATTATATACAATAATAATGGTCCATAACATAAACAATAAACATGATATTAGAATATAATGTCTGTAACAACCAACATCTATAATAAATAGTCAACTAAGATCAAGCATCAATCTAATATTAGTGTTTCATATACCAACTAGAATGTATCAAATAGGCAAGGTCATAACAAATGAATGTTGGTCAATGTGTGTTTGGATCACAGGGTGCCTATGCCTTGGTTGATTTTAGATTATCAATGTTGATGTTTGATTTATGAATGTTGATGTTGACATTTGAATTAGGTTCTTGTTTGGTGTAGCTTATGAGGTATTCATATAGTATATATCTCAACAACACTCAAACAAGACCAAACAAGCCACAAATCTATATTAGTAGATAAGGGTGTGCAATGCAACTAGTAACCCACATATTTACTCATCTAAAGTGGTGACTATATTAGTCTCAAATCCCTCACTCCATGTATGTATGTTATGAGTAATCTTTGGGATGTTGTTTCCCCTAAAATACTAGTTGTTTATGGTCAAAGGTCTTATTATAGGCTTTACAAGGCTCTCTAGGTGGATCCCCTATATACCTTACAATACAATGGGGCCCAATTTTGTGTAAGGATCTTGTCAGATGCCTGAGTATTAGAATGTGAGTTTTTAACTTCAAGGAACAATTTATAGGGAATCCTACTTAGCTTTACTACAATTGTTCTTGATAATTTTACTCTACTATAATACATAGTGTGGTTTAGTATGTGGTGATGAAATCCATTACACAACCTACCTAAGAATTATGAAAAGTGCATGGTGATCAAATCCACATCACATTTACCTTATAAAAAGAAAATGAAAATGAGGTGTCAATTTTTTATCCCCAAGGTTGCCCTAGGGGTGTGATGGGAGAGCATACACAATATAATCATGGGTTAAACAGACACACAATATGAAAAATAAAGAGCTAAGCTAACATTATTTAAGCATACATAAAATAAAGGTGATTATTTTTTATCCCCAAGGTCTCCCTATGGGTACGAGGGGAGAACATACATAATCAAGTTGCTTAAACAAGATTAATTTGATTAGTTGATTAAATGTTTAACATTGATAAAAAGGGTTTAAATGATTGTTTGAATATTGATTTATTTGATAAGTGGACCTATAAAGACACCATTAGTAGTTTGAAAGATTATATTAAGGTGCAACCTACAAAAAAAACATTACTAGTCTAATAATTTAGCCTTTGACTTTCATGTACCTACAAGTTAGAGAGAAGAAAATTCTCTTTATTTATATGCTTTTTTGTTTGAAAAAATTGTCATATTCTTTGACTAAAAGTTATTTGACATGATTTTCCTTCTCAAACTATAAAAAAATAAACTTAACTCCTCATTACCTTATAGTCAATCATCCATCAAATACTTTTTTAATTAACAACTTCTAGGGACCAAGTTTACTAAGAATATTCCTACTGATCAACTATTTTTTTTAAAGATTTTAAGTTGAAGATGATGATGTGGCATTCATAGTTGGCATGAATAACAAGAATAACTCTTTCTGGTGTTTCTTAATCATAATTGAAGCAAAAGTGCCATAGCTCAATCATGGATCAAGTGAAACTTTTGACCATTACTATAAATGAATAAACATGATTTCTGAATTTATTGCCAACAAGTCCAAATTGAATTGAATAAGATTTCAAGTATTACAAATTGAGTATCCAAATATTACACTTTTGAAAATGAAAAGAAACACTTTGACAAACTGTAAAAATATGTCTTTTTAAATAATGACCCCAACTTTATAAAAATGTCTCCTATTGTAAAAAGAAACTTTATCCCTATTTTTTTTAAAAAGAAACTTTTTCTACTTTCTTTTATACAATCCCCACATTTTTACAATTTATTTTATCACCATGTATAATTTGGATGACAATAGAGACAAACAAATCCCTAATTTGTTTTATCACTATATCTAACAGTAAAAAATAAAAAAAATAGAGACTAGCCTCTACACAGCCTTTGTTTATTCACATCATTTTCATAAAATATTGTAACATCCCTTTTTTATTCACCTCATTTTCATAAAGTTCTAACTCAAGTTTAAATACTTCCATAATTACATTCATCTAGTATTAGAAAATAAATATTTATAATCTTAAAACACACACAATATTATTGTCATTGCTCAAATCTTGTCGATTTACGCTTTAGTACTAAACACTAGTATTTTCAATCATATATAAAATATTTTAATAAATAATAATTACACTCTCTCAAAATTGATTTTAGAAAGGATGAAGAAAAAACCAAAAACCCTAACTTTCTCTGTCAGCCTGGGGTGTTGTCAATCCAAAATAGGTACCCAAGTTTTAGATCAAGATGTCTATTTGACTGAGAAGTGGATAGGTTTCTCCTTTAATGTAGGGATGACAAAGTTGGAGGCTCAAAATAAATCTAAGACTTGGGAGGATCTAAAATATTAGACTATCACACCAACCTCTCAATCTTTTAAAATCTTATAAGGCAAGAAAAATATTCAAAGTCCTAGACTTACTCCTGGTAAGGATGATCATGTGGTCTCACCTTTGCATGAGCATGAAAATACAAGTTCCCATTATCATGAGATCCTAAAGATTAGTGATGATAAGGAGTTCTTATGGGAGACTATGGAGCTCACTCAAGCTATTTCTTACTTGTGTCAAGAATCTAGAACATAAAGCTCTGATACCACTTTGTCAAGATTAGGAAGCACAATTGATTACCTTTGTATGAGCAACTAAACACAGAATTTAACTAGAATCAACAAGTAACTAGAAATCAGAAACAACACAGAATTTGAGAGACAATACAATCTTGTATTCAACTCATCCAAAAATAAAATACAATAGAGAAGATGCCACACTCTTCTCACACCTCTAGGACTTCCAGTAATTCTCAATTAAGAGTTTTCTCTCTCAATTACGGTCACAACAATCAACTCAAACACAGAGTTGTTGTTCACCTCCAACCAGTTAGTAACAATACTGCCAGTACCAAGTACTCCACATACTCCAAGTAGATCTCCCTGATCTTGCAACAACCTGCAAATCAATTACCTTACTTACCATGTAGATCTTCTCCCTGATCTTGCACAACCTACAGATCAACTTGATCTTACAATTGGAAGGATCTCTTCCTTGTCCTTGATTACAATACAGCCTCATGGGTCTCTTAAATAGACCTCATGCAGAAAATAATTAGACTTTCTAATTACAATAATTAGACACGCAACTCAAGACTAGAATTAGCCTTTAACATGCAAATTGGTTGTTCAACAAACTAACCATTCATGTAACTAACAGTTCTGGAATGCACAGGCAACTGACGTCAGTCCCTGTCTGCCTGGAGATGATCGACGTCAATCGATCCTGACTGATGTCAATTGCTTTGCTCACTGGATATGACCAATGTCAGTTGATCAGACTAATGTTAGTTGTTCTACACTCAGCACCCTCCTCCAATTTGCATCCTGGTGAAGCTTTTAGCTCCACACCCTAACAATCTCCCACTTGGAGATAAATAGTTGCACCTATACATGTACCTGTACATTGTCTAATTTTGTTTCCTGGCTTGTATCCCTCTTCAAGCTCAATATTGAAGACCAACCACCACACAACCTATGGTGCTCCACCTATCATCCAAGTAACCTACCATATCCGATTCTGCATACCCATGTAGAGAAGTGTCTGACCCTACATTGCATGTTAACCTACTACTGGTCCCTCTCAGATACCTGAGAATCCACTAAACTGCTCTCCAGTGCTTCTTTCCCAGATTGACCACAAACTTTCTGATAACACCCACTGCTTGGGCAAACTCAGGTCTAGTACACATGTACTTAACCTCATCATGTGATTCGGGACACTGTTCTGTGAACTATCCATCCATAGGTGCACTTGCCTATTCTGCATCCTGCACTACCTCATTCACACAATCATCCTAAGACAACATCAACCTGTGATCTTCCCTGTCTCTAAGAATACTCATGCCAAAGAATTTCATTGCTCCTAAATTCTTCATGACACACCTCTGAACTAACTTTACCTTTAGCTCAGCAACTCCCTGCATGTGTGACCCTGCAACAAGCATACACACTACATACAGTAACAGGATAATGTAGCTAATATTATCCAACCTGGTAAAGAAACCACAATGGTCACACTAACATTGACTAAAGCCATGCTTTGTCATACACCTGTCAAACCTCCATTGTCCTGCAGCTTTCTCAAGACCATATGCCCTAGCCTTCCATCTCACGTGTCCATTCTCTCTCTTCTTTAACTCCATTGGCAACTCTACCAAACCTCCCATTTGGTTCTCTCCCAAGGAATCAACTTCCTCATCCATGCCATGCTCCCACTATTTGCTAGATTCTACCTGCTCTGCTTCTTTAAAACTTCTTGGTTCTTGACCATCAGTGAGCAACAAGTAGTGTAAAGAAGGGGAATAACAAATTTGAGGCTTACTTACCCTTTTAGTCCTCCATATGGGCATTTGAGACACCTTGATAGCTTGTTGTCTACCCAAAATCTATTTTTTGGCTGACCCTGATCTGCACATGACCGATGTCGAATCCTCCTAATCACCGACGCTGGTTCCCTGACTGACGTCGGTGTCCTGTCTGCCGACGTCGATTCTCTGACCAATGCTGATGTCCACCTTTCTGCCGATGTCAGTTCTACTTGACCAACATCAGTACCTGTGTTTTCTTGTGAGTGATGACTTTTTACCCATGAGCTTACTTTGAAACATAACCTTGTTCAAATTGCCCTACTTAGAATTATTCAGCCCCTGTGACTGATCTCTATCCGTCATCTTCTCCATAAACACCAAGGCTTTCCTGTTCTTGCCAAAAACATCAAATTTTCTCTTTATGCAATAAACTCAATCCTTTCTTGTAGCAGTAGTTTCAAGAAACCTTACTTTCTTCTATTGCTTACAGAAATCTCGATCTATGCCTCCTGGATCTGAACTCTTACTTTTTGACTCAAGAACATGCATCCCCTTCTTATTCATGTGACCAAGCCTACGAAGCCACATATTCGAATCTAAAGCTAAAGTAGATAAACCAGAAGGAGAATCAGTAATACAAGTAGATAGATAAAGAGTACCTACTTTCTTACCTCTCACTAAAACAAGTGCACCCTTGGTAACTTTCCAAGAGTCTGTTGTGAGAGTTACTGTGCATCTCTCATCACCCAACTTTCCTACAAAAATCAAATTCCACTTCAAAACTAGGACATGCATGACATCCTTCAACACCCATGTGTTTCCCATCTACAATTTCAGCCATGCTTCCCCTTTGCCAACCATTTGACAAGGCTTACCATCCCCTAAATAAATCTCTCCAAAGTCCCCTTGGACATAATCATGGAAAAATGCTCTATTTGGGGTTGCATGGAAAGAGGCACCAGAATCTAAAACTCAAGATTCCACTTTATCCAAGGAACATACAAGAGCATTCTGTGTAACAATATCTGCAACATCTATTTCTTCATTTCCTTCAAGCTGATCTTCAACCAACCAACAATTTCTCTTTACATGCCCTTTCTTTCCACAATGCCAGCAAATTTTCCTGCCAGGCCTAGATCTAGGTCTCCTGCCTTTCTTTGACTTCCCTTGCTCGATCTTCTCTCTTTAATTTCCTCTGCTTTCAACACTCAAATCATTCCCTGATGATTCACTTGTGCTTTTCCTATGAATTTTCTTCATTCAATATTACACTAACAACATCATCCACTTTTAAGATATTTGAAGCACACACAGTATTACTAACTGTCATTACCAAACTGTCCCAACTTTCAGGTAAGGAGCACAAGATTAAGAGAGCTTTAATTTCATCATCAAAAACTATATTGACTAAAACTAACTAATTTAATAATCCATGGAAATCACTAAGATGACTATGTACCGATCCACCTTCCTGCATTTGTAAATTAAATAATTACTTCATAAGAAATACCTTATTCAAAGCTGAGGGTTTTTCATATAAATTTGTCAAAGATTCCATATACTCTACCATTGTCTTAGCCTATAATAAGTTGGAAATCATAGATGATGTCAAGCTCAACTTTATATTTCCCAGAGCCTTTCGATCAAGAACCTTCCATTCTCCATCTTTCATATCCGTGGGCTTGCATGCAACCCCACCCAACGGTAAGTACAGATCTTTTTGATATAGATAATCCTCTATATGTATCCTCCATAATTGATAATTCATGCCATTAAATTTCTCCATTCTTAGCTTACTTTCTTCTGCCATTACTATACTCCCACTCGAACAGAAACCCCTGTGAGTGACCTGTAATCAAAACACAAACACTTGCTCCCTGCAACTTGGCTCTATGAACCTGCACCGAACCAACACCCTTGGCTCTGATAAACCTGTCCACCAAACCAACACCCTAGCTCTGATACCAATTTGTCAAGAATCTAGAACATAAATCTCTAATACCACTTTGTCAGGATTAGGAAGCACAATTGATTACCTTTATATGAGCAACTAAACATGGAATTTAACCAGAATCAACAAGTAACTAGAAATAAAAAACAACACAAAATTTGAGAGACAATACAATATTGTATTCAACTCATCCAGAAAGAAAATACAATAGAGAAGATGCCACACTCTTCTCACACCTCTGAGGCTTCCCACACCTCTAAGACTTCCAGTAGTTCTCAATTAAGATTTTTCTTTCTCAATTACGGTCACAACAATCAACTCAAACACAAAGTTATTGTTCACCTCCAACCAGTCAGTAACAATGCTACCAATACCAAGCACTCCACGTACTCCAAGTAGATCTCCCTAATCTTGCAACAACCTGCAAATCAATGACCTTACTTACCATGTAGATCTTCTCCCTGATCTTGCATAACCTACAGATCAACCTGATCTTACAATTGGAAGGATCTCTTCCTTGTCCTTGATTACAATACAGCCCCATGGGTCTCTTAAATAGACCTCATGCAAACAATAATTAGACTTTCTAATTACAATAATTAGACACGCAACTCAAGACTAAAATTAGCCTTTAACATGTAAACTGGCTGTTCAACAAACTAAATGTTCTTGTAACTAACAGTTTTGGAACGCACAGGTGATCGACGTCAGTCCCTGTCTACCTGGAGATGACTGATGTCGGCTGATCCTGACCGATGTCAGTTGCTTTACTCACTGGATATGACTGACGTCGGTTGATTAGACTGGCGTCGATTGCTCTGCACTCATCACCCTCCTCCAATTTGCATCCTAGTGAAGCTTTTAGCTCCACACCCTAACAACTTGGAGTTGTGGACTCTGATCGATAAGTTTGTCAAGAATTGGCAAGCCATTAGGGAGCTCAAAGCATGAATCATTGAGAATTGGGGTAAGAATCTTGAGATTAAATTTTACCCAAGGGTTTATTTATAGTTTTCTTCCCTTGTAAAGATAGTCATGACCTTGTCCTTCAAAAAAATTTCTAGGAATTGTGCATAGCTAGCCTTTGGATACAATCATGGAAACCCAAATTTGATGTGATTTCAAAACACCTAGGTAGATTTTCTACTTGGGTTTGACTCTATGTCCTACCAATGGAATATTGTAGTCATGACTATCTAGTAGCTCTAGGTAATTTGCTTGGTTCCTTTATGGAAATAAAATCAAAAATAGAGGAAGGATGTTCAACCTCTTATTCCAAGATTAGGGTTATGTTCAATACTTTAGAAGAGGTTCCAAATAAAATTCTAATCAAATCCCAAGGTCAACTATGGAGTCAACCAGTGGATCTTGAAAATATACCTTTCTAGTGTTTCAAGTGTAAAAGTATCGGTCATATTAAAAAACATTGCCTAGGTAAGAGTAATAGGTTACCCACAACCTCTTTTCATCAAATCTAGAAATTTATTCCTTCTTCTTCAATGGCTTTCCATATGAAAAATTCTAGGAATTTTTGGTCCACGTAGTAGATGGTTCTAGGAAAAAACAAAGGGATAATGGGCTCATTGGATAATGTTACAGATAAAGAGGTTTCATCTTCCTCTAAAACACATATGAAAGTTTCACCCTTATCATTGGACCCTCCCCAAGGGGGTCCTTCATCCCCAAAAAGAAAGAGTGTTAATATTCCTGAGACAAAAACCCTACTAGAGAAGTTAGGTAAGCTAGATTCACTCTCTCTAAATACCTTGATCAAAGGGTGTGATTTTACTTTAGAACAATCCCAAGCTATCAAGAATATTATTCAACACTTGGATCAAAGTCTGGATAAATAAAATCACTCCCCTAAGAAAAATCTCTTTGTTCAAGAGGAGAACCCTATGATAGAGGCTTTGACTAGTGACTCAGAAGCTGAAGAATTGGATTTAGAAGAGGAACTAAATTCAAGAGAGTTTTTATCCATTACACAAACCTAAAGAACATATTTGAAGCCAAATTATAGTGCAAGTCTAAGGAGAGGCAATAAAAGTAAACATGCACATGTTGTTGATGAATTTTTGTGGGCAAACAAGGTACTTTACAAAAAATTAGCCTCAATAAGCAAGAGGTGAAAGTCTTACCACATAGATCATGAAAATCCTATCCTGGAATGTTAGGGGCCTTAATGCCCCTAAAAAAAGACATTTTTTAAAATGTCTACATTCCTTATAATATCTTGATGTTTTTCTCATTCAAGAAACCGAGTTAAATTATGAAGATGCTTCTTCGCTGATGCATTTTGGCTAAAAAAATTGGAATGGTTCCTTTTGGAAGTTGTTAGGGCTTCAGGTGGTTTAGCAATTATGTGGGTCCCTTTTAGAGTTCAAGTGGATCTTTTTGAAAATGGGACTCACTAGAAATTTTGCAAAATATCTCGCCTTAGGCCTAATTTTTATTTTTTCTTGTGTAATATCTATGGCCCTAATGATTTTTAGAACTGGATAAATCTTTGGTCCAAGTTGACTGATCTTTGTGGTAGGTTTGCCAATGCTAAATTTATCTTGGGTGGTGATTTTAATTCTATTCTACATCCATATAAAAAACTTAGGGGTAAATGCTCTAGATATTTAGGTAATCCTGACTTTGATCAGTTCATTATCAGAAATGAGCTTATTGATTTACCTCCCAAAGTGGGGTTTTTCACCTAGAGTAATAAAATAAGTGGGGATAAAAATATTATGGAACATGTTGACAAGTTTCTTATTTCTAATTCATATATGTCTCAAAATTGGTTGATGGAATCTTTCATCTTATCCTTTATTGGCTCAGATCATTTACCGATTGTTCTGTCCAATAGTTTTGATCAAACATCCCCACAGTACCCTTTTAAATGGGAAAAGATGTGGTTTAGGGATCACTCTTTTTCTAGGCTCATTGAAAACTAGTGGACACATTTCCCTATTCACTCTCATTCCCCCATGTTTCACATAGTCAAAAATCTTTAGTTCATTAAGGGGCAACTTAGATAATGGAACATTTGTTATTTCAAAAATATTTTTCAAGAAAAAGTGAGAGTGAAAGCTAACTTGGAAAATCTCAACTAAACCATTTTTCAAGATGGCATGGATTAAGATTCATACAGGGAATTAAATTCCCTCCTTGTGGAATATGAAGAATTGCTTCAACGTAAAGAATTTTTTTGGAAACAAAAGTCCTTGACCGATTGGTTAAAATAAGGTGATAAAGACTCAGCTTTTTTTCACAACTCTATCAAGATTAGAAGGAACTTAAACCACATCTCATAGATTAGATCATCAACTAAAAATATCTTAAACAATCAACATGACATCATAAATGGGGCAATCAATTTATTCTATGATCTCCTCAATAGTGATATTTTTTCTAATTTGCATGCCCAAAATAACAACTTAAGTTTCATCCCAAATTTGGTTACTCCTATTCAAAATGAAAGGCTTATGGCTCCCTTATCCCTTCAAGAAGTTAGAGATATTATTTTTTCCATGAAAAATGATAAGGTTCCCGGTCTAGATGGGTTCCCTATGGATTTTTTTTAGGTTTTCTGGGATTTAGTGGGAGAGGAAGTCTTACATATGGTCAAAGAATCCAGAAAGAGAACCAAAGTTTTTTGCAGATCTAAATGTCACCTTTTTCTCCCTAATTCCCAAGGGAGAATATCAATAATCTTTTAGGGATTTTAGGCCTATCTCTTTGTGTAATATGGTAAATAATATTATTGCTAAGGCAATGGTGTTAAGACTTAGGAAGATCTTGGTACTCTTGATTTTAGAGGAACAAGTAGGTTTTGTCCTAGGTAGAAATATTCAAGAAGGTGTGATTATTGCACATGAAATTATTCACTCCCTTTTGGTTTTTCATCGAAAGGGCATGATGTCAAAACTTGACATCAACAAAGCTTATGATAGGGTAAATTGGCAGTTCCTACTTAAGATCCTAGATAAATTTGGTTTCAACAAACCTTGGTATAATTGGGTCTTCAATTGTATTTCTAGTCCAAAATATTCCATTCTTGTAAATGGTAGTCTAGTAGGTTTCTTTCAAGCCTCAAGAGGTATTCACCAAAGTGGTCCTTTATCCCCCTTTCTTTTCATCTTACTGGCTAAAGCTTTAGGTAGAGTGATGAAATCTGCTAAGGACACTTCCCTACTGCATGGTATTCAGGTATCTACCGGTATTAATAATTAATGCATCAATAGTTTGTTGATGATACTTTTATTTTTAGCCAAGCATCAGTTAGGGAAGCTCAAACTTTTAGAGATATTCTATTTATCTATGAATCTACTTTAGGACAAATGGTTAATATAAGGAAATCTGAAATTTTCTTCCTGAATTCCTTAGAGCAAGTACATCAAGTGATCTCCCTTATGCTAGGTTTCAATATTGGCAATGTTCCTTATAAATACCTAGTGGTCCCTCTTTTCTCTAGTATTTCATGTTTGATTCATTGGGAGAGTTTGGTCCAATCCTTCAAGATTCACCTAGCCTGATGGTAAGGTAAATGGATAAATCTAGTTGGCTACATCATGCTCATTAAATCAAGATTGAGCACCCTTCCAATTTATTACCTCTCAGTTCTCTAACCCCCCAATCATATTGTTAAGCAGGTGAATAGGATCATGAAAAAATTCTTATGGTAAGGAGCATAGAACCAAAGGAAAATCCCACTCTTAAATGGGAAAGGGTCTATAAAATTAATAAAATGGGAGGTGTTTCTATATGATTTTTGCTTTCACATTCAAGAAGGAAATGAGAAACTAAAAGAAATGGTCTAAGGCTTGTATGTACCTGGATGAAGTCTGTGCACCATTATCTAGACAATTGTGAGAACTCCTCTTTGGTTGTGGAGGATGACACCTGTAGAAGAAAGAGACTTGGACAAAGAAGGTGTTAGATGAGGAGATGGTGGGCTGCCAAGCAAAAGCTTGATCCCAGAAGTACGAAGACTTCCTTGAGGAATGTCAACCCACTAATTGATAAAAATAATGTCTGATAAAAGGCAAAATGATAAACGACTAAAAATGATTAAAACTAAAATAGAAATAGAAGCAAATGCTTACCTGAATGTTGTTGTCACTCTGGTCACAGTCACTGATGTCAATTAGTCTGTCGATGTCAATTGGTCAAGTCTACCGACATCAATTAGTCTGCCAATGTCGGTGGAGGTAGTGGTTGATGTGGCCAGCATCGGTCAGGGTAGTAGTCTTTGGATGAGGCCTGGTCAGGTCTGGATGGGTTTATGGTCTGTGGATGGGTCTGGTTGAATGATCTAAGAGTCTGGGTTTGGTTGGATGCTCTATGCAGGGTCTTTACAGGCCGAAAGAATGCTCTGAAAGGGGGACCAAATAGAAGACAGAGGCAACAGGGAGACAGGGAGATAAGGATTCGGGTCTGGTCTAGTGATAGGAAGTGTTGAATGGGAGCTAACAGCTAATACATTTCTAGATTATTGAAATGAAATAAATGAAACATTCTTAGCTCATACCTGCTGAAGAAGTGTTGATGATGTTGCTGGTGTGAAGGCCCTGTTGCTAGTAGAGTGGCTGATGTAGAGTACCTATTGTTGTTGCTGCTGGCTATGTATACCTGAGAGAGAGAGAGAGAGAGTGAGAGGTCTGATGATTGGAAGGATTGATGGATTGAGGAGTGAAAGATCAGATTGAAAGATTGGAAAAGTAGATTGATGATTGAAAAATGGGATCTGCACTCCAGAGGTGAAATGCAGTTATGAAGGAAACTGACGCTAGAAATATCACTGATGTCGATCGATAGTTGACCGACGTCAGTGGCTAGAAGTCAGGAAAAATGCTAAAAATAGCCTTTTATCCATTTTCCCAACTGTCGTGTCAGCGGGTCGGGGGAAGAAACGGTCGAAGGTGGATTAATAGGCGGGGGAAATGAGTGAGATAAGGGAAATGGGGTCTTAAATCATTTAAGACTTGGCAAGGGGTAGTGGAGGGGAAGTTTGAATAGGTCATAGGGTGATAAATGAGGGTATCCAAGGGAAAGGAATCCAAGGAGAGGAGAGGTGGCATGGGTGAGGTGGCAAGGGGAGAAAAAGAAGATTATTAATTCAAAATAAATATTAATTTTAAATTAATAAGGCATAGGTGCGTTATGGTTAGAAGTGGAAAGGGACCAAGGGGACCAAGGGGGAGAGTCGACCAAGGGTTAGACACGGTTTCAGTGTCTACATTTGCCACTTTTTGTCTTGTTGGTTGTTCTTGACGAACTGCAAGACAAAAATAGGAGTAGGTTGCCCCAGGTGTAGGATGAGGTTGATTTCATCTTGTTGGTTGTTTAAGTGAACTGCAAGACAAAAATGAAAGGAGGGTTGGTTGCCCCGATTATGGATGAGGTATTCCCCCTCAAAGTAGGAGTCGAGGGAAGGGAACCTGGAATTGGGTGCTGATTTGATAGAGAGTGGGTGGAAATGGTGAAGGTGGAGTGAGAATGCTGCAAAAGTTGTGATTGTGCGTATACCAGTTCACGAGATGGTCAGGTCAAATTGTCACAGGTCAAAGGTTGAGGAGTGCCAAAATTGAAATAATTGGGCCCCAGCATTTGGTTGTAGCTGATCGGGTTATTCAATCTAAGCTGTAGCTCCCATGGTCATCGTGTTCCAGGTATTTTAGGCTCAGGAAGTGCTCCTAGAAACACAAAAATGTCACAAGTAGTGGGGATCAACCGGCTTGCGATCCTATACTTGTGAGGGTCAAAATGTGGGTTGCAGACAATTTTGCTAACCATTCATGAGGTAGCATACATGCAAAAAAAACCAAGGCAACGTTTGTCTTGGAAGTGGTCAGAGTCTGAGGAGATAGTCACAATCTCCAAGGTCAACGGTCGAGGTAGGTTGAGATAGATAACTGGTCGAATGAATGGATGGACAAAGGAATGTGGCCAAGCTAACCTCAAAAGACTGAGTGTTGCCTATATAGCCCTTGTGTGAAGGGCTTCAGGCCAATGTAGTTCTCCCTAAAAGGGAGGAAGGGTCAAAGTGGTCGATGGTCTTGGTCGAGGTTAAGTCATGGTTAAAAGGTAGAATGGTTTGTCCATCAGAGAGATGAACAAATGAGGGTGGTTGAGCTAACCCTAGAGGATGTCATGTCATCTGAGTGCTACCTACATAGCCCTGGTCTTAGGGCCTCAGACCAATGTAGTTCAGGCTAGTTGACAAGTTGGTTGATGATTGATCTAGTTGAGATTAAATGATGAGGATAAGATGATGCTACAGCCTTTTCCATATTGTGTATTCTATAACATTGGTCGGGGTCTTTCATCCCTAGCAATTTTCCATATTCATGATGGATGTATGCTAAATAATGAATTGAGGTCTATTTATGCTTCAACAAGTATTGGTTTATGCTTAACATAAATTGTGCCTGGTCGATAGTTTCCATGTGTATTGGTGTCCATAGAAACTATGTGAAATGGACTATGATGATGTGACAGGTCTAAAAATATTTTGGTTTGATTTGGTTTGGTTGGAAAATGATGTAAAGAAGTGAAAGGTGCGTTGCTCTTTCATTGACAAGGACCAAAAAGATAGCATAGATAGGGATTGTTAGAACCAAGAGCCCCATTCATGCATTATGTCGTTGACCATGGGTTGTGTTAGAGAGGTAATCGAATCACTTTGACATTTAAGTGAGCTCAAAGTCCCTTGAGCAGGTGATGTGATAGGAGAGAGGGTAACTCATTTTAGAGCAGAGAGAACCTTGCCCCTTTTTATAGGAGACCCTGAGACGACTGCAAGCCAAGTCCATGACCCCTTTTTTTTTAGCAGACTGATCAATGCAAGAAGTCTACATAGAGATGTCATTTGCTTTGGTGGTCATTTGTGAAGCTGATCGATGCAGGAAGCTTCTGAGAGTAGCAAGATTTAGTCATAGCCATCCTTCGAGGGAGTGGTCTATATTTTTGCTTTATATATGTTTGAATAGTTGTCCTTCAAGGGAGCAGTCTATTAGCTATAGCAATGATAGTACAATTGTCCTTCGAGGGAGCAGTCTGTCTTTTAGAGTTTGTGACCTTGGATATTTTGACATCTTGATTTATTTTTGACAAAATTTTGAGTCATGGACAAGACTATAGAAGTTCAAGGGCTCCCTTTTATTAGGACAAAGCATCCATACATTATAAAAGGGTTATATAGGATTTGTTAAGGGGAATAGGGTTTAAAGGAATGAGGATTAAGAGGATGGGGTTTGCTCAAGGGATGAGCTCAAGTTAAATGTCAAGCGAATGAGTACTCGACTAATAGTAGAATGGTCACAGATGCAAGGCATTAAAGGGCTCAAGTTTTGATAAGTCCCTGGGCCATGCTTGTGTGTTATGATAAGGTCTAAGTCAATTAGGAGAAAATTTGCCCCATTTGCCTCTTTCCCGATTGGTCACGTGTTGATTGATGTTGGATGGTTGATATGGTCACTAATTGGTCGAGACTGGTTGAATGTTTGGTCGAGGGTTGAGTCGATGGATATTTGGTCAATGATTGGTCAATGGTTGGGTTGAATGTTTAGTCGAGGTCGGGTCGATGCTTGTTTGGTCGAGGCATGGTCGAGGCTTGGTTGAGGCCTAGTCGAGGTTTAAGATTAAAAGAGTGATTGATATTTGGTCGAGACTGGGTTGAAAGGTTGGTTGAGGCGTGGATGAAGGTTGAATTCCCCCAACGGCTAGGGAGAATGTTTGATAGATTGGTCAAGGTCAGTTGAGGCTTGGTGGTCAGATTGACTGTGTTGATATCGAATAAGGGGGTTAAAGGCAGTAAAGGCACCATAGTCTGGCATGGAGATCTCGATTTAGGTGATGAGGTTTGAGAAGTATGTGATGATGCTGGTGAGGCATGTGATGATGTCAATGATTTGTCAAAGGGGAGGTTAAGAGGATCCTTGATGAGAAGGGTATCCTTTCTCTGATGTTGACAAATGACAGCTTTAAGAGTGCAACAATGCTCAGTGTCATGTCCTAGTTTTTTATGATAGTGACAAAATTTAGAGTTGTCAAACCAAGATGGTCTTGATTCGAGAGTTGATGAGTGGGGCGGTGTTGAAGGTTTTTTGATAATGTGGTCAAGAAGAAGGGTGTCTTTCTCCAAGCATTGGTGAATGACAACCTTGAGGGCACAACAATGCTTAGTGTCGTGCCCAGGCGTGCGATGATATGCACAAATCTGAATGTCGTCAAACCAAGGCAGTTTTGGTTTGAGGGATTGATATGGTTTAAGAGGTGGGAGATTGATGTGAGAAGACTACAACAATTGCCGTAACAGCAAGGCATAAGAACCTGCTAATGGGTCTGCGTGTTTTGTTGCAGGAGGGGTTGATGACTTTGATTTGAGAGGCGTAAGAGGCATTGGTCGTACCATCATTTTCATGGGTGGTGTAGCCACACGTGTAGATGGCACTTTGGTGGTGATAGGTGTTGGATGTTTTGGAGTAAATATATGTCTAATGGGTTGAGAGAGTAATGGAGGTGACTTGTCTCTGTGAAGTATGGGAGTAGGAAGCACTCCTATTAAAGTGGATGGATGCGGGCCCAAAATTAAAGGTAATGATGAAGGTGGGGGAGGACTCCTCCGGTGTGGTTTAGTGGCCTTCTTTAGTTTGGTTTGAGGGTCACTATTGGGTGAGGTGAGGTTAGATACGGGTTTGGATTCGGATGTGGATGGAGGTGAGTGAGATGTAGCAATCTCAAGCAAAAGGCAAGAGGAAACTATGACTAGGTCTTTCTCGGTCGAAATGGGTGAAGAGACTGGTTCTTCTCTTGGTGGAGAAGGAATAGGAGAGTGTGGCTCCTCAAGAGAGTAGAGGGTAGGGATGATTGTGCCTTTGACTTGTGGTTGAGGAGTAGGCAAGGTATGGTCCTCCATTGGTGGGAGGAAGGATGGAGGTGGGCTTAATGGCATTGGTATGGTCAAGGCGTCCCCCAATATAAGAGAGGTCAATGGAGGACTAATAAGAGAAGAGGATTCTTCTACCTGTGGAGGAGGTTAGTCAGGGATAAGAGGTGAGATAGTGTTGACCGTGTGTATGTCATGCTCTTGGGAGCTATCGGTCATGGTCTGGACATTGTTTTAGGTAGGAGGATGGTTAGGAAAAGGTTGTCTGAAGATGTTGATATTTTGATTGGGTGGGGCATTTAGATTGTCTAGGACAAGGTCACCCTTATATAACATGTCTTGAATGATGTTTTTGAAGGTTTGGCAATTGTTGATGTCATGGCCGTGGATGCGATGATAGTGACAGAAGTCAGCCTCCCTATACCATGTAGGGAGGGCTTTTGAAGGGTCGAATTGAGGTGGTTAAATTGGAGGGAGATTGAGGACCCCCTACTTGATGAGTTTTTCCAAAATAAAAGCATATGATTCTCCAAGTGGAGTGTATGAACACTGGATGTACCATTGTTGGAATTGTTTGGTGATGCTTTGGGACATTGAAGATTAAGGTTGGTCGGTTGTTGTCGAGGATGGTGATCTAATGACCATAGTGTTTGCCACTCCTTTGGACTTGGAATGGGAAGAAGAACATTTGGAAGAAGAAGGGTCATTAGCTTTTGCGTTGGTATTACGTAATTTGACCTTATCTTCTTCAATGGCGTAGAGTTCAAGCTTTTGGGCCATGGTGAAAGCTTCATCAAAAGTGTGGAATGTTTGAATCCACAAGGTAAAAGAGATGTGCCTAGCACATGCTCGAGAATAGAGCTCAATGAGCTCAGGTTGAGGCAAGGAAAAAGAGAGCTGGTTAATCAAGCCTCTCCAACGGGCGACAAAATTGACTATTGATTCGTCGTCAAATTGCCTGATGGAGTAGAGGTCTGTGATTAAGACTTGTTTGGTGATATTGATAGAAAAATGGTCAAGAAATAATTGGGCAAGTTGAGTGAATGAAAAGATAGAATGTCTGGTAAGAGAGCTATACCAGTCAAGGGTGGGGCCAAAAAGTGACATGGGGAACGTGCGTAGAAGTAACGCATCGTCATGGGCTATAAGATAACAAGCATGTCTGAATGCTCGTAGGTGCTGTTGCGGGTATTCCTTACTCTAGAAATGAGAAAATTTAGGAAGCTCCCACTGGCTGGGATACGGCCTGATTGGGACGGAGGGATGGATGGGTTCGTTGCAAATTTGGTCATATGAAAGGGCATTGTTTGAACCAAAAATAGAAGCTTCAAGACTAGACATTTTGTCCATCAGCATCTTGATGAGATCAGCTGATGGATTGGTAGATGGGGTGCCCTCTAGGTTGTAAGGCACTTGAAAGGTGCTAGAAGGGGCATATGATGTAGTCAGTTGTGCTTGTAGGGGCGTAACATATTAATAACTAATTGTTGGGACAGAAGTGGAGGCCAAGGGTGGTTACGTCATGCAGGTAGAAGGCATAAGTTGACTAGATACCACCAAATATGGTTGCATGGTGGCATTGGCAAAAGGGGAGGTAGACACTCCTACATTTATGGGCGCAAGAGTGTGCAGAGTCGAGATAATCAAGTTTTGGTATGATGTAAAACTTGGTTGAATTACGTGTGGTTGAGGGGGTAATGAAACCTCGATAGAAGTCCATCTAAAAATAGATGGGGAGGCCAAAAGTTGCATATTGGCCATGGTCAGGTTAATGGTTGAGGCAATAGTCTGAGTCATAAAATGCTGGGTAGTGGATGGTGTTGATGTCATCGCCGCTTCACCCGAAAGGTCTCGCATTTGGTTTCTTGCGAGATAGTTTTATAGGGCTTTGACATTGAGGTCCAAGAATCTTTCAAAATCTTTGTCCCCTTCAGGGATAATGGGGGTCTGAGTCAGGGTCAGTCGAGTTGGAGTTCATTCGGTCTCTGAGTGGAACTCCATTATAGGACTGGTTATGGACGGTGAAGGTGGAAGCGGTTGATGTCTCACGTGGTCAAGAAGAACCTTGGTTTGACTGCGTGTCAAAACCATTCAAGGCAAAAAAGGGTCAGGTTTTAGAAACTATGTTTTTTTAGTTTTAGAAACTTAGAATGTGGTTTTTGGTAGAAAAAGGGTTAGGTTTTAGGCTGCTATTTTGAAAAAAAGGACTAACAGTGACCGACGTCAGTTGAAAAACCGATGTCGGTGAGAATAGATGGCCGACGTCAGTCAGACAACCAATGATGGTAAAGAAAGGTTGTCGACATCGGTGGTAAAATAGATGTCAGTGACTGTGGTTTATAGAAACTCAAAAAATTTGAAGATTCTTGGAAAAAAGGAAGAAAACATCCTCACTAACTCAAAAAACCAAATAGGAACAGAAAAATAGAGATGGAGACAGGCAGACCCTAAGCATTAAATCCTAAGAATGAACTTTTAGAATCCTGTTGGCTTATGCCTTAAAGTGTGTTGGGGAGGTTGGCTATCAGAATGGGTCCAAGAAGAGGTAGTCTAAAGATGGTTTTAGGTCAGTTTAGGCACTCAAGAGTCTGTGTTATGTTCTGTACATGGCCTAGTGCTAAGGAGCAAGCTCCCCTCACTTCATGAGCCCAGTGATAAGCTGGTCTCGCTTAGCCAAAATATACTTTCCCTAGAGATTATCCTCTGCCAGAGAATAGAGTGGGCTTTCCCCTTGGTGATGAAATCCAAGTGGGATTGTTGGGATGGGTAAGGTATCCACTGGGTGATGAAATCCCAGTCGGGCCTTGTCTCAGGTAAGTTTTGATGTTTGATTTGTGCAAATGATTTGGTTGTGTAACATAAAGTGATCTACGATTAATTCATGATGTGGTTATTAATTACTAGATGTGGACTAAGTATGTAGTCAAGAAGAAATGAAATGCAACGTGTTTTAAGCCCAAGTCAAAATGTTAGTTCGCATGAAGAAGTGATGAAGAGGTTGAAGAGTATGACTTTTGACTAGTCTATGATGCAAGAAAAGAAAGAAGAGTTCTTTTTAATCTTGCTTATGATGTCTTTTGGAAGAGATATAGAAGAAAGAGGTGAAAAGGAGAAACCTAATGCACCTATATGAATAGAAAGAAAAGAAACCAAGGAAGACCTTAGGGTCCCACCGAGCGTGCCAAAATGTTTCTATATGATTTTTGCTTTCACATTCAAGAAGGAAATGAGAAACTAAAAGAAATGGTCTAAGGCTTGTATGTACCTGGATGAAGTCTGCACACCGTTATCCAAAAAATTGTGAGAACTCCTCTTTGGTTGTGGAGGATGACACCTGTAGAAGAAAGAGACTTGGACAAAGAAGGTGTTAGATGAGGAGATGGTGGGCTGCCAAGCAAAAGCTTGATCCCAGAAGTACGAAGACTTCCTTGAGGGATGTCAACCCACTGATTGATAAAAATAATGTCTGATAAAAGGCAGAATGATAAAAGACTAAAAATGATTAAAACTAAAATAAAAATAGAAGCAAATGCTTACCTGAATGCTGATGTCAGTTTGGTCATAGTCACCAATGTCGGTTAGTCTGCCGACATCGGTTGGTCAAGTCTGCCGATGTCGGTTAGTCTGCCGACATCGGTGGAGGCAGTGGTCAATGTGGCCAGCATCGGTCAGGGTAGTAGTCTTTAGATGAGGTCTGGTCAGGTCTGGATGGGTTTATGGTATGTGGACGGGTCTGAGAATGGCTCTGGGTCTGGTTGAATGATCTGAGAGTTTGGGTCTGATTGGATGCTCTGTGCAGGGTCTTTACAGGCCAAAAGAATGCTCTGAAAGGGGGACCAAACAAAAGACAGAGGCAACAGGGAGATAGGGAGATAAGGATTTAGGTTTGGTCTGGTGATAGGAAGTGTTGAATGGGAGCTAACATCTAATACATTTCTAGATTATTGAAATGAAATAAATGAAACATTCTTAGCTCATACCTATTGAAGAAGAAGTGTTGATGATGCTGCTGGTGTGAAGGCCCTATTGCTGGTGGAGTGGTTGATGTAGAGTACCTGTTGTTGTTGTTGCTAGCTGTGTATACCTGAGAGAAAGAGAGAGTGAGATGTCTGATGATTGGAAGGATTGATGGATTGAGGAGTGAAAGATCGGATTGAAAGATTGGAAAAGTGGATTGAAGATTGAAAAATGGGATCCACACTCTGGAGGTGAAATGCAGTTATGAAGGAAATCGACGCTGACAATATCGCTGACGTCGGTCGACAGTTGACCGACGTCAGTGGCTGGAAGTCAGGAAAAAGGCTAAAAATAGCCTTTTATCCATTTTCCCAACTGTCGGGTCAGCGGGTCAGGGGAAGAAATGGTCGAAGGTGGATTAATAGGTGTGGGAAATGAGTGAGATAAGGGAAATGGGGTCTTAAATCATTTAAGACTTGGCAAGGGGTAGTGGAGGGGAAGTTGGAATAGGTCATAGGGTGATAAATGAGGGTATCCAAGGGAAAGGAATCCAAGGAGAGGAGAGGTGGCATGGGTGAGGTGGCAAGGGGAGAAAAAGGGGATTATTAATTCAAAATAAATATTAATTTTAAATTAATAAGACATAGGTGGGTTATGGTTAGAAGTGGAAAGGGACCAAGGGGACCAAGGGGGAGAGTTGACCAAGGGTTAGACATGGTTTCGGTGTCTATAGGAGGTGTTGGAGTCAAGGATTTGAAACTCTAGAATAGGGTTCTTGGTGTAAAATTAATTTGGAGTATGTTGTCCAAACTAGATGCTTTATGGGCCAAGGTACTTCATAGTAAGTATTTATCTTTAGAGGATCCTTGGATCACCATTTCTATTTTAAATCCCCCAAAAGTATCTCATTTTTGAAATTTTCTCCTAAAATACAAACCCATTATTATCGAGCACATGTATTAAACTATTAACAATAAAAGGACTACAAAATTCTAGGATGATTCATAGAATGGCCATAAGACACTTGCTAAGAATCCTCATTTTTTTGGTGCTAACATATTATTAATAATTCTTGGGGCACCTTAGTGGCAAACTATGTTTAATTATAGGCCAACTCTGGTTTGGATTTTTAGGGTTGGAAAAGTATGGATGGTTTAACCATCCCAACAGACCAGGTGGCCCATCTATCTAATTACTTGAAAATTAGGAATATTTTTCTAAATAATAAGTTTGATACCCTACACTAGATTGGGGCCAAATCTAAAATTTAAAAAGTGAATCTCGGATACCAAATGGTTGATGCCATTGATGATTTGATGTCATGGGTGCGATATATTTGTTGGGATAAAATTGGACTCTAGAAAGCTAGGGATTTCAACTAGCTTACCATTTAGGGTCATATTTTAACTCAAGATAGACTCACTAAGATTGGTTTTATTGGTTCATCTTGGTGATATTTTATCAAAAATGATGAAGAAAAATCAATCACCTCCTCTTTTCTTACTCTTTCACAACCTACTATTGTATTTGGCTATGTTTTAGGTTGGACTAGTCTTGGGCTTAGCCTTTGACATTACTCAAAAAATTTCCTCTTGGCCTATTGGAAATTCCAAAAACTGACTCTTTGGTTTATGGTGGGTTAACCCAGTAATATTGGTATAGTCTCTTTGGAAGGAAAGAAATAAACATAGCTTTGATGGCAAAGAAAAGTATATCCCTACGATTCTTAAAGAAATTGAAGTCTCAATCTCTGAAGTCATTTCTTCTTAGGCTAAAAGGCAAAATAGCCACCTTTCAAGTTGGGACATGATGATGTGTGCAAAATGGAACTTGATCTATATTACCACTATTAATGGGTCAACTATAGTGGGGGAAAAAATAGTAGGATAGGAAAGTATGATTGGACTCCACCACCTATAGGTTGGTTCAAACTCAATTTTGATGAAGCCTCCAGAGGAAATACAAGAACTTTGAGAGTTGGTTGTATTATTCAGGATTGTAGTGGATATCTTATTCAAGCAATATCCAAAAAAATCTAGGATGGTATGAATAACGAATTAAAAGCTCAAGTGTTGGCTAGTGGGATTGATCTTACAATTTAGGGTGACATTCTAAAACTAATTATGGAAGGGGATTCGAAATTCATTCTCTCTGCTCTACAAAAGAAAGCTACCACCTCCTAGTAATTAGAAAACATTTTGTCAAATACCTAGGAGAAATTGGAGGCTTTTTCATTTGTAGATTTTAACCATTGATTTTGTGAAGCAAACATAGTAGCAGATTTCCTTACAAACTACAAAATTGACCAAGCTGAAGCTTGCCAAGTTGATAATGTAAGGGTGGCATAGGAATATTTCCCATCACTCTCACTAGTCAAGATGGGTTGATCCATTGTCACCTTTCTTTCTTTTTTTGTATTGCTTTTTTCAAAAAATCAATTTCAAAAATTATTTTATTTAGAGGTAATATTTTTTATTGGTTTATTCCCCTTAGCAGAGTCCATATTAATGGCATTAACCCTAATGAAATCCTCCTTTATTATCCTATCAAATGTCCCTCATAAATGTTTATCGAGTAGGGATGACAATCATTAATGTAGCAGTAGCTGATTGATTAGAAAGACGGTTATTATACGAGGCACAAGGGAGTTAAGAGACTTCTATCACACATCATAATTTCTTGGTTATTTCAATTATTTTTTAGTAGTTCGATGGGAATGTTCTACCACTGCCTCACCCCTTCCTAGTTTCAATGGTTATTAGTGCTCTTGGAGATTTTTTCAATGGAAAAAAATCACAAAAATTTCCTTGGCCAACCCATGCATTTTCATTAGTATCTAGGCATGGGAGATGGCTTTTGATGGTTTAATTTTGAGAGCCCATTTGAAGAATATATTCTATATGCCATTAGGGGATGTCTTTGAAGTAGTTGTGGGTGTCCTTGAATAGGATTTTATGTCACAGGGCATCCTTTATCATGTTAACTCTAAAATTACTACTATTTTTGCATTGAACTTGATGTTTTTGGTCTCTGACTCAGAAGTGGTGGCAAAGGTGGTCTCTTTCTAAGTACGACCTAAGCACCAAGTGGGGTTAATAAAGAAAATTGTTATGCAAGACCTATCTACTCTCCCTAATCTATTATTTTCTAGAATAGATTGCCTCTACCTTATTTTTGTGATGGATTTTAAAGCACTAAAAAATCAATTTATGGTTCTATTGAGTTTTTTGGATGAGTTGAGGAGAAAGGTCAGCTAACAAGACCCCCTAAAAGGGAAGTTTTTATCTATGCCACCCATGGCTATGTTGTAGAGTTCAATTCTAGAAATTTCCCAACTAAGATTGAATTGACATGATAAGACTCGAGTGGATATTATGAATAAGTTAGTTAAATGGGTCTCTTGGGGTCATATCATTACTCCCCACTAGTTCAACAAGTCACTAATTTTGGAATTTAAGATGGATACCCCTACTATTGCTACCACCTCTCAGGTGCTTGAAGAATGAGTAAAGGTTTGAGGAAGCAGATCAAGTATGAGGTCATGGGTGAGATGGAAGAAAATGTTTATAGAGTATGCAAGCTCATTTTCCTAGATGACAATGATGATGAAGTGAAAACATGAGTTAATCTTTGAGGCTTTTATGCTTTTTTCTCTGGGTATAGTCCATCTTAATGGTTCTTTATTGGTCCTTTTAGATTTTTGGCTTTGTCTTGGTATTTCCCCTAGTTTTTTGGGGTTTATGGTTTTGTTAGTTATTTTTCATCCTCTTTTTTGGTTGTTTTATTGTCTAGTATATGCCTATTTGATTGGTTTCTGTTAAACTTTTTATTTTTAGCTGGGGGCATAATAAAAACCCTGTATTTATCTAGAAATAATAATTGTACTCTCTCTATGTTGTTTTTATGGGCATAAAAATGATGAAGGTCCCGATTAAAGATCAACCTCTATCAAATGTAGAGGTATTACTAGAGGAACCTAAAAAATTAGCATGACTAATGTTTCCATAGTCAAATTTAGCAGAGATTTGAGAATGTATGCAATTGTGAAGGTTTCGATGAAGTTTGATAATAAATCAAAGAGTGTGATTAAAAAATATTGGCTAGGGTTTTATACGGGCTAAGAAAGATTAAGGCATCATTTTAGAGGGAATTTTATGAGCATATTAGGTATCCTCAGCTAGGGTTGGTCACATAGCATTTAACAATTTTGTATGATCATGATGATCACAATGCTCTTGTTACAGCCTTCATCAATCTCAGCCACCACCTAGCTACTCACCAATGTTAAGGCCTAACAAGGAGAACTAAGGTTACTAAGTTATCTAACTCTAGGTATAAATCATAAGTATCATATGATGTCTCATCAACTAGATTTCCAAGGGTGTCTGTAACATTCCCTAGTGGTGAAATTAAACTAGTGGAAGAAGGTCAAGATGAGTTTCTAGCCTTTTTCATCAATGGTTATATTGTATGGAACCTTATGAATGGTTTGTGTATGACACAATAAATGGGATAACAATTTAATATGAATTATAGATATAGTGATGAATAAATGACTCTCATACCATATGTATCTTTGCCATCACAAGAACTCTCTTTCAAAATCAAATGATGATTTCAAAATCAAAATAGGTTATGATTCAGGTGCCCATTTTGGATGGGCATTAGCTTGGGTGGGCAAAGAGAATTTTTAAAAATCACCAATCATTAGTATGATTAAAGGACTGAAAGACATGCTATATCATAATTAGAGAAAAAAAGGTAAATGCTTTAGTTAGAAGCAACCACTCTTTCAGCATAACTTACCTTATATTAGAGAGATACTTCAAGGTTAACTTTTGAGAACAATGAACTATATTTTTTTGATGTAAAATTTTAATTGTAAATCACAATTTTTAACACAATTATTTTATAAATATTTGTCAAAAATTTTAACAATAGAAATTTAGCAACACTTTTTTTAATATAAAAAATTTCTCATCATGGTCGCCAAAAATGTATGTGGATTTAAAATTAGATTTGTTAGAAACCATTAATTCTTTATTCAAAGATTCTACTCCAATTCAACTCACAATATCTCAAATTGAGAATAAGGGAAATAAATTAAAATGTGAACTAAATAAGGAATAAATAAAACAATTTATACCTTAAATTCACTTTGGAAGACCTCCTCCTTGTTTTTATAGATGTGTTCCAAAGATAAGTGGATGATTAATGTATTGATGTTTGATGTAAGATGTTTGATTGCTCTTAGTTGAATCTTTATTTTGATAACACTTAGGTTAAGAATGATTGATTAATTGGTAATGGTCGATGGATAGCTTGGATGCAAGGATGTATGGATGACAAAGCTTCAAGATTAAAGAATTCAAAGTTCAAAAAGATGGTTGGGAGTGTCTCAATTTATAGGAACTTCATGGAGGAATGGAGGTTTAGATCTGTGCCATGGAGGATTGAGATCAATGGTTGAGAGTTGATGTGAAGATTGGGTAGGTGGATTTAGGAATTTAAAATTTTTAGAGGATTCTAAAGAAGGATGGTAAGTGGATCAAGGTAGATTAGTAGATTCTAGATGTGTTTTATGATAATGGATAAATATTAGATAGGGATTAGTATTAGTGGGGGGTACTTGAAAGTAGGTGGAAAGGAATATAAAATTCTTTAGTATTGTGAGGATATGATTAATGATTAAATTGGATGTTGATTAGATGATTAATTGACACAAAGGATAATGTGATGAAGGTGTAATTTTAATTTAATGAAATCAAATGTAAATGGGTATGTTAAGACAATGATATTAATGTGATTAGATATGATGATAATTAGTGAAAAATAATGATAAAATCAATAATGATGAAGTTGATCATTTTGTGTGTACATACCTAGATTATAATGAGTGAAAAAAATTAGGAAAGATAAGATGAGGATTAACTCTACAATTGTAGGAGATCAAAACCTATATATGTACTACTCATTTGATGAATTAAATAATATATTTTGTTACTTCATTTTGGAATCAAACAAAGGTGTTAGGAGAATATAAGAGGCTTTTATGTAAGATTTGAAGTCTTAGTCATTTTATAGGGGAAGCCTTATTGTTACTCTTATTGCCCCGTTTGATGTCAATCTCAAGTTTTTAATGTGTATAGATAAGATTGGTTGCCATTAATTTACCTCTCTATGTGTTAGAGTAGAATAATTTATTTTGTATGTTATGTGATATAAATAAGTAAAAGTCTTGAGTGATTTACCTTTAAAATTAGTAGATTCAATCATGTGAGTGCATGTGAGAGTGAAGAGATGATAGAAGACAATGCCATTGTTGTTTTTTGGTGGAAAGAACTCTGCAAGAAAATTCTAGCAGATACGTCTGAGTAAAACAAATGTATCTTTCATATCCGATATCAAATTGAGTCCTTTTTTTTTGGAAAGATAAAACAAAGATGTATAAATTTAATTCATATAACTTATTTAGATTCTATAAACTACTATGATGAAATTACTATTTATATTCATGTTAGAAAAAAACTAAAGCAAATGCACAACATGGTGGTGTTCAAAAGGTAAAAAGATCATTTTATTGATTGATGGTTAAAATCATTTTTTGGAAGCAAAGAAGGTGGTTCAAACCTGCATAAAGAGGTTATAAGAAGCACCAAGTATAAGAGGATTGACCAACAACAATGATGATTACAAGAGAGCTCCAAAAAAAATTTGATATAAATATTTTTTATTTTATAAATATTTAGGGTTAAGATCTTATTTTTTAGTTTATTAATATTTTTTTAGTTTTTAATATATTTTTTAAAACTATTGAAAAATAAAAATTATTTTTCATTTTTACGTAATAAAATTGAATTAATTTCATAACTTTCAAATCAAGAGTTAGTTTCAAACAAAAAAAACCACATATTCCAAAACCACTTTTAAATTAATTAGGTAATTTTTAAAAATCTTGTAGTAATTTTTCAATTATAAAAAGTGGAATCTTTAGAGAGAGAAAAAGCAAAGTGGAGATCTACAATGGGGAGATGAATAGTCTCCCTCCATTGTTAGTGATTCATGTTTGTTTCCTTCTTCCTTGGTCCCCTTTGCTTCCTTGGTAATTGTATTTTTGAATGTGCATTGGTTGTAAAGGGTTCAAGGTTATCTTTGCTTTTCATTATGTATTTTGGTTAACTTTAGTGTTATTTTTATGTGTGCTTGATGTTTTGTTTATTTCCATGTATAGTGTGTTGGAATAATGTTGTCTTAGGCTTAGTGTGTGTGTCCCTTTCATTCCCTTACCTTTCCCTTGATCCTTTGATACATGTTGGAGATTATGAGCAAGTGAAATTAATTATGGTAGCCTATAGAAGGTGATAAATGAAGTGTGCCAAATTGTGTGAAGTGTCTCAATGATTTTTGTATTAATGGAAATGGAAACCAAAAAGCATCAGGTAATGAATGTCCTAAATCATGTGGCCTAGAGCCTCTTATTGAGAAGAGTGGTGGAAAATCTGATGGTAATAGGAAGCTATTTGACAAATTTTTATGATAGGAAGAGTTTGTAAAGCATACACAAGGTGAAAAATTCATTGTTGGCCCAAGTAGTGCACCTAAAGATGAAGAAGGAATCATCAATGAAGGATAAAATGATAAGTACCTTGGTTCTAGTAAAACACTATTTATGCTCTCAATTTTGTCTATGGAAAAATATTTGGTTGGGGAATAATCTCAACTAAAAAATATTGGGATTTTTTTTTTGAATAGAAACTCTCTCCCCTCAAGGAATTTCTTTGATAACTAGTTAAATTTAGCATGGGAAAAGAAAATGGGTATCTATGTTAGTTTCTATAGAAGGCTCCAAAAAAGAATTTTTCTAGTTCTTTTTAAAAAATCCAATATGTAGAGAAGAGTCATTAATAAATCCCTTTGGAATGTGGGATAATTAATGTTTAAAGTAGTTTCATGGAACCTTAATTTGGAAATTCAAGACCTGGTGTTTAAAACGGCCCCTAGATGGCTCAATATTGAAAACGTCCCCCTCCAATTGTGTAATTTTATCCCTCAATCCCTTCGACACCTTGGTTAGGTGCTTAGGGTTAAAGATACCAAGACGTCTCTAGCCTATATTAAAGTGCAAGTTCTAATCTCTTTAGACCCTTTGGAAACATTTCTAGAATCCTTCATTTTTTAAATCAATGGGAACTACTGTATATGCACTATCAAAATATTTTGAGTTCTTAAGGCCTATTTTTTATATAAAAAATATGATCAAATGAGGAAAAAATTTCCTTTGATACCTGCCAATAAAAATAGTGATATTGTCTCTTAAAGAGGCCCTAAATGTAACATCTCCACTGGGATCTAACTATAAATATGTGATTTTTTTTAATTGAACACATATACTATAAATACATTTCACCTCAAGAATCTAATCATAGCTCATACAAAATACTCTAGGTGTAATAATAGTAAATAAAGCATAATACATCATGTATCACTGATCTCTAATATCATGAGAATGCATCATATTATGAATATAGAAATTAATTATATTAACTCAGCCATGATTGATATAAGTCTACAGTCATTACTATCAATGTAAAATAATAATTAATTAAAACTCTTTATGATAATATTTAAATAATATTTACAATACAATACAATGTACATATAATATAAATGGCTCCACCAAAGCTTAGTTCATGAACTCTAGTAATTGTGGCAAGCTCAAGTGTCATCTCAAAAGTAGTATTGATGTGGGGAGGGAGAGCATCATCCAAGTGCTTTTCCATACCAATGATCCCCTGTACCAATCCCATCAAGTAATGGCCCTTCCTTCATGGATGAATAGATAGTGACGATGTAGGAATCTAGAGAGACAAGTAAGTACCTGTGTGCTATATGATTTATAAAACTAAACTTGCAGTGTATCATAAAAAGCTTGTTATATTACAAGATATCACACAAACATGTAAATCATACTCATGAAATGATAATGTCTCACTAAACATACTTTGGTCAAAGATTTCAATAATAATAAATAATAGCAATCTATAGATCAATCAAATTTATACACACCACTTAATTAGATTGCCTTCGTTTAGCATTATGATGCTAGTAAGTTGGTGAAGTCCATCTCCCTCCTTAATCAGTATCAACAATACAAGATTGGTAAAACATAATTTAACCAAAAGATTCATATAATTTACATCTTATTAGCAATCATATCACATAATATGTTAATCATAAGAACAATTAAAGTATACATTTATTCCATTAAACGTATGAATGAATCTTACATTATTATATATCTCATACTAGAAATAATGACTACAGTTAATACCATCCAGGTAAAAATGTACATTTAACTATAGATTCTAATTACCATAGTTAGTTTCCAAATAATCTACACCCCATCATAACCCATATTACCTTAGTCTAGTATTTCTAAGCATAACTACTAAGAAATGGAATTGGTTTAATAAAGTAGTCACAAATACATGGAAACTTAAGATTTTATAAAAATAATTAGATATAACAAAACAAGTCTTAGTACACATGAGACATAAAATACTCTATTTTAGCATTTTTATACTCTCAAGGGTTGTATGCATGCATACACAAGGTTATATTAAATGTAATTTTATAATACATATATAACTACCCATAAAATTATAATTAGAGGAACATACCTGCACATTCAAGTATAAGTTAATAGGCATCTGCATCCCTAGTTTTATATTACACATACTATTGTTAAATCACAAATACATATCATATTTAAATTTTATATTCATATTATGTATATTTCTTACAGGTTATATATGAAAAGAGAGCCCAAATCATAAAGCATGTCATGATATAATGAAGGACTACATATTTTGATTATGATAGACATATCATGTTGACTGTTAACCAAAATAATATACATCTAACTTGTTTATATGCATACCTATGACTGTTACATTCATATAACAAATATATGTCATAGCCTATATGACTTAAGCTTTAACAACCGATAACAAGTTATGTTATGCTCATATTATGTAATGACAGATTTGATATATCCAATTGTATTATACTTAGTATGTAGGTTACAGAAGTTAAAGTATATGGAACATCATATAAGTAATGATAATTAGCATGTTAACCATTAGAAGTATCCTAATACTATTCTTTTTACCTCAACATATTCACTATAACCATTAATATAAAGCATATACTATAAATTATCTACTAACCTCTAAGTATTCATAATCATAAAATAGTAACTATGGTTAATCTGATAATTTATGCTACACAACCATTTTAAACTTCTAATGTATTCAATGATATTTCCATATTCTATTCAATGTAGTTAGATATTCTTACGTCATTAACTAACATTATTACTTAGCATAGAATTTATATGGTATCTAACTAACTATAGGTATAACTAGATATTTATGTACATATTTGGATATTCTTACTAGCACTTAAGCCGTTAAAAATATCCATTCATATATATACTGGGAATATAATATATATAGCAATGCCATTAGCCGTAGGGGAAAAAATCAATCCATTATATAATATAATGACTCCCTATTAAGTTATATTAAACATAAAGGGTACAACAACACCAATATAAGGGTACACCAATGCTAATATACACAATAAAGGCTAAAATAAAATATACAGTGATGCTTATGTATTTTAGCTGAATAAAATGTATTAGATATAAAGAATTCACACCTTGGGAGTGGTTTGATGCTTCCATGGAAATTATGAATAATCTTTGATATTTATAATCTAGTTTTTACTGAGAAAATATGAATTTGTTGTTCAGGAGTGTTTACTCAGCTCGTCATTCAAACAAAACAAGTGTCAAACAAAATAGGAGTTTTTAAATGTTGCAGATTTCCATATTCTATTTCTCATACCTAAGCACCTCCTTTTTGTATTAGAGACTTATAATTTTGCTACAACATATTTACAGTAATGAGTTTTGAGGACATATAAATATGTATATACTTACATCTATATTGATACCCAGTGTATAATCTTCTAAAGGGGTGTTACCTATAGTCAAGTCATCACTTCCCTCTACATGGTTATATATGACTTGGTAAGAAAGTTGATTTACAAAACAAATTGATATGCAGGATTTAAACATCAGACCACATGCAGATTGATGCCAATATACAAATCTTATTCAAAACTGGTCAATGGTATTTAGTCTTATAATGAGTATATATATTTTGGTTATCAAATTCCTGATGTTCTATAATCATCTTAATTAAAGTATAGGAAGATAGCTTAGAATGTTAATTAATATCCCATCATCCAAATCATCCCATATATAGGTGCATTGAATATCTATAGTAATTAATTCACTTCAGAACTACCTACATTATGATTCCACATGAAATGGTATCAATGCCTATCTTGTTTTGATGAAATCTAACATACAGATAATTTACCCATATAGAAGATTTAATTTAACTAATATTTAATCCTCCCCTACATATATAATAATTAGTATAAATGTAAGGAATTTTAATGAATCGCCTACCTGGCAAGATGCTTTATTGGTTTCCTCTATATCTTTTCCCTTCTCCCTGTGCTACGCCATCTTTACAATTATCTTCTCAAATTGTTATGATTTTCCTCATTTCTTTCCTAATTTATATTATGATAAAATAGGTGCAGTCCTTCTTTCTTAAAGATTTTTTTTTGTTTTTATTTTTCTTTCTTTTTTTAAAAATATATTTTTTATATTTCCCTCTTTTTGTTTTTTTTAAATTTATAGCCCTTTCTCTTTAATTTATTTCTTTTTATTTTATTTTATTTTTCCATTTTTTCCCTTTTCATGGTAATTTCCAACTTTTTTTTTTTTGACATATTTTATAGAAAATCCATAATTTACTAATTTAATTAACATCTTTTATTGCCATACAATTTTAATGACAATTTCATCAACTAATAATCTAGATTTTTTTTCTAATTATGCTACTAACATTTTACTAGCATTAATGACCAAACATACCAATCATATAAAACTAGTTTCACTAATCTATTTAAACTATACTAGCAAACCATGGAAATCAACTATATAATACAATAAAAAATAAGCACACTATGTTACCAGTTTCATTATGCATTCTAACATATGTTAATTATTGTGGTGTGTTCAGGGTTCCATCTAGTTTCTCTATCATCTTTTGACATCTCCATCTATGTCACCCTTTCCTATGATGCTCTCCCTCCATCATGCTATGAGGGATGAGTTCTCTCGCGTCAACCTCATAAAAAGAAGGTAGTTAGATCATATCAACATGATATATATACATCATAAAATATAATATAAATAACACATCAACATGTTCATAATGTAAATACATACACTATAGCTAATTCATAGCAATGCAAACATGTATCTTAAGCGATATCTTATTGTCTCATAACAACATATATCTCAAAGATTAGTCAAAAAATATAATCAAATGAAATGTATCAACTATAAATATCCATGGATAATCAAATAGTTTGCTTAGTAAGGAATCAGGATGTAACATCCTTCCTAAATCTAGTCATCATCTCAAATGACTCTTATTTAAACATAAGTTTTGAATTAAAAATATTGTTCAATATAAAAATAACATAGTATAATAGTATCTAATCAAGCAAATAAATATGAGAATTTCCTATAGAACATATCATAGTCCTTCCAAGTAGCACTATCCTTAGAGTATTGATCCCACTGGACCTTGCACTATGACATCTCTTTATTATGCAAATGAAGTTTACATGTGTCAATAACCTTGATTGGTTCTAATGTGACCACCCTGCGATCTAGAACCTGTAAGGCATTCCAATCTAACACATGTGTAGGATCAACTATATACTTTTTAAGATAAGAAACATGAAATATATTATGTAATAGACCTAGGGCTAGTGGCAATGAAAGCCTATACACTACAGGATTGACCACTTCTAATACCTTGAAGGGTCTCGCATATCTTGGTGATACTTTTGTTGACTTCTTGAATTTAATAGATATTTTCTTTAGCTTAACTCACAAAAACACTTTATCGCCTACTAAAAAGTGCCCTTTTATCCTCTTCAAATTAGCATAACTCTTTTATCTATCATTATCCTTAGCCAATCTCTTCTTGATTATCTAACTGGCTCTTCCATCTCTAAAATCATCTCAGGTCTAAAGACTACCTTGTCCTCTAACTTGTCCCAATTGATTGGTGTTCTACACCTTCTTCCATATAGTGCTTCAAATTGTACCATCTTCAATGTTGATTGGTATGAGTTTTTGTATGCAAACTCAACTAATGGAAGATAATCTTCCCATTTGTATTTTTGATCCATACAATACATATGAAGAAGATCTTCTAACACCTAGTTAACTCTTTCAGTCTATTTTTTAGTTTTGGGTCATATATTATGATGAAATTAAGTTGTATACCTAAAATTGAATTTAGAGTTACCCAAAATCTATGAGTCATCTTTAGATCATGATCCAAAATGATCTTCTCTGGAAATCCATTCAACCTATACACTTCCTTTATGAATCTCTTCACAAGGGTAGGTGCATCATCTATCAAATTTCCTGGTATAAAATGAGCCACCTTGGTTAGTTTATCAATAACTACCAAGATCATATCATGCCTATTTCATGACATCGATAAACCTTAGATAAAATCCATATTGATCACTTGCCACTTCTATTTTGGTATATCATGCAGATATAAAAATCTAGTCAGATGCACATGCTTAGCTTTCACTTGTTGACATTCCATACAATGTTACACATAATTTGCTACATCTTTCTTGATTTTATTCTAAAATATAGTGGTATAGACTCTGTTATGATCTTGGTTACTCTTAGATATCCCAAATATGGGGCATTGTGTAATTCTTTTAACACTATGATCTACATATTCTCTCAATTTGACACATACATCCTTCCATTATAATGCAAAATACCATCACTCTCTAATCTAAATCCTTTGTACCAAATATTCTAAGCATTTTTAGACAATACTTTTCTAACTTAATCATAGAATTCATCTTTTTATGAGAAATCAATCACCCGATCCCTAAAAGTAGTCTTGATAGTATCTATGGTTGTTATATAGCTTTTATGACTAAGGGCATCAACTACTCTATTTTCCTTACCTTTTATATAGATGATGTCAAAATCATAATTAGACAAGAACTCAAGCTAGCATCTCTCATGAGCATTCACATTAGGTTGGATGAAAATGTACTTGAGTCCTAAGTTATTTATCTTGAACTCAAAAGATTTTTCCAACAAGTAATGTTGTCATACTTACAAAACATGAATAATTGATGCAAGTTCTAAATCATGCAAGACATAGTTCACCTCATATGTATTTGTCCTGCATAACTCATAAGCCACCACTACACCATCTTGTATAAGGAATCCTCCTAGTCCATCCCCTAAAGTATCTGTCATCACTAAAAATTGACCATTGGGATCACAAACTCTTAACACTAGTGCAGAAGTAAGACTTATTTTCAACTCCTAAAAAGCTATTTTGCACTTTTTTGACCAAACAAAACTATGGTTCTTCCATTGCAAGGAAATAATTAGATTAACTATCTTGGAAAATCTTGGAATGAACTTCCTATATTATCTTGATAACCCCATAAATCTTCTTATCTCATACACATTCTTCACCGTTGAATATTCCATAATGACTCTAATATTCCTAAAATATACTAAAAATACTATATGCAAAGATAATATGTCTCAACTATTGGGCTCTTTCCTAGAAAAATGTACACTTAGACATCTTGACATATAACTTGTGCTTCTACAACCATTATAGAACTAGTTCTAAATGTTGAAGTTGCTCTTATTCATAATTTAATTAAATAATAATTTCATCCAAAAAGACCAAAATAAAGTGATCAAGGAAATATCTGAACACACTATTCATGAGATTCATAAATGTTACTAGAGCATAAGTCAATCAAAATGGTAACACTATAAACTCATAGTTCTTGTACCGAGTTTTGAATGTTGTCTTCAAAATATCCTCATCCTAAATCCTTAACTAATGGTATCTCACTCTAAGATCAATCTTAGAAAATAATATTTATCCTCACATTTGATTGAAAAGATCATATATGTGAGGTAGTAGATACCTATTTTTTATGGTTATCTTTTCAACATTATATAATCAATGCAAAGTCAAAGGGTACCATCCTTCTTCTTGATAAAGACAATTGGTGCATCCCATGCTGACACACTTGGCCTGATCAACCCTTCTTCCAATAATTCTTGAAGTTGAGCCTTCAATTCAACCAACTCAATGGTCACCATCTTGTATGGTGCCTTAGACTATGGTTCTAAACTAGGTATGATGTTGATATAGAAATTGAACTCACATCTAGGAGGTAAACTCGATAATTCTTCCATAAACACATCAAAAAAAAACATAAGAAATGGGTAATCTTCAAGAGATGGTTCCTTAGGTTCCTACATTTCATTTATCTTGACAATAAATGCTTGGTACCCTTTTTATTGAGCCCTCTTAAGCTACATTGCAAAAATTTGCCTAAGCTTCAACTCTCTCTTCTCACCTTGAATTTGTGTCTGATTTTTAAAATCATCAAGACACTCAACCTTCTTTAGGTATCAGTCAACCTTGTATTTATGTTTCATAATCTAGTTGACTCCTAAGATCATATCATATTAAACTAGTGGTGATATATGCAAATCCATAACTGTTGTGAATTTGGGCAACCTAATCTTTACTTTGACTAAACACTTATCAACCATGACTTTTAAGTCATTCCTATACTATAATGACCATGCATTTGCCATTACACCAACTCTTCTAGTTAACTTACTAATCATCTTAGGATTTATAAAATATTTTGTGGATCTGGTATCTATAAAAATGAAAACTAAATGGTCAAACAAAGTACCTAATAACTTTGTGGGTAATGCTTACAATTTAGCTTGTTAATTATTGATTGTTGCATGAATTCGCTACTAAAAACTACCATGTTGAGGATTAAGACCTTTTTCATTTGATTTGTCCCTAGGACAATCATGAGCATAATGGTCATCTCTATAAATGAAACAACCTCCAACTAGTCCTTTCTTGTCACTCTGTTGGTTTCCCTTGAAACTACCTTTGGATCCATTACCTTGTTTCTTATTACCTGAACCATTGTTAAACTTGGTATTGTAACTTTTTAACTGGTTCTTGTAGTCTCTATTCCTCTATTTCCAATTATTCTTCTTGAAGGTTGACTTAGAATTTTCAAACTTTTTCTTAAATTTGTCCTTGTCCCGTGAAATAAACTTCAACTTATGCTCCTGTTTAACCACATTTTCAAAGACATGGTCCATAGTAGAAATTCCATGAACATCCATCTCTCGATTGATCTAGGTCCTCAAACCCTTAATAAACTTCTTGATCCTAAACTACTCAGTTCCTTGATATTGAAGTACACACTTCAAAAGTTTGGTGAACTGATCCTAATACTCATTCACTAAAAAATCATCCTATTTCAGATTTGTTGTTCCCAAAATCTATCACTTGTTTTTGGGGACAACATATCAACTATTTTGGTCCTACATACCAAAATTATCTCTTCCCTTCTCAAAAAATATTTTGAGTATTCAAGTTCTTCAATTTTTCAAGCATTCTCAGCTAAAGAACTCACAGGTTCAACAGACAGGCTTTCTCAAAAAGAAGTTCCAACACTTAAGCATTTTCAAGGCTGGTTCAATGCCAAAGTTCAACCAAAAGGTCCATCGACAAGATTCAAAACAAATAGAATGAACCATTGAACCCTGCTTCATCAAGGTTCAAAGGTTTAATGAGTTCAAAGGTTCAAAAAGAGTTAAGCACTCAATGAGTTCAAAGAAGTTCAAACCACTTTGAAGAGTTCGATGAGTTCGAAGACTTCAGCAAGTTCTAAAGTTCAATAAGTTTAGTAGAATTGAAGAAAAGAAGGATTCAAAGAGTGAAGGTTAAACTGTTGAACTGTTGAACCTTGAACCAAAATGGTTCAACGAGTTTAAAGGTTCGACGATCTCAATAAGAACAAAAGACTTAAACAAAAGAAGACTTCAAAGAAGAAAGATTAAACTGTTGAACCATTGAACCTTGAACCAAAAGAGTTAAAAGTTCAAAGGTTTAATGAGTTTAATAGAGTTTGAAAGACTTAGAAGAACTAAGGATTCGAAGAGCAAAGAATAAATCATTGAACCGTTGAACCTTGAACCAAAATAGTTCAAAGTTCAAAGGTTTAATGAGTTCAACAGAAAAGAAAAGAATCTAGAGAGTTTGAAACTTCAAAGGATTCAAAAAAAGTGAATGAACCATTGAACTTTAAACTAAAATGGTTCAAGGTTCAAAGGTTTAAAGGTTCAATAAAGTTCAAAAGACTTAGAGAATAAAAGGATTCAAAGAAAGAGGATGAACTATTGAACTGTTGAACTTTGAATCGAAATGGTTCATAGGTTCAAATAGTTCAAAGAGCTCAACTAGTTCAAGGAGCTAAAAGGTTCAAGGAAGCTTCAAGTGAAGGAAGGAAGTGGAAGTTTCCAAAGACAAGTTCAAAGAGATGGTTCAACTGAAAAGGCAAGGAAGCAATTGAATCAAAGAAGTGATTTAACCAAAGAAGCAATTGAACCAAGGCGATGATAGAACCACTTGAACTGTTGAACCATTGAACTAATGCACTCCAAAGATTCAAAGGTTCAAGGTTCAACATGGTTCAAGAGACCAGCTACCAGTGATGTCCCCACAGACATCAAATTCAAGGTAACAAAATGTTCATTTATTTTCAAATGTGGTGGGAACTTGAGAACAAACTCAGCAACCAGCCAAAAGAGCCAGTAGAAAGGGAAGAGATAGCCTGAGAGCTCAAATCATGAGAAAGAGATAAAATGTGTTAAGAGAAGAGAGACCAAGAGGGAAAGACTAGAAATATCTATGTAGAATTTATTTTAGTAGGTGAAACAGTCCACCAGGTGGACATCATAGAGTGCAAGCACACAAGGATGTGGCCTATTTTTCTCCATCGAGTAAAGGTGAAGTGGACAGTTGCACAAATATTAGAAAGAGGACCAAGTGGCCTATACATTGGAGGAGACATTTGAGATGAATTGACATGCCATAGTTAAGGTTGATGCCCTATTCCATCATGGCCCCTTGACAGAACTAAAAATGCATTTAAAGCATTAAATGTAGCATGGGCCATTCCATGAAGCAAAGCACCTATGTATTTTTTAAAGTGCTATATATTTTAATCTCTTATTTTATGCAAAAGAGATCTCTCTATTATTAGAAGCAAAACTCTACCCAAATTGAAAGGCATTTCTTGAGACTTTGAGCTCAGATTGTTAATCATATTTCTTTATTTGAATGAGAAAAAAAGTAACCTTTCAGACTTTGTGCTGGAATAGATTGTGTTATTTAGGAAATTATTCTTATGTATGTTTCCTAGAATCATTCTTGTATATTTAATTTAACAAGTAAAACTAGTGAAAGTAATCAGGAAGGTGTCCTAAAGCCAACTATAGAGAGACTTTGTGCTACACAATTGTCTTTAGCATGTTTGTTTTTCTATTTCTATGTAAAAGATCTTGGGATGACTTTGTGCCCCCATTATCCTTCATATATTTCACTCTTTTGCAATTGAGGTGGAGAACTTATGATACACTTCATTCTGTTGTGTTACTATGCCTTGTTTCAGTGAGGGAAGCAATGAAAGACTGTGTGCTTTCGTGGGTTTCTTGTGGTTACAATTACTACCAGGAAGGAATCTAGCTATTGACTGAGTATTACTTCTAAAAGAAGAGAAGTACCTCCAGTAATCACCTAAGATCTCTCCTTTGATCTATGAACATCATCTCTAAAAAAAGAGAGATGGATGGTGTTGTCCTACCCTTGAGTGTTATTTTCAGCTTATATATATATAGTATATAGCACCTCATATTTATAGGGACCTCCCCTTGATTAGAGGAGAGATTTTTCCCCTTTTGATGTGGTAAACTTGCATATTTGGCTGATCAATCTCCTTATGTTGTGGTTGAAACAACCTATTTTGCCCATCAATTAGCTGGTGACAAAATATTCACCCAATAGTGTTTGGTGACTCCATTGGGGAAGAATGAGCAATTTCAGTTCTTTTCCTTATCCATTTTCTTCATTGTTCCAAGTCCTTTTCCATTACCATTTTCCTCCACCTTCATGCCAACATTTTTTGGTGACTCCACTGGGGAAGAACAAGCATTTTCAGTTCTTTTCCTTATCCATTTTCTTCATTGTTCCAAGTCCTTTTCCATTACCATTTTCCTCCACCATCACACCAATAGTTTTTGGTGACTCCACTAGGGAAGAACATGTAGTTTGAAGCCTCAAGCTTCAAATTGAAGTAGTCCCTATCCTTATCCATTTTAGTTTTACACTCTAGCAGATCCACGATACACGAGAAGCCAGAGATCCAAAGGTATTGTTGACCCTGTATTCGAGTTAGTACAACAAAGTAATTTTGATCTATTTCCTTCACCATCTCACCTCCAACAAACTAGAATTTTTTCTCTTACAAAAGTTAGGTCTCCATTACTAGGCAAAGCATCCATCTCTATTGTTAGTAGAGCTTTGTCAATACATACCCCTCAATCATTTGTTATCCCTCCCTTCAGTAGTCAAATAATGGCAGGTCAAGGCCCCTAGGGTAACTCTTTTGGCCCACTCAATTTAACTTTGTTTCTACATAAGCTACCTTACAGTTCAAGGAAGAATTTCTCCAAGGAATTTGGTGATAGGAGAGTTCATCCTGATGAACATATTGTAGCCTTTAGCATAGCCTATAGTGTGATAGGCATGGAGTATGAGGACGTAGTAGTTAGGCTATTTGTAGAAATATTGCAAGGTTCTACTGCAGACTGGTTCTATCATCTATAGGCCTAGACTTTGACTAACTGGAACACCCTCAAAGCCAAATTTGCAGCTAGGTTTAAGCCTACAGAAGATGCACATGCCCTATTGGTCTAGCTCACACAAATGAAGAAGGAGCCTCATGAACCTATGAGGGACTTCATATCCAAGTTTGACAAGTTGAGGAATAGGATTCATATAATTGCTCAGCCAATAGCTAAGAATCTCAAATGCTTCTTCATCAACTCTTAGCTTCCTGATGTGAGTTTTCTACTGAGATGTGCTGGCCACATAGACCTTGTTATAGTGCAAGATTTGGCCATGGAGGTGGAAGATGATCTCATTCTAGTGAGAAATATAAGGATAGATCCTAATAGAGCTAAATCTTCTTTATCCTCTAAATATCCATCTACAGGCACCACTGATCTAATGGTGCAAAAGTTGGCAAATGAGTTTCTAGCTCTCAGGAAGCAAATGGTGCAAGGGATGTCTTTTGCTCCTTCATACAGAGATATACCAATGAGAACATTTCCTAATTAGTCATACCAAGGCAATTCTACTAGGAATCAAGGGCAGACAAATCACTTTCCTCTCCCACATGGGAAGCTTGTCATTGAAGCACCTCCAACCAATTCAATAGTTGGATATCTTGAAATAGAATCTGATTTTTCTTTCTAACCTAAATTAAACTAATAAAATGATGTTGATCTCTTTTTAGAAGACCAAGAAGAATCATCTGGGGACTCCAACATTGGTTTTCTGAATTACCAAGATGAACCTAGAAGTAAAGGTAAAGTAGTTGATGGATCATATGCTATATTCACCTAGTCTCAGAACTAGTCAGTCCAGCAAGATGATAATAAAAAAATAGAGGAGCATTCTCAACCAGCAATTTCAATTACTAAGCGGGGAACCACTCTACCTTTTCAATCAAAGGACCCGATGATTACTAAAAAGGTAAGTACATCAAGCATTCTTTCATCTTTAGCTTCAAATTCATAGACCAATACCCCCTAAAAACTAGAAGGATGAATTGCCTTCCCCTATTCTTAATTCATTTCAGACATTTGATATAATCGACCATGTAAAGAAAATCAAAATTCAAATGTCTAAATTTGAATGCCTGAAATCTAACCCTAAACTTTTAGATAGATTAGTGGAATGTGTGAAGGATAAAACCATCCCTGTAGAACCATTTGTTCCAAAGGTGACTCCTACATCCACCCAGAATAACCTTATCATTACTCCTCCTACTACTCCTAGAAAGACAGAACCATTTTATGTCTCTCTATTGATAAATGATCACCAATTGAATAATTGCATCATAAACTCAGGTGAATTTGACAACGTCATGCCCACTAGAGTAGCTAAATCCCTTGGTCTCACACTAACCAAGACATTTGGGAGATGTTTCTCCATAGAGAACAAATAAGTGCCACTACTGAGACAAATCAAGGATGCCCAATTTGCATTTGCAATATTCTTAAATAACAGAATTAAGATGATTGTCCTGGTGGCCAACGTCCTAGCCTCCTATGGCATTCTACTTGGATGAAATTTCTATAAGGATGTTGGTGGCAAGTTGATCATAGACCTGTCTGAAGTGAGTATCCCAGTCAAAGGCATCATGCAGAGATTGCTCCCTAAGAAGGAGGCAAAATACATTGTCACTCAAACATCAGTGCCTGAAGCTCAAATTTTGCTTGATTCTTCAAGTGTGGGTAATTACTTCTTGACCATAGAGGATGTTCATGTTTTTGTAGATGAAAGTCCTATAATTAGCAATCCAAAAATTGATTCAGACAAAATAGCAAAAGACTTAATAGAGCACAGTGTAAGTGCAGAAAAATTCTCCCCTCCAAATGAAAGAAAATCTAAGAAGAAATCAATTTTCAGTGGCGTATGGATTCTAGAATTTGATGGCAGCTATTTCTCTACCAATTCTGGAGCTGGGATTGTGTTGATATCTCCTTAAAGAGATATTTTCCTTCTTCATACAAGTTACAGTCCAGCAACACCAATAATACTACTGAATATGAATCATTGCTATTCGGATTGAAGGCCGCTCAAGATAGGGGCATCAAACTCCTTCACACCAAAGGATATGTTGCACTGGTGGTTTGCCAGGTTAGAACCTATACCAAACCAAAAATGAGAGATTTCACCATTACCAAAATCTAGTTTGGGATCAAATTGAAAGCTTTGATGCTTTTAGTATCTCTGCAGCACCCAGGGAATTCAATGACTAAGCTGATGCATTAGTTATTTCTACAACTCTTTTGGTTCCCCACCTAGATTTTAAGGGAGATAGGTACACTATCGAACTAGTATTTTGACCAAGTATGCCTGAAAATGCCAATCATTGGTAAGTGTTCAATGGCAACAACCAAATTATCACATTTTTGGAATAAAAAGATAGCTTTGAACAGCTTCACTTCGAAGGCAGTGAGCCTCAGAAACTTGAATCAGCCCCTGAAACAAGCTCAGACGTAGGTGAAGAATTCCTACAACTAAAAGAGAATAAAATTCTCAAAGGATTGGTTTCCCTTGAGAAACTATTTGACAAGCATGACAGGTTCATCAAACAGCAACAAATGGATTCAAGCTCCTCCCAGGAGTTTGATCAGATAAATTTTGGTACCAAAGAAAATACCAAGATGGTGAATATTAGGAAGTGTTGCACTCCTAAGGAGAATCTCAAATTTATTGCCTTACTTCACCATTACATGGATGTTTTGGCGTACTCCTACGATGATCTGAAGTCACTCAGACCTAAAGAAATTTGCCATGAAATTCCTCTCAAGAGTGATTCGGTGCCTTACAAGCATAAATCTCGATAGTATAATCCAAAGATATCAGGTACTATTCTATCTAAAATATAGAAAATGTTGAATGCTAGAATAATTTTTCCAATCCATCATTCCACATGGATTGTAAATATAGTCCCTGTGAGAAATAAGAATGGAAAAATTTGCCTCTACATAGATTTTAGGAATTTGAATCAATCCTCCCTAAAAGATAACTACTCTCTGCCCATCATGGATCAAGTCCTTCAAACGATGACTAGTTTAGAGATGTTATCAATGTTAGAGTAATTTTTAAGATATAATCAAGTTGAAGTTGGTGAAGCAGACCATCATAAGACTACCTTCACCACACCTTGGGGCACCTTTGCGTATCGAAGAATGTCATTTGGCCTAATAAATGCTAGTGCCACTTTTCAGAGAATAATAAACCTTGCTTTCAAAGATGAAATGGGTAAGTTCATTGTGGTGTACCTTGATGATTTAATAGTCTTTTCTAAGCATCATCCTAATCATGTGCGCCATTTGCAACAAGTGCTGGAATAATGTCACTAGAATGGTATTTCTCTAAATCTCAAGAAGTCTATTTTTGGGGTAATAGAAGGGAAACTTATCAGACACATTGTATCTCAAGAAGGCATAAATATTGACTTAGAAAGAGTTAAATCTATCCACGAGATTACTCTGCCCACAATTAAGACTGCAGTTCACTCTTTCTTTAGAAAGGTGAATTTTTTACGAGGATTCATTCCTGAGTTTGTAGAGAAGACTTGCCACATTGTGGACATGATGAAGGGAAAGGCCACTTTCAGCTAGATTGAAGAAGGTAAATCAACAATTTCAAGACAGCTATTGCCCATGCCCCAATTTTGGTTTATCCAGATTACATCAAAGGCTTCATAATGTATAGTTATGCTTTTGAACACATGCTTTCAACAATTCTAGTTTAGCCTAACAAAGAAGGTATGGAATCTCTCATATCCTTCATGAGTTGTCCCCTCAAAGCTCATGAGCTAAAATACTTAAACATGGAGAAGCATGCTTATGTAGTGGTAAAGGCAATAAAGTATTTCCATTTTTACATCTTGAATTCACACACTATTGCCTTGGTTCCTGATACCATAGTCAAATCCATATCAACTTAACAGGAGTTTGCAACCAAAAGGGGCAATTGAATTGCTAAAGTCTAAGAGTTTGATCTTATTATCAAACCAATGAAGCTTGTGTGGGGAAGGGGTCTCTACCAATTGATTGTTGATAATAAATCAAAAGAAATAGGGCATGAAGAAATAGGGCATGAAGAAATAGATTTAGGAGACACACCAATATTTCTCTTTGTCACCACTACAGATGAGTGGTATTCGAATATCACTCATTTCCTTACCTATGGTGAGTGTCTTGCTCACATGTCTCGTAAAGGAAAGAGGATTGTCAAGTTGAAAGCTACCAACCTTGTCCTGTGGGACAATGGGTTGTATAAGAGGAACCTTGATGGGGTATTCCTTCACTGCGTGGATAAAGTGTAGCAGAACAAACTTTTGGAATCCTTCCATAATTTGGCTTGTGGAAGACATTTTTCTATGCCTGTAACTACCCATAAGATTCTACGAGCTAGGTATTACTTGCCTACTCTATTTCAAGATGCATACAAATGAGTACAAAGATGTGAATTGTGCCAATAATTTGTTGGAAGACCCAAGTTAACTGCTTTGCCTCTTAAGCTAGTGGTAATAGAAGATCCATTTCAGCAATGGAGAATTGATTTCATTGGTGTTGTGAACCCATCTTAAGTGCTAGACATGATTATGTCCTCATAGCCATAGATTACTTCACCAAATGGGTGGAAGCTATTCCAACCAAGCATGTTACTTTAGAAGTAGTATGTAATTTCTTCAAGGAAAACATCATTTCCAGGTTTGGGGTCCCAACCAAGATTATGACAGATAATGCAGCATGATTCTCTTCCCATGAGATTACTCGATTTTTATTTTATTATGGGATTACCCTCTCCCACTCTTCTGATTATTTTTGCAAGGAAATGGCCAAGCATAATTGAGAAACAAGAACCTAGTGACCATCATCAGAAAGCTGGTAGATGACAACCAACAAACCTAGCATAAAGCATTATTTGATGATTTATGGGTAGATAGAATTACACCCAAGAGGAAAATAGGTATGTCACCTTTCCAACTTCTGTATGGTTTGAATATAGAGATACCAATCACCCTAGAATTTCAAGTGCTAAAATTGGCAAAGGAGTTGAAGATCAGACATATGAAAGCTCCATCGACAAGAGGATCATGTGCTTGACTAAACTTAATGAGCAACAAACCATGGTGGTGGACCAAATTTTTGTGCATCAAAGTCTGGTGAAGAAGATCTTTGACTAGAAAGTAAAATCTCATAATTTTTAGATAAGTGATCAAGTTCTATTATGGGACAAGAGAAGAGAACCAAAGGGAATGGATAGGAAATTTGATTCCCTATGGAGAGGCCCATTTACTATTCATCAGCTCAATGGTGAAAATAGTTTCCTATTGAAGTATCAAGATGGCATGCCCTTTTCACTACCTCATAGTGGGCATCATCTGTATCACTTCAATCCTTGAAGTATCAGGTGACATCAATTGTACATATGTATATTTGTATAGTCATTAGTTCTGTATGGTGCTTTTCATTTTCATTTCTTTTTGGCACCTTTCTTTTTTGGGTAGCATGACTTTGTAGCCCAATTGCATACTTAAAGGCACTTGAAATTCTATATTTTACTCACTTTAATTATTTTTACAATCAATGGAAGTTCCCCAACTGGAGCTAGCTATTGTTCCTAAAATTTGTCACTTATTTTTGGGGACAACATATCAACTATTTTGGTCCTACAGACCAAAATTCTCTCCTCCTTTCTCAAAAAATGTTATAAGTATTAAAGTTATTCAATTATTCAAGCATTCTCAACTAAAAAACTCACAGGTTCAACAGGTAGGCTTTTTCAGAAAGAAGTTCCAACACTTAGGCATTTTCAAGGCTGGTTCAATGCCAAGGTTCAACCAAAAGGTCCATCGGTAGGCTTCAAAAAAAATATAATGAACCATTAAACCCCGCTTCATCAAGGTTCAAAGTTTCCAAAAGAGTTAAGCACTCAATGAGTTTAAAGAATTTTAAACCGCTTTAAAGAGTTCAACGAGTTCGAAGACTTCGACAAGTTCTAAAGTTCAATAAGTTCGGTGGACTTAAAGAAAAGAAGGCTTTGAAGAGTGAAGGTTGAACTATTGAACCGTTAAACCTTGAACTAAAATGGTTCAATGAGTTCAAAGGTTTGATGAGTTCAATAAAAACAAAAGAAGACTTCAAAGAAGAAAGATTGAACCGTTGAACCATTGAACCTTGAACCAAAAGAGTTAAAATTTCAAAGGTTCAATGAGTTCAATAGAGTTTGAAAGACTTAGAAGAACTAAGGATTTGAAGAGCAAAGAATGAACCATTGAACCATTAAACCTTGAATCAAAAAAGTTCAAAGTTCAAAGATTTAACGAGTTCAACAGAAAAGAAAAGAATCCAGAGAGTTTGAAACTTCAAAGGATTCAAAGAAAGAGAATGAACCATTGAACTTTGAACTGAAATGGTTCATAGGTTCAAATGGTTTAAAAATTTCAACCAGTTTAAGAAGTTTAAAGGTTAAAGGAAGCTTCGAGTAAAGGAAGGAAGTGGAAGATTCCAAAGACAAGTTCGAAGAGATGGTTCAACTGAAGAGGCAAGGAAGCGATTGAACCAAAGAAGTGATTGAACCAAGGAGCCAATAAAACTGCCCAAACCATTGAACCATTGAACCAATGCACTCCAAAGGTTCAAAGGTTTAAAGGTTCAAGGTTCAACATGGTTCAAGTGACCACCTACTAGTGACGTCCTTGCAGACATCAAATTCAAGGTAATAAATAGTCTGTTTATTTTCAAATGTGGTGTGAACTTGAGAATAAACTTAGCGACTAGCTAAAGAAGAAGCTAAAAGAGCCAGCAAAAAGGGAAGAGATAGTCTAAGAGCTTAGATCATGAGGAAGAGATAAAATGTGTTAAAAGAAGAGAGACCAAGAGGGAAAGACTATAAATATCTATGTAGAATTTATTTTAGTAGGTAAAACAGTCCACCAGGTGGACATCAGAGAGTGTAAGCACTCAAGAATGTGGCTTATTTTTCTCCATCGAGTAAAGGTGAAGTGGATAGTTGCACAAATATCAAGAAGAGGACCAGTTGGCCTATACTTTGGAGGAGACATTTGAGATGAAATGACATGCCATAGTTAAGGCCGATGCCTTGTTCCAGTATGGCCCATTGACAGAACTAAAAATGCATTCAAGGCATTGAATGCAGCATGGGCCATTCCATGAAACAAAGTGCCCTAGTATTTCTTAGAGTGCTATATATTTTAATCTCTTATTTTATGTAAAATAGATCTCTGTTATTAGAAGCAAAACTCTACCTAAATTGAAAGACATTTCTTGAGACTTTGAGCTCAGATTGTTAATCATATTTCTTTATTTGAATGAGAAAATAAGTAATATTTTAGACTTTGTGCTAGAATAGCATGTGTTATTTAGGAAATCGTTCTTATGTCTATTTCCTATAAGCATTCTTGTCCATTTAATTTAACAAGTAGAACTAGTGGAAGTAATTAGGAAGGTGTCCTGAAGCTGACTGTGGAGAGACTTTGTGCTGCCATAATTGTCTTTAGCATGTTTGTTTTTCTATTTCTATGTAAAGGATCTTGGGATGACTTTGTGCCCCCATTATCCTTCATATATTTCACTCTTTGGTAGTTGAGGTGGAGACTTTGTGCTACACTTCATTCTGTTATGTTACTATGTCCTGTTTTGGTGAGGGAAGCAATGAAAGACTTTGTGCTTTCATGGGTTTCTCATGGTTACAATTACTACCAGGAAGGAATCTAGTTGTTGACTGAGTATTACTTCTAAAATAAGAGAAATACCTCCAATAATCACCTAATATTTCTCCTTTGATCTGTGAACATCATCTCTAAAAAAAGAGAGATGGATGGTGTTGTCCTACCCCTGAGTGTTATTTTCAGCTTATATATATATAGTATATAGCACCTCATATTTATAGGGAACCTCCCCTTGATTAGAGGAGAGATTTGTCCCCTTTTGATGTGGTAAACTTGCATATTTGGCTGATCAATCTCCTTATGCTATGGTTGAAACAACTTATTTTGTCCATCAGTTAGGTGATAAAATATTCACCCAACAAGATTCTATAAATCTGTGAACTTTTGATCAAAATAAATTTGTGGAATCCAGTGTGACCTAAATAATGTCATAATCTAATTCCAAATAGTGGTGGTTGAGTTAAGACTCGTTTCATACCTTTTATTGGCCCACCATGTAGTTGTCTCACTAGCCAACTAGTATGCTCCCCAAACTACCTTGGTGACCTCAAAGTAGTTTTAAATTTGGAAATACTTCTCCATCTTAGTCAGCCATGCATCAACTCCATCACCCAAAATAGTCCCATGGAACTCAAGTGGGTTCACCCTCTTCGTGTCTTTAGGCAAATCCATAACTTCTTGGGGTTTAGCATCCCAAGGATTTTCCTACTCAATAGGATGTTATATAGGTACGTCCTATTATTCTTATTATTCATGGCCATGAACCACCTACTCTAGAACTATAATTCCATTCCTAGTTTCATTCATGACTATAATAATCCAGTCTATATTTGTTGACTTTTTAGTGGTAAATTGGCTAGGATCAAATAAAGGGTGGCTCTCATTAGCATTCAATAGACCCTCTCCAAAAACTCTAGCTTTCACCATCCTTCTTTCTGTCAACATAAGGATATGAAAATATTAGTAGACTCTTTAGGTCCTAGATTTTGAGTTGTAGCTTTGATACCACATGTAATATCCCCACTAAGATCTAATTAAAAATACATGTTTTTTTAATTGAACACATTTACTATAAATAGATTTCACCACGAGAATCTAATCAGAGATCATATAAAATACTTTAAGTGTGGTAACAGTAAAGAAAACATAATACATCATATATCACTAATCTCTAATATCATGAGAATACATCATAATGTGAATATATAAAGTAATTTTATTAACTCAACCATGACTGATACAATTTTGCAGTCACTAATTTCAATGTACAATAATAAGTAATTAAAACTCTTCATAATAATATTTAAATAATAAGTAAAATACAATACAATGTACATATAAGATACATAGCTCTTATGGATCTTAGTTTCTGAACTCTAGTATTTGTGGCAATCTCAAATGGCTTCTTAAAATTAGTAATACTATAGGGAGCGAGAGCATCATCCAAGTGATTTTCCAAACTAACCATGAACTAATAATTCCTTACATGAATCCCATCAAGGAATGGCCATCCCTTTATAGATGAGTAGATAGTGATGGCATAGGAATCTAGAGAGACAAACAAGTACCTGTGTATTGTATAATTTCTAAAACTAAACATGTAGTGTATCATAAAAAAATTATTCTATTACAAGATATCATACAAACATGTAAATCATAATCATGAAATGATAATATCTCACTAAACATACTTTGGCCAAAGTTTTCAAGAATAATAAATAACAATGATTTATAAATCGATCAAATTCATACACACCACTTGATCAGATTATCTTCATCTGACATTATGATGCTAGTAATCTAGTGAAGTCCATCTCACTCCTTACTCAATATCAACAATACAAGATTAGTCAAATGTAATTTAACCAAGAGATTCATACAAACTACATCCTAATAACAATCATATCGCATAACATGTTAATCATAAGATTAATCAAAGCATACATTTATTCCATCAAACATATGAATGAATCTTATATTATTATCTATCCCATACTATAAATAATATGTACAGTTAATACCATTTGGGTAAAAATACACATTTAACATAGATACTAATTATCATAATTAGTTTTTGAACATTCTACACCCCATGATAACCCATATTACCATAGTCTAGTGTTTTTAAGCATAATTACTAATAACCACAACTGATCTAATAAAGTAGTCACAAATACATGAAAACTTAAGCTTTTATAAAAATAGCTAAATATAACAAAACAAGTCTCAATACACAAGAAACATAGAATACTATGTTTTAGTATTATTATACTCTTAGGGGTTGTATGCATGCAAACACAAGGTAGACTATTAAACATAATTCTATAATATAGATATAGCCACCCATAAAACTATAGTTAGAGGAACACACCTTCACATTCAAGTATAATCTAATAGGAATTTGCATCCCTAGGTTTATATTATGCATACCATTGTTAAATCACAAATACATAGCCTATTTAAATGTTATAATCATACTACATATATTGCTTACAATTTATATACAAAAATAGATCCCAAATCATAAAACATATCATGATATAATGAAGGAAGGACTACATCTTTTGATTATGATCGACATATCATGTTGATTGTTAACCAAAATAATATACATCTAACATGTTTATATACATACCTAAAGTTGTTACATCATCTAACAGATATATGCCATAGCCTATATGACTTAATCTTTAACAACTAGTAACAAATTATGCTATGCTCAAATTATGTAATGGCATATTTGATATATTTGATTGTATTATACTTAGTATACAGGTTACAAAAGTTAAAGTTTATATAACATCAAATAAGTAATGGGAATTAACATGTTAACCATTAGAAGTATCCTAATACTATTCTTTTTACCTCAACATGCCCACTATAACCATTAATATAAAGCATATACTATAAATTATCTACTAACCTCTATGTATTCATAACCATAGAATAGTATTTGTGGTTAATCTGATAATTTATGTTGCGTAACCATTTTAAAGTTCTAATGTATTCAATGATATTTCCATATTCTATTATATGTAGTTAGATATTCTTATGCCATTAACTAACATTATTACTTAACATAGAATTTAAATAGTATCTATGATATAACTAGATATTTATGTACATAGTCAGATATTCTTACTAGCACTCAAGCCATTAAAAATATCCATTCATATATATAATAGGAATATAATATATATAGCGATGCCATTAGCCATAGGGTAGCAAATCAATCCATTATATAATATAAAAACTCCCTAATAAATTATATTAAATATAAAGGGTACAATGACACCAATATAAAGGGTAAAATGATGCCAATATACACAGTAAAGATTGAAATAAAATATACAATGATGCCTATGTACTTTAACACTAAAATCTATCAGATATAAAGAATTTACATCTTGGGAGTGGTTTGACTCTTCCATGAAAATTATGAATAATCTCCAATATTTATAATTTGGTTTTTAATGAAAAATATGAATTCACTATTCAGGAGTGTTTATTTAGTTCATTGTTTAAACAAAACAAGCATCAAATAAAATAAGAGTTTCAAAATGTTGTAGATCACCATATTCTATTTCTAATACCTACGCACCTCTTTTTCCTATCAGAGAGTAATAATTTTGCTACTGCATATTTACAATAATGATTTTTGAGGATATATAAATATGTATATACTAAAATCTATATTGATACCTAATTTATAGTTTTATAAAGGGGCACCACCTACAACCAAGATGTCACTTCCCTCAATGCGGTTGTATACGGCTTGGTAAGCAAGTTAATTTACAAATTAAATCGTTATGTAGGATTTGAACATCAGACCACATGTAGATAGATGCCAATATACAAATCTTATTCAAAAATGGTCAATGGTATTTGGTTATATATATATATTGGTTATCAAAATCCTAATATTCTATAATCATCTTAATTAGAATTTAAGAATATAACTCAAAATGTCGATTAATATCCTAACACCCAAATCATCCCATATAGAGGTATGTTAAATATCTATAGTAATTAATTCACTTCAGAACTACTTACATTCTGATTCCACATGAAATGGTATCGATGCCTATGTTATTTTCATGAAATATAACATACAAAAAAAATAACCATACAAAATATTTAATTTAATCACTATTTAATCATCCCCTACATATATAATAATCAGTATGAATATAAGGAATTTTAATGCATTGCCTACCTGACAAGATGCTTTGTTGGTTTCTTTTGTATCTTCTTCCTTCTCCTATGTTATGCCCTCTTTCTGCTCTTTCAATGCTCTTCTTAAATTCTTATGATTCTTCTTCTTTCTTTCCTAATTTCTATTATGATAAAATAGGTACAACCCTTCTTTCTTAAAGATTTTTCTTTGTTTTTTTATTTTGTTTTTCTTTCTTTCTTTTTTTATATTTCCTTTTTTTAGCCTTTCTCTTTAATTTATTTCTTTTTATTTTTTTCCATTTTTTCCCTTTTCATGATAATTTCCAACTTTTATTTATTTTAACATAAATTATAAAAAATCCTTATTTTACTAATTTAATTAACATCTTTTCTTGCCATAGAATTTTAATGACAATTTTATCAACTAATAATCCTAATTTTTAAATCTAATTATGATAATAATGTTCCACTAGCATTAATGACCAAACATACCAATCATGCAAAACAAGTTCCACTAAATCATTTAAATTATATTGGCAAACCATGGAGATCAACTATCTAATGCAATCATAAATAAACACACTATGTTACCCATTTCATCATGTATTCTAACATGTGATAATTATTGTGGTGTGTGTAGGGTTCTAACCAATCTCTCTATTATCCTCCAACATCTCTATATATGTTATCCTCTCTGATGATGCTCTCCCTCCATCAAGCTCTAAGGGATGAGTTCTCATGTGTCAACCTCAAAACAAGCAGGTATTTAGATCATATATATATATATATATATATATATATATATATATATATATATATATATGCATCATAAAATATAATATAAATAACACATCAACATGATCATAATGTAAATGTGTACACTACAGCTAACTCACAACAATGCAAACATGTATTCTAAGCAATCTCCTATTGTCCCATAACAACATATATATCAAAGCTTAGTCAAAAAATATAGTCAAATCAAATGTATCAATTATAAATATCCACAAATAATCAAATAGTTTTCTTAGTGAGGAATCATGATGTAACACTAAACTCAATAGAAAAGAGGTTTTGTTTAATCCCCTCCCACCTCGATGGACGACTTAGAAAAAATAGATAACCCTGTTTTTAATTTTTAATTTGAGGAAGGTAGAAAATCCCCTGATAAAGACCATGGAGTTAAAAGTGGCTCAAATCTTGGTGAGAGCAAATTTTCTTCTCGTGAGATTGATAGTGAACCTCTCCCGACTAGTAATCCTACACCTAATAATTTTGATGCATCGGTTATTGAGGATAAGGGTAAAAAAAATGATTTAACATAGAAAACCAAGATACCCTATGAAGTGGAAAATAATATAGTTCAGTGTGATGAGGTTATGATTGATGTTGGTCCCCTCTCTCTGAGGGGGTCCCCTTAGAGACTTTGGAGAGCACCCAAAATCTACAATATTTTTAGTCTGAGGAGATTATAGGTAATGAGATAGTATTTCCCCTTGATAATCTCTTTGATCAAATCAAGCACCTAATGGACATATCTCCTAATAAGGAGACCCTAAAGGTACCGATTAGTGGTAATACTATAAAATAAACTCCCCCCAATCATAATAATAGGGATAACTGGACCTCTAAAGGGTCTAGAAAAAGATTGAAAACTATTGCTCCTAAAAATACATCCTTCAATAGTCTCTATGTCAAAGATGGAAATTTGGTGAGAAATGGGGTTCAGAATATGGAGATAATAATAGTAAAAAAATAATAAGGAAAATAAGGTTACATAATGTTTCTTTAGATTGTATCAAAATAATGAGGGAAGTAAGTCCCCAAATAAAAAAAGTAATCCTTAACATGATAATGCAGAATGTTAGTTGGAATCTAAGGGGGCTTGAATCCCTAGATAGGAAACCAATTATTAGGCAATTTAGATATTGTAGAGATAATATGGATTTTATCCTTCTTTAAGAGGTCAAAGCAACTGACACAATCCTTTCCTTCACCCTAGGCTATATTTGGCCTAATGCAATTCACTTCACAACTAATCGTAATAGATGTAAATGGGGTGCCTCTATTTTGATTAACCAGATTTGGAAAGATAATATTGTGGATCATGGTGTTTCTCTGTACAATAGGGCAGTCTAGGTTGTTATCAAGAAACAAGGTAATATGTTTGGATTTTGTAATATATATGCACCTAATGATTATAGAGAAAGAACAAAATTGTGTAACTATCTTGCATCTAATATAAAATACATTTTTTGGTTGTTCAGATGTGATTTTAATATGATTGAATAAATAGAGGATAAATTAGGAGGAGACACTCACATATGGAAAGGAAACGAGTTATTTTTTTGGTCCAAATTCAAAATATTTCACAAATTGGTGAACCCATTAAATAAAGGTAAAACACAAATTAAAGGAATATGGTACACTTGGTGCAATAACCAAGCAAGATCTAGAGGGATTTAATCAAGAATTGATAAATTTATTTGAACAAAGATGCCTTTGAGATTTATCTAGAAGGTGATGGTAATGTGATCAAGGTTTATCCTTTTACTATATCAAACCATCACCCCATTGAACTAATTTTCTCTCTCAGCAATGATGAAAAAGATGAGAAGACCACATTGAAAGGATTTTATAAACTTGATGTGTCCCACCTTGAGGAAAGATAGTTCTTGGATGGTACCTGACTAGCCTGGAATGTAGGAATGTTTTCCTTAGACTTAGGCTCTAAAATTGATACTTGGATCTATCAAAAAAAAATCTAGATCAAATGGACAAATTAAAGCTAAGAAAAAAAGGAATATTTTCATAATTGCCCAAGAACAAATTATTATGTTGGAAGCATGCCTACAATGTGACCTAAATAATGAATCCTTGATCAATCTATTTTCCTTAGCTAAGCATGAGTTAATGCAACATTATATTTACTAAACTAGGGGTATCCAAGTTTGATACAAGCATAATTATCTCAATTTGGGTGATAAAGGTATTGAATTTTTCTTTTGGTTCTTAAATACTAAGCATCAAAAATAGAAAATCTTAGGAATTAAGGAAGATGATAAAGTTTTAGAGGATCAAGAATATTGTTTCTATGCTAAATCGCTTTCTACATTCAAAAGATAGAGAAATGAGAAACTTAAAGAAAATAGACGAGGGTTTGTATGTACCCGGATTGTAGATGTGCGCACCAAAATTCAGACGTTGTGAGAACTCCTCTTTGGTTGTGGAGGAATGACACCTGAAAGAGAAAGACACTAAACAGGAAAAATGTTAGATGACAAAAGGGTGGACTGCCAAGCAAGAGCTTGGTCCTAGAAGCGCAAAGGCTTCTTGGAATATGTCAGTGCACTGTTAAAAATAGAATGTTGATCAGAAATAGAAAGTAATAAATGATGGAAAATAGAAAGAAAGAACTTAAGGCAAATGCATACCTGTTTAGGAGCTATCTGCCTTTGCACAGTCACCGACGTCGGTGGTATTGCCAGCGTCGATCAAAAAGGTCACCGATGTTGGTTAGACTGCTGATGTCGGTAGGGGTACTGGCCGAGGTCAGTCGGGGCAGTAGTCAGGGACGGGTCGGGCCAGGTTTCAGGACTATGGACAGGTTCTATGGACGCACAGAATGGACTGTGGTCTTGTCTGAGGGTCAGGGAGGTCTGTTTAGAGGTCTGAGGGATTGCTTGGAGGTCTGAGGGACTTGTCTTGGGTCTAAGGGACTGAGAATGTTGTCTGGGACTGGACTGAAAGGGTGACAAGGCAAAAGGAAGATGAATGGGAGACAGGGTCTGAGAAGGTTTTTCAGCCTCTCAGGGGAAGGATAGGGCAAGTGGTAGATAGTGGATAGGATAGGTAAATGAAATCAAATGAAACAATGAAATGAAATAGTGAAACTACTTACCTCCTGCTTGATTGAAGAATGAAGGAGCCTATTGTTGGAGTTGTGGAAGGCATGTTGCAAGAAGAAATGACTGATGTAGAGTGCATGTACCTGCTACTATTACTGTATGAGGTGGAGAAAAAGGAGAATACAAATGCCAAAGAGCGTCTAAAGAGTTTTGTTCATGGGGGGGCGCAGAATGGTTGCAAAAAACCGTTTTGAAGGGTGTTGATGCTGGCAAAACCGTTGACGTCAGCCGAATAATGACCGACGTCGGTGAGGGCAAAATGGGCACAGAGGCTAAAATTAGCCTCTGTCCATTCTTACACGCTGTCGGGTCAAGGGGTCATGGGAAAATGGTTGAGGAAGACATAAATGGACGTGGGAGGAAGGATAACGGGGAGATTTGGGCAATAAAAGCTAGGAGAGAGGTGGGGGGATCCAAGGAAGGGATCCAAGGTGGCAAGGGTGAGGTGGAAAGGGGCCAAATATTTAATTATTTTAATTTGATAAATGGAGGGAGCTAGGACAAGGGTTAGGATATGGGTCAATGGGGGACAAGGGGGGAGGATGAAAGATGACCAAGGTGAAGACACATTTTTGGTGTCTACATTTGCCCCTTTTTGTCTTGTTGGTTGTTCTTGAAGAACTGCAAGACAAAAATAGGAGTTGGTTGCCCCAGGAATGGGATGAGATGTTCCCCCCTCAAAGCGAGAGTCAAGGGAAGGGAACCTGAGATCGAGTGTCGATTTGACAGAGAGATGGATAGAGAGAGGGTGAGTGTGAACACTGCAATAGTCGTGATTGCGCATATACCACTTCACGAGATGGTCGAGTCAAATTATCATAGGTCAAGGGTCGAGGAGTGCCAAAATTGAAATAACCGAGCCCCTGCTCTTGGTCGTAGTTGATCAGGTTATTCAATCTAAGCTGAAGCTCCAATGGTTATCATGTCCCAGGTATCCCGGGCTCATGAAGTGCTCCCAAAAACACGAAAATGCCACAAGTAGTGGGGATCAACCGGCTTGCGATCCTATACTTGTGGGGGTCAAAAATATGGGCTACACACAATTTTGCTAACCATTCGTGAGGTAGCAGACATGCAAAAACAACCAAGGCAACGTTTGTCTTAGAAGCGGTCGTGGTCAGAGGAGATGGTCATGATCGCCAAGGTCGGGTGGTCGATGCAGGCAGAGGCAAAAAGTGGTCTCCAGAGTGCCCCAGGGGGCGAAGATAACTTGGTTTGGAGAACTGACTGATTGGGGGCATGATTGTGGGGCAAGGTGATGAAAAAAAGGATTGAGGGCCGCTGCCGTCAGTGATAAAACTGACGTCAGTGCCCCAAATGGACCAACGTCAGCAGAAATAGGCCAACATCGGTGGCCTAACACACGCCTATGTGGACGTCGGTGGCCTGCCAAATTTGACAAAACTAGATTGGTAGCCCACCAAAAGTCATTTGCTATTTGTTGACTGAGAGAAAAGAGCTCTGGAGCCAAGTGAGTGAAAGTGACCCAGAGTTGACTGGAGAAGCAGTGAGGTGGCAGATAGGCATTGGTGGAGAGAGGGAGCGAGTTGGAGAGTGATTGGAGGCTGTAGAGGCGTTTGTGGGCCAGGTGAAGTGTGAGGGCAGAGAGACATAGCGGAGATGGCAAAGGGGAGTAGAGGACCCGTGGGAGGTCCACCACCAGTGGCACCCATCGTACCACCACGCCGACGATGCTAGGATGTGGTAGGAGGGTCCTGAACCCTATTTGGACTATTTTTGTTTTGGATTTAGTTTTTGAAATTTTAGTTGTTTTTAGGCAGAAATCGAGGGGGAGGGGTAGCTAGGAGGGTGGGAAGGGTAGGTAGGTCATCCTAGGGTGATTTAGGAAGGTTTTGGGGGGGTTAAAGGGTGGTCAAAGGGGAAGCCCTAATTTTTAGGGCTCACCCCATTCAGCCCTAGGGCCGAACCAGTCACCGACGTCAGCGGGTTCATCGACGTCGGCTGATCAGCAATCGGCGTCGGTCACTAGCCTACTGACGTCAGTCACTAAGTGACCAATGTCGGTTAGGTGAGTGCCGTCACCAGCACGATAACTGATGTCAGTGGCTGCCTAGCCAAGGGTGGTTGAAAACTGTTAAGTCGAAGGGTCGAAGCTACACCAAGGGCTTCTCGAGTGTTGGGATAGGCATAGATGGTCAAATAGGTTGGTAAAAAAAGAAATAGGAGGAAAATTGTTAACATGAGATTGATTGATGCAGGCGAGGTAGACTCTAATGCTATGGGATTGACTATCGACATTACTGATGCAGATGCATCGGGACATTATCGGGGAGGAGTGGGTGCAGATGAGCACAGTGGGATTAGGCGGGCTACGATGATATTGTCGAGTGGCGAGAGACATGAGCCTGATGGTGGCTCTGATCAAGCAGTGAGATCATTCCACCAACACCTTCCACTTGCCGACAGGGGAGATGATAGTGATGGTTGAGGACGTGTACCAAATTTTACAGCTACCGGTACATGGAGTGAACATTTATGCATGCTCAAAAGAGGCGCACAACATACACATGGTCATGATGTTTGGGGAGCAAGTTGTTGAGATGAGCTACCATTCAGTGAGTTTTGCTTATGAGCCTCTGTACGTGGTGGATGAGGGCACACATTAGCTGGCTGTCTTGATGATGATTGGGATCACAGTCTATGCATTGCTGGATGTAGAGGGAGGTAGGTTTTCGATTGCCATGATTGGAGTTTTGACAGACATGATTGAGCGACAGACAGTGTTTGCCTAGGCACCGGTCTTTTTGGCCCAGGTCTACAAAGAGTTGTGGGGCATTAGCTGGCGGCGGTGGTACAGCTTGTCTGTGGGCCACCTTCTGCACTGTTGGGCATATGAGCACATCATGGTGACATGACCTCTTGGCCTCCCAGTGGCTATCCAGGCTGGCTTCAAGGTCGGGTTTAGATGATGGCGTGAGGTGATGGTGCAGACGCGAGTGGATGGAGTGGTCAGAGATATTGACCACTATAGAGGGGTACTGGAGGCCCTGATCTCAGTAGATATCATCTAGAGACTGTACTTGGGGTATCCAGCATTTAGAGACTAGGGAGAGCAGCTTGTTGGAGTGCAGAGCCTGAGATGGGTCAGGGGCAGGCGAGCTGGCAAGCTCGAGAGGGTGCCTATGGAGAGAGTGTGGTGCCAATACGGGCTGCTATAGAATGTACCACCCGCATTCCCACAGTACAGGTGGGATGATATTGAGGCACCGCTCCCACTACCAGAGGAGACAAATGAGCCAAATTTTGAGGAGTTGTCGGTAGGACCTAGGATGGCTGACCCAGATTGTACAAAGGCCTACACAGCATGGTGGGCAGTGCAATACACAGGAGTACAGGCAGGGTCACAGCCAGATGTATAGGCTATCACCAGGGAGCAGGATGCAGCCCGTGAGGAGAGAGACATAGTGTGGCAGGAGAGGGATGTGACATAGGCCCAGGTGACCATTTTACAGGGATAGGTCACAGTTTTATAGGGGTAGCTGGCGGGGGTGACAAGACAGGTGGCTGCTTTGACAGGACAGGTCACTATTTTGTAGGGTCAGCTGGCCGCAGCCCAAACACAGATAGGACAGGCAGGGTAGGGTTTTGGTGGGTAGAGCCCATTGCAGCAGCCATCTCAACAGCCAATTTAGCAGCCCACACAGTCAGTGTTAGTGCAGCCAGGGTTTTCACAGCCGCAGGGTTCAGCGTAGGGCACGGTAGCAGGACAGATGGGTCCATTGCAGACTGTATCTATGGTTAGATACAATAATGTGTTGGATGAGATCATATATTATGAGGGAGCCATTAGGGGGTTTCCTCAGATATAGTGATACTTAGATATGAGGGTAGAGCTAAGTCGGCAGTGGTCTATGTCACAGGTAACCACTACAGATTCACATAGACGGCATAGATCAGAGGTGGGAGAGGATACAACATCTTCCCAGCCACTGCCACCACCATCACAGCCACAGCCTTGAGGGCAGAGTTTTGACATGATGTATATACCGGCTTGTGTGCTGATGATTCAAGATGTATTTGACTTTTGAGAGAGAGAGATGCACAGATTGTGCAATTGTATAAAACTTTGAGATATATATATGATGAGATTATTTTGGATTATTGGATGTTGTTATGGATGTGTTTAATATTTATGGCACTTTGATTTTATGCATGTTTTAATATGACGTGTATGATGAGGATGTTATGATGCTATGTTTGTGATTATGATGACTAATATAATGATGAATGTGATGGCTAATGAAATGATGATATGATGATGATTAATGATATTGATGTTGATGTTTTGATTTTGTTAATGATTATGAAAATATGTGATTGTTTGTGATGTGACTAGCAGGTGACGAAAGAATGAGATGGGAGAAAGGATGAAGAGGATGGCCGAGCTAACCCCAGAAGACCCCATGTCAACTGAGTGCTGCCTACATAGCCCTTGTCCTAAGGGCCTCAGGCCAATGTAATTCTCCCAAAGAGGGAGGAAGAGGGTCGAAGTGATTGATTGGTTGTGGTCGAGGTCAAGTCATGGTTAGAAGAGGATAAGGTTTGTCCAGTATGTAGATGAAGAAATGGGGGTGGTCGAGCTAACCTCACAAGACAGTCATGTCATCTGAGCGCTGCCTACATAGCCCTAGTTGTTAGGCGGGCCTCAGATTGATGTAGTTCAGACCAGGAGATAAAGCGGTCGATGATTGGTCTAGTCATGAGAATGGTCTAGCACGTCCATATGTCTGAGGGAACATGCTTGAAATGATGAGAAAAAGTCAAGGTTTTTCACCCCTAGAAATTGCCCATATTAGGTGATGGACATATGCCAAAAATGAAATGAGTCTATTTATGCTTCAGTAAGTAATGGTTTATGTTGAACATAAATTGAGTGGTCTATAGTTTCCATGTGTATTGGTGTCCATAGAAACTAGTGTGAATAGGTTAAGGTGAGTGGTCGAAAAAGAGGGTTGAGTTGATTTGATAAATGACAACTGATTGAATGTGACCAAAGTGTAAAATAAGTGAAAGGCATAATCGCCCTTTCATTGACAAAGACCAGAATGACAGTATAGATAGGGGTTGTTACAACTAAGAGCCCCATTCATGCATTACGTCATTGACTAGAGGTTGTGTTAGAGCGGTAATCGAATCACTTTGACATTAAAGTGAGCTCAAAGTCCCTTAAGCAGGTGTTAGGATAGGAGAATAGGGTAACCCATTTAAGAGTAGAGATAACCTTGCCCCCTTTTTATAGGAGACCCTGAGACAACTATAAGCCAAGTCCATGACCCGTTTTTTTTTTTTTTTTTTAAGTAGACTGATCAATGCGGGAAGTCTACAAAGAGATGTCATTTTGCTTGGTGGTCAGTTGTGAAGCTGATCGATGCGGGAAGCTTCTAAGAAAGGTGTTGTTTGTAGCAAGAGCTAATCATAGCCATCCTTCGAGGGAGTGGTCTATATTTTTGCTTTATATATAAGGGCTTTTGAATAGCTGTCCTTCGAGGGAGTAGTCTATTAGCTACAGCAATGATAGTATAGTTTTCCTTCGAGGGAACAGTCTACCTTTTGATTTTGATTTTGTGACCTTGGATATTTTGACATCTTGACTTTTTTTTTTTTTTGACAGAAATGTGAGTCATGGACAAGACTACAGAAGGTCAAGGGCTCCCTTTTATTAGGACAAAGCATCCATACTTTATAAAAGGGTCATAGAGGATTTGTTAAGGGAAATAGGGTGAAAAGGGTTGAGGATTAAGAGGACATGGATTGCTCAAGGGATGAGCTCAAGTTAAATGTCAAGTGGATGAGTACTCGACTAACAGTAGAATGGTCGCAGATGCAATGCATTAAGAGCCTCAGGTTCTAGCTGTCCATCGGGAGAAGACAGACGATAAGTCCCTGACCCATACTTGTGCGTGATGATGAAAGGTCCGAGCCAATTAGGGGTGAACTTGCCTCATTTACTTCACTCCATATTGGTCACATGTTGATTCTCTTTGAGGACGAGGTCTCCGATGTTGAAATCTCGTTCTCACAGATTTTTGTCATAGGCTCGCTTAATGCGATTTTGATAGGCATGGAGGTGATTGAGGGCAACAAGATGACACTCGTCAAGTAGCTCAAATTGAGCAAAGCGATCTTGATGAAAGTCATCATTGGAGAGAATGTCATGCAGGGAGATGCAGAGAGATGGGATCTGTACTTCGAGAGGTAGGATAGCCTCTATTTCGTACATGAGAGAGAAAGGAGTAGCACCCGTAGAGGTTTGGATGCTAGTGCGGTAGGCCCACAAAGCGAAGGGAATGTGAATGTGCCAATCCCTTTCTGTGTCGTTGACCACCTTCATGAGAATTTTAGTTAGAATTTTGTTGGAAGCCTCGGCCTGCCCATTTGCTTGTGGGTAGTAAGGCGAAGAGAAGCTGAGTTTAATGCCAAATGAGTCGCATAATTTTTGGACAGTCTTATTTTTGAAGGACTTGCCATTGTCGATGATGATTTTGTGAGGAACACCGAAATGACAGATGATGTGGTTGCTGATGAAGTTGACAACTTTATCGACTTTTGTGGAGACAAGAGGAATGGCTTCCACCCACTTGGTGAAATACTCAGTGGCAGTGATGATGGATTGATGACGAAGAGACGAGTGAGGGTTAATCTCACCGATGAGATCTAAGCCCCACTGAGAAAAAGGCCAGAAATCATGAGCAACTTGTAAAGCATGGTTGGGGAGATGAAGCAGGTTAGAGTGCTATTGACACTTGATGCAATGTCAGACATAGTCGCTACAGTCTTGATGAATGGTGGGTCAATAATAGCCCAGGTGAAGGATGCGCTTGGCAACCGAGTTCCCACTGAAGTGTCTGCCACAAATACCGTCATGCACTTGCTTAATGGCTTGAGAGGCTTCAGTGGAGGTGAGACAGTGGAGAAGGAGGCCGTCAAAGCCTCGCTTATAGAGAAGACCCCCTAGCATGGTATAGCAAGCCGTGCATTTGATGAAAGCTCATTGCGCATTGTTAGAGAGATTGGGAGGAGTGACAGAAAGAGATAAATAGTCCACAAGTTGCTTATACCAATGATCTCGTGGACTAGAATTTATGGTGGTGACATGATTGATGTTAGGAGAAATGTATCAAGGCAATGGCACACGATGCACCGTGACAAAAAGTCTGGATGAAGATGATGAAGACAGAATATGTGAGGCAAGAGAAGCCATGGTGTCAGCAAACTTGTTCATGGATCGAGGAACAGTCTGCAAGAGGTAATGGTCAAAATATGAAAAAAGAATGTCAGCATGGTTTTTGTACCTTTGCAAAATTTCATTTTTGCAGAGGTATGAACCGTTGACTTGATTGACGATGAGCTGTGAGTTGCTGAAGATATTGATAGACTTGATGCTGAGAGAAAGGGCGGTCTGAAGTCCCAAAATTAAGGCCTCGTATTCGGCCATATTATTGGTACAATCAAAGTCAAGCTTGAAAGACAGAGGCATGGGCTCACCTTCGAGTGGGATGAGAATGACACCCGCACCCCCACCGAGTTAACATTTGGAGCCGTCAAAGAACATAGTCATTTGGTAGACGGTGTCATCAGTGGAAAGCACGGTGATAGACTCATCAGGGAACTCACACTGCAAAGGTTGATTGTCAAGAAGAGGGGCATCTGCCAGTTGGTCAACGATGGTTTTCCCCTTGATAGATTTCTACTGGATGAATTCAAGGTCGAACTCAGCAAGCAGCATGAGCCACCGAGCCATACGTTGATTCTGATATGGCTTGGAGTGCATATACTTGAGAGGGTCAGTGTGAGTGATGACGAAGGTTTTGTGGTTAAGAAGATAATGGCAGAGCTTGGTAGCAGCAAAGACTAATGCCAAATAGAGTTTCTCAGTATGGGTGTACCGAGTTTCATAGTCGACCAGTGTTCAGCAAATATAGTAGACTGCTTGCTCACGGTGGTGCTCGTCTTGGTGCACGATCATGGCACCTAATGAATGGTTGGTGGCAGAGATATAAAGGTAGAAGGGGTGGTCATCTTTAGGTGAAATGAGGACTAGTGGAGAGACCAGATAGCATTTAAGGGCTTCAAAAGCCTCTTGACAGTCCTTATCCCATTTAAAGGTGACATCCTTCTTAAGGAGGTGATGAAAAGGTTGGCAGCGATCAGAAATTTGTGAGATGAAACGGCGAATGGACTGGAGCTTCCCTTGTAGACTACGAAGCTACTTGAGATTGGTCGGGGGCAGCATCTTGAGGATAGTGTGGATCTTGGTGGGATCTATCTCAATGCCACGGAAAGAAATGATGAAGCCTAGGAGCTTGTCGGAGAGGACCCCAAAGACACATTTCTTGGGGTTAAGGCAGACATTGTATTGAAGAAGGCGAGAGAAGATGATCTTGAGAATGGTCATATGGTCACGGTGAAACTTGGACTTGCCGAGTAGGTCATCCACATAGTCCTCCATGATTTTGTGGAGGAGATCGTGGAAAATGTAGGTCATGGCATGCTGATATGTGGCACCAGCGTTCTTTAAGCCGAAAGGCATGACCCGATAGCAGAAAGTCCCCCATGGGGTGATAAAGGTGGTCTTGTGTTGATCTTTTGGTGCAATTAGGATCTGATTATATCTTGAAAACCCGTCCATGAGAGATAGCATTTCATGGCTGGCCATGAGATCAACAAGTTGGTCAATGTTAGGAAGAGGAAAGTCATCCTTGGGATAGGCTAGGTTGAGGTCGCGATAGTCGTGTAGATCCAAATCCCCCCAGTCGCTTTGGTGACTAGGATGATGTTAGAGACCCACTGCAGATAATCGATGGGTTGGATGAAAAAGATAGAAAGAAGGTGTTGAAGCTCTTCTTTGACAAGGAGCGCAATGCGAGGATGCATCTTTCGAAGCTTTTGCCAGACAGGCTTAGCCTCTGGTTTGGTGACAATGTTATGGGTAGCAATGGTGGGGTCAATGCCAGGCATGTCACTGTAAGTCCAGGCAAAGGCCTTGTTATGGTCGGAGAGGAACTAGGTATAGTCAAGCTACTCTTGAGTGTCTAAAGATTGGCCAATCTTAAAGATGTGAGGAACATCAGAAGAAGGGAGGTTGATGTCAATGGTTGATTCATTTAACATAACCTGGGTCTCAGAAGGGAGGGAGCGCTGGATGAAAGAGTCACCGGCGCCCATGTAGGAAAGGATGGCATCATTGTCAATGCAGTGGACAGTGTGAATGGTTGCCGACTCATCCTCTATCATGCTGGGATAAATGAGAGGGAAGGACCTAGACACCCCATTTAGCTGATAGGTCAAGGGTTCCAAGCAGATGGTGTTTATGGAAAAAAAACTAGGAGGGATAGAAACCACCAACTTCGTAGGTGAAGGAGGAGGAATGGGTGAGCCTGGAGGAGATTGGTCAATGGGTGGCTCAAGACAAAGGTCTGAAGAGGCCTAAGTGGGGTCGTGATATCCCAAGCCATACCATTTCCTAGCATCATCATCATTGAGAGGCTCAATAGGTTGATGGGAGCCTTGCTCATAGCGTCTGAAACCAAAACCCTTCCATGCACACCTGTAAAGATAAGTGTGTGCAAAGGCGGGGTTGCCAAGAAATGAGAAGTCTGATGTGAATGGTTGGGGTGAAGAGAGAGGGTTGCCATCAATAGGAGCTTGATTGAGCCCCCCATAGACAAGATTGGTTCGGAGGTGAGGAGGGCCATAAGGCATGACCATCCCGATCCGATGGTTGTAACTGGGGCTGTGGTGAAGGCGTCCATACTCTTGTGGAGTTTGAAACATGTCTAAGGCCAACAAGCAATATTCCCCCAGTGAAAGTCATTGGAAGATGTCTTCCATGGGGTCTTTGGTCGTTGCTTGCAGAGGAGGGGTAAGGGCGATCACCGGTTGTGAACTAGTCAAAGCTTTCATAGATGGAGGCGGTGCCGAGGTTGATGGCTTAATAGGAATGAGGACATCATTTGGATGGTAGGTTGTGTTACAAGTTTTGAAGGGTGATGGGTCAGCAGAAATGGTGTCGACTTGCCTGTCGTGCTCAAATTTCACACAACGGTGCAGGGTGGAGGGGACACAGGCCATGGCACGGATCCAGGGTCGGCCTAGCAACATGTTGTATTAAAACTCTCCTTCGATGATATAGAAGAGCTCCAAGATTGTGCGTGGACCAATGCAAATGTGAAGAACGACTGTGCCAATGGTCGTGGCAATGGTGTCATTGAAGGAGCGTAAGATTGCATCAATTTTGGAGATGCAATTCTTGGGAAGAGCCAACTAATCAAAGGCATGGGTGGAGATAATGTTGATGCTGGCACCTTCATCGATCATAACGCGTTTAATGCATGTCCGATCAACATAGGCAGTGATGAAGAGGGCAGCGTCCTGATCTTCTATGTTGGATGTGGGAATCTCAAAATCGTTGAATGTGATGGAGGCAACAGGAGATAAAGAATGGATGAGGGCAGCGAGTGGTTGGGGGTCCTTGGGTTGGACCTTCGCTGCCTGCAAGGCTCTGATGAGGGCTTGACGATGCTGAGGCGAGGTTTGGATGAGGACATAGAGGGACATCTTCACGGGCATCTGGTGAAGCTGTTTCAACATGGAGTCATGAATCAGCCCGAAAGAGGAAGAAGAAGAAGGCTGAGATGCGCCAAGGATAGAAATTTTAGGCTTGGGTGCGAGAGGTGGCTTGATGAAAGGGTAGGTCTAAAGAATGGTGGCTTTTTCTTTTGCCTTGTCCTTTTGTGACCTAGTGGTTATGTGGATAGTATTGATTTCAAAGATAGGAGGTGAAGAAGGGGTCATGGCCTGCTGGTGAGATGTTGATGTGGTTGAAGAGGTTGGATGGGAAGGTGTCGAGGGTCGGTCAAGAGTGTCCTCAAGGAGAAGAGTGTCCTTCTCCATATAGCGGTGAATGACGATCTTGAGGGCACAGCAAGTCTCGGTATCGTGTCCTGGCGTATGATGGTATAAGCAAATCTTTGTGTCATCGAACTAAGAGGGCTTGGACCCGAAAGGTTGGAAAGGCCGGATGGGTGGAAGGGTTATGCTAGAAGTCTGCAAGAGTCGGTGTAATATCAACGAGTATGAGCCCACTAAAGGGTCCATGCTAGTTGATATGTGCGAGGTAGGTGACTTTTACTTAGGCAAAGCTGGAGGGGTTTCTGTACCACCTTGTGGGTTGATGGTGCGATGACAGGCGTAGATGGCACTTTCTTCATGAGAGGTACCGCCTTTTTAGGAGAGGGTCAGCTGGAGGTAGGTAAAGGAAGCAAAGGAGGCAACTAGTTTTGATTAGAGGTCGGAGTGGGAAGGACTCTGGTCAGGGTTGAAGGATGGGAGCCTAAAATGGAAGGTAATGGTGACAAGGGAGGAGGCATTCACTTCTGTGGTCTGGTAGTCTTCTTCGACTTGGTTGGAAGACTACTATTGGTCAAGGTCTGGTCTAAGTCCACCTTCACTTGCGGGCGAGTGAGGGTAGAGACAGAGCGAATGCCAAGTGACTTGATAGGTTTAGATGGGGTAGATGTGGGTTTTGGTTTTGATGGGGTCGGTTGAGGTTTAGAAGAGGGAGTCTGGTCTTTATTGAGAGTCTGAGGAGATTCTACCTTGGGAGGATTGGAAGCATGAGACGAGAGGGCACGGGCATGCTAAAGATCTTTAAGATGCTCCCACAATACCTAATGCATCACTTTCCTTGAAGGGAGAAGTTTGATTTTCTCCACTAATCACGAAAATGGTTGAGAAGATGTTGGATGAGATTTGGGTTCTTGAGAAGATGTTGACAGTTGCGGGGCCGAAGACGAGATGGGGGTAGCAATCTCAGTCCCAAGGCATGGTGAAGTCGTGACAGGTTCGTCCTTGATTGGAGATGGAGGAGAGGCAGGTTCTTCCTTGGGTGGAGAAGAAACCAGAGAATGAGGCTCCTCGAGCGGGTAAAGGGCAGGGATGATGGTGCCCTCCACTTGCGGTCAAGGAGTAGGAAGGGTCAGGTCCTCCATAGGCAGCAAGAAGGAGGATGGTGAGACCGGTGGTACTGGTAAGGTCGAAGCGTCCTCCAAAATGAGAGAGGTTGACGAAGAACTAATCGGGGAAGGAGGCTCATCCACATGTGATGGACTGATAGATGGACTCACCTCTTGAGGTTGGTCGGGGATGAAGGGCGAGACCGTATTGACTGTTCGAATGTTGTGTTCATGAGTGTTGTCAATCAAGGTCTGGACATTGTTTTGAGTCGGGGGATGATTGGGGAATGGTTGCTTGAAGATATCGATGCCCTGATTAGGGGGTGCATTGGGATTGTCTAGGGCGAGGTCACCCTTTTCAAGCATGTCTTGGATTATGTTTTTAAGGGTTTTATAGTTTCTCGTGTCATGTCCTTTAACACGGTGGTAGTTGCAGAAGTCATTTTCCCTCTACCACGTAGGGATGGCGTGTGAGGGATCAAATTATGGAGGTGGTCAGATCTGGGGGAGATTGAGAACCCCTTGTTTAACAAGTTTTTCTAGCACAGACGCGTATGATTCTCCAAGAGGAGTATATTGTCGTTGTACATACCTCTACTAGAATTGGCGGGTGGCGCTCTGAGATGTGGATGGCTTAGGCCGATTAGTTGAAGGCGAAGAGGATGAAGGTCTAACGACCACAGCATTAGCTAAAGCTTTAGACTTAGGATTGGATGATGAAGGTTTAGAAGAAGAGGAGTCATTGGTCCTAGAGCTAGGATTCTTGCTCTGTAACTTGACTTTATTCTCCTCGGTGGCACGTAATTCAAGCTTGCGGGCCATTGTGAAGGCTTCGTCGAAGGTGCGGAAGGTCTGAACCCTCAAGGTGCAAGAAATATGTTTGGCGCAGGCTTGGGAGAAAAGTTTAATAAGTTCGGGCTGGGGTAAGGAAAAGGAGAGTTGATTGATGAGGCCTCTCCAGCGAGCAACGAAGTCAGCTATGGATTTGTCCTCAAATTGGTGGATAGAATAGAGGTCTGTGATCGAGACCTTCTTGGTGATGTTGATGGAGAAATGATCAAGAAAGAGCTGGGCCAACTGTGTGAATGTGAAGAGGGAATGGTTGGCAAGGGATTTGTACCAGTCAAGTGCAGCACCAGAGAGGGACATAGGAAACGTGCGTAAAAGCAATGCATCATCATGGGCAATAAGGTAACAGGCATGTCTAAATTCCCGTAAGTGTTTTTGTGGGTCTTCCTTGCTTTGAAAATGAGAAAACTTAGGAAGTTCCCACTGGCTGGGATATGGCCTGATGGAGACAGAAGGATGAATGGGCTCATTGCAAATTTGCTTGTATGAGAGAGCATTGCGTGAGCCAGAAACGGAGGTCTCTAGGCTAGACATCTTGTCCATCAAAATTTTGATGATATCTACTGACGGATTGGTGGGTGGAGTGCCCCCTAAGTTGTAGGGCACTTGGAAGAGGCTAGAGGGGGCATACGATGTAGTTGGTTGTGCCTGTAAGGGCACAACGTAGGGATAACTAGTCATAGGGATAAAAGAGAAGACTAAGGGTGGTTGGGTGGAAGGCATAGCTAGGCTCGATGTTGCCATGAGAGGTTGGATTGTGGTAACAGGGGCCAATGGATAGGTAGCCACCCTGGTGTTGATAGGGGCTAGGGTAGGCAGAATAGATACAACCAGATTCTGGAAAGGAGTGGAGAGCGGTTGAGTGGGCTGAGGTTGATAGGGGGCCGAAACCCCAGTGGAAGTGGGCCCCAAGATGGAAGGAGAGGCCACACTTAGAAGGTTGGTAAAAGGCTGTTCATTGGTCAAGGTGATAGCTTGGGTGTCTAAAGGTTGAACTACAGACGCTGTCAATATGGTCGTAGTCGCAACAAGAGAGGTTTGCATTCCGTAAATTAAATTACCCAAGGAGTCTCGCGTTCAGCTATGCATGAGATAGTGCTGCAAGGCTTTGACGTTGAGGTCCAAGAATCATGCAAAATCTTGGTCCCCTTCTGGGACAATAGGAGTCTGGGTCGGGGTTGGGTGAGTAGGAGTTCTTTCAGTCTCCGAGTGGAACTCCATTATAGGACTGGTTATGGACGGAGTAGATGAAAGCGGTTGATGCCTCGCGTGGTTGACTAGAGCCTTGGTTTGACTACGAGTCAAAACCATTCAAGGCAAGAAAGGTCATCCTCACAAGCTCAAATAAGCAGATAAGAATAGAAAAGATGAAGAGCACAAGTAAATCCTAAGCGTTAAATCCCTAGAAATTTATTAGGATCATGGTGGCTTATGCCTTAGAAATGTGTGTAGGAAGATTGGCTTTTGAGTCGGGTCCTAGAAGAGGTAGTCTATGGATGGTTTCAGGTTATGTTTAGGCGCTCAAGAAGTCTGGGTTAGGTTCCATACATGGCCTAGTGCTAAGGAGCAAGCTCCCCTCACTTCACGAGCCCATTGATAAGCTGGTCTCGCTTAGCCAAAATATACTTTCCCTAGAGATTAGACTCTGCTAGAGAACAGAGTGGGCTTTCCCCTTGGTGATGAAATCCAAGTAGGATCACCGAGACGGGTAAGGTATCCGCTGGGGGATGAAATCCCAGTCGGGCCTTGTCTCAAGTAAGTTTGATGTTTAGATTTAGTGCAAGTGGTTTAGGTTGTGTAACATCAAGTGATCTACAATTAATTCAATATGCATTTTGTTAATTACTAAGTGTGGACTAAGAAATGCAAGCACAAGCAGAAATGGAATGCAAAGTGTTTTAAGCCCCAAGTCGAAATGTTAAGTTCGAATGAAAAACAAGTTGAGAAAGGGTTGAAGGATATGATTTTTGACTAGACTAGAAATGCAAGAAAAGAAAAGAAAAGTTCTTTTTATTCCTGCTTATGATGTCGTTTTAGAAAAGAAGAAAGAGGTGAAAAGGGAGGATCATAATTCACCCTATATGAAATGAAGGAAAGAAACCCAAGGAAGACCATAGGGTCCCACTGGGCGTGCCAGAATGTTTCTACGCTAAATCGCTTTCTACATTCAAAAGATAGAGAAATGAGAAACTTAAAGAAAATAGACGAGGGTTTGTATGTACCCGAATTGTAGATGTGCGCACCAGAATTCAGACGTTGTGAGAACTCCTCTTTGGTTGTGGAGGAATGACACCTAAAAGAGAAAGACACTAAACACGAAAAATGTTAGATGACAAAAGGGTGGACTGCCAAGCAAGAGCTTGGTCATAGAAGCGCAAAGGCTTCTTGGAGGATGTCAGTTCACTGTTAAAAATAAAATGTTGATCAGAAACAGAAAGTAATAAATGATGGAAAACAAAAAGAAAGAACTTAAGGCAAATGCATACCTGTTTAAGAGCTATCTGTCTTTGCACAGTCACCGACGTCGGTGGTATTACCAGCATCAGTCAGAAAGGTCACCGACGTCGGTTAGACTGCTGACGTTGATAGGGGTATTGGCCGAGGTCGGTCGAGGCAGTAGTCAGGGACGGGTCAGGCCAGGTTTCAGGACTATGGACAGGTTCTATGGACGCGCAGAATGGATTGTGGTCTTGTCTGAGGGTCAGGGAGGTCTGTTTAGAGGTCTGAGGGATTGCTTAGAGGTCTGAGGGACTTGTCTTGGGTCTGAGGGACTGAGAATGTTATCTGGGACTGGACTGAAAGGGTGACAGGGCAAAAGGAAGATGAACAGGAGATAGGGTCTGAGAAGGCTTTTCAGCCTCTCAGGGGAAGGATAGGGCAAGTGGTAGACAATGGATAGGATAGGTAAATGAAATCAAATGAAACAATGAAATGAAACAGTGAAACTACTTACCTCCTACTTGTTGATTGAAGAATGAAGGAGCCTATTGTTGGAGCTGTGGAAGGCCTGTTGCAAGAAGAAATGACTGATGTAGAGTGCATGTACCTATTGTTGTTGTTGTACGAGGTGGAGAAAAAGGAGAATACAAATGCCAAAGAGCATCCAAAGAGTTATGTTCACGGGGGGCCACAGAATGGTTGCAGAAAACCGTTTTGAAGGGTGCCGACGCTGGCAGAACTGCTGACATCAGTTGAATAATGACCAACGTCGGTGAGGGCAGAATGGGCACAGAGGCTAAAATTAGCCTCTGTCTGTTCTTGCATGCTACCGGGTCAAGGGGTCATGGGAAAACGGTCGAGGAAGACATAAATGGATGCGGGAGGAAGGATAAAGGGGAGATTTGGGCAATAAAAGCTAGGAGAGAGGTGGGGGGATCCAAGGAGGGGATCCAAGGTGGCAAGGGTGAGGTGGAAAGGGGCCAAATATTTAATTATTTTAATTTGATAAATGGAGGGGGCTAGGACAAGGGTTAGGATATGGGTCAACGGGGGACAAGGGGGGAGGACGAAAGATGACCAAGGTGTAGACACATTTTCGGTGTCTACAAATATATCAAAAAATCATTCTTTGACTTCTACTCGAGCTTATTCTTAACTAAGGGGTCAAATGATCAGATTAAATACAGCATGGTGATGTGTGAGAAGATTACTCCAAGAAAGGTTTCCTCTATTTAAGTAGCCTTTTTGGATAGTGAGATCTAATTAGATGATATCATATGTGCGATTGACTCTCTAAATTTTGATAAGGCCCCTAGTATTGATGGATTCCCAACCAAATTATATATAAAGTAAATAAAGGTTGGATGTCTATAGAATGATTATAAGTTTATAAAGAAGTAATTATGGTGGGCTATCTTGGTCTATAAATCAATAAATGGGTTATCAAACTCATTCCAAAAGAAGGTGATTCCTCCCTTGTTAAAAATTGGTGACTTTTACCCTGCTCAATGTTTCCTATAAAATTTTGGCTAAGATTTTGGCAAAAAGACATTCCCCACTATTATCCTAGATGGTGTTGGAAACCCATACTGGGTTTGTGGAATGAAAATATATATTAAATAATATCATTTCAAGTTGGGAAGGTTTATATTGGGATAGAGACTCTCAACAAGATATTGGGATGATTCTTCTGGATTTTGAAAAAGCTTATGATAAAATAGAGTGGCCCTTTATTGAAAGAATGATTAGGGATTTTGGTTATCAAGATAGGTTCTATAAAATGATCTCTATTTTATTAAAATATGCATTTGTACTTGTTAAGTTAAATGAATAAATCATGGATTCTCTCCCCTTACAAAGATTCATTAGGCAAGGTTTCCCTCTTGTTCCTTTCATGTTTGCCTTGATAGATGATGCACTATATTATCTAATGATAACAAATGTTATAGGCCCCCCTATAAGAGGTATCTAACTTCTTGATCAAATGTAAATGATAGATGTTCTATTTTCTAATGATTCTACTTTGTTCACTAATCTTTCCAAAGATAATCTAACACAAGTAAGAACTAGATTACATATCTAGTATCTGGTCTGAGGTTCCAAAATCTCCTATCATAAGTCTAGGATGAAAGGAGAACCAACCACATTGTCTTGATGAATTTGGGTGGGACTAGAAGGCTACCAATCAATTGGTTAGATATTTGGGAATTAAATTTTCTCTTACTCCCTCTCTCAAACATATGTGTGAATGGGTATACACCAAATTTAATAAGAAAATTGAAAAGTGGCAAGGTTACCTTCTTTCACTCCTAGGTAGAGTTTAGGTTTATCAAAAAATTATCTCTTCATATAGTTTGTATTATGCTTCATGCTAAATATTTAACAAAACTTAGATAAACCTATTGCATAAAATTATTAGAGACTGCTCATGGTCAGATGGAAAGGGGAACATAAAAAGACATGCAGTTGCTTGGAAGTTTTGATATAAACCAAGAGATTTTGGTGGTCTAGGTTTGAAAGACCTATGAGTTTAAGGTATCACCCTAGCAGTTAAGTGGATCATCAAGTCCTTCAAGGGTATGATACTTGGAAAGCATCAGGTATAAATAACATTCTGAGAGGTTTTCTTAAAGGTAAAGTAGGTTATAAAGGCTTGCACATTGTTGACATTTTTCTCAACCCTCATTATTTTAAAGTATTAGGTTCTCCTATTTTCACATCTATTTGGAAGGCTTGGGAACTTGTGAAACACCTTGTAACTACAAAACATGTATTTAGTTGGATGGGATCTTTTTGTCAAGAGTATAAATCAAGTGAAACCTTTACCTCAATAACTGTCTACTAGCCCTTACAACAGGATGTTCTACTATAGAATGGTTTAATAAGGGTATGAGGGACTTTAAGAATTTATTTCATCTTGAGGGTTGGCCCTCTTGGGACATCATAAGTCACATGTATCATATTCATACTACATAATTTAGTACTTATTCCATGGTAAGAAAAACACTCAGGGACAATAACTTAGTGACTCATCTTGATAATGATAGTGAATTCTGGGACAATATCAAGTGGATCAAAGGGCCTCCCCTTCATGATTTCTTGACCAAAATGCTTTGTCTTAAACTATCCTTCACTCATTCACCTTATCTAACACTTAAGTGTGTGTGGAATGTTTGTGACTCTTACTAAAGTTGGACATTTAGGTTTTAAATGGTTTGGGCTTCATGTATTGAACTGAAAAAATATTGTTTCATATGGTTGTTGCTATATAATAAGTTAGCAGTTGGTGAAATTATTAATAAATGTGGTGTTTTCCCCCTTTTTTGTCTTGTTTGTAGTGATGTAGAGTCAATTCAACATCTCTTCTTTACTTGCCAATACGCTGCTAAGATTTGGAAATGTTGTCTCTATAGTTGGTCTATTATCTTTTACTGTGAAATTAAGTGGTTTAAAATGGATTTTGGATATGTTTGTTCTAAAAATAAAATTAATCCATTTTTTCACCAAATCTGGTTGGTTTTTTATATTGAAATTATTTTGTTTATATGGAATCAAAGGGACCAAGAGATTTTTCAAGGTAGAACTAGGGTACTTACTAACTTCATAGTTGAAGTCATTGTTAGAATTATGGCTATGTACATATATTTAAAGTTGAAGATTATACAGAGGCAACTAGAGTGGTTCCTTCAGACATGTTTGTTGAAAGTAACTTCTGAATATATTCTAGACATTAGCAGGTACCCCAAACATATCTTGCACCCTGATTGGAGCCTATCCCATCCCACTACGACATAAGTGACTATCTCAGAATATGATTGATCATGTATCAATTAATCTTACTTAGATTAGGCTAAAGATCATATTAGTACCTATATGTATTCTTTTGATTTAGATAAAAATGGTATTAAGTATTTTATGGATGTGACAAAGTACTGTATAGAACTCAATAGATGTTCCAGCCCACCTAAACCATATTCTAGAGGTAGTATGTCAATTGGGGAAGTAATGGATTTAGACATTGGTGTACTGATGGTGAATAATAATCTTACTCAACATACATCTAGGGAATTTCTATGGCCTTCCCTGATCCTAATTTAGGAGAAAAAAAGACTTGTTTTCCTTTTCACAAGAACTTTCATGAACTAACGAGCAAACTGGAAAAATGGTAGATTCAAGCGGTATGTAGGAGGCAACTGAGATAATGAAATTTATCAAAGATAATAGTTTTATCCCTCTAATTAAAGAGTTTGATATATACTTCTCATCAGAGGATGTGGTTAAAAAACACATAAAAAGGACATGAGGTAACTTGGAAGCTGAGACCTAATTTTAAGAATCTAAATTGCAATGTTGAAAACATTGAGACTTTGAATGGCTAACTCACTTTGAGGGTGACAATGTCATATTGTTGATATACTAGTTTTTATTTTTAGTTTGTTTTTATTGGTGCCTCTTGTGTGAGGCTTTTTATATTGGTATATCGTTAACTTTAGTAAAACTTTTATATATGTTTGGATGTTTACATTTGTCTATCTATAGAGTAGAACTACTATTATTCACCCTTGGGTGATTTAGTATTTTTTTCACAATATTTCATTATAAAGAATACATATAAAAAGTGAATAAAAAAGTCTTATCATTATATGGGTGCATTTTTGGTTTTACCTAACACCCATATAATCATTTTTACATTTTAGGTGGGGTAAGGAGCAGGGGGTAAGGGCATGGGAAGGAATTTTATGACAGTAGATTTAACACTAAAAATTTTGGTGAGTATCATACATGGATTTGTTGTCCATAGGATCATTGCATTCAATTTGGTTAAATGATCTAATTTTTTAGGAGATCAAAGGAAGTGGAGGAAGGAGGCCAATCTAACTTCAAGTTTGCCACTAACTCAAAGGTTGCAATCTATTTTATAAAAACTAAAATGTGCCAAAAAAATTACATTACATGAAGATTTTTTAACCATCATTATTAGTGATGTTGTAATATATATGTGCCCAAATTTTTCACGTGCTACATTTAAGAAAAATCGAATGATGATGAGAGAACCTCCAAAATATTAACATACTCAAACCTAGTTTTATCTTCAATTTCTCAATTTATTGATTCTAAACCTTCCCTCAATGTTAAACTTGAAAATCATGTATTTTAATCTCTCAAATCATTGATCCTTGTTGTGCATCTAAAAACCAAGGTGATGCATAATTGCTTCTTGATTGTAGTGGTAGTTTCCCATGTTGGAACGTATATATAATGGCAATTTTGCCACTACTGCATGAGCTCTTAATTTTAGTATCCAAGATGTGTGTTTTAGGTGTTTTGTATGTTTAATAATCCATGTTTGATTATATCTCCACCATTTTACTCCTAATCACCTCCCTACCACTCTAGATCACTCCCAATCAAGTATAATGAACTCCCAATTATACTATCTACCCCATTTTTATGAATAGTTATCTTTATGAATTAAAATTTAATTGAAGAATTACATTCAAATCCTAACATTTAAGAATTTGAGGAAGCTTTAGTCTACCCTCTATTTTTTTTAAGTATCACTCAAACCCTTACAGAAATATTCTAGTCATAATTGCAATTGGGAGAAGAGGTCTCACAAAAATTTTAGCCAACACTTTGTTGTTTGTGAGGACCGTCCACAATTTAACTTTCATTTTTCTCCATGTTGTGATTGTAGTTCTACTTTTTCATATTCATATTGCTGATAAAATATTTAGGTCTATCTTGAGCAAAAATATAAGGGAGGTAATAACATGAGGATCTATAAACAGCAACTTCAACAAACTCTCTCTCTTCCAACTTGTGATCTATCTTTGTCGAGTTGGGGGATTTTTAATTTATTTTGATTTATTATGTTTTAATTATATTAGAATTTATTATTTCTCTTTGAATTTTGTCTTGTAAATTTAGAAAAAAAACTTCAAACAATAATCATTTATGAAACTTCTAGCATTTACAAATCATTTAGGTTGAATTTGATTTACATACATAGATTCAAAGACATCTTAAGAATAAGAACATCTAGATCACTTTATTTTTAGTTGTACATACCAATTTGAAAATACAATCTTGTTTTCTCTATTCATCTTCCACATTTAATTTATATTTTAATTAATTTGTTTGAAAATTATAAAAATAAACTCAGTTATGCATAGTTATTCATTTAGCTTACTTTCGTCAACATATCATTGAAAAACCCATACATACATATATACATATATACATGCATGCATGTATGTATGTATGTATGTATAAACACCTAAGCCATTCCACTTGTAGGTAGTTATTTCTTTATATTTTGAGCATTACAAATCATTTAAGTAGTTAGTAGTGCTTCACTTTCCATCCGTAAAAGCATTGAAATAAATTTGATTTTCTAAGCTTTCATAATGAACCTTTAGCTTTGAATTTTTTATTATCAAATTAAAAAGATCAAAAATTTAAGCATTTAATTTCTAAGTTTTAATGTGTTTGCATTCACACAACATTTTTAAAAAGCACAAAATATTTTAATTTTTGTTCATTTAGTAATTGCATTCATTGAAAAAAAAATTGCATCTATATAGTCTTTATTTTTGTTTTGCATTTCCATTTGAGAAAATATAAAAAAGTTAATTTAGTTCCATTTGTAGCACTTTATTTCTTGTCAATTTAATTATGCGTGTGAAGAAAACTAGTTTAGCAAAACCTGCAAACATTTAGACAAAGCAAAGACATTAACTAATAAAAATATTCACAAAAAAACATTAAATGAAAAATTAGAATTAGACTTAAACCAAACAAAATATTTAAACAAACCCCTATTCTGACATCCCTTGAATGATGCTCTCAGAACAAACACATCAACACTAGGCATTGCATTTCCTATGAGTAACTGCTCTAGTTCTAGTAGAAAAAAATCAAGGAAACATAGATGCCAAAATTCAACTGGAGGTATTCTATTCCACACATTTGTCAAACTTAATCATTAACCAATTAGAAGCCTTTGATGAACAACAAAGATTATTTGAAGCACAACTACCTAGACATATCCAACAATTAGCTCACCAAGTAATAAACTGTTATATCTATTCTATTTCTTGTCTTCAAGGCTTGCCTTAAATAATCTAATTGTGTTTTTTATATGATATTGATTGGTTAAGATTAACCTGATTAGAATGATTAAATACCATAGGTCATCTAACATAACATCAAACCACTTATAGAAAGTAACATAGACTAGGGACTACAATATTTGTTTCTTTAGAATTAGGATATTTTTTTGCTCTCATCACCTCACATATTTCTCAAATTAGTAAAACTCTATTTGCATATGCATAATCAAGTAAACCAACTAGCTCATCTTGTTCTGTGAGCTTAAAATAACCATCCACATTGGCAAGCTCATCTCCTTTCATGATTTTAGCCACACCAAAACAACCAACTAGATCAATAGTATGTATTAAAACATCATTCTTTTTGGTTTTCTTAGTATGAATTCAAGAGGTGTAAGTTGATGCATGCACCTATGTAAATGAATGTATGCCTTGGCAAAACCATGCCAATCTTATTCATGTTCCAACCCAATCACTTTAACCAATCACTACGCCTTGGCCATTTTCCACATGGGGACTCAATCTCATAGGGAAGATTAATACTGCTTATTCAGAAGGACATAAACACATTCTCATTTCTACCAAGTACTTTACTAAGTACATTAAATCCGTTCCCCTCACTTATGTAACCGATAAGCAGATTTTCAAATTCATTTTGAACCACCTCATTTTTCACTTTGGCGTTCCCTCTACCATTATATCTGATAATGGCAAAAAGGATTTAAAATTACTCTACGCATCATATCATATCAAAGAAAAAAATTCCACTCCTTATTTTCATCAAAGTAATAACCAAGCTGAAGCATCTAACAAAATACTAGTCCAAATCCTAAAAAAGACCATTAAATATTTTGGTTGTGATTGTCATTTACAATTATTTCCCTCCCATTGGGCCTACCTTACTAAGAATCAAACCTCAACAAGATCCACACCATATTATCTTATTTTTAGAATTGAATTTATTCTCCCTGTCAAGATTGAGTTGCATTCCTTATGCATTTCATTATATAATATCATTGATGAGGAGGAATATCAAGTTTCTCAGTTACAAGAGTTGAAATTGCTTAATGAAAAATAGGTAGCTACCTTGAATAACTTTCAAGCATATTATAATAGGTTACGCTATAACAATAACAAGCATGTCAAACACAAAGAGTTCGAGCTTGATGATCTTGTGCTAAAAAAAACTAGAAAAATACCAATGCAACATGGGAAAAGAAAAGAAAATTTAAACCCAATTGGCTGAGAACATTTGTCATCACAGTTAACTATGGGTTAGGATCATATAGATTGGCTATAGTAGATGGGCAAGAGTTAGATGATCCTATGAATATTATGGATCTCAAGTATTTTTATGCTTTATTTTGCTTTAACATTGTCTATGAGGACCCCTGCGTGTGGGCATGACTTAATAACTCCACTTCATTCATATTATTTAATTTGTCAGTCACTTCTAATCTCATTCTCCCATATTATTACCATCCTAATCTTGATTATAATTCATAGGTACACTGGATAGATTCATATTCTAGATTTTAGGGAAAGTTTCAATAAATAGCGCAGGTTTGGTCATCATCAACACATCCTTATGGGAATAATCTCAGCACACTTATGCATGGTTTCTCTGAATAGTGGTCCCTAAAATTAAATCTTTCATATCTTTCCACAGTTTGTACCATTCCTTTTATTTTTTTACACTCCGATTTTCCGCCCTATTGTTGATTAGTAGCATATTCTAATGTAGGGTGAACTATAATGGATTGAGGTTCAACTAGACTATGTAGGTAGTGCTCAGTTTCTGAGGTCAGACCAACCACCACCTTTCCATGCTCTCACCATTTTTAAAACAACCTAAGTAATGTTGTTTCCATTTTACATGCATTTTAAGCCATACTCTTACTATTTTATGAGCAACCTAAACTGTACTCTCATTGTTTTGTGAGCCCCCTTAGTACTTATTATTGGCCAAACTATTCTTGTAAATACCTTGTTCTCAAAACACAAAAAAACCTAAAATTTTTAAAATGCCAAATCAACTTAAAAATCATTTTTTTAACAAAATGGCTTAAAATATCCATGAGAAACATAAAAACACAAAATATTTATTCATTTTATCATCTTGTTCACTAGTGGCCTTTGGCCCTATTATGGATGTCACTATTTTCTCCATCTATCAGGTGGGAACCTCTTATCTTGTCATGATTATTTCCATTCATTCATTACACTCCTTTTATTGGAGAACTACACCAATATAAGGTCCACACAAACTATGTAGGCAACATTTGGATGCATGCAGCATCTTGGGTCATCTCAGCCACTCTTATCTCCATTTTACTTTTCCCAATTCATTCAACTCTCTTGTGGTTTTGTGAGTATACCCTTCCTATTTTTATTCTAAAATTCAACTTTTGTCATCATTTTTCTTCTTTCTTAATAGTTCGGATAACTACATTTGGCCTAAAGTCCATTCGTCTATGTAAGTAGTGTCTAGTTGCATGGGGAATTTAGAGACAACTCAGCCACCCCTTCCTTATTTATTTTACCACCCCCCCCCCCCTGATTTTTCCATCTAAGTTTATGTCTCATCTTCTCAGGTTGTCCTCTAGAGTCTAAAGGTAATATTTCTAAGAATAATGTCTTACTTTCACACATGCATAAATGATCAATTAATTGCTTGTTATTTATATTTGATTGTGCATTTGTATATTTGTTTGTTTATTTATATTGTTTATTTTTCATTATTTTTGGTATGTTTATTTGATTTTATTTTAGTCGTTTGCCTTTGATTTTGTGAAATATGTTTTATACTTAGGTATTGATGTTTTATATCTTGTTCTAAAGTTGTTTACATTTGCATTTAAATCAAGTTCTTATGCTCATTTCATCCAATGTTATCATGATTCATTTCTAATTGTGGTGCATAATGTCAAATGCAAAATTAAAAATCAAGTTTTGAAGGTCTAAAAAGAAATGTTGCAACAATAAATCTCCTTAACTACTATCCTACAACAAGATTATTGAATCACATGGCTAACCTATATGTTACTCATGATACATATCAATAAATGAGTGTATATAAAAATTCATAAACATTTATCAAATATGATCAAGTACACATATCAAATGCCAAATCACAACATACAACATTTATAGGTACAAAGACTAACATCAGATCATATATATGATAATACAATAATAAAATCATGAAAAATAAATCTCATGCACCATATATCAACATAAATAGTAAAAATAACTACAAGAATCCAATCATATTTTTTATTCTATCATCAAGAGACCATAACCAAGTATTGAATAAGAAAAGAACATCATATATATTAAAGTTTGTGTACATTGGTGAGATAAAAAAATATATAAAAATGATGCTATATATCTTGCAATACTAATGTCATACATAAAAAATATATACATATAATGATACAAAATACAAATATCTATGCTAATTAAATCTAAATCTATGTATCCTCTTGCCCTCACTATTGTGGTGGGGCCCTAGTGGTGGAAGAGATGGTGGATAATGTTTCGACTACCCTAACCCTACATTATGATGTGTCTTAGATATAATGGACCTCATCATTATCCTATGTTCCTCATGGACCACAAAATTAGGTGTTCTACCCTTTTTGGTTATTAGATAAAACACAGAGAGTGAGAAAGAACTAGATTGTATTCAGAGCATACATAACATATTCGAACAATACAATAAGGCCTATTAAATAGGCAAACAAATGAGCCACCTGAGAAACATGTGAAAAGGGTGGGTAAAAAAACCAACATCGGCTAGCATGAAATAGCTAAGCTCGTTAAACAAACTAACCTCTTAACCTAATTGGTTAAGGAAACTAACCAAAGAAAAATTATCTTAGTCAATAACCCAAAGTAAATACATAATTATGCTAACACCTCCCTTAATGAAAAAACTAGAAAGAAGACCAAGTTTGTCCTTGAATTTTATGAACTTGTTTGAACCAAGTGGTTTGGTCATTATATCAGTAGGTTGTTCTACAATGGGGCAGTAGAAAAGACTTATGTCTTCATTTGTAACCAACTATCAGATGTAATGATGGTGAACCTCAATGTGTTTGGTCTTGACATGGAATATTGGATTCTTCACCATCTTCAGAACACTCTGGTTGTCATAGAAAATTCGAGTAGGATTTGATGACTCAAATTGAAGATCCTCCAATATTTTCTTTATCCACATAGTTTCACAATTACACTTGCCATAGCTTTATACTCTGCTTTTGTTGAAGATAACTCCACTATACTTTTTAGTTTGATATACTGTTGGGTGAATATTTTGTTGACCAACTAACTGGTGAGAAAAATAGGTCTCTTTAACCATAGTATAAGGAGATTGGTCAGCCAGGTGTGCAAGATTACTACATCAATAGGGGACAAATCTCTCCTCTCATCAAGGGGAGGTTCCCTATAAGAATGAGGTAGCTATATACTATATATATAAGCAGAAAATAACACTCAAGGGTAGGATACACCATCCATCTCTCTTATTTTAGAGATGATGTTCACAAATAAAGGAGAAAGCCCTAGTGAAAATACTGAAGGCACTTCTCTTCTTTCAGAAGTGTTCTTGCAGGGAACAACAGGAGTTCTTTCAGGTAGTGACAAGTAACTGGTAACCAAGGGCGTAGTAACTAGCAGACTAAGATGTAGCACAAAGTCTCCACCTTGACTACCCATGAGTGAGATACAAAGGACAATGAGGGCATAAAGTCATCCCAAGGTCCTTTACACATGAATAGAAAACAAACACACACTGAAGACAACTATGACAGCACAAAGTTTGAAAGTAACTACCTTCAGGACATCTTCCTTATCACTTCCACTAGTTTTGATTGTTAATTTGAATAAACAAGATTACACTCAGGAAATAGACATAAGAACAATCTCCTAGAATGATACAAGCTATAACAGCACAAATTCTGAAAGTAACTTGCTTTCTGATTCAAACAAAGAAATATGATGAACAATCTGAGCTCAAAGTCTCAGTAATGCCTTTCAATTTGGGTAGAGTTTTGCTTCTGATAATAAAGAGATCTCCTCTAGAATGATACAAGAGATTACAATATATAGTATCCAAGAAGACTTGGTGCTTTGTTCCATAGAATGGCCCATGCTGTGCATTTAATGCCTTGAATGCATTTTTGGTTCTGTTAGGGAACCATCTTGGATCAGGGTGGCTATCTTAACTATGGTGTGTCGATTCATCTCAAGTGTCTACTCTTGGGTCTAGATCACCTGGTGTCTGTGTTGCTATCCATTTTGTCTTTACTCCCAAGGGGACAAATAGGTTATGTCTTCAATGTTTAAGGGCTCAAGAATCCACCTTGCAGACTGTTCCACCTATTAAAATAACTATTGCATAGATATTTCCAGTCTTCCCCCTTTCTTGCTACAATTTGAGCCCTCAAGTTGTCTTTTCCCCTTTTTGGTTCCTTTGGTTCTTCCTCTCAGCCTTGGTCTTAAGGCCTTTGAATGCATTCGGGTCCGCATTTAAGCCTGCAAAGATCAACAGACACTTTATTGCCATAAATTTAACATCTGTAGGTCCATCACCGTTTGAAAGCTAACGACTAGTTGGTCATCTTAAATTTGACATCTGCAGGCCTGTCACCCTCCTTAGCAATTCCTTCATGTCTTTCATGCTTGCTCTAGCATCTTTCTTTTTATTTCAACAAGTGACACATGGCATGTTCTATTGTGAAATAGGCGAGGACACATGGTAGCATCTGCTTAACTTATAGCAACTTTAGACACCCTTTGAGAGTCCTACAAAAGATGACACCTGGCAGCTTCCGTTGGGCTTTAAAAATAATATAGCAACATTAGTACTTACTTAGATTCATGTGGATGTTGACACTTGTCATGCTCCACCAAGTTTTAACGAGACATGTGGCATCTTTCATAACTTCTTAGAAACAAATTACGAACTTTTCGTTGTTGCCACTTGGTGCTTTCTGCGAGATTCTATGAGAAGCTTATTGAAAGAAGCTTTGAAACTTATGAAAAAGCTTAAAACGTGGATGCCAACACTTGTCACACTCCGTTGAGTTACAATGTGACACATGGCACATTTCATTTACTTTAACAATCACACAGATGGTGACACTTGGAGCGTTTCGCTTAATTTTAGCCATTCACCTAGGGGTCACCACAGTCTTTACTCAATATAGTGAAATGAAAAGAAGGAACTACAGAATTTGACACTTGGAGGCTTCCAACAAGATTTACAAGGGACACATAGTGTCTTTTACTACTTCTTGAAAATAAACTATAGTGTCCCAGTAGATGACACTTGGCAGCTTTCGCTTGACATTGAGACTTACTAGAAAACCTACACAAAATGAAAAACCTGAGTGTCAAAACTTGGAACTATTGAACCCATTAATTCACTAAACCAATCCATAAATTGCCTAAGTTCTAGAAACTTTCTCCTTCGAAGGAATTTACCTGTTAAATCCATTGAACCCTTTGAACCTATTAATTTCAAGCCTGCAGAGTCAGTGGAAACCAACCTGCAAAGTCTGTAGTTTTCTTCTTATGAAGTCTGTAGAGTTCTGATAAGCTTGAAAAATGAGGAATTTGAATGTTTAGGACAAATTTCGAAAAGGGAAGAGACAATGTTGGTCTTTCAGGGCCCAAAATAATTCATAGGTTGTCCCAAAAATGAGTGACATTTTTTGGGGACAACAGTTGGCTCCAGTAAGAACTTCCTCCAGTTGAAAACTTGGAACAACTAAGGGGAGTAGAAACCAAAATCTCTAGTGCCTTGAAGTATGCCATTGGGCTATGGAATCATGCTACCAAAAAGAAAGGCTCCAAAAAATGAAAATAAATGACACCAAGTAGAAACAAAGGCTATATAAATATACATATGTATAGATGAGCTTATCTGATACTTCAAGAGTTCAAGTGCTTTAGATGCTACCCATTGTGAGGCAAAGAAAATGGTGTGCCATCTTGATATCTCAATAGGAAACTATTTTCACCATTGATATTATGAATAGTAATAGGGCCCCTCCATAGGGAGTCAAACTTTCCATGCATTCCCTTTGGTTCTCTCCTCTTATCCCACAGGAGGACTTGATCTCCAATCTGGAAATCACGGTTCTTAGCTTTCTAGTTGAAGAGCTTCTTCACCAAACCCTGATGGGCAGTAATTCAATCCAACACCATGGTTCTCTGCTCATTTAGCTTAGTCAGGCACATGATCCTCTTATCAATGGAGCTTTCATATGTCTAATCTTCAATTGCCTTAGTCAATTTCAATGCTGGTAATTTTAGAGTGATTGGTATCTCAGCATTGAGTCCATAAAGAAGTTGGAAAAGAGAGATACCAATTGCCCTTTTTGGTGTAATTCTATCTACCCATAGAGCATCAACCAATGATTTATGCCATGTTCTTTGGTTTTCATCTACCAGCTTCTTGATGATTATCACCAAGTTCTTGTTGCTTGATTCAGCTTGTCCATCCCCTCTTGGAAAGTAATCATAAGAGTGAGAGAGGGTGATCCCATAGTAAAAATAGAACTGAGTAATCTCTGGAGAAGTGAAACAAGCTACATTGCCCATGACAATCTTGGTTGTGACCCCAAACCTGGAAATGATGTTCTCTTTGAGGAAATTGCACATTACTTCTGAAGTAGCATGCTTGGTTGGAATTGCTTCCACCCACTTAGTGAAGTAGTCTATTGCTGTGAGGACATAATCATGTCCAAAACTTAAAGATGGGTTTACAACACCAATAAAATCAATTCCCCATTGTTGGAATGGATCCTCTATGACCACTGGCTTGAGAGGTAAGGCAGCTAACTTGGGTCTCCCAACAAATTGTTGGCATAGTTCACATTTCCTCACCCACTTGTATGCATCTTGAAAGAGAGTTGGCCAGTAATACCTGGCTCACAAAATCTTATGGGCAGTCACAAGAGTAGAGAAATGCCCTCCACAGGTCAAATTATGGAAGGACTTTAGAAGTTGGTTCTATTGTTCTTTGTCTACGTAGCAAAGGAATACTCCATCAAGGCTCCTCTTATACAGGTAGTTGTCCCAAAGGACAAAATTGGCATCTTTCAACTTGATAGTCATCCTTTCTTTATAAGATAGGTGAGTAGGATGTCTCACCATAAGTACGGAAATGAGCAATACTTGAATACCACTCATTCATAATGGAGACAAAGAGGACTGTTGGTGAGTTTCCTTCTTCTAATTCTTCATGCTCAGTACCTTCTAGTTTGTTATCAGCAATTAATTGGCATAGGCCCTCTCCCTGTACCAGCTTGGTTGGCTTGATAGCTAGATAAAAATCCTAGATCTTTGCAATCTAATTGCCTCTTTTCATCGCAAACTCTTGCTGAGTTAGTATGGATTTGATCGTGGTGTCTGGAACCAAGGCAGTAGTGCATGAATTCAAGATGTAGAAGTGAAAATGCTCTACTGCCTTCACCATTGCATAAGCATGCTTCTCCATGTTTGATTACTATAGCTCATGAGCTTTGAGAGGATAGCTCATGAAGGAAATGGGAGATTCCACACCTTCTTGTTTCTATTGAACCAAAATTATTGAAAGTGTGTGTTCATAAGCATAACTGTACATGGTGAAATCTTTATTGTAATTTGGACAAACTAGAATTGGGGTGTGGGCAATGGGAGTCTTGATATCCTCAAAGGCTAACTTGCCTTCTTTAGTCCAACTGAAGGTGACCTTTCCCTTCATCATGTTTACTTTATGCCTAGTCTTCTCAGCAAACTCTGGGATGAACATTCGTAAGAAATTCACCTTTCCAAAGAAAGAGTGAACAATAATCTTACTTGTGGGCAAGGTAAGCTCTTGGATAGACTTGACTCTATTTGAGTCAATCTTTATGCCTCCTTTAGACACAATGTGTCTGAGAAGTTTCCTCTTTGTTACTCCAAAAATTGACTTCTTGGGGTTTAAGGAAATGTCATTCTGGTGATAGTGTTCCAACACTTGTTGCAAATGGCACACATGATCTAAGCGACGCTTAGAAAAGACGGTCAAGTCATCAAGATAAACTACAATGAACTTACCCATATCATCCTTGAAAATAAGGTCCATTGCTCTCTAGAATGTGGTGCCAGCATTTATCAAGCCAAAAGGCATCTTTTTATAGGCAAACGTGCTCCAAGGTGTGGTGAAAGTAGTCTTGTGCTAGTCTGCCTTACCAACTTCAACCTGACTATATCCTGAGAAGCCGTCTAGCATTGATAACATCTCCAAACCAGTCACTATCTAAAGCACTTGATCCATGATTGGCAAAGGATAGTTATCCTTCAAGGATGACTGATTCAAGTTTCTGAAATCCACACAAAGGTGAATTTTGCCATTCTTCTTCCTTACATGCACTATATTTGCAATCCATGTGGAATGATGGATTGAGAATATTATCCTAGCATTTAGCATTTTTTGTATCTCAGATAAAATGGTACCTAATATCTTTAGATTATACTACTTGGACTTTTGCCTGTAAGGTGTCGAATCAGCCTTGAGAGGAATGTCATGTCGAATTTCATCAGGCCTGAGTGACTTCAGGTCATCATAGAAGTAAGCTAAGACGTCCATGTATTGGTTAAGCAAAGTAGTGAACTTGAACTTCTCCTTAAGAGTACAGCATTTTACAATGTTTGTCATCTTGGGATCTTCCTTGGTACCCAAATTTACTTGATCAAACACTTGAGAGGAGTTTGAATCCATTTGCTATTGTTTGACGAATCTATCATGTTGGTCAAATAGTTTCTCAAGGGAAACTAGGCCTTTGGGAATTTTATTCCCTTTTAGCTGTAAGAACTCTCCATCCATACTTGAACTTGATTTAGGGGCTGGTTTAAGCTTTTGAGGTTCACTGCCTTCAAAATGCAGCCATTCAAAACAATCCTTTTGCTCCAGGAAGGCAATGATTTGGTTGTCATTGTTAAACACTTGCCAATGACTGGCATTATCAGGCACACTTGGTCGAAAGACCAGCTCAATAGTGTACCTAATATCTTTGAAGTCTAGGTGGGGGACCAAGAGAGTAGTTAAAATGGCCAGTGCATCAGCTCGGTCATTGAATTCTCTAGGAATGATAGAGATGTTGAAAGCATCAAAGCTCTCAATCTAATCCCAGACTAGATTGTGGTAGTTGCGCAATCTTTCATTCTTGGTTTGATACAGGTTTCTCACCTCACAAACCACTAGTTTAGCATCTCCTTTAGCATGAAGGAGCTTGATGCCTTTATCTTGAGCAACCCTTAATCCAAGCAATAGAGATTCATACTCATCTATGTTATTTGTGTTGCTAAACTAAAACTTATAAGATGAAATAAAAATATCTCTTTGAGGAGATATCATCACAATCTTAGCTCCTAAACCGGTAGAGGAGCAGTTGCCATCAAACTCCAAAATCCATACCTCATTAGGCATTGCTTTTCTTTTGGATTCTTCTTCATTCAGAGGTGAAGATCTTTCCACATTAGTACTGCACTCCACCAATTCTCCTATTGTTCTTGCTAAATGCATTTCCAGGTTGTCACCTATAGGGGCTTTATTAGATGCCTCATGAACTTCATCCATGGATAGAAAGTAGTTACCCATGCCTAAAGACTCAAATAGAATTTGAGCTTCAGGTGCCAAGGTCTGGGTAACCACATATTTCACTTCCTTCTCAGGGAGCAGCCTCTTCATAACACCCTTGACTGGAATCCTTGCTTTGGATAAGTCCGTGCTCAATTCACCTCCCACGTCTTTGCAAAATTTTCGTCTAAGAAAGATGCCATATGAAGCTAGGATGCTAGCCACCAAGATAGTCATCTTAATTCTTTTGTCTGAAAAGGCTACAAATACAAATTGAGCATCCTTGATTTGTCCTAGTAAAGGTACTTGCTTGTTCTCCATGGAGAAGAATCTACCAAATTTTTTGGTCAATGTGAGGCCAAGGGATTTAGCCACTTTGGCAGGCATAACATTATCTGAGGATCTAGAATCAATAATGTAGTTATTCAGCTGATGTCCATTTATCAATAATGAGACATAAAAAGGTTCAATCCTACTAGGAGCAGCAGGAGGAGTAATGACAAGGTTGTTCCTAGTAGGAGCATTCTTGGGGGAATCATGAGTCACCATGGGAATTACTTGTCTTACAAAGATGGCTTGGTTTTTAACGCATTGAACCAATTTATCTAATTGCTTAGGATGGGACTACAAAAATTCAAAATAGACATTTGAATTTTGGTTTTCTTTGTATGGTCAATTATGTCAAATGTCTAGAATGAGCTAGGAACAGAGGATGGGAGTTCATCCTTTTGATCTCTAGGATGGGGAGAACTAGACTACAAACTTAAATTAGAAGGCACAGGGATATTTGATGTACTTACCTTTCTCTCAATCACTGGGTCCTTTGGCTAGAAAAATAGAGTGGTTCCTCGCTTAGCAATTGAAATTATTAGTTGAGATCACTCCTCTACTTTCTCCTTATCAGCTAGTTAAGCTTATTGGTTCTTGGACCGAGTGAATACAACATATGATCCCTCAATTGCATTACCTTTACTTCTAGGTTCATCCTGATAATTCAGGAAACCAATATTAGAGTTTCCAGTTAATTCTTCTTCTTCGGTGAAGAGATTAGCATCATCTTTAGGATTTGACTCAGGCTGGAAAGAGAAATTTGATTCAACTTCAAGATACCCAACCACTGTGTTGGTTGGAGGTGCTTCAATGGCAAGGTTATTCCTCTGAGGGGGAGGAAGACAATTTGCTTGCCCTTGGTTCCTAGCAGCATGGTCTTGATATGACTGATTTGGGAATGTCCTCCTCAGTGCATCTCTATATGAAGGAGCAGAGGACACTCCTTGTGCCATTTGTTTTTTGAGGGCCAACAATTTATTTGCTAGCTTCTACACCATTGGATTAGTGGTGGCTGAAGGGGAGTATTCAAAGGATGAAGAGGATTTATCTCTATTTGAATCTCTCCTTATCCTTCATGCCAAGATAAGGTCATCCTCTACCTCAGTAGCCAAGTCTTGAGTAGCCTCAAGGTCTATGTGGCCAACATGTTTTTAGAAAAAAACTCACTTCATGCAGCTGTGAGTTGATGAAAAAGCACTTGAGATTTTTAGGTGACAGCTGAGCAATAATAGGGATTCAGTTCCTCAGCTTATCAAACTTTGCTATGAAATCCCTCATGGGCTCATGAGACTCCTTCATCTGAGTGAGTTGGGCCAGAAAAGTGTTTGCATCTTCTATAGGCTTGAACCTTGCTTCAAATTTGGATTTAAGATTATCCTTGTCAGTCACTGACCTAGCTTGTAGATGGTAGAACGAGTTTACAGCAGCACCCTATAGGGTTTTTATGAAAAGTCTGACTGCCACGTCTTCAAATTCCACCCCTATTACACCACAGGCTATGTTGAAGGCTGCAATGTGTTCATCAGGGTGAACTCTCCCATCCCCAAAGAATTTGGGAAAGTTCCTTCCTAAGCTACATGGAAGTTCATGCAGGGGTGGAGTCAAATTGAGTGGGCCAAATGAGTTACCCCAAGGGCCTTAAACTACCATGATAGGATTATGAAAAATAGGGATAACAAATCTGGGTGGTGTGTGGATAGGCAAAGCTCTACTAACAATAGAAAAGGAAGCTCTGCCTTGTGTTGGTGTCTTGGTATGGGTAGGAAGAACACTCCTAGATATTTGAACTTGAACTTGGGGAGGGAACAAGTAAAAATTACCTTGTTGCACCAACTCAAAAATAGGATCAACAACACCTTGGGCTCTCTAGCTTCTACTATAGCATAGAGTTGTCAAATTGTAGAACAAAAATGGGAAAGAATTGGCCCTGATTTAACTTAAAGCTTGAGGCTTCAAACTGTGCATTCTATCCTAATTGTCATGGAGGTGGAGGGAAATGGTAAGGTTATAATGATAATGGGTAAGACACAAAATGGAGTCGCCAGAGTCTATGATGGATAAGGGTAAGGACTACTTCAATCTAAAACTTGAGGCTTCAAATTGCACATAAATCCCCAGCGAAGTCACCAAAAACTATTGGGTGAATATTTTATCGACCAGCTAATTGGTGAGTAAAATAGGTCTCTTCAACCACATCATAGGGAGATCGGTTGGCCAGGTGTGTAGGTATACTACATCAACAGGGGACAAATCTCTCCTCTCATCAAGGGGAGGTTCCCTATAAGTATGAGGTAGCTATATACTATATATATAAGAAGAAAATAACATTCAGGGGTAGGATACACCATCCATCTCTCTTCTTTCAGAGATGATGTTCACAAATAAAGGAGAAAGTTCTGGTGAAAATACTGAAGGCACTTCTCTTCTTTCAAAAGTGTTCTTGCAGGGAATAGTAGGAGTTTTTTTAGGTAGTGACAAGTAACTGGTAATCAAGGGCGTAGCAACAAATAGACTGAGATGTAGCACAAAGTCTCCACATTGACTTCCCAAGAGTGAGATATAAAGGACAATGAGGGCACAAAGTCATCCCAAGGTCCTTTACACATGAATAGAAAACAAACACACACTGAAGACAACTATGACAGCACAAAGTCTAAAAGTAACTGGCTTCAGGACATCTTCCTTATCACTTCCACTAGTTCTACTTGTTAATTTGAATAAACAAGAATACACTCAGGAAATAGACATAAGAACAATCTCCTAGAATGATACAAGCTATAACAGTACAAAGTCTAAAAGTAACTTGCTTTCTAATGCAAACAAAGAAATATGATGAACAATATGAGCTCAAAGTCTCAGTAATGCCTTTCAATTTGGGCAGAGTTTTACTTCTGATAATAAAGAGATCTCCTCTAGAATGATATAAGAGATTACAATATATAGTAGCCAAGAAATACTTGGCACTTTATGCCATAGAATAGCCCATGCTATGCATTCAATGCCTTGAATGCATTTTTGGTTCTGTTAGGGAACCATGCTAGATCAGGGCGGTTATCTTAACTATGGCATGTCAATTCATCTCAAGTGTCTACTCTTGGGTCTGGATCATCTGGTGTCTATTCCACTGTCTATTTTGTCTTTACTCCCAGGAGGACAAATAGGCCATGTCTTTAATGTTTAAGGGCTCAAGAATCCACCTTGCAGACTGTTCCACCTACTGAAATAACTACTGCATAGATATTTTTGGTCTTCCCCCTTTCATGTTACAATTTGAGCCCTCAAGCTATCCTTTCCCCTTTCTAGTTACTTTGGTTCTTCCTCTCAGGCTTGGCCTTAAGGTCTTTGAATGCATTTGGGTCCACATTTAAGCCTGCAAAGATCAACAGACACTTTATTGCCACAAATTTGACATCTACGGATCCATCATCATTTGAAAGATAACGGCTAGTTGGTCATCTTAAATTTGATGTCTGCGGGCCTATCATCCTCCTTAGCAATTCCTTCATGTCTTTCCCACTTGCTCTGGCCACTTTTCACTGATCTCAACAAGTGACACGTGGCATGTTCCATTGTGAAATAGGTGAGGACATGTGGCAACATCCACTTAACTTATAGCAACTTTAGACACCCTTTGAGAGTCCTGTGAAAGATGACACCTAGCAGCTTTCGCTGGGCTTTAAAAACAATATAGAAACATTAGGACTCACTTGGATTCATGTATATGTTCACACTTGATGCGCTTTACTAATTTTTAATGGGACACATGGCATCTTCCGTAGCTTCTTAGAAATAAATTACAAACTTTCTGTTGTTGCCACCTGGCACTTTCTATAGGATTCTATGAGAAGCTTATTGAAAGAAGCTTTGAAACTTATGAAAAATATTAAAACATGGACACCGACACTTGGAGTGTTCCACTTAATTTTAGCCATTCGCTTGGGGCTCACCATAGTCTTTACTCAATATAGCGAAACTAAAAGAAGGAACTATAGAATTTGGCACTTGGAGGCTTCCAAAAAGATTTACAAAGGACACATGGTGTCTTCTACTACTTCTTGAAAATGAACTATAAAGTGTCCTGACAGACAACACTTGGCAACTTCCGCTTGACTTGGAGACTTACTAGAAAACCCACACAAAATGAAAAACCCACGCATTGAACCTTGGAACTGTTGAACATGTTAATTCACTGAACCAATCCAGAAATTGCCTAAGTGTTAAAAACTTGCTCCTTCAAAGGAATTTACCTATTAAAGCCATCGAACCCTTTGAACTTGTTAATTTCAAGCCTACATAGTCAGTGGAAACGAACCTGCAAAGTCTATAGTTTTCTTCCTGCAAAGTCCCTAGAGTTCTAAGAAGCTTGAAAAATGAGGAATTTGAATGTTCAGGATAAATCTCAAAAAGGGAAGAGACAATGTTGGTCTTGCAGGGCCCAAAATAGCTCATAGGTTGTCCCAAAAATGAGTGACATTTTTTGGGGACAACATCTACCATGAGAAAACTCTTGAACCAAGAGTGAAAAGATAGCCTATTGTAGATTGTCTTTAATCTATTGATCCTACCCAATCAAAGTTAGAATATCATGAAAGCTCAAAATATACAAACATCTTATATAGTATGCCAAATTCAAGAGTACCTTTGACATATATTAATACTTGTTTTTCCTCTAACCAATGTCCTTCCTATGGTTTAGACATGAAGTGAGATAGAAAACTCACTAAAAAACAAATATCTAGTCTAGTGGTAGTGAGGTAAATGAGACTACCCACTAGCTGCTGATACACTATTTCATTGACCAGAGGTGAATCAGTGTTAGCTGAAATTTTAGCTCCAAATTACATAGGTGTGTGAGTTGGATTACAATCCATCTTTTGAAGCCTTTCCAATAATGATTTGGCATACCTACTTTGTGACATGAATACAACACAATCACCTTGCCAAAACTCAACACCTAAAAAATATTTTAGTAGTCCTAAGTCTGTCATGTCAAAAGTATAATAAATATCAACCTTCATCTATTGAATGAGACTAGAACTACTCCTAGTGATGGATATATCTAATCCAAGAAACATTTTAGGTGATAATTCGGGTGATGGTTCTACCCCAATTGGTGGCAGAATTTCTAAGAGCTGTAACTTTTGCACCATAGCTCCATTTGACTCCCTGTTTGAACCATTGGAAAGCTAAGAATGAAGACAAAATGATGATATGGAATGATTTATGCTTGATGGTTTTTTACCCTAAAAATCCCAATGTAAGTGTTCTAAATTTTAATTTTCATTATGCAATCTAAAAATAAAATGTTTATAAAAATAGTAATTTCTCAAATTCTATAATGTTGTAAATCATGAAAGTTGAACCACTTCATCTCCCTCAATATTGGTGACCCTCCACATCCTCCTCCTACCTTTAAAGTATGTATAAAAATAGATGTATCCAAAAAAAGACAATCAGACATCTCTTCTTAGAGATAGGCATATGTTTAGAATTGCAAATTTGATCAATAAAACATCTATTCTCAGAGATAGCATTATTATAATTATGTTATTCATGTTTCTTGAATTATCTTTCAACCAAATCTCCTAAGTTTTGGATCAATGGTATCAGATTGGTTTTTATTTAGAGTGTATGATCCCAAGGATGAGGTCAAATTACAGGAAGCTTGGATGGAAAATAATATAACCAGCAGACTATCCACCTATTTGCTCTAAATGACCTCAAATGGTAGACAACACTAATACATCTAATCTTTTCAAGGAAATGGTGAATTAATCCCTCCAGTAATAGCAAGCATAGATGCTACAATAATTCACCCAAATTTTCTAACAAATTTTGATGGAAAATTCTGGCTCCTCATCTGCAACCCCACATCTTTTTAGTGCCCCAACACCCTTCAAGGTTTAGGTGAATTTCGATATCCCTACATTTGAAGGAAAATAAATGCTGATGTAGTAGAAAATTGGTTGGATCAATTGTCATCTTATTTTTTTGTAAATAAATTCATCGATAAAGAGAAGATCACTTTTGCTCTTTTGAAAGTATTATTGCCTATCAAAAATTGGTAAGAAGTGTACAAGAAGAGATTCAATACAGATGATATTAGCCTTGAGGTGGAACCTACCTGGGATGATTTCACAAAATTTGTAAAGGAAGAATACTACCCCATTGGAGCATATGATGATCTATAGATAGAGTGGAAACAACTTTGCCAAAGTAAGAAATAGTTTGTCCAAGATTACACTAAAAATTGTCATTCTCTATCTATGAGATTGGGCATCTAAGAAAGTGAGAAACACAAGGTTCTCAAATATCATGGTGGACTACAATGGTATATATGGTGGGAAATGGAACTCTTCAATTTAGAAACCCTCGGTGAGGCATACAAGTTCACGGTGAAGATTAAACAGAAGCATGGAAGAATGAATACAAAGAGTCAGCCTTCAAAATGTAAAAGTGACAAAGAAGGTCAAACACAAGTCCAAAATTGGATGCAAAAAGAAGGGAAGACTAGGAAATGGTGTAATTACCACAAATATAGAACTCACTCCAAATAAGAATGTCGAGCCATCAAGTCCTTACTTTCTAAGTCACAATCTTAAACATCTACTATTCTACTTAATACACACCCTATAGTCAAAGAAGATGAAGAAGAGATTATAGATGATGAGCCCAATTTCATTGTTGCTTCATCACATACCCATGAGGAGAGGCTAGATGACAAGGAAAGGTTGTTTCACTCTAAGTTATGGGTGAAAGCTAAACCTCTACATTTTATTCTTGATAGTGGGAGTCAAAAGAATTTAATCTCTACTAATGTTGTGAAAATCCTAAATCTATCCATGAAGTTTCACCCAAATCCATACAGTATTGGATGGTTGAGTCTAAGGATAAACCTCCATGTCACCCATCAATGTCTTCTCTAATATGCAATAAAACCTTTCCAAGATGAGATCTTGTGTGATGTGGTCAATTTGGATGTTTGAGATGTACTCCTTGGTCAACCATTCATATATGATCAACATGGCATCTATGAATCAAGAATTCAAAGGATCATCCTCTCTCTTGGAACATGGTGTTATAGGGTACCAGAGGTACCACCTTCTACATCTATCTCCCTAATCAGTGCCAAGAAATTTGTTCTCATGGTGGTCAAGCCACAAAAATCCAAAAGGGTTGATATTGCATCCCTGACTACACAAGTGACACAAAAATAAAAGAAAATAGATACCAAGCTAAGGAATTTCATGGCCTTCTATCCACAAACTAATGGTGAACAATCAAGCCCTGCACAGTGCCATAAAGCACACCTCCACAAAGCACAGTCCATTCCATGTATGCATCGGGAATCAAATTAAAATGCAACTACCACACTTGATGATAAATATTGATGTAATGGGGACCATTGATTCACAAGGAGGGATAAATTATCTGAACAACATTTTAGGTGACAATTTGGGTGATGGTTCTACTTCAATTGGTGGCAGAACTTTTGAGAGCCATAACTTTTACACCATAGCTCTGTTTGACTCCCCATTTAAACCATTAGAAATCTAAGAATGAGGATAATACAATGAAAATGAATGAGATGTTCTCAATGATTTTTGACCCTTGAAATCCCAATGGAAGTTTCCTAAATTTCAATTTTAATAATGCAGTCTAAAAATAGTAAGTTTTTAAAAATAGTAATTTCTCAAATTCTATAATGTTGTAAATCATGGAAGTCGAACCACTTCATCTCCCTTGATATTGGTGACCTTCCACATCCTCCTCCTACCTTAAAAGTATGTATAAAAATATATGTATCTCTAAAATGCAATTAGACATATCTTCTCAGAGATAGGCATATGTTTGGATCTGCAAATTTGATCAATAAAACATCTCTTCTCAGAGATAACATTATTACAATTGTGTTATTCTTGTTTCTTGAATTATATTTCATCTAAAGCTCCTGAGTTTTAGATCAATATCATAAACATATACAATGAGAATCAATATATCATCACCAGACACCTTTACATAGAGAATTGGTTCAGAGTTACACCTTTTGAAACTAGACTCCCTAAGGTATGTATCTATTTTCATATACCAGACTCGAGGATCCTATTTAAGCCCATACAAGGACTTGATCAATCTACAAATAAGATGTTCTTTACCAGGAACCTAAAAACCCTATGGCTTAATTAAGTATACTTCCTCCTCTAGATATCCATTCAAGAAAGCACTCTTGACATCCATTTGGTGCATCAGTCATCCAAATAGAGCAGCAATAGCAACAATCAAATGAAAAGTTACCATCTTTGTGGTAGGAGCAAAAGTCTCTTCATAATCAACCCCTTCCTCTTATGCATAACCTTTTGCAACAAGTTTGGATTTGTGTTTGTCCAAGGAACCATCTACTTTACATTTTACCTTGTAAATCCACTTACAACCAATGGATTTCTTTCCTATTGATAGCTCCATGAGCTCCCAAGTCTTATTTTTCATCAAGGAATCATATTCCAATTGCATGGTCGATTCCCACTCATTCTTCCCTTTGGCCTCTAAAAAAGAATTAGGCTCAAAAACATGTGAAATCATAGTTGTTAGAGCAAAATTTTCATGCTCACCTTTATTACCAAACTACTTTCCTGATCTCAATCTTCTTCCTTCCACACCCTCTGGTAAGTCTCCCTCTTTTAGTGATCCCATAGTGGTAGAATACCACTTTGGCTTCTTTGGTTGTTATATTGGAACCTCACAATGACATGCATCAATTCCCTCCTTGGAATGTGATTCCACTGATGAACTAGAATCTTTCTCAACTTTCACACCACAACTTATAATAGAATCATTAGAAGAAAGTAATGACTCAATATCTGAAACTGTACCAGTTGTTGTGAAGTATGACATTTGTTCATTTACTATGGCATCTCTATTCACCATAACTTTGTTAGTAGAAACATCAAGTAATATGTAGGCTTTTGACTACTCACTGTACCCAATAAACATGTATGCTTTGCTTTTCACATCCAAGTTACTTCTCTTTTGATTAGGAATAATTGCAAAAGCTACACAACCAAAAATTCAAAAAGCACTTACATCTGGATTTTGACCTGACTAAGCCTCCTTTAGATTTATATTCTCTAATTCCTTTATAGGACTTTTGTTGAGGATGTACACTATTGTATTCACTACTTCTACCCAATATCTATATGTGACATTTCTACTTTGGACCATATAACAAGCCATGCCCATCACTGTCTTATTTTACCTTTCCACAACTCCATTTTGTTGTGGAGTGTAAGGGGTAGTATACTATGTATGTATGCCTTTAGTGGCATAAAACTCCTTGAACTATTTTGAGATGAACTCACCCCCATTATCCATTCTAAGAGATTTCACTAACCTTTCTGCTTGGTTTTCAACCATAGCTTTCCAAGTAAGGAAGTTAGGAAAACAATCAGATTTATTCACTAGAAAGTATACCCACTTTTTCCTAGAGAAATCATCGACCAAAAACAAAAAATAATAGGCTCTAGAAGGGGTAGGTGTTTGCATTAGACCATGCAAATCCACATGTACTAGATCTAGTACTCCCTTAGCTCTTAAAGCTTTACCAACATCAAATGAATGTCTAACTTACTTCCCTAATTGACATCTAGTACATACATGATGACTATCTCGAATAGAAGGAATCCCCTTAACCATCTTAATCTTGCTCAATGTATTCAAATACTAGAAATTCAAATTCCCATACCTTTCATGCTAGAGTGAACTTGTGATATCAACTGCTACAAGTGCACTTTCCTTTGCTCTCTGCAGATCTACAAGCTTATACAAGCCTTTTTCACCAATCCCAACAGTAATAATCTTGTTATCTCTAGTAGTGATTAAACATTGTTGTCCTTCAAACTTTACAACAAAATCAGAGTTTATAGTGATCTCACTAATGGAAAGCCAATTTTTGTTCATATTTGGCACATACCTAACATTATTAAATGTATATCAAATAGTAGTATTAAATTTGATTTGAACATTACCATATCCTTTCACAAAATGAGTCCTACCATCTCCCAAAGATATAGATTCATTATTATTGTCATTTTCAAAAAAATACACATACTAGTCCTTATGGCATGTATAATGGTGAGATGCCCCTAAATCAAAGTACCAAGTTTGATCCACCATAGAATTACCACTAGAAGCCATGAAATCAAAACTAGGATATAATTCCTCACCTTCACCTTTAGATACATTCACATGATGAGCTTTCTTCCTAGGGTTAGCCATATCTTGTTGTCTTTTCCTACAATATTTATTAAGGTGACCAGGTTGCTTACAGTAAAAACATTTCCAATTAGATCTCTTATTAGAACCACTTACTTGTGAAGTTTCTATCAGAGAACTAGTAGTTTTACCAAACTACTTACCCTTTCCCTTGATGAAGAATGCACTCTCTATAAAAGTATATTTAGACAACATTATTTGCTCCTACCGTCTCTCCTTTTGCAATAATAATGTGGATAAATTTTCAATGTCCAAAGTTTGTGTCTCAGCAATCATATGCAAGGACTCCACAAATAACTCAAATGAAGGTGGAAGATTTTGCATAACCAAAGCAATCAAATATTATTCATCAACAAGATTCTACACATCCTTGAATTGATCACTGATGTCCTTGATCTATAACAAAAACTCAAAAATGGAGCCACCTTCCTACATCTTTGTGGAAAACAACAAATTCTTCAAATACAATACCCTACCAGCTTTAGAAGCCTAATATTTTGAATTTATATTTTTCCATAGATTTGATACTATGGTCGCATTTTTGACCTCTGAGATTAGATTATCTACTATTAATAGTTTTAACAACATAAGAGCTTCCCAATGACATTTATTATAGTCATCATAACCAGTGGCAGGCCTTAGCTCTTTACCAAGCACTATTTGATCAAGGTTTCGATATTCACATATCATTAAAACTTTGTGACTCCACAAACTAAAATTTTTGTGAATATGGCAACAAGAGGTGTTGTAAACTAGCCATTTTGACCTAGTTTTTCTAAAAAATGCAAATATCAGAAAAACTATAACGTCTTTACACAAAATTCCTCCTACCTACTAATTCAAATCACAAACTAGTCAATACCTCCAGTTTTTAGCAAAAAACACCACACCGTTTGGGAAATTTTAAATTTTTTGTCTTTAAAAACACTAAAAAATAGACAAAAATAATTAAATCAAGAGATCTATAACTCTGATTTCAAAAATTCCTTCTCCATCAACATCCAAATCAAAAACCCAAAAAATGGTGAATTTTTACCTTTCAAAACTTTTTCAAGATAATTAGTCACTAGTAGGTCCCCAGTAAAACCCTTATAAGCTAAAGTTTTGAATTATTTCAATTAAAAAATTAAAATTAATTGAAATAATAAAACTTTAGAATAAAATTTTCATAAAAAAAATCAGCCAATCAAAAATTTGGCCTACCTACAAAACTTCAACTTCAGATTCTGGGAGAAATACTCAACCAAATTGAATTCTATTAGTTCTTATCATCTCCTCTCAAAAAATAGAAATTTTTAGACCCCTCACTCACAAAAAATAGTGCCTGAATGAAAATATGGTCTTTTCCTAAAACCATATAGAAATTACCAACCAGAAAATTTTAAATGTAATTTTCAGACAAAATACTCAATGAAATTTAATTTCATCTGATCTAGCAGACAAATTTTGAGCCAAACAATTTAATAGAAACAAGAATCATAAAAAATAGTGCTCAAATGATTTTTTGAAATTTTCCTCTAAGTTAAATGGTTGGTCACAGGAAAAAATAAATAAATTTCTTCCTCTCACAGCTCTCCACCAGGCACATCACACTCCTCCCTGACAAGACCATCCTCTCTTGCTTCACAGGATTCCTTCCAAGCTTCCTAAACTACAAACTCTGATTACCATATTAGATAAAACACAGAGAGTGAGAAATAACCAGACTATATTCAGAGCATACATTCCATATCCAAACAATATAAGAAGGCTTATTAAATAGGCAAAGAAATGAGCCACCTGAGAAACATGTGAAAAGGGTGGGTAAAACAACTAACATGTGCTAGCATGAAATAACTAAGCCCATTAAACAAACTAACCTCTTAACCCAAGTGGTTGAGTAAACTAACCAAAGACAAATTAACTTATTCAATAACCCAAGGTAAATACATAATTATGCTAACATTGGTATGGCCCCCTCATACAAGATTTGATAATAGGCTACCTCATCCTTCACCTGAAGGCTCTTAAGGATAATTTATGATAAACCTAAACCTGTAAGCACCTAACACATGACATATCACTCCCTATGTAGCCTATATATATCTAAATGGGAAATGTCTCTCTACCCTAGCCCTATCTCTCTAGGTATGTATCTGGGCTTAAATCTATGTCATCTCGACCACCTCTACCTTTAGTGAGGCAATCTATGACTAGAGGGATATAATCTATGTATCTCTATGAGTTACCTGTTATTATAATTAGATTACCCTATATATTAGCCTATCTATATCCACTACCCAAGTAGTAATCTCCTTTGATAACATATCTATATCTCTACCATTTGTACTAGAAGGACTTAACTCAAATGGGTCCCTCATCCTCTTCTATGTCTCCTGGGGCCCTATGTATTGTGTCCCTTTAATATTCACATTTATACTTGGGTTTGGGATACTACTCTCTATATCCCCACCCTCAATCATGGTGTCCCCACCCTCAATCTATATATCCCTAGCCTTACCCTCTAAATCTACCTCTAGCAGTACCTAGCCCTAGCCCTGATCCTGTACATATCCCACTATTTGAGCTACGGGCATTGGTATCACCTATGTAGGGGAACCTTGGGGCAATGTCAATCTGTAGGGCATAAACTATCCCCACCATGTTATATAACCTTATGTCATTCCTCCATTTTCATGGCCCCCTACATATGCCTAAATAATATGTGTTACTAGGCCATATCTCACTCTAGTTGTATGTTTGTATATCAATAACCCCCATCTACTAATATCTTTGGTAATATGGGCAAATAATCTTGGAGCTTTTAATACATCTTGTTTCATGTTGAATCTCCATTGTAACTAGTCTAGTATATACTACTTAATGATATATGCCTATCTACCTATAAGAAATCATCTAATGGTGATAAATGTCATGTACAAACCATCACTCGAGTACTAAATCTAAAAAGGTAGATAGGGATGCCAAATAAAATCTCCATCTACCATCTCATCTATCACTTTGCAATATAGGTAGATATCCCCTTTGTACCCTTTGTGTCCTACTTCTGTTTGGACCCACCCATATGCCATGAGTTCCCCTGGGCCCTCTACTCACCTCTCACCCATCGATCTCTCTATTACAATGTGTTCCCAAGCCCAAACTTGGAGTAGTGTGGATTCACCAATGTTTTGACCACCTCTATATTCCACCATGTGTAATTTTTAGTATAATTGGGCTAATATAATTAGCCCCTAAATAAAAATAGTGGTATCATCTAACATATCTCTAATCAATTTGCCTAGGCCCATATGGAAGAATCGACCACTCTTTTTAGGAAGCAAGATATCACTGACAATGGTCATGAATGATACTACCTCTCGATAAATATCTAATAGTAGAGAAGGCTCATTTGATTATCAGTCATCCAACTCAATATATGTAAGTCTCAACCAAATCAATGTCTACTAACCCACTCTCCATGGGAATATCAAAGCCACTGACGAGGTCATCTAGTAATGCCCATTTCCCTATAGTGCCCATCCTCTAATCAACAACCTCATAATACACTATATATCTTCTAAAGTGATAGTGTCCTCTCCAGTAAGTAAGTGAAAATTTAGTCTCTGAGTGCTACCTCTTAACTGTTCACTAAAGTATGCCTTATCTACTCCAATCGTATGTAGGTGAGCAATGTGTAATAAACCTAAGCCCTCTAGGAAAGTGCACATCTCCTCAATACATATCTACCTCAAATGCAAATAATAAGAGTACTATTCATGCAAGATCAAGACAACAAGTCACTCATTCAGGCACCAAAAAAGTTAGCAAAAATTGTTAAATATATCAATGATCCAATCTCGCTAACAACTGTGCAAGACAAACCTAATATTTTTTGTGTGATGAAACATCATTCTAATTATTCCCCTGACTATACCAATTGGTCACTTATATTCTGAATAGACTTAATTTTATCTCTCTTAGACCAATTTGTTGTCTTTGCTTTTTTGCCATTTTCTTCAGCAATTTTATATTTTAGGCATTTTCTCTCATTCCTTCAATGATTTTGTACCTTTGAATTTTCATCATGTTCTTCAACATTTTCAAATTTTGAGCATTTTTCACTGATATATTTAGTGGTTTTGATTTCTATGCATTTTGACCATTTAGGCAATTCCTAACTTTTTTGACATTTTCATCATTTTTTAGGAAACCATCAATTTCTCTATGTTTTCATTGATTATTAGTGTTTTCACCATATTCGTAGGTGAAACCATCAATTTCTTTGATCCAAGACATCAGAGGAATTTCTAGTTTCCTACCTAAAAATAGTCACAAATTATATTAAATTTGAATATCAGAAAAGAGGAACCTACTTAATGGTTGTCCATTCTGTGGTAGCCGTCTGTACTCTTAGACTCAGTCACTCAGGGGTCTCTATTATGTATGGAGATCCATTCTTTGTTGAAACCTTTCACATAAAACTAGATCAATTTTATTCTAAAGGGGAGGGTAAAAGTGAATGGTTTTTACTTCTTAGGGGTGAATATAAAGCTTGAAATTTGGATTTTTTATCCCTTTGCTCCCCATTCCCAATTTATTCTTCCATGTTCTTCATTTTTCAACCTTTTTACCTTGGTACCATGTGTTTTTTTCATTTTGAGGGCCTATCTATTTTAAATTATTCTTTAACCATTCACTCAAAGGGGCATCCAGGGATTATCAATCACCCTCTAGGATATTTGAGTCCACTAGCTCATAATTTTATTGAAATCATCAACACATCATTCATTGTCATTATCAATTTATTTTCTTAAAAATAAATCATTTTATGAAAATAAGTTAGGGTGCCTTGTGTTTTACAATGCCTTCTCAAATAGGGGGAAAATGTAAACACTCCATTTTACCCAATTCCATGTCTCAACTGTAATTGGAACAACTTTCTACAATCACACATAAATTTGATCAAAAATCATTATTTGACCCAATTTACCTGCACAACTACCATTTTAAATCAAAATCATAGTGACACATCCTTGATTGGGGCAATAGATTGTATCACAATATTAATCTTATCTAGCTCATTTCAAATTAAATCAACCCTTTGTAGTGTTATTATAAGATAGTTAAATGAATATTTGATCGAAAAAAGAGCATTTCAAGTGCACCATTATATACCCTCTTTGGCATGCAAACTATATACCCTCTATTAATGAAAGAAGTTGGAATGATGACCATTACAATGGCACTTAACATAAATCTTGATAGCTTGATGAATGATAGATGTTGTCACCACTACACCTTAATAATGATATGGAAATAAAATAAATTATTCTTGGTCATCATGATTTTGATATCAACTAATTAGATCAATAATAATCTTTCTACACTCTTGCAAAAGACAACCTTGTCTTTTATAAATTTAAATTGATCAATTTACTAAGAACTACAATGTTTTTGCTCAAATTTTCCTAACCCATTGGTTTATCTAAAGAAAAAAAAATTGTATTTGAATGTTAATTTGAATCACTTTATCCAATAGGATATAATGCCTACATTGAAAACAATCATCTAATAAAATGCAGGAATAATAAAATTGGATCTCTATACAACATCAAACTTGCATTGGTTAAGCATACAGATCAAAACAACTCAATATTTTTGTCTTTCTTTCTCCTACTAATGTTGTAGCATTCAACACTCATGCATTAATTATAAATGCAAGTCTCCATGTACCTTTAATTGATATCAAAATGATTGAATGATAAACACTTGTAATTTTAAAATAATTTATGAACTACATATGTTACATTCTCATTGATGAAATGAGCTTCATAGGAAGTAAATTATTATCCCATAATGATGCACATTTGTGTAAGGCCTTACCTATGCACAAAACTATCCAATTTGGGGGGAGATCAAAATTTATCATAAGTGACTTGAGATAGTTGTCCCCTATTAAATTCATACCAATATAAGCATGAAAATCATATGATTTAACCTTTTCGTGAAGCTTTAAAACTACTATTACATTAGACATACTTTTCTTGAAAGAAGGCTATGAACCATGCAAGTTATTATTTTTGAAACCCCTCGCTTAGTATTAGAAATGCTGACCTAAAACATCAAAGATTGAAAATTGCTCATGTCTAGAAAAAATACATCATCACTAGAAGAAAATGTTGGACTTTAGATTGAAACACATTTAGACACAATAAACATTTTGGTTGACATCCATAATAAAGAGATGTTGAAATCATTGAATGTTCTAATTGCAAGTAGAAATGCATGTCATAGAAGGACAAACAATCAATATGACCTGATAATGGTCAATCAAAGGCCAAAGATCTTTTTTAAGGAACATGTTATGCTTACTTCTTATTTATGGGTTGAAATTGATCTCGTCAATGGTGCTCTTGTTAAAGATCAAATAACAAATATAAAATTGGGACCACTCACATTGAATTACAAGACATTTATGGTTATCAAATTTTTAAAATATACTAGTCTAACATGGGATGTTAGTAAACCAATTTCTTTATGAACTTATCTACCTATTTTCACCCCAAAAAATCATTAGGTCTTAGGAAGTTATCTCAAATTGATTCACCATGGGAGCTAACCCCATAAACTAGAGGTTTAATCCTCTTATAGGTCACCCACAACCTTTGGACTAATCCCATGTTACCCCAAACTTGGATAGGTTTGAATGCCCTCCTCTTAGGGTGAAATTTGGAGTTTTAATATTTTTGGCATACTTGGAATCAATATTGCCCATTTCTCATGGTATTTATAACTAGCTTCCTTTAAAAATGGCCTAAAAATTAACCACATACAAATCACAAGGGCTAACATTATAAAAGACAACAATCAACATTAACGACATTGATTGACAAGGTCTAACTTATATTACTATCTCAATAATGTACTCATTGTAAGACACTTGCATCTCCCCTACTTTTTCTTTCAACAATTAAAAAAAAGTGAAAAAAATACTTATATTGATATAAAAAGAAAAAGAAAGACTATATTCCATAATCTAGTGCCCTTCTATCTACATTTATCATATTTTAAATCTTTTTTTTCTTTCATCATGATCATTACATCTTTGGGTGCAATTACTAAATGATTCATAATATATAAAAGAAAATAATATATTTATTAAAAAAAATTAGGCCAATCTTCATTTTTCAATGCTATAAAAATAATCAATTGACAAACGTTAGCCCTTAAAATTATTCAAATGGCATTCCTCCCAACCTTTGCCCTGAACACATGATAAATATTTTAATAAAAAATAACATCGAGTAAGGAACGCCATTATATACGCACATCAAAGACTAATGACATCAAAATAAGCACACAAAATTCTCAAGAAGTATTAATACTACCCTATAATTTTTCTTATTACTATTTTATATTTTCTTAAATTTAATAAAACATACTTTAAAGAATTTTTTTTTAATAATTTATACTCATTTTCTTAATATCAATATTGTAAACATATATAAATGGCAGCATAAAGGCTTCGTCCATTTTCATGTTTATCTCTATTTACTAAATCCTTTTTACATATTCATAAGAATTCCTCTTGTGGACTATGAAGAGCTATTAAATTATATTCAGAGGTACACTAAATGCAGTGAATAAACTTTCGTGAGAAGAAAATAATGTCTTGTAAATGTCGTTATAATATGCCAAATTGGAATTACATAAAGAATATTCTAAATGATGGGAAAACCTACATTTCCTTGTGTATTGATGTTAAAGTACAAAATTTATTTGAAACTTATTACATATCAGATTTGATGCCTCAGCAACTCTGTTATTTTTTCAAATTAACCTTCCCTTGTAAATTCTTTTATATGACTTAGTAATTAAAATTTCTTTGTATATATAGATCTTAATGTTGAGAGTTTTTCCCTTTTCAATAATATGTAATAAAAGTACAAAATAAGCTTCATAAGCCCTAGAAATTTATCCCATATCGATGAAAGTTTTCATGAGGCCTTACCCATGCATAGATTTGTCTATTTTGGAGGGAGATTAGTTATTCAAATAGGTGACTTGGGCCAACTCTCTCCTATTAAGGACACACCAATATATGTAGGAGCATCATATGTTGAACCCTTTATTGATGCTTCAACACTACCATTATATTATACAGTGTTTTTACCTAAAAAGCTATAACACATACTAAATAGTTTTTACAACTGCTTGGTCAATATTGGAAATGCTAGGCCAAAAAATTGAAGATTATCAATTGCTCATTTCTAGAAAATTTATGATTATTGTCACCAAAATAAAAATATGGATTTTAATTTACAATAAATTTATATTCAACAAAATATTTTATTGGCATCTATAATTAGGAGATGTTGAAATCATTGAGTTTTATAATTACACGTAGTAATGCAAGATATAAAAGGTCAAAAATATAATATAACCTAATGATAATCAATTAGAGGCTAACTTTATTTTATATACAGGGTAACAATTTATTTTTACTGCCAATTTATGGTTTGAAATTGGGTTAGTGAATGGTGATCTTGCTAAAAATCAAAATATCGTATACAAAACTAGCACAAATTCCCATGATTTACCAATGTTTGTGGTTATTGAATTTTTCAATACTTCAGCGTAGCATGGAATGCTAGTAAACCAAAACCCATACCAATTTCACAGTCCATTTCTCTATAAATGGCCTATACATTAAGCATACACAAATCATAAGAAATAACATTACAAAATGCCTCAATCAACATCATTGATGTTGTTTTATAAAGTGTAATGTTTATTATTATCTCAAGAATCCACTGATTGCAAGGCTTTTGCATCTCCCCTACTTTATCTTTTCAAAACTACAAAAAATATATAAAATGCTTCCATTTGTATTAGAAATAAAGAAGAGAAAAGACTATGTTCTGATCTTTGTTCTTTTATCTGCATTTACCCTTTAACTTTTTTCCTTTTAGCATGATCATTACAACATTGGGTGTATAATTACAAATTATATATTGATGTAATAGCACCTATGTCCACATGCAATCTTGCATCAACTAAAACCATGAGTAGTTAGTTGATAATAAATTACAGTGAAATATTTTGTTGTTATAATAGTCTACAATATGTTTTCAAAGCATTGGGATTCTTATACTAGGTTGTGAAGCTTTTCACAAGATGTTATGCTAGGCTACTAACCCAACACAATAATATATTAAGAGTTGTGATATCTTTCCTTTAGTCTATAATATCTCTTGAATAATATGACATTCAATAGAGTTGATTCTTCATTGCACAAGCAAACAAGTGGATGAAATTTTTTGGAGGAGCTAGATCTTCATGTGTATTATATGTGTTTAATTCTAGGTAATTTTTAAACCATGTGATAAAATGCAATATCATTCTAAAAATGATATGAAAATCATGGTAAATGATGATCGCAAATTCTTGCAATCTCATGTGGATTTTTGTGCAACTTTCTTCGTACTTGTGATGCATTATGGAAGGAGCCATTGTTGTTTGTTTGGGATTTAATGGACCAAAAGTCATGGAAGATAATAAGGTTTCATTTAATAATGTTTATGATCTATTTTATGGTGTGTTGGATTATAACATGTTTCTATCCCTTGGAAATGTGAATATATTTTAAATTTAATGACTATAGGAAATTGGTTGTATTTAATGATTGTAGTATATCTTGAAATGTTAATAACATTTACTATTTGTGGCCTTAGTGGGTTGTTAAAATTAATCAATGTAAATGGGTGGGTTGTGTATCTATATAAACACACCATCTTCATTTTAAAAGGCATTTGATTATAGATTGGACCAAGAATATAAGTACAGTTACAAGCAGTACTATAATAGATATTTCGTTCCATTTGATTCTTGATTGGGGATTAGTTCAAGAGAAGTTGTAAGGAGTAATTTGAGAGAGATATGTGTGTAGATATATGAGAATCTATTGATTTGAGTCACGTAGATAACATTAGAGTGTTAATTTATTGTTTGTAAACTTACAGACATTAGTGGGATTGTTTTGTATGAAAGACTATATCGTTGGTGATCGGTCTGATGTTGTGTAATCTTTTTTTGAAATAATTAAACATAATTATTTTTGTTTTATTTAAGTTGTGTTATATTATGTTTCCCAATAGGATACATCTCTTAATTGGGATGTCTAACCATGACTGCATCATATATTTTTGATTAAATATATTGTATCATATATTCAATTGGTAACATATAAAAATATGATATTTTTATAAAAAATGAGGTCAATATTCATTTTCAAATAATTTAAAAATTATCCATTGGCAACATTAGCCCTTAAAATTATTCATAGCTCACAACTTGGTTACTACAAATATAAATATTTTTATCCAAGAAAAATGAACATGAAACAACCCAAAAAAAAAATTATGGAATTACTAATAGAGTACGTTTAGGACTGCATGTCAAACCCAACACTTTGCTTGATGAAACAAGTGATATTCAAAAATTGTACTTGCATATGATCAACTCAAACTAAAGGAAGTGATCTGAGATAATTATCTAGGGGTAATTAATCACAAAGGATGCTATGGGGAAGCAGGTTGCCTAAAAGGTGGTTTATGGGGTTCAGAGTGTATCGATGTATGAATACATGGATAAGTCCCAATAACCATATATGGCACTCATTATTCTGTATAGGATCATTCATAGGTCCTTAACCCTTATTAAATATCTTATTCTCCTTAGTGGGTTTTGGTTTCTCTCATGAAGGGTTGAACTATTACTTTCAGACTAACTGAAAAAGATAATTTATACACCCTAAGTTATCATTTGGTTATAATAGTTATATGAAATGAGAACAAAATATAAAATTATCCTAATTGATAATCAGGTATGATATCTGACATGCTAATCATAAGTAGAAATAAACAATTAATTTAAACACATACAAATTATGTTGAATTCCCATAAGCATATAGTAGAATTTATCATAGCTTAAAAGAAAGCACAAACATGAAATATAATAAAAACCAAGCATCGTAAGCAATTATTCAAGTGCTACTAGCTGAGGTTGTCAACTTCTTCATGGCCTAAGGTCACTGCACCATAGTCAACATATTGACTTAAGTTCACAAGTTGCCCAATTAATGAGCATGAATGTCACTATTTGAACAAGTGAACAATGATACGATTGTGATCAAATTCATTATTTATCAAATAAGATATATGGAAGCTTATAATTAAATCCATGCAAATGATATTTTATTGGAAAAAAACCAACATGTTTATGCCCAATAAAAGAAGGAATTAATATAACCAGAAAGTATATTACAACCAGTTGTATATTCCTTTAACATTAATTATTCAATCAACCATCATATTTGAAGTAAAGGAGACATATTCAGTCCATGCAAATTTCACTCTTCTTACTTAGTTTTCAACCATACATTTACTTAATAAACTATTAAGAACAATAAACAACTAATTTATTAGTCTCTCCTACAAAAAGGAGCTTATTAAAGAAGCAACACAACCCAACTTCATACAATATCTTTCCAAGTATGATCAAAAATGGTTGGGTGATATTTTTTCAATACGAACAAGTATGAAATATACATGCATACAACAACTTTCGATGTGAATAAGTATAGTAACTATATAACCATCAAAACTTTCCACATGAATTAAACATTTATAAGATTCATACAACCAGTAAGTATCTTGCTCAAATGAGAATTTTCAGCCACGTATCAAATGAGTGGAACCCAAATAAAATGTTCCATTTAAGAAACTCTTTCAAAATAAATGTCTGAACATGTCATGAAACAAAAACATGCATTCATTCCATCCAACAAGAAGAAGACAATATGCATACTCAGCTCATAAGAATGAAGTCCAACTCATGTATATTCAACCATATTTTATTTGTATAATCATCAAACATGGAAGAATACATCACTTAGCAAATTCTATTTTACAAAACAAGTAATTTAAGGTAATTTTCTACAAGTTGACAATTCATTCTAGAATTTAAATCCAATTTATTCATATACTAGGCAGCCCTTGGTATATAAATCAATCCTGAATTTTATTCATTCCATAAATATAATTAAAACTGAAACTTAAAATAGGAAATCAATAACAAATAGATTAATTGATAATGAATGTTCATTCCTTTATACTCATCCCTATAAGTTTAAGGTATGCAATAAGATTTCCATTCATGCTTCAATCATAAGATAGCATCAAAATTTAACCAATATTGTTTATATATTCCATATACAAGTTGAAACAAACTAAAAGGAGAGTTCTATGTACTCATGCTATCTAATGATTTAGAAAATGTGTCAAAAGAATCATATATATATATCATTAGAAAATGTGTCAAAAGAATTTTATATATATATATATATATATATATATATATATATATATATATATATATATATATATATATATATGCCAAAAAGGAAATAAAATATCCTTTCAAGTTAAGATTCTAACTTATTCACAATTTAAGCCAACATACTCAGGTATGCTTAGAATGCCAAGAATAAATGACATATTTGCATAAGTAAATCTCTACCCAAATTTACCTTATAGTACTCATGCCAAGAACTAAGTGAATGTTCTATAAAACTATAGAAGAAATAATTGGTATGGTAAAGTGTATAGAAGATCAACTACAAGTTATTTTCATGATAATAATGACAATGTAGTATACTAATATAAAATTAGTAATAATAATCATCTCAACATCCAGTATAAAATCTCACATATATGTAAAGGATTAAATTTTAAAAATGTAAGTGAACTTCAGCATCTTACCATATCTTAGCATTATAAGATTTTTAATTATTTTTTCTGTATGATCCATTTTCAAATACAAGGTTAGCATACCATAAATCATCAAATATAACTAAACCAATATCAAAATAGAATTAGATTATAACTACATTCATGGATCATACTATATGAAAGCGATATAAAAACTAAGCTAAGAAGCATGTAAACAACATGTAATAAAATATTATCAATTACATCACATCTATCTATGAGATCATTTAGGAGTATAAGCAACATGTAATTGAGCTAGGCAAACCCTCCTAAACAGCCCTATGATCTCAACCATCGGTGGTTCTTACCACCCCATCCATCAATTGGATGGTGGTTCTGGCTACCAAGATCAAGAAGGGATTCTGATCAAGTTGGGATTTTTAAAACATTGGACAACTCAACACAAAACAAAATTAACACAGGCAAGTGACTATCAAATCACCATCCTAAGATGAGACAAAAATAACTAAGTATGGCATCATTATAAATTGTGAGTGAGGATAATCGACTGTAGACTACTCAAAGGATATAGTAATGGATTTAACAACCAAATCTATGTCCATAACATTTTGGAAAACTAACTTGGAAATCCTCCAAGTGTATGGTCAGCCTATAATATCCAAGCTACCAATCCATATCCCATGCTCATAAGCACACAATTACAACTTAGCCATTTAAACCTAGTCTAGAAATGATTATACCACAGCCACATAATCAAACCATCATATAATAAGATATGAATCAAAAAATATATAACCAAAAATATGTTATACTCAGCCAAAACATAGTCCATTATAATTCAACAAACAAAAATAGACAACATAAATAAACTAGTCAATGCATTCATTATGACTTTAGCCATACAAATAATTTCTGAAAGTAACAAATAATGATTCCAACAATCATTCATATTTTTAACTCATTTTTAAGTCAATAATCAATATATGGGATTCATGGGATCATCATGAGGTCTCATGACCTCATATGATCCCCAAATCTAAAAATTGGGTCAAACATTTATAACAAAATAATAGACCTCTATAATGGTTTTATTTTAAAAGTAAAATCCCTAGTTATAAATTAATGATTCCAATAGGCTTTGCCCATATCCCAATGGGGTTTGACATTAAATAAAATATATATGAATTTTTCACAAGATCATAACACATCCATATAACTAGATTATGTCATTCAATAAACATGCATAGTCAGCTCAACAAAAAATCATAGTCAATAACATGGCTCAAAAGAACCTATTCACAACCTAGTCTTTAAAAAAAAAAGATAACCCAGTTGAATTCTAACTTCAATACATAAATCGAACCCTTTACTTATGAAGTCAATAAAATAGGGTATGATAACCCACATTGGACATATACTTAGGTCGAAACAAACCAGAATGAAAACATAGTAGCATGAAATCATTAAGTACAGGGCTTTATAAAAATTGAATCCATTTATTTAATAACAATAAAAAGTATACAGTAACAACCATACAAAACTCATGACATTCCTCAATGGGAGTAGGGTCGATAATCCAAGAACACACATTCAAATTAAAAATCAATAGGAGGTCAAAAAAAGCCTAGACTTGACATCTAAACCATGTAATCAAAACCATCCTTCACCCCTGCCTACATCCAATCCACTCACCCCCAAATCCCTCTACCCCTTCCATCCAACTTGCCCATACCCCTAATGAATTCTGAATTCAATGCTAGGAGAGATAAACTCTCTCCAATGCCATCCACCCACTCCCAAGACACCCCCACACCAAAATAATAAATGTAATGATCATAAGTGACCCAATCCAAAAAAATCCAAACTTAACAATATAAAAATAATAAATTTAATTTTTTTAATGCCATAAGGTTCGAATCAACCAAGAAATAAACATAAATCAAGTGACCATGGTCATAGTCCATGTGGGGGAGTCATGGGGAGAGGTCTAGGTAACTCCCTTAGGGTGTCCAAGTACTAGCAAGGGTGAGTCCAAACAAATCCAAGGTGGTGAGGAGTTCGTAGAGGAAAAAGAAGTCCAAAGCGAGAATTTTTAAAGGAGAATAACTAAGCCAACTAACACGATGATGACACGTAGTAATCAAATAGTCATATAACATGATACAAAATATAATATGCAATAAAGGTATGAAGATAATTAGTGACAACATAAAATAAATAATAAACTATCCAATGGTAAGAAACTAAACTAAAAACACATGGATCCTTGTCAGAACCCATCTGACTACTCAAGAACCACCTTGATACCCTAGGTACCAATGCCAAAATTCACCCTAGATCATATATCAATTCCTAAAACAAATAAATATAAATTAATAGTACTTGATCGATAGTAGATAAAGCAATATAAAACTATAATGAAACATTAATTACATCGATTAGTGCCAGGAATCTAGAACAACAAACTGCTCTGATACCACTTTGTCAGGATTAGGAGCACAATTGATTACCTTGTATAAGCAACTAAAAATGGAATTTAACTAGAAGTAATATGTAACTAGAATTCAGAAATAACATAGAATATGAGAGACAATACCCAATTGTATTAATACTCTTCCAGAAGGAAATACAATGAAGAGATGCCGCACTCTTCCCACACCTCTATGGCATACAAATATTCTCCTTCAAGAGTTCACTCTCTCAATTACAGTCACAACAAACAACTCAAACACAGAGTTGTTATTCACCTCCACCAGTCAGTAACAATACTGCCAGTACACAAGTACTCAACGTACTCCAAGTCTGAGTACACCATGTACTCCAAGTAGATCTCACCTAATCTTATTACCTATTGTGTTGCTGATCTCCCTGATCTTGCTGCCATCTATAGATCAACCTAGTTTTTCACACCTGCAAACCTAGTTCTTGCACGCACACACACACACACACACACACACACACACACACACACACACACACACACACCTACAGATTAACCGACCTTACTTACCATGTAGATCTAACCTGATCTTGCTACACCACAGATCAACCTGGCCTTGCACACCTGCCAACCTAGATCATACACACCCGAAAGAACCCTTGTCCTTGCCTCACCAAGTCCTTATGATTCTCCCTTGGATAGAACCCTTCTGATTCTAAAGAAGCCTTCTAGTTCTACAAGAATCCTTGAGAGTCTACAACTTTACAATACAGCCCATGGGTCTCTTAAATAGATCCCATACAAACAATAATTAGACTTCTAATTACAATAATTAGACTTCTAATTACAATAATTAGAACCACAGCTCCAAGACTAAAATAAGTCTTTACCATGCAAACTAACTGTCTGTCTAAAATTAGATCAGTTCTGGAGACACATGCACACACAGGTGCCGACGTCAGTGCCTATCTGACCGATGTCGGTTGACCCATAACCGACGTCGGTTACTGCGAACACTAAAGATGACTGATGTCGGTTGATCAGACCGATGTCGGTTGCCTGCAACTCAGCAACCTCCTCCAATTTGCATCCTCCACAACCTAACAATTAGTCCATATGTCATCAATAACAAAAATTAAAACATGATGTGTCATCAACCTACAGTCAAAGTATCATCACATTGACATCTAACAGTATATTCCATGTAGATAAATAAATACAACATTCAGATATACAAGAAATAACAATAATGTTTAAGCAGTCATGTATACGTATCAAAAATGTGGGGTCATGACTGAACATCGAATTGGTTGTTTCCTTTTGTAGAGATTATAGTCAAATGGAGAAAAGATATATAAATAACTTTAACACTTAATCAAGAACTCCTTTTGTAGATATTCTAGTAATTACAATCATTGAAAATACAAGGATAAAATGCAATATAAATATAGAAAACACAAGGACAAAAAATGTAATATACCTTGATGATAATCCATTAGAGGCCAAAGTGATTTTTTATTAAAGCACAACACGTTATGCTTACATCTAATTTATCGGTTGAAATTGGTCAAGGAAATGGTTCTCTTGGTGAATATCAAAATATTGTATAAAAAATTGGGACAAATCCCCCTAATTTACAAGGTATTATTGGTTATTGAATATCTAAAATATACTAGTCTAGCATTGGATGTTAGTAGACCAAAACATGTGCCAAACTTGCCAATTTCTCATGGTATTTACAAGTAACTTCCTCTAAAAATGGCCTAGGAATTAACCATACATAAATCACAAGGAATAACATTGCAAAAGGTAATAATCAACATCAACAACATTGATCGACAAGGTCTAACTTATACTTCTATCTCCATAGTGAATTCATTGTAGGACATTTGCATCTCCTTTACTTTATCTCTTTAACACTACAAAAAAAATGTAGAGCAATGCTTATGTTCATATAAAAAATAAAGAAGAGGAAAAACTACATTCCATAATTTAGTGTCCTTATATCTATGTTTACCCTGTTACTTTTTTTCTTTTGACATGATTATTGTGTTTTTAGATGAATTTGCTAACTATATATACAATTGGTAATGTATAAAAGAAATTATATATTCATTAAAAAAATATGAGATCAATCTTAATTTTTAAATATTGTTTTGAAATCCCATTGACAAACATTCACCCTTAAAATTATTCAAAGGTTCAACATAGATTTGCATGAAGGCCTCGAAACAGTTGCACATCTACTTAAATTAGAAAGGATTGCAGGCTCCTCTCATCAGGTTGGCTTTAACAACATGCTCACCTCAAGTGTTTTTATAAAACTCTTAGTGTCCAATTATTTAGATTCGAATGGGAAAAAGTGCATGTCAAAAAACGTAGGTCAATCACTTGGATTAGGTTTTTGAATAATTTTGGATCAATAATCATTAACGACAAAGATCATCAATAACTAGTCAAAAAAATTGTATGACTTTGTCTTTCTATTTTCTTTCATATTTAATTGAAAATCTCAAATATTTGGGGTTCTCTATTATATTCTATAGATGTTTTTTCCCTTTCCATCTCTCAAAAAGGTATGAATTCAATTGTAATGTCAATAGACAATAACCTATCACCCTTACAACTATAGAAACATTTAGATAAATTCAGATCAAAAAAATTGCACACAATTAATTGTGAAAATGTAAAATATATAATTATAACTAAAGTTAAATAAATATATTATCTTGAAATATTCAGAAAAATAGAAGTAAATTATCCTTAAACAATATAAAATGTATTTGTATGTTTAACATAAATAAATATATTGTATTAAAATATTCACAAGAAAGGAAGTAAATTATCTTTAAACAATATAAAATGGATTTGCATGTTTGGAGATTTAAATATAGTTAAAATTTATTTTCTATAATATTACAATATTTTAAATTATATTTGATGTTTTAAATATTACATATATATTTTTAAAAAATTGAAGAAATTAAATATAATAATTGATCAAAAAGTATATAATATAAATAAAAATACAATACAATAAATTATATTAATAGAATTCACTACACGTATTAAGGATTGCACTGCCTTTCACATCTGACTAATTTGAGAGATTAAAGAATGTAAAATGAGTAGAGAAAAGAAAAGAGGAAGAACAAATACTTCAATTGTTAGAGGATCACATGTTTATAGATTAAATATCATAAACTTATTGTTGTACAACTTATATATATATATATATATATATATATATATATATATATATATATATATATATATATATATATATATATATATATATATATATATATTATGTATTACTCTCTATTTCTCATGTTAATATTAAATGTATACAACTTATATATATCATATATGTGTTCCACTCTATTTCTCATTTTACTATTGCATTAGATAATTATATTAAATGTGTTCTTATAAACAATACATATTTATCTTTATACGACAACAAATGTTACTAGTATATATATATCTTAGATAAATCTATGTAAAATACATCAACATATAGCATTCTCTAGACACCTATATATCGTATTGAATTGTGACATTAGTTGAATAGGTGTCTCGAGAATGATATCTATCGATAGATTTTATATAAATTTATTTAAAATATGTATATTAATAATAAAAATAAAATATATTAATAATTAATAAATTATTATTAATAAAATTCATCAATATTATGTTTATTGAAAATTAATTATCATATTTCATTTTAAAATAAAAAATAAACACATAATGCACATGATCATCAATATTTTAGTCTTTTTGGGAGCATACGATGTTCTTATACCTAATGTTTTTATATTTTATGGTGGTATCTTGTTTTGACTATTATTTCATTTTACTATTAGAATGTTTCGTATTATATTAAAAATCAAAATATAATATAGAAGGTTATAAAGTAATGTGGCTGAATAGATCATAACCCATACTCGATAGCGGGAAAAAATATTAGCTCAAAACATCAACAAACTGCCAGATAGAGCATGGTAAGAATAAGTACAACTATAAATACACAGATAGAAAATCAAGCACATGTCACCTCCCCAAGAGGCAGAGGTGAAGGGTCATCTTGAGGAAGCACTAACCAAGTAGGCAGTTCCACATCCAGGATCTTTGGAGTAGTCTAGCCATCCAAGGGGTCATCATGTATTATGATCAGCCAACCATTAGTGGGATGATTAGGAAAAATAGTACTTAGTAGAAACCTCTAATTAGGACCAACATCATATTTTCCAAAAGCACTCTAACCACCCCCTAGAGGAGGGTGAGGCAAAAAATGGTCCCTACTATGGGACCGACTTCTACTTTGGTGCCTTATAGGAGGAAGTGGTAAGGGCCCATAGGGATGGCCATCTAGTGTAGCTTTGATCATAGTGCACAAGGCACTCCCTCAGTGGTCAAGGAGTTTCTACATGTGGTGGAGGTCCAACACCATCTTCTCCACTTGATTTTGGATCTGTAACTACACCAAGGATATAATAACCACTATCTCACTAATTGAGAATGAAATATCACAATCTTCATTATTAAATATAGCATTATTTCTATCTTTCCAAAGCTAAAAAATGATGATAGCATGAAAAACATGCCATAAAAAAGCAACAAAATTTGGCTAGTTTGAATAATCCCAAAAAATGCTTGTCTCTAATAAAGCAGTTCAAGATGAAAAGGTTATAATAGGTAATGGATCCAATGCCAAGAAGATTGAGCTTTAGGTCAAAACTAGAATAGATTTTTGTAAGATTTAGGCTATTTACAATCTAGATAGAAGGACTGGGGAATGCAGAAGTGGAGCAACCTCTTACCAAGGGGGATCACTTAGTAAATTAAGCACCAAAGAAAGTGAGCAAATTTAGGCTCCAATCCTAGGTACCACACATGCTCTAAACTGGTCAGCCAGGTCTTGGGAGAGGAATGAAGGACCCAATGTCTATTGAGCTTGTCGAGAGCTGGGGAGAAGTGATTCATTACTTGATATAAAAGTCCTAGAGAGTAGGCTTTTAAATGTGTATCACAATTCCACCTCCAGTCATTCCACCATGCTTGAGGAGGCTAAATGCCATGCTTGTGGAGCATAACATTAGGAATTAATTATTTAATGTGAAGGATAGAAGGTAAGTCAACATTATCTAATTGAAACTTGATTTTCAAATCTAGACAAAGGATCTAGTCTCTGGAACAAACCAAATCATGAATAGTGTGAATTCCTTTATAGAATAATCGCAACACTTTAATACCAGGCATTTTAGCTAGAAGAATAGAAGAAATGGTGAGAACAAGAGACCACCATAAACTATGATCATTTAAAGATAAACCTATATGAAAATCATCCCCTAACCACTTCAAGTGGGGTTTGATTACTTCTAAATATTTCCAAATACTATTGACCATGAAAGACCCTATAATTTTGACTAGCATAATAGTGATAAGAATAGACTGAAATTCAATATTCTACCAACTAGTTTTTCCATAGGGAGAACTAGAAGAAATATAGTGAAAGAGGAGGATTTTCCAAGCCTCATTTCCCTTAATAGTCTGAACAACTCATTTAGCACACAAGGTCATGCTTTGTCGATAAGTGTCAATTATGTCCATGCCACCTTTGTCACGAGGAAGACAATAAATATCCTAGGATACCCAATGAAAACCCTGGGCTTTTTTAGAATTCACCTAGAGGAAATCATGAAGAATCTTGGATATACTATCATAGGAGGCTTTAGAAAGGGTCCAACAAGAGGAGTAGTAAACATGAGTGGCTACAAAAATCTCGGTGCAGATCTAGAACTTGTCTACCAGAGGAGGGACTTAGTGATCCAATAATCAATTTTCCTTAAAATCATATTGAGAATATATTGCCAAAGCTCAAATTTTGAGCTATAAAATGCAAAGGGGATACCCAAGAACTTGGATTTTTCTCCCCAATAAATCCACTTCCAATTAAATTTTTTAATCCACTTGGTTATCGGCATCATGCTTTAATAGAAACACTGGGTTTTCCTACATTAAAGGCTTAAGCTCAAAGCTAAACAAAAGGTGTGAAGACATTGTATGGCTTCAATGAAGATGGCCTCTTTCTCTTCAAGTGTGAGAAAGGTGTCATCTACAAGGTGACCATTAATATGTTGAGATGTCTAATTGAGTAGAACAATTCCTGGAACAAGCCCCTGAGAGGCCTTAGAAGCCAAAAAGTACTTGAAATCTTCAATAGCAAGAAGATAAAGTGTTATAGCAAGTGGACATCTTTGACATATAGAGCATTGGAGTTTAATCCCTAGGATTTGATCGCCATTGATAGTGAGGTAGGTAGAGGCATCATGAAGTAAGGTCTGCACAACTCCAGTAAAACAAGGACCAAATCCAAGAGATTTGAGCATGGCAAGAATAAAGTGCCACTCAATCTTGTCAAAAGATTTTTCAAAATCCAACTTCAAAAAAATAAATCTATACATAGAGGAGTGGGCCCAGGCCATGCCCTCTTAAATTTCATTAAGATTGTCAAGTATATACCTCCCTCTAATAAAACATGTTTACTCTAGTCTACTAATGGTAGGTAAGGTAAGCCAAACACAACTGGCAAGGGATTTGGTAAAGATATTGTAAGAAACATTTAACATGGTTATCAACCTCTAGTTGGTGAGAATCTCAAGATCCCTAACTTTAAGGATGAATTTTATATTGCCTTGGTTGATCATAGGGCCAAGAGACTGAGTCTGTAGGGCTTATTTGTAGACTTATAACAAGTCAGGGCTAGTGAATTCCCAAGTGGCTTTGTAAAACTCACAAAGGAATTCATTGAGGTCAGGGGCCTTATCATTACTCATAGATTTCAAAGCCTTTGTAAGCTTCTGTAGGGTGAGTGGGGCATCACATAACCACTTATCTATAGGTTTGAGCTTGCAAGGTATCACTTTGAGGCAATTTTGAAGAGTGCAAGACCTCTTAGCCATAAAAGGTTGTGCTTGGAAAACCTATTGGTAATGCTTCAAAAAATATTTAAATATATTAACTTGAGAGGTGAGATGAGATTGAGCCACTTGTATGGCTTTAATTTACATGTGGGCCTACTTGGATTTTAGTGCTTTGAAATAATCCTTGGAGGCTTTATCGCCAACTTTCAGCGAACGTAATTGAGCTCAAATTTGGGTACCCTGGATGCATGACTATTCACCATCTTAAGGTGGTGTTTGAGGGAAGCAACAAGCCTTGGAAGTTGGATATTAAAATAATTTGTCTCAAGGGAGGTAATGATCCATTTTAATTCTTGGATGGTAGCCTCCTTTGATCGCTTGTGAATCTGAGCAACATGTTTGTTGTGGTGGTGGAGGAAGGAGGTGGTGTGAGAATAGATTCATTCCACCACTCAATCCAGTTGGTGGCATATTATGAATATAGGGCTAGGTCCCAGATGCGGTGGATGAGTCAAATGGTGCCAACATGACTCAACATAGATGTGTTGATAAAGAATTGATTACGTAGCACCTTGTACTACCCATGGATCCATTCTAATTTGTAGGAAATGGGTGAGTGGTATGATAAGATAATATCGGAGTGGATGTTAATAGTTGGCCATCAATGTAAGAAAAAGAAAAATGATTTTTCTCTGACAGCATAAAATAGTCTAACCATTTGAGCATGTGATGATCTCCAATTTGGTAGTTAGACCACATAAACTAAGTCATGGGATTAAATGTCTACTTCCAAAGGAGAGGGTCTATCAACCCCCATTTATTTTTGAAATAATACCAAGCCTCACACTCACCAACACATGGGAAGGGCCCCAACCTTGTCTTGAGGATGTTTAATCATATTAGATTTGGCACACACCAACCACATGGCAGGAGGTAACCCATCTACCAAATATTTCTAGAGTAGGGAGCGATTAGGGCCATTATTGGGAGTATAGATGTTAAGGATGCCAAAAGGCTAACCATCAATGTTAATAATAATCCAGACTGTTCGATGTGATGGGTCTTTCCCCATGGCAATAATGTCAAAAGAGATTTTAGAGGTAAATAAGATACAAGTGTTGCCATGTCTGACTCATGCAATGTGGTGACTTGGGTGGCATTCAATGAAATACTTAATAAATTTGTATGAAGGAGAAAACTAGAGATCTTATGCTTACTTCTAATTTATGGATTGAAACTAGTCTCATCAATGGTGCTCTTATTAAAGATCAAATATCGTATACAAAATTGGCACAAGTCTCCTTGATTTATGAGATATTTGTGGTTATTGAATTTCTAAAAGTTAGGATAAATATGGAGCATGGTCAGTTTTAGTTGGTCAATCAAATTCAAAGCAAGCCCCATCTGTTGTTGTGTTGCCAACAAATCCTCCCAATGTTTCTATGTTATGATAATTTTGTGAATGTTGTTTCAATTTGAGTGGTCTGATTCTATGTCCAAAACATGTGCCAATATTTCCCATTTATCATAGTATTTACAAGTAGATTTTTCTAAAAATGGCCTAGGAATTAACCACATACAAATCACAACGACTATATTACAAAAGACAACAATCAACATCAACAAAATTGATTGACAAGGTCTAATTTATATTACTATCTCAATAATATACTCATTGTAGGACATTTGCACCTCCCATACTTTCTCTTTTAAATACTATAAAATATGTTTAAAAATATTCATATTCATATTAAAAAAAAAAGAGAGAAAAAACTACATTCCATAATCTAATGCCCTTCTATCTACATTTATCATATTTTTATTTATTTTTTCTTTCGACATGATCATTGCATCTTTGGATGTAATTACTAACAATTTATAATATATAAAAAAATGATACATTTATCAAAGAATTGAGATCAATTTTCATTTTTAAATGCTATAAAAATAATCCATTGGCAAAAAATAGCCCATAAAATTATTCAAATGTTACTCCTCCCAACCTTTGCCCAGTACACATGGCACACATGATAATTTTTTTAAGAAAAAAGAGCAAGAGTAATTTAAAAAAACAAAAAATACTACTCAAGAAAAAAGCAAATTACTTCTAAAATTAGACATCAATCATTTCCATATAATCAAATAGAGAAAATAAATATAAATAACCTTACACTTAGTCAAGATATCCAACAGATTTCTTACACCCACCCATTTTTTTCTTTAAATAAAATAGTAGCTTACTCTTCCACATTCAGATCCCATGGAATCAGTTGGTGCTCCAATTCTCTTTCTCCCCTTAACAAATATTTTGTTCACATAAGGGAATTGTGGTCCAATAACAAAATGACACAAAAGACAAAATGTGATAAAGGCATGAAGATAATCAGTAACAGTATAAATGAAACAATAAACTATCTAATGACAAGAGACTAAACTAAAAACACATGGATCCTTGTCAGAACCCATCTGACTGCTCAAGAACCACTTCGATACCCCTGGTACTGACACCAACATCTAGCCTAGCTCACATATCAGTGCTTGCAACCATTGAAAATACATCAACATTACTTGATCAATAATAGATAAAGTAATACATAATTGTAATGAAACATTAATCACATCGAGTAGTCCATATGTTATCAAGAATAAAAATTAAAACATGATATGTCATCAACCTACAATCAAAGTATCATCACATCGACATCCAAAAATATAGTCCATCTAGATAAATAAATGCAACAATTAGCTATACAAATAATGACAATAATGTTTAAGCAGTCATGTATAAGTATCGAAAAGGTGGGGGGGTCATGACAGAACATCAAATTGGTTGTTTTCTTTTGTAGATATTATAGTAAAATGGAGAAAAGATATATAAATAACCTTAACACTTAATCAAGACTCCTTTTGTAGAGATTATAGTAATTACAATCATTGAAAATACAAGGACAAAATGCAATATAAATGTAGAAAATACAAGGACAAAAAATGCAATATACCCTTATGATAATCAATTAGAGGCCAAAGTGTTTTTTTATTAAAGCACAACATGTTATGCCTACATCTAATTTATGGGTTGAAATTGGTCAAGGCAATGGTTCTCTTTGTGAATATCAAAATATTGTATATAAAATAGGAACAAATCCCTCTGATTTACAAGACATTTTGGGTGTTGAATATCTAAAATATATTAGTCTAGCATGGGATGTTAGTAAACCAAAACATGTGCCAATCTTGCCAATTTTTTTGTGGTATTTACAAGTAGCTTCCTCTAAAAATGGCCTAGAAATTAACCATACATAAATCACAATGACTAACATTACAAAAAGTAATAATCAACATCAACAACATTGATTGACAAGGTATAACTTATACTTCTATCTCAATAGTGAATTCGTTGTAGGACATTTGCATCTCCTCTACTTTATCTTTTCAGCACTACAAAAAAAAATGTAGAGTGATGCTTATATTCATATTAAAAACAAATAAGAGTAAAAACTACATTCCATAATTTAGTGTCCTTCTATCTACGTTTACCCTGTTAACTTTTTTCTTTTCACATGATCATTGCATCTTTGGATGCAATTACTAACTATATATACAATTGGTAATATATAAAAGAAATGATATATTCATTAAAAAAATATGAGATCAATCTTAATTTTTAAATATTGTTTTAGAAAGTCCATTGACAAACATTCAGCCTTAAAATTATTTAAAAATTCAACATAGATTTGCATGGAGACCTTGAAACAGTTGCACGTCTACTTAAATTAGAAAGGATTACAGGGTCCTCTCATTAGGGTAGCTTCGACAACATGCTCACCTCAAGTGTTTTTATAAAACTCTTAGTGTCCAATTATTTAGATTGGAATAGGTAAAAGTGTATGTCAAAACACGTAGGGCAATCACTTAGATTGGGTTTTTGAACAATTTTGGATCAATCATCATCAGTGACAAACATCATAAATAACTAGTCAAAAAAAAATGTATGACTTTATCTTTCATATTTAATTGAAAAACTCAAAAAATTGGGGTTCTCTATTATATTCTATAGATGTTTTTTCCCTTCTCTCAAAAAGGTATGAGTTCAATTGTAATGTCAATAGACAATACCCTATCACTCATACCACTGTAGAAAAATTTAGATAGATTCGGATCAAAAAATTTGCACACTATTAATTGTGAAAGCATACATTCTCTAATTATAACTAAAGTTAACATAAATAAATATATTGTCTTAAAATATTCACAAGACGGAATTAAATTATCCTTAAACAATATAAAATGTATTTGCATGTTTAACATAAATAAATATACTGTATTAAAATATTACAAGAAAGGAAGTAAATTATCTTTAAACAATATAAATTGATTTGCATGTTTAGAGATTTAAATATAGTTAAAATTTATTTTATATAATATTACAATATTTGAAATTAAATTTGATGTTTTAAATATTACACATATATTCAAATTTTTTTTTAAGAAATTAAATATGATAAAATAAAAATAAAATATAATAAATTATATTAATAATTAATAATTTATTATTAATAGAGTTCACTACATGTATTAAGGATTGCACCGCCTTTCACATAAGACCAAATTGAGAAATTGAAGAATGGAAAAAGAGTAGAAATAAGAAAAGAGGAAGAACAAATACTTCAATTGTTAGAGGATCATATGTTTATAGATTAAATATCATAAACTTGTTATACAACTTATATATATCATATAAGTATTACTCTTTTTTTCCCATGTTAATATCAAATGTATTCAACTTATATATATCATATATGTGTTCCACTCTATTTCTCATTTTAATATTGCATTAGATAATTATATTAAATGTGTTCTTATGAACAATACATATTTACCTTTACGCGATGACAAATGTTACTAGTATATATGTCTTAGATAAATCTATGTAAAATACATCGACAAATAGCATTCTCTCGACACCTATATCGTATTGAATTGTGACATTAGTTGAATAGGTATCTCGAGAATGATATCTATAGATATATTTTATATAAATTTATTTAAAATATATATACTAGTAATAATATAAATTATAATAATAACTAATAAATTATTATTAATAAAATTCATTAATATTACGTTTATTGAAAATTAATTATCATATTTAATTTAAAAAATAAATGCATAAAATACTTACAAATAATATAACTCAATTTAAAAATGATATGACGAACCCAAAAATATTCATTTCAGATATGGATCATCAAAAAAAAATATAACCTTAATATCATACACTTTTCAAAATGGCAAAAAATACATCATTACACATGATCGTCAATATTTTAGTCTTTTAGGGAGCATACGATGTTCTCATACCCGATGTTTTTATATTATATAGTGGTATCTTATTTTGATTATTATTTCATTTTACTATTAGAATGATTCATATTATATTAAAAAATCAAAATATAATATAGAAGGTTACAAAGTAACGTGGCCAGACAGATCATGACCCATATTTCATAGTAGGAAAAAACACTAACTTAAAACATCAAAAAACTACCAGACAAAGCACAGTAAGAATAAGCACAACTATAAATAACCAGATAGAAAATCAAGCACATGTCACCTCCCCAGGAGGCAAAGGTGAAGGGTCATCCTTAGGAAGCACCAACCAAACAAGTGGTTCCACATCTAGGATCTCCAGAGCAATCTAGCCATCCAAGGGGTCATCATGTATTACGATCGGCCAACCATCAGTGGGTTGAGAAGGAACAATAGTACTCAGTGGAAAATGCTGAGCAAGACCAACATCAAATGTTCCAAAAGTACTATAACCACCCCCTGGAGGAGGGCAAGGCAAAAGTGGCCCCTATTACAGGACCAATTTCTACTTTGGTGCCTTCTAGGAGAAGGTGATAAGGGCCCATAGAGCGGGATGTTTGGTGGAACTCTAATCATAGTGCACAGAGCACTCCCCCAGTAGTCAAGGAGCTCTTGCATGTGGCAGAGGTCCAACACCATCTTCTCTACTCGATCCTAGATCTACAACTACACCGAGGAGATAACAACCACTTTCTCATTAACAGAGAATGAAATATCACAATCTTCATGATTAAATATAGTATTATTTTTGGATTTTCAAATTTGAAAAAAGATGGTTAGCACAAAAAAATTACCATAGAAAAATAATAGAATCTGGCCAGTTTGAATAATCCCTAAAAATCACTTGTCTCCAAGCAAATGGTTCAAGATGAAAATGTTGGAATAGAGAATGGATCCAATGCCAAGTAAATTGAACTTCAGGGCAAAACTAGAATAGATTTTGGAAAGATTCAAGCCATTTTCAAGATGGACAGAAGGGTTTGGGAATGCATAAGTGGAGCAGCCTCTCACCAAGGGGGAATGCTTGGTAAATTAAGCACCAAATAAATTGAGCTAATGTAGGCTCCAATCCTAGTTGCCACACATGTTCAAGACTGGTGAGCCAGGTCTTAGGAGAGGATTGAAGGCCCCAATGTCTATTGACCTTGTCGAGAGATGGAGAGAAGGGACTCATTATTTGATACAGAAGTCCTAGAGAGTAGGCTTTAATATGTGTATCACAGTTCCAACTCCAATCTTTCCACCGTGCTAGAGGAGGCTAAAGGCCATGCTTATGGAGCATAACATCAAGGAGTAATTCTTGATTGTGAAGGATAGAAGTTAAGTCATCATTATTTAATTGAAACTTGATTTTCAAATCTAGACAAGGGATCCAATCTCTAGAACTAACCAAATCACAAATAGTGTGAATTCCTTTATAGAATAATTACAATGCTTTAATACCAGGGATTTCAACCAGGGGAATAAAAGAGATGGTGAGAATAGGACACCACCATAAACTATGATCACTGAAAGATAAACTTGTATGAAAGCCATCCCCTACCCACTTCAAGTGGAGTTTGATTACTTCTAATTACAGATACTCTTGACCATGAAAGACCTTGTAATTTCAACTGGCATAGTAGTAATAAGAAGAGACTGAAATCCAATATTCTGCCAATTAGTTTTTCCATAGGGAGAACCAAAAGAAATATAGTGGCAGAGGAGGATTTTCCAAGCCTCATTTCCCTCAATGGCCCAAATAACCCATTTAGCACACAAGGCCATGCTTTGTCAATAAGTGTCTATTATGCCCATGCCACCTTTATCATGAGGAAGATAATAAATATCCCAAGATAGCCAATGAAAACCTTGGGATTTGTTAGAATTATCCCAAATAAAATCATGAAGAAGTTTGGATATAATATCATAGGAGGCTTTAGAAGGGGCCCAACAAGAGGAGTAGTAAACATGAGTGGCTGCCAAAATCTTGGTTGAGATCTAGAACTTGACCACCAGATAAAGGGGCTTAGTAATCTAGTAATAAATTTTCCTTGCAATCTTATTGAGAATATATTTCCAATGCTCAGAAGGCAAGCTATCAAACACAAATGGGATGCCCAAGAACTTGAATTTTTCTCCCTGAGCAATCCACTGCCAATTAATTTTTTTAAGCCACTTAGTTTCCAGCATCATGATTTGATGGAAACACTGGGTTTTCTTACATTGATGCATTGAGCTTGAAGCCAAACAAAAGGTGTTAAGACAATGCATGGCTTCAATGAAGGTGACCTCTTTCTCTTCAAGTGTGAGAAAGGTGTCACCTACAAAGTGACCATTAATATGTTGAGAGGTGTGTTTAGGTAAAACAAGCCCCTGAGAGGCCTTGAAGCTAAAAGGTACCCCAAAGCTTCAACAATAAGAATATAATGTGCTAGAACAAGGGGACACCTTTAATGTATAGGGCACTAGAGTTCAATCCCTGAGGTCTAATAGCCATAGATAGTGAGGTAGGCAGAGGCATCATGAAGTAAGGTTTGCATAGCTCCAATAAAATAGGAACCAAAGCCAAGAGCTTTGAGCATGGCAAGAATAAAGTGTCACTCAATCTTGTCAAAATATTTTTTGAAATCCAGCTTCAGAAGAATAACTCTTTGTAGAGAGGAGCAAGCCTAGGCCATGCCCTCTCAGATTGCAATAAGATTGTCAAGGATATAGCTCCCTCTAATAAAACATGTTTGCTCTGGTTTAATAATGGTAGGTAAGATAAGACAGACATGGTTGGCAATGGATTTGATGAGGATCTTGTAAGAAACATTTAACATGGTTATCGGCCTTCAGTTCGTGAGAATCTCAAGATCCCTAACTTTAAGGATGAATTTTATATTTTCTTGGTTGATCATAGGGCCAAGAGACTGATTCCATAGGGCTTATTTGTAGACTTGTAACAAGTCAAGGCTAGTGAATTCCCAAGTGGCTTTGTAAAACTTACAAGGGAATCCATCTAGGTCAAGGGCCTTATCATTACTCATACAGTTCAAAGCCTTCATAATCTCTTGTAGGGTGAGGGGGGCATCACATAACCACTTATCTACAAGCTTGATCTTGCAAGGCACCACTTCAAGGTAATTCTGAAGAGTGTGGGACCTCTTAGCCATAAAGGGTTGTGCATGGAAAAACTTTTGGTAATGCTCCCAAAATTTTGAGGAGATATTAGTTTGAGAGGTTAGACAAGATTGAACCACTTGTATGGCTTTAATTTGCCCATGGACTTGCTTGGCTTTCAACACTTTGAAAAAAATCCTTGGAGGCTTTATCACTGACTTTGAGCTAATGTATTCAAGCATGAACCTGGGCAGCCCTAGATGCATGATTATCCACTATATTAAGGTGGTATTTGAGGGAGGCAACAAGCCTTTGAAGTTAGATATTAAAAGGATCTACCTGAGGAAAAGACCCATTTGAATTCTTGGATGGTAGCCTCCTTCGATCGCTTGTGAATCTAGGCAACATGTTTGCCATGGTGGCAGAGGAAGGAGGTGGTGCAAGAATGGATTCATTCCACCACTCAATCCAGTTGGTGGCGTATGGGGATCACGGAGCTAGGTCTCATATGTGGTAGATAATTCAGATGGTGCCAACATGAATCAACATATATGTGTTAAGAAATAATTAATTATGTGGCACCTTGTACTACCCATGGGTCCATTCCAATTTATAGGAAATGGGCAAGTGGTATGATAAGATAATATTTGAGTGGGCGTTGACAGGATAGCCATCAATGAAAGAAAAAGCAAAAAATATTTTGCTCTAACAGCATAAAGTAGTCTAACCATTTGAGCACATGATGATCCCCAATTTGGTAGTTGGACCACATAAACCAAGTCATGGGAGTATATGTCTGCTACCAAAGGAGAGGGTCTGTTAACCCCCATTTATTTTTTAAATAATACCAAGCCAATGCTCACCAACACATGGGGAGGGCCCCAACCTTGTCTTGGGGATTTTCAATCATATTAAAGTCACCACACACTAGCCACATGGTAGGAGGTAACCCATCTACCAAAGATCGCTAGAGCAAGGAGTGGTCAGGGCCATCATTAGGAGCATAGATGTTGAGGATGCCAAAAGGTTGGCCATCAATGTTAAGAATAATCCAAATTGCTCAATGTGACAGGTCTTTTCCCATGGCAATAATGTCAAAGGATATTTTAGACGTAAATAAGATAGAAGCAACACCATGTCCTGCCTCATGCAAGGTGGTAACTTGGGTGGCTTCCGACCAAATACTTTGCAAACCTGTATGGAGGAGAAAACCAGAGATCTTATGCTTACTTATAATTTATGGGTTGAAACTAGTCTCATCAATGGTGCTCTTGTTATATATCAAATATTGTATATAAAATTGGGACAACTCTCCTTGATTCATGAGACATTTGTGGTTATTGAATTTCTAAAATTTGGGATAACTATGGAGCATAGTCAGATTCAGTTGGTCAATCAAATTCAAAGGGAGCCACATATGTTGTTGCGTTGCCAATGAATCCCCCCAATTTTCTATGTTACAACAATTTTGTGAATGCTATTTCAATCTGAGTGGTCTAATTCTTTGTCCAAAACATGTGCCAATATTACCCATTTCTCATGGTATTTATAAATAACTTGTTCTAATATTGGCCTAAGAATTAACCACATACAAATCACAATGACTAATATTACAAAAGATGACAATCAACGTCAACGACATTGATTGGCAAGGTCTAACAAATATTGTTATCTCAATAATATAATCATTGTAAGACATTTTCATCTCCCATACTTTCCTTTTTAACACTAAAAAAAATGTAAAGAAATATTTATATTCATATCAAAAAGAAAAGAAGAAGAAAGACTACATTCCATAATTTAAAGCCCTTCTATCTATATTTATCCTATTTTTATTTATTTTTTCTTTCGACATGATCATTACATCTTTAAATGCAATTACTAATAATTCAAAATATATGAAAGAAAATTATTTATTAAAAAAATTGAGGTCAATTTTCATTTTTAAATGCTATAAAAATAATCCATTGGCAAACATTAGCCCTTAAAATTATTCAAATGTCACTCCTCCCAACCTTTGCTTGATACAAATGATACACGATAAATATTTTAAGAAAAAGAGCAACATCAAGTAATTTATTATATATATATATTTATATTTATATTTATATATATATATAAATAAATAACAAACTACTATTAAAATTAGAAGTCGGTCATTTCCCTATAATCAAACGGAGAAAATATATATATATAAAATTGTATGGCTTTGTCTTTCTGTTTTCTTTCATTTATTCATTACATTTTAATTGAAATTCTCAAAAATTTAGGATTCTCTATATTTTGTAGATGTTTTTCCCTTCCCATCTCTCAAAAAGGTATGCGGGCAATTCTAAAGTCAATAGATGTTTATAATTGCAGAAAAAAATAGATAGATCCTGATCAAAAGCTCCATTTAAATTTCATAGATTGGGAAAGTATAAAATCCCTAAATATAGATAATAAATATATAATATTAAAATATAAATAAAAAAAGAATTAAATTATCTTTAAATAATATAAAATGGATTTGCATGTTTGGAGATTTAAAAGTAGTTAAAATTTATTTTTTATAATATTATAATATTTTAAATTAAATTCGATATTTTAAATATTTTATTTATATTCATTTTACAAAAGATATTAATTATTATCTTTAATTTTTTTAAAAAATAAATATAACTTTTTTAACATTTAAATTTGTATGATTACAAATATTATAAAAGTGAAAGATAAGGAGTTCTGCCAAAAAAATTCATGTGCTAATGTCACTCCATCCATTTATTCTACAGCACCCATCTTCACATACCTTTAAGGTAGCGTTCCTTTCTTTTAAATATCCTCACATTATATAATATTAGGTGCAGATGTAAAGAATAATGACATCAAAATAAGCACATAAAATTCTCCAAATATATATATATATATATATATATATATATATATATATATATATATAAGTATTAATACTACCCTATAATTCTTCTTATTGTTATTTTATATTTTTCTAAATTTAATAAAACATTTTTTTTTAACAATTCATACTCATTTTCTTAATATCAATATTATAAACATATATAAATGGCAGCATAGAGGCTTCGGCCATTTTCATGTTTACATGTGACTGGAAAATGCACAGTTATACTAGGAAAAAATAGTTTCAATAATACATTTCAACTTATAATCCATGAAACAAAATAAATAATGCATCGATCAATTGTCAATTATCCCTATTTACTAAATAATATTCCTCTTGTGATCTACGAAGAGCTATTAAATTATATTCAGATGTACATTAAATGTAATGAAGAAATTTCCATGAGAAGGAAAAGAATGTCCCTTAAATGTCGTTTACAATAAGCCATTGGAATTACATAAAGAATATTCTCTATTTGAAGAAAACGATGGGGAAAACCTGCATTTCCTTGTGCGTTGATGACGAAGTAAAAATTCATTATGCTTTCCATTTGAAACGAAAATTCATTATGCTTTCCATTTGAAGATACTTTATAATTCCATTAAAAGTTTCTAATTTTTATGGAGTATTTTGTTGGATTGAGTTATTATACAAACCATTTTGAAACATCATTACACATATTATTAGAATTTGGTAATGTATGAAAAAAATACACTTTATATTAATAAATTAATTTTGAATGATCACTGTTCAAATGATATTGAATTTATCTTCGATTTAAACAGATTGATGAATGATAGTTGTTTTTGATAAATTCAGCAGGAAAAAAGGTCTTGAACCCTATACAAAGCAGCCCCCAGGGCAAAAAGACCTCAAACGAGCTATAAGCAATACATTACCAGCACATAAATAGCAGACAAAAAATGTAGTAACACAAAAGCATAAAAAACAACTGAACTATTATGGACTATCAACAGTCCCATATTTGGCCTAAAACTTGACCATATCATTGTAATCACCGAGGCTTTCCACCCCCACATCCCTGACGTTGTAATCGAAGTCTTTGACAATAGCAAACATCGAAGTCGTGTGGTGAAGAGCCTTGGCAGCAAATTCTGCCATCACCCGCCATTTCTTCTACATCTTTTCCATCTTAGTTTTGAACTCCACAAGTTCATTAGCAGTCGTAATACACAGCGAGCAATTTTCGTTCTTCTTCTTGCCACGGGATTCATCAGCAACGTCCAACTCTTTCGAGCTAGACTTGTTTAGTTCAGCAAAGTGACTTGCTCCTTCCTCCCCATGAACAAATTCAATAGCTGTTTCATCTTCTTCCTCCCCCTAAAAAAACTTAGAGTTATCAGAAATTTCAATGTCCTTGGGGTGAGTGGACAAGATTCTAGCAATACGGCTGGATATGTGAACTCTTGTACCACCGGGCTTCTCAACACCACTCCCATGATCACTCCCCTCCTATTTGGGACCTTGGCCCAAATCTTTGACGGGTTGCTCAACCCTGCCAGAGTTCTTCCTAGTTCTAGCCTTCTTAGACATGTTGCCCTCTTCCTCTCCAACCTTTCATTCCCTTTTAGTGGGCATCACTGTATCCACCTCAGTTTCCCAATTAGGGGTCACAATTTTTCCACTGGCTTTCGTTAAAGATTTAAGCTTGGAATCAGAGGTTGGGGTCCCAACAGAAGTACTACATTCTTCAATTCTGAGGCCCCCTTCAGGTTTTTAGAGGAGCTTTTGGAAGTCCCAATGGATCTTTTGTCTTTACCATTGACAGCAGGAGTTAGAGTCGACGGGTTGTCTTCAAGAAAATTAACTTAAATAGGTTTTGATGGGCACAAGCCTAAATGGAAGTGGTATAACCTCAAAATGAGGCCTTGGTGAATGGGAATGAGAGGGGAGTTATGATTTTTAGCACGAGATTCTTTAGCCAGTTTAATAGAGTTTTCCAGGGAGGACAACAGAAAGAAAGGAAAACCAATCTCCATTATATTCCTAAAATGAATGATAGTAGTTGTCCTAACTACACCCTAAAAATTATATAGAAATAAATGAAGCTTACATGTATAATCATTTTGATTTTGATATCCATTATAATTAAAATAAAAATGATGTTTTTACATTTATGTAAGAAATAATTTTATCTTTGATAACATTTAATCGATCAATTTTTAAAAAAAAATAAAAAATTCTCTTTGCTCGAATTTTCCTACCTACGTCAATTTATTTATATAAAACAACTTGCAAGTGATATTATTTTGAATCATTTCAGTTAGAAGGGTATAATGCTTACATTGAAAATGATCATCAAATAAACTACTAGTACAAGAAAATAATATATCATCAATAAAGTCAAACTTGTGTTAGCCTTGCATACAAATCAAAATAATTGGCCTTTAATATTGTTTGCTCTTGTTGGTGTTGTAGCCTTCAACATTCATGCCTCTAGCATATACGTGCAAGTCTTTGTATACATTTGAATTAAATGAAACCACTTAAATGATAAGCATATAAAATATTTTAAATAACATATGAAGCATATATGTAAAAAGCTTCATAAGCCCTAGAATTTTATCCCATTTTGATGAAAGTTTTCATGAGGCCTTACCCATGCATAGATTTGTCTATTTTCGAGGGATATCAGTTATTCAAATAGGTGACTTGGGCCAACTGTCTCGTATTAAGGACATACCAATGTATGTAGGAGTATCATATGTCCAACCCTTTAGTAAAGCTTCAACACTACCATTATATTATACAATTTTTTTAAGAAAAAGAATTATAACACATACTAAATAGTTTTTACAACCGCTTGGTCAATATTGGAAATGCTAAACCAAAAAAAGGAAGATTATCAATTGCTCATTTCTAAAACATTTACGATTATTGTCACCAAAATAATAATATGGATTTGAATTTACAATAAATTTATATTCAACAAAATATTTTGTTGACATATTTAATTAGGAGATGTTGAAATCATTGAATGTTATAATTACATGTAGCAATGCAAAATATCAAAGACCTAAAAATATAATGTAACCTAATGATGATCAATTATAGGCCAATGTTATTTCATGTGAAGGGTAACAAGTTATTCTTACTACCAATTTATGGGTCAAATTTGGGTTGGTCAATGGTGCTCTTGTTGAAATTCAAAATATATTATATATAAAACTAGCATAAATTTCCATTATTTACTAATGTTTGTGGTTATTTTATTTTTTAATACTGCAGCCTATCATGGCATGCAAGTAAACCAAAACTTATGCCAATTTCATGGTCCATTTCTCTATAAATAGCCTATACATTAAGCATACACAAATCATAAGGACTAACATTACAAAATGCCTCAATCATCATCATTGATGTTTTTTTATAAGGTCTAATGTTTAAATTATTATCTCAAGAATGCACTCATTACAAGGATTTCGCATCTCCCCTACTTTATCTTTTAAAAACTACAAAAAATGTATAAAAATGCTTCCATTCGTATTAGAAATAAAGAAGAGGAAAGACTATGTTCTGAACTTTGTTCTTTTATCTATATTTACCCTTTGACTTTTTTCCTTTTAGCATGATCATTGCAACTTTTGGTGTACAATTATAAATTCTATATTGATGTAGGAGCATCTAGGTCCACATGTAATCTTACATCAACTAAAACCATGAGTAGTTAGTTAATAATAAATTGCAATGAAATATTTTGTTGTTCTAATAGTCTAAATATATATATTCAAAGCATTGGGATTATTATACTAGGTTGTGAAGCTTTGCACAAGATGTTGTCCTAGGATGCTAACCCAACTCAACAATATAAAGAGTTGTGATATCTTTCTTTTAATCTACGATATCTCTTGAACAATATGACATTCAATAGAGTTGATTCTTCATAGTAGAAGCAAACGAGTGGATGAAATTTTATGGAGGAGATAGATCTTCATTATGTATTATATGTGTTTAATTTTAGGTCATTTGTAAATCCTATGATAAAATGCGGTATCATTCTAAAAGGATATGAAAATCATGGTAAATGATGATCCTAAATTCATGCAATCTCTTGTGGCTTTTTGTGTGACTCTCTTTGTACTTGTGATGCATTATGTAAGGAACCATTGTTGTTTATTTGGGATTTAATGGACCAAAAGTCATGGAATTTAATAAGGTTTCATTTAATAATGTTTGTGATATATTTTTTGATGTGTTGGATTTTAACATGTTTCTATCCCTTGGAAATGTGAATATATTTTAAATTTAATGACGATAGGAAATTATGTGCATTTAATGATTGTAGTAGATCTTGAAGTGTTAATAACATTTAATATTTGTGGCCTTAGTGGGTTGTTAAAATCAATCAATGTCAATGGGTGGGTTGTGTATCTATATAAACACACCATCTTCATTTTAAAAGGCATTTGATTCTATTTTGGATTAAGAATATAAGTGTAGTTACAAGTAGTACTACAATAGAGATTCAATTTCATTTGATTCTCGATTGGGGAATAGTTCCAGATCAGTTGTAAGGGGTATTATGAGAGAAATAAGTGTGTATATCTAGGAGAAGCTATTGATTTGAGTCATGTAACTAACCTTAGAGTGTTAATTTGTTGTTTGTAAACTTACAAGCATTAGAGGGATTTTTTTTTTAAAAGACTATATCATTGGCGATTGGTCTAATGTTGTGTAATCTATCTTTGAAATAATTAAATATTATTATAGTTTTTTTATTTATGTTGTGTGGTAAAATACATCTCTTAATTGGTACCTCTAACCATGACTACATCATATGTTTTTGATTGAATATATTATATCATATATTCAATTGGTAACATATAAACAAAATGATACTTTGCTAAAAAATGAGGTCAATCCTCATTTTCAAATAATTTAAAAATTGTCCATTGACAAACATTAGCCCTTAAAATTATTCAAAATTGTTCATAGGTCACTTGTTGGTTACTAGAAATATAAGTATTTTTAAAAGAAAAATGAGCATCAAATCGGTTGTTTCCATTTGTAGAGATTATAGTCAAATGGAGAAAAGATATATAAATAACCTTAGCACTTAATCAAGAACTCCTTTTGTAGAGATTATAGTAATTACAATCATTGAAAATATAAAGACAAAATGCAATATAAATATAGAAAATACAAGGACAAAAAATGCAATATACCTTGATGATAATCAATTAGAGGCCAAAGTGATTTTTTATTAAAGCACAACATGTTATGCTTACATCTAATTTATGGGTTGAAATTGGTCAAGGCAATGGTGCTCTTGGTTAATATCAAAATATTGTTTAAAAAATTGGGATAAATCCCCCTGATTTACAAGACATTTATCGTTATTGAATATCTAAAATATACTAGTCTAGCATGGGATGTTAGTAAACCAAAACATGTGCCAATCTTGTCAGTTTCTCATGGTATTTACAAGTAGCTTCCTCTAAAAATGGCCTAATAATTAACTATACATAACTCACAAGGACAAACATTATAAAAGGCAATAATCAACATCAACTACATTGATCGACAAGGTCTAACTTATACTTCTATCTCAATAGTTAATTCATTGTAGAACAGTTGTATCTCCTCTACTTTCTCTTTTCGACACTACAAAAAAAAATGTAGAGCAATGCTTATGTTCATATTAAAAATAAAAAAGAGAAAAAATTGCATTCCATAATTTAGTGTCTTTCTATCTTTACCTTGTTACTTTTTTTGTTTTGACATGATCATTGTGTCTTTGGATGCAATTACTAACTATATATACAAATAGTAATATATAAAAGAAATGATATATTCTTAGAAAAAAGATGAGGTCAATCTTAATTTTTAAATATTCTTTTAAAAAGTCCATTGACAAACATTAGCCCTTAAAATTATTCAAAGGTTCAACATAGATTTGCAAGGAGGCCTGAAAATAGTTGCACACTTAAAATAGAGAGGATTACAGGTTCCTCTCTTCAGGTTTGGCTTCGATAGCATGCTCACCTCAAATATTTTTCTAAAACTCTTAAGTGTCCAATTATTTAGATTGGAATGTGAAAAAGTATATGTAAAAACATGTAGGGAAATCACTTGATTGAGTTTTTGAACAATTTTGGATCAATCATCATTAGCGATAAACATCATCAATAACTAGTCAAAAAAAAATGCATGACTTTGTCGTTCTATTTTCTTTCATATTTGATTGAAAATCTCAAAAAATTGGGATTTGGGGTTGTCTATTATATTCTAGAGATGTTTTTTCCCTTCCCATCTCCTAAAAAGGTATGTGTTCAATTGTAATGTCAATAGATAATAACCTATCACCCTTACAACTGTAGAGAAATTTAGATAGATCTGGATCAAAAATTTGTACATAATTAATTATGAAAGTATAAAATCTTTAATTATGACTAAAGTTAAAATAAATATATTGTCTTAAAATATTCACAAGAACGGAAATAAATTATCCATAATATAAAATGTATTTATAGGTTTAGCATAAATAAATATATTGTATTAAAATATTCACAAGGAAGGAAGTAAATTATCTCTAAACAATATAAAATGGATTTGCTTGTTTAGAGATTTAAAGATAGTTAAAATTTATTTTCTATAATATTACAATATTTGAAATTAAATTTGATGTTTTAAATATCCCATATATATTCAAAACAAATTGAAGAAATTAAATATAATAATTGATCAAAAAGTATATAATATAAATAAATCAAAATACAATATAATAAATTATATAAATAATTAATAATTTATTATTAATAGAATTCATTACATATATTAAGGATTGCAATGCTTTTCACATATGACCGGTTTGAGAGAATGAAGAATAGAGAAAAGAAAAGAGGAAGAACAAATACTTCAATTGTTAGAGGATCACAGGTTTACAAATTGAATATCATAAATTTGTTGTTATACAATTTATATATATCATATAAGTATTACTCTCTATTTCTCATGTTAATATCAAATGTATACAACTTATATATATCATATATGTGTTCCACTCTATTTCTCATTTTAATATTACATTAGTTAATAATATTAAATGTGTTCTTATGAACAATACATATTTACTTTTACATCATGATAAATGCTACTAGTATATATATCTTAGATAAATCTATGTAAAATATATCGACATATAACATTCTCCGATCTATATATCATATTGAATTATGACAGTAGATGAATAAGTGTCTCAAGAATGATATATATCAATATATTTTACATAAATTTATTTAAAATATGTATACTGGTAATAATATAAATTATATTAATAATTTATTATTAATAAAATTCATCAATATTACATTTATTGAAAATTAATTATCATATTTAATTTAAAAAATAAAATATAAACACATAATATACTTACAAACAATATAACTCAATTTCAAAATGATATGATGAACCCAAAAATATTCATTTCAAATATGGATCATCACTAAAACATGTATAACCTTAATATCATAACACTTTTCAAAATGGCAAAAAATACATCATTGCACATGATTGTCAATATTTTTGTCTTTTTGGGAGCATAAGATGTTCTTGTACTTGATGTTTCTATATTATATCGTGGTATATTGTTTTGATTATTATTTCATTTTACTATTGGAACACCTCATATTATATTAAAAAATCAAAATATAATACATAAGGTTACAAAGTAACATAGTCAGATAGATCACAACCCATACTTTATGGCGAGAAAAAACATCAACAAATTGTCAAACAAAAAATGACAAGAACAAGAAAAACAATAAATAACCAAAGATAAAATCAAGCACATGTCGCCTCGCCAAGAAGTGGAGGTGAAGGATCATCCTTAAGAAGCACTGACCAAGTAGGCATTTCCACATCTGGGATCTTTGGAATAGTCCAACCATCTAAGGGGTCATCATGTATTATGGTCAACCAACCATTAGTGGGCTGAGAAGGAACAATAGTACTCGATGGAGATCATTGAGCAGGACCAACATCGAATTTTTGAAAAACACTCTAACCACCTCCTAGAAGAGGGCGAGGTGAAAAGTGACCCCTACTACAAGACTAGATTTTGCTTTGGTGCCTTATAGGAGGAGGTGGTAGGGGTCCACAAGGTAGGCCATCTAGTGGAATTCTACTCATAGTGCACAGGGCACTCCCCCAGTGGTCGAAGACCCCTTGTATGTGGCAAAGGTCCAGTGCCATCTTCTCCACTTGAGCTTGGATTTGCAAGTACATCGAAGAGATAAGAACCACTTTATTTTTAATAGAGAATGAAATATCACAATCTTCATGATTAAATATAGCATTATTTATGGCTTTCCAAAGTTGAAAAATGATGATAATATAAAAAAACTACCACAAAAAAGAAATAGAATCTAGCCAATTTGAATCATCCCCAAAAAGCACCGTCTCCAAGAAAATGGTTTAAGATGAAAAGGTTGGAATAGAGAATGGATCCAACACCAAGCAGATTGAAATTTAGGGGGAAATAAGAATGGATATTTCAAATATTTAGGCCATTTTCAAGCCAAACAAAATGGTTGGGAATTGTAGAAGTGGAGCAGCCTCTCATTGAGGGGGTTCCCTTGGTAAATTAAGCACCAAAAATAAGTGAGCTAATTTAGGCTCCAATCCTAGGTGCCACACATGTTCTAGACTAGCAAGCCAGGTCTTGGGAGAGGATTGAAGGCCCCAACATCTATTGATCTTGTCGAGAGCTGGGGAGAAGGGACTCATTACTTGATATAGAAGTCCTGGAGAGTATTCTTTAAAATGTGTATCATAGTTCCACCTCTAGTCTTTCCACCATGCCAGAGGAGGCTAAAAGCCATGCTTGTGTAACATAACATCAGGGTGTATTTCTTGAATGCAAAGGATAGAAAGTAAGTCAGCATTACTTAATTGAAACTTGATTTTAAAATCTAGCTAAGGGATCCAATCTCTTGAACTAACCAAATCATGAATAGTGTGAATTCCTTTACAAAATAATCTTAATGCTTTACTACTAGACATTTCAACTAGGGAAATATAAAAAATGGTAAGAATAAGAAACTGCCATAAACTATGATCATTGAAGGATAAACCTATATGAAAGCCATCCCCTACCCACTTCAAGTGGGGTTTGAATGCTTCTAAATCTTTCTAGATACTCTTGACCATGAAAAACCATGTAATTTTGATTGGCACAATAGTGCTAAAAAGAGACTGAAAGCCAATATTCGACCAACTAGTTTTTCCATAGGGAGAAGAAGAAATATAGTGGTGGAGGAGGATTTTCCAAGCCTCATTTCCCTCAATGGCTCGAACAACCCATTTAGCACATAAGGCCATGCTTTGTCGATAAGTGTCAATTATGTCCATGCCACCTTTGTCACTAATAATGTAATAAATATCCCACACCACTTGATGAAAACCTTGGTCTTTGTTAGATTTGGCCCAGAAGAAATCATGAAGAAGCTTGGATAAACTATCATAGCAGGTTTTAGAAGGGGACCAACAAGAGGAGTAGTAAACATGAGTGGATGCTAAAATATTGGTTTAGATCTGGAACTTTCCCACTAAAGAGAGGGGCTTATTGATCTAGTAATCAATTTTCCTTGCAATCCTATTGAGAATATATTGTCAAAGCTTAGAAGGTGAGTTGTCAAATACAAGGGGGATACCCAATAACTTGAATTTTTCTCCCTGAAAAATCCACTATGAATTAAATTTTTTAAGCCACTCAATTACCAATGTTGAGGTATGTTCTTTTTGTTGGTTTTGTGGCATAAACTTTATCATTGATGTCAAGGTCAAGATGGATGTCATTAATATCAAGGTCAAAGTTGATGTCATGCATGGTGAAGTGGTATGTAACAAAGAAGTCTTATGACAAGAGAGAATTTGAAGGCAACCTATTGTCTCTCTGTTGGGAGAGAATTTTAAGTCATCCTAGCAATTCTTCTGAGATTGATAACGTGCCAAAGTCAAGATCAATATACAAGATAAGCATACTTTTGAGCACCAATCTTAAGAAGCATCGTCATATCATGAGCATGTGTATTAATATGGTGGTCTGGTAATATGGATACACATAGGTATGAGTTTATTTTTAAGTATTCCCAAGCATGAATATGAAGTGCTGAAGCACTCAATAAATTTCTAAGGTAAACCTTCAGGGATAAGGTCTTAAGCCTAAGCATGCAACTAGACTAGTCCTAGACTCTGTCTGACGTAAGGAGGAATCTTCAGGTGTTATCAAGATCTATGAAGGATGAAAACTAGTGGTATATCATGTGAGAATATGTTTGAAACTATGTAAACATTTGTATAAGGTAGATAATCTTTTAGAGGATGTTTAAACGCTAGTTCATGGCTTATTCATTTGCATAAAGAGACCTAGTGAGAAGGCATAGGCTTGGTAACATGATGAAGTGAGCACTCTTAGGCTTGTGAGAAGAATATTATCAGTGTATGAGCATGGTATGAACTCTTATGACATGATAATGAGGTTTTTATATTATTTCAAGATGTTTCAAGGTGTGTTCTAGGTCTAAGTGTGGCTTACAGGTATAGGCCTAATGTGCAAGGAGACCTAGTGTGGCCTAATGAGGGATCTAGTTTAGTTTCCAAGGTGCTATAGCTCATGAGATCATTTTAGAGGTGTGAAATTTTTTTTCAATTTTTTTTACCAATTTTGAGGTCAAATTTTGAAGGATAAATCATGAAGTTTGGTTTTGAGGTTTTCTATGTGCACACGATGAGATGTTGCAGACCCGAGAAGGATTTTTTTATGCTCGTTGGCACATGAAACCTTTGCATGAGAGCATAATAAGTTAATTAAAGTTTGTTAAGGATATTAGATAAATTTTTCAAGCGTTATTTTCTATATTAAGGGCCCAAGCTTTATGAATGATAGTTAAGACTATAAGGTGGTCTTAACCCTCTCTAAAATCCTAATAATGACCCGATATAGAATATCTTAATAGAAATGGATTAGAATGTATTAGATGACCTATTTTTATGATTTTATAATGTATATGATTCTCCCAGATACTTCTAATTGTGATTGGTGTGTCATATGAGTGAGTAAAAGCTACAAGAAATTTCTTATTTTCCAAATTTGTAAGTAGCAAGCAGGGTTGACTAGGTCAAAACATGAAAGTGGATGGAGTTTGAATATTGATACTTATATATTATGATCATGATGGTTTCTAAGCAAGTTATAAAATTAAAATATGCTAAAATATTCATGGAATTTGACCTATCACTTAAAAAGCCTAGTGAGAAAGATAGTGAGAAAAATAGGCAGAAGTGGGAATGAGATTAGGGATGTGTCTCCATGGACTAGGGATGGATCCAATTACACCAAATTATTTTTAAATACATGTAACACATGTCCCTAGTGGATATAAGTTTTTAATAATCTTGTGTATGGCATAAAGTTAATCTCAAACTAACTTGTCTAACACAGTGAGGTGTGTGTACAATGAAGCCATGAAATTGGTCTGTAAGACCAATATTACTTTTGGACCTTATAATATATTTGTTTAAATATTTTATAATGATGATTAAGTATCATATAAACCCATTATAATTTCATGAAATTTAATATATAGGTATTCTAAGTCATTGTTTTCATGACTATGTTTTGGAACATTTAGGCAGTTTTTTGTGTGTTAGTAAGAATGATGTTCCGAGTCTTTATGCCCAAATAGGAAGAATACAATGCACATAAATTTGTTATATATGTCTCATAGGTTCATTTTAATTTTTTTTATTCATGATAAATTCTTATGAATATGTGAAAATTCAAAAGTTCTTGTTTGGTATTTAAGGTTTGTTTGTCGTTCTGAGTGCGCATATGGAAGTGGTTAGTTTGAGGTCTTTTAGCTTATATGGTGAAGTATAATGTACATGGTGATGACTCTAAGGTCATTAAATTTATAAATAATTTATTTTTTTATATTTTTATGTGTCAAAGTTGAGTGTATGCTTCAAATATTCAAAGCATACTTTCTGGCAGTGAGAAGGCCTAATTGTGAGTAGTCCTAATGGTGTGGCTCAAAGAGTGAAATGAGATAAATGGTGTCGAGTACCTAAAGTGAGATTATAAAGGGTATAATTGAATATTTATAAAAAAAATTCATCCATTTATGAAGGCTCAATATGTTCCAAGGTGGTCAAGGTGAAATGTGTGCTTTGAGAAGACCTAATTTAAATAGGTCTCCTTTAGGCCTAATGGTGGTTTTAGTCCTTATGAGTGGTGGACAACCCATTTAGTGACTATTTATTCTATAAAATGTGTTTTTTATCCATTCCAATGGTGATAAAATTATGGATAGGTTTGTGTCTGACCAAGATATATGAAATTAAGAGTCAAGTATAAGGAGGTCTAATTGGCCTAATTTGACGAGTTAGAATATTGATGATGTGAATGAATGATATAAAAGTTTGGAAACCAGGTAGAGGGATTCAACACCATAATACAGGTGTTTTTAATATTTAATGAAGTTATAATAGTAATTTTATATATTATGAGAAAGGTTATATGACCTAAATTTGCCAAGAAGAGGGCTAGTTGAGTGAAGACGCCTAATAGGTTGTTTGAGAGAGAGAAAAGAGTGTGAAGAGAAAAAGGAGGTGATCATAATTAGTTGAGTGAGAAATAAGTGTCCAAAGGTGATCAGAGGTTCTAGGTGGTTGAGCTAGTGCTGATTTACCTAGGGGTTTGGTGCCTCCTTGAAAGTTGGTGCTTGCTAAAGGACTAGTTGAGTTGGTGCTTGACTAGTGAGGAGTTGATGTTCCTTATGGGGTTGGTGTCTCACTAAATCTTGATTCATTACTTATAGGACTATAGTCCAAGATGTGTTTCAGTGTGTTTTATCCCCCATGAGGTTTTACCACATATCTCTTATGTTCATATGTTATATGCTTATATGGATGTTTGTTTATGCATTGGTTGATGTATGTGTTTGAATGAATGATTGTTTTAAGGGCACTAATTCAAGTCCCCCCCTTATTATTTTTACTTCCAACAATTGGTATTATATAAGGTCATTTGAGGTAGTCTTAATATCTTAAAGGATATCCTAAGCAAGTGAATATGGCTAGTCAAGCACAAGGTGGTTCCTCTACAAGTAAGGCTTCATTGTTCACCAGATCTAATTATGTTTTTTGGAGTGTTAGAATGAGAACATATTTGATATATCAAGGTCATGATGATGACAAGATGTATTTAGGTATGATAAGTGCAAGAGAAACTTCAAAAATTATGATGACAAGAAGTTTTTCAAGAACAAAAGAAGTTTTTACACCAAGGAAGATTGCATCTCATCTAATGAGAGTGAGAAAAAGTGATTTTGAGAGTGACCATGAAAGTGTTGAACTTGATGTCAATGTTCTCTTCATAGATGAGGAATCAAGTTGTTCAAATCAATAAGAGTCCATGTGGTTTGGAGTTATTGTTGTTGATTTAGATGAAGAAGAAGATGAGGTGGACTTTGAGGTTGAGTTGATGAATGCTCTAAAATAACTAAAGATGGTGAAGAAGAAAAATAAGGTGATGAGGTTTCTTGTCAAAAACTATGAGGATCAAATCAATTTGTTTCAAGAGAGATTGATAAACAACTCCAAGAAACAAGAAGAAATAGTCAAATAAGTGGAGACTCAAATTAATATTGTGACTGCAAGCCAAAAGGCTAAAGAAGAAGAATGTGGAAGGTATGTAACTAAAGTGAATTATTGGAGAGCTAAGTTAGATCAGGCATCAAGTAAGATAAAGTCTTTTGTGAAGTTGAAAAGAGTACCAATGATCTAGACAACATCCTGAGTAGTCAAAAGACTATTAATGATAATATAGGTATTGGTTTCAATGGAGACCAAAATAAGAATACTAATGTGATCAAGGAGAATCAGACCTTAAAGGTCAATGGTCAATCAAGGAATGACCATGCTGGAAGAATGAATACTAATCCTATCAGGTAGCTTATTGCTATAGGGTATGTTAATCCTTTCAATGTTTATTGTTATTCATGTAACCAATTTGGTCATAGAGCAAGGCATTGTAAAAGACTCTTCAAAAATGAACATGCATGAAACTATGAGGAGAATCATCAGTCAAGAGGTATGGGCAATGGTGTGTTTCCATCAAGAGGAATAGTGTGTTCTAATTGTCAATAGGTTGGTCATATTGCAATTGGAAATAGGTTGGTCATATTGTAAAGTTTTGTAAGCATGGATTCTTAAGTCAAAACAAGAATATTGAAGCCCCTAGAGTGAAATAAAGAAGACAAGATAGTTAATGGAGACCAAAGGTAGCTAAGGTGAATGACGATCAATATGCAAGTCCAAGTAGACTATTTCCATGGTGGAGCATAGTTCAAATGTAAATGAGTACCAATAATTCTCCCCCAGCTCAGCTTATGGATGAAGGAGTCAATACAAATAAACCAAGTCAAAATGTTTTCCAAATAGAGATTAAAGAGGTCAAGACAAAGAGGCTATTTAGGCCTAAGAGGATTATGAAGAAAGTTCAGTCTAGTGAGGACATAGAGATTTGGATATCTTCTGAGTTTATGTTGTCTTAATACCCTATAGAAGAATTGACTCCATTAGGATTCATGAAGGCACTCAGCTAGTGAGCAAAAGCATGAAGGATGTTTGGTCATAGGGGATCTTTGTATTCTTTGTTTTAGATCCAAAGTTCAGTCAATAGTTCGTTGGAGGTGTGATTGCAAGAGATAGGTTACAAAAGTATTTGTATGATGACTTGATCAAACCAATTCACATTCATAATAGTGTCTAAATATTTCATGGAGATAAGAGGAGTCAATCATGCTCCAAGAGTAGGTGTGTTTTCCAAGAAGATCTATAGTAGTCATGAAAAAATTTGAATTATGGATTGGTCTACGAGGCCAATGTGTTCAAGAAGTCAGTTGGTTGTAAGCCTAATCTGTGTTGATTTTTTGTCAAAGAAAGAGAATGATCTTGTTTTTAGAGAAAATGTGTGTTTTTCTAGGTCCAAGGATCATATATTTATCAATAAATGACCTTTTGTCATTAATTTCAAAGAGGGAGAAAGTTCCAATTTGGGAGAAAGGTCAGATTAAAAAAGATCCAGCCTAGGGAGATGAGAATGATCAGATTTGTTTGAGTGTTTTCCATCAATGACAAAGTGGGAGATTTTTTTGGTATGTTTATGTTATTGGTTTTGTGGCATAAATGTTGTCATTGATTTCAAGGTCAAGATGGATGTCATTAATGTCAAAGTCAAAGTTGATGTCATGCATGGTGAAGTGGTATGTAACAAGGAAGTCTTATGACAAGAGAGAATTTGAAGGCAACCTATTATTTCTCTATTGAGAGATAATTTTAATAAAACCTAGTAATTCTTCTGAGGTTTATGACATGTCAAGGTTAAGATCAAGATACAAGGTAAGCATGCTTTTGAGCACCAGTCTTAAGAAGCATTGTCATATCATGAGCATGTGTATAAAGATGGTGGTCTAGTAAGATAGATACACGCAGGTATGACTATATGTTCAAGGATGCCCAAGCATCCATATGAAGTGTTAAAACACTAAGGAAAGTTCCAAGGTAAACCTTTAGGGGTAAGGTCTTAAGCCTGAGCATGCAACCAGACTAGTCCTAGACTTCGTCTGACCTAATGAGAAATCTTAAGGTGTTATCAAGATCTATGAAGGATGAAAATTAGTGGTAGAGCATGTGATAAGATCTTCAAAACTATGTAAACATGTGTATAATCTAGATAAGCTTTTAGAAGAGGTTTCAAGCCCAGTTCATGGCTTATTCATTTGCATAAAGAGACTTAGTGAGAAGGTATAGGCTTGGTAGCATGATGAGGTAAGCAGTTTCAGGGTTATGAGAACAAAATTGGTAGTATATGATTATGGTATGAAGTTTTATGACATGATAATTATGGGTTTAGAGTAGTTAAATAGGTTTCAAGGTGTGTTTTAGGTCTAAGTATGGCTTACAGGTATAGGCCTAGTGTGTAAAAAGACCTAGAGTGGCCTAATGAGGGATCTAGTTCAGTTTTTAAGGTGATAGAGCTCATGAGAGAATTATCAAAGGTATAAATTTGTTTTTAAAATTTTTTGACCATGTTTGAGGTCAAATTATAAATGATAAATCATGAAGTGTGGTTTTGAGGTTTTATGTGTGCACAAAATGAGGTGTTGCAGACCTGCGAAGGATTTTCTTGTGCTCATTGGCATGTGTAACCTTTGCATGAGATCCTAATAATTTCATGAAATTTGGGGAAGGATCATAGCTCAATTTTTCAAGCATTATTTTCTAGATTAAGGGCCTAAGCTTTATGAATGAACTGTTAAGACTGTAAGGTGGTCTTAACCCTCTCTAAAACCCTAACAATGTCCCGATATAGAATATCTTGATAGAAATGGATCAAAATGTATTGTATGACCTATTTTTATGATTATATAATGTAGAGAACTCTACTAGGTACCTCCATGTGTCATTTTTATATCATATGAGTGAGTGGAAGCTACAGGAAATCCCTTGTTTCTTATAGTTTGATGTAGCAGGCAGGGTTTACTAGGTCAAAGCATCAAAGTGGATGGAGGTTGAAGCTTGAGACTTATATGTTATTCTCATGATATTTTATAATCAATTTAATGACTTCAAATATTATAAACTGATCATGGAAGTTGACCTATCGCTAAAAAGGCCTAGTGAGAAAGACAGTGAGAAAATTTGGCAGAAGTGGGAATGAGATTAGGGATGTGTTTCCCTAGATTAGGGATGGATCCAATTACACTGATTTATTTTTAAATACCTATAACACATATCCTTAATGTATATAGTTTTCTAATAAGCTTATGTATGACATAAATTTGATCTCAAACTAACCTTTCTAACATAGTGAGATATGTGTACAATGAAGTTATGAAATTGGTCTGTAAGACCAATATTGCTTTTAGACCTTATAATATATCTATTTAAAAATTATATAAATATTCTTAACGACCATATAAACCCATTCTAAGTTCATGAAATTGAATCTACGGGTGTTCTAAGTCATTGTTTCCATGAGTATGTTTTGGAGCATTCAAGCAATTTTGTATGTGTTAATAAGAATGATGTTCCTGAGTCTTTATGCCCATATTTGAAGAATATAATGCACATAATTTTTTTCTATAGGTTTCATAGGTTCATTTTAATTTTTTTAATTCGTGATAAATTCCTATTAAGGTGTGAAAATTTAAAATTTATTGACTGGTTTTTTAGGTTTGTTTAGAGTTCTGAGTGAGCATATGGAAGTGGTCAGTTTGAGGTATTTTAACCTGTATGATGATTCTAATTGACATGGTGATGAATTTTAGGTCATGATATTTATAAATAAGTTATTTTCGATATGGTTATGTATAAAATTTGAGTGTATGCTTCAAATATTCAAAGCAGACTTTTTGGTAGTGAGAAGGCCTAATTATGAGTAGTCCTGATGGTGTGGTTTAAAGAGTGAAATTAGATAAATGGTGTTGGGGACATAAGGTGATATTATAATGGGTATAATTTAAGTTTATTTGAATTTTTTAATCCATTTATGGAGTATCAATATGTTCCAAGGTGGTCAAGGTGAAACATGTATTTTGAGAAGGCCTAATTGTATTAGGTCTCATTTAGGTCTAATGGTGGTTCTAGTTCTTATGAGTGGTGGCTGACCTATGTAGTGGTTTTTTCTCCTATGAAACATGTTTATTGATATATTCTAATTTTGATACAATTATGGAGGGGTTTGTGGCTGAGCAAGTTATATGAAATCAAGATTCAAGTATAAGAAGGTCTAATAGGCCTAATTTGACTAGTTAGAATATTGATGATGTGAATGAATTATATAGAAGTTTGGAAACTAGGTAGAAAGATTAAATACCATTAGATATGTGTGATTAATATATCATGAATTTTTAACAATAATTTTATAGATTATGAGAAAGGTTATATGATCTAAATCTACCAAGAGGAGGGTTAGTTGAGTGAAGAGGCCTAATAGGCTTTTTGAGAGAGATAGAAGAGTGTGAAGAGACAAAGGAAGTTATCATCATCAATTGAGTGATAAAAAGGTGTTCAAATTTGATTAAAGGTTCTAAGAGGCTGATTTGGAGTTGAGTTACCTAGGGGTTTGGTGCCTCCTTGCAAGTTGGTGCTTGCTAAAGGACTAGTTGAGTTGGTGTTTTACTAGTGAGGGGTTAGTGCTCTTTATGGGGTTGGTGTCTCCAGAAATTTTTATTCATTGCTAATAAGATTGTATTCAAAGTTGTGTTTCAATTTTTTTATCCCCATGAGGTTTTTCCACTTATCTCTTGTGTTCATATTTTATATGCTTATGTGGATGCTTGTTTATGCATTGGTTGATTTATGTGTTTAAATGAATGCTTCATAAATGATAAGTGAAATTGAATTATTATTTCAAGGGAACTAATTCACCCCCCTCTTAGTATTTATACTTAAAACAACTGGTATCATGATTTTATGGAAACATTGGGTTTTTCTCCATTGAAGGCTTGCTCTCGAAGCTAAACAAATGGTGTAAAGACACTACATGGCTTCAATGAAGGTGGCATCTTGCTCTTCAAGTGTGAGAAAGGTGTCATATACAAATTGAGCATTAATATTATTAGAGGTGTGGTCAGGCATAACAATGCCTTGAACAAGCCCCTAAGAGACCTTAGAATCCAAAAGATACCCCAAAGCCTCAGCAGTAAGAACATAAAGTGTTGGAGCAAGGGGACATCCTTAACATATAGAGCATTGGAGTTCAATCCCTGAGGTCTAATAGTGATTGCTAATGAGTCAGGAAGAGGCATCATGAAGTAAGGTCTACATAGCTACAATAAAATATGGACCAAAATTGAGTGCTTTGAGCATGGCAAGAATAAAGTGCCACTCAATCTTGTCAAAAGCTTTTTTGAAAGCCAACTTCAAAAAAATAACTCTCTGTAGAGAGGAGAGGACCTAGGCCAAGTCCTCCCAAACTATAATAAGATTGTCAAGGATTTACCTCCCTCTAATAAAACATGTTTGTTTTGGTCTAATAATGGAAAGTAAGATAAGCCAGATGCATTTGGCAAGGGATTTGTTAAGGATCTTATAAGAAAAATTTAACAGGGTTATCGGCCTCTAATTAGTGAGAAACTTAGGATCCCCAGATTTAGGGATGAATTTTATATTGTCTTGGTTGATCATAGGGGCAATAGATTGAGTTCATAGGGCTTATTTGTAGACTTATAACAAGTCAAGGCTGGTGAATTCCCAAGTGGCTTTGTAAAAATTACAAGGGAATCCATCGAGGTTGGGGCCCTTATCATTACTCATACAATTCAAAGATTTTTTAATCTCATACAGGGTGAGAGGGGCATCACATAACCACTTATTAGTAGGCTTGAACTTGCAAAGCATCACTTTGAGTCAATTTTGAAGAGTTTGGGACCTCTTAGCCATAAATGTCTATGCATGGAAAACCTATTGGTAATACTCTATAAAAGCTAAGGAGATATTAGCCTGAGAGTTGAGATTGGATTGAGCCACTTTTATGGATTTAATTTTCTTACAGGCTTACTTGGCTTTCAGTGCTTTGAAAAAAATCCTTGGAGGCTTTATTGCCAACTTTGAGCCAATGTAATCGAGATCAAAGTTGGGCACCCCTAGCTGCATTATTATCTACCATCTTAAGTTGGTGTTTGAGGGAGGTATCAAGCCTTTGAAGTTGGATATTAAAAGGATATATCTCAAGGGGAAAAAAACCATTTGAACTCTTAGATAGTAGCCTCCTCTAATCATTTACAAATTTGGGCAACATGTTTGTGATGGTAGTAGAGGAAAGAGGTAGTAAAAAGATTGGATTCATTCTACCACTCAATCTAATTGGTGGTGTATGGACTGTGCATGAGTTGAATGGTGCCAACATGACTCAATATAGATGTGTTGAGAAAGAATTGATTACATGGCACCTTGTACTACCTATGGATCCTTTATAATTTATAATAAATGGGTGAGTCATCTGACAATATAATATCTAAGTGGATGTTGATAGGCTGGCCATCAATACAAGAAAAAGAAAAAAGAATTTGTTCTGAAAACATAAAATGGTCTAATCATTTAATCATGTCGTGATCACCAGATTGGTAGCCGGACCACATAAACTAAGATGTGGGAGTAAATTATACTACCATAGGATAGTGTATATTAGCACCCGTTTAATTTTTAAATAGTACCAATCCTAACGCTCACCAACACACCAACACATGGGGAGGGCCCCAACATTGTCTTCGGGATGTTAAATCATATTAAAGTCACCACATACCAGCCATGTGGCAAGAAGTAACCCATCTAACAAAGATCACTAGAGCAAGAGCAATTAGGGCCATCATTAGGAGCAAAAATGTTGAAGATGCCAAAAGGTTGGCCATCAATGTCAAGAGTAATTCAGACTGCTTGATGTGATGGGTCTTCCCTCATGAAAATAATGTCAGAGGATATTTTAAAGGTAACTAAGATATAAGTGTCACCATGTCCTGCTTCATGCAAGGTGGTGACCTGGGTGGCATCTGACCAAATACTTTACAAAGTCATATACAAGAGAAAACTAAAGATATTATGCTTACTTCTAATTTATGGGTTCAAACTCGTCTCATTAATGGTGATCTTGTTAAAGATCGAATATCATATACAAAATAGGACAACTCTCCTTAATTTATGAGATGTTTTTGCTAATTAAATTTCTAAAAGTTAGGATAAAAATGGATCATAGTCAGATTCAAGTGGTCAACCATATTCAAAGTGATCCCCATCTGTTGTGTTTTCAACAAATCCCCCAAATGTTTCTATGTTACGATAAATTTTTTTAATGTTATTTCAATTTGTGAGATCTGATTATATGTCCAAAACATGTGCCAATATTGCCCATTTCTCATGGTATTTGTAACATCCCCACTGGGATCTACCCAAAAATGCATGATATTTTTTTTAATTAAACACATATGCCAAAAATAGATTACACCACGAGAATCTGACAGAGATCAAATAAAATACTCAAAGCATAATGATAGCACCAAAACATATTACATCCTTCATCATTGATCTTTAATATCATGAGAGTACATCATAATGTAAATATAAAAATTAATTATATTAGCTTAGCCATGACTGATACAAATCTATAGCCATCATTGTCAATGTACAATAATAACTACAAATCATCATGACAATTTTCAATAATAAGTACAATATAATACAATTTACATACAAGATAATGGCTCCCTCAGAGCATAATTCTCAAACTCAAGTATTTTTGGTAATCTCAAGTGTCATTTTGATAAGTAGTACTGTTATGGGGAGGGAAAGCATCATTTGAGTGCTTTTCCACACCAACCATAGACCAACAATCCTCATCACTAATCTTATTAAGGAATATCTTTCCTTTTATAGATGAGTAGATAGTAACAATGTGAAAATCTAGAGAGACAAGCAAGTACGTGTGTATTGTATGATTTCTAAAACTAAACATGTAGTGTATCATAGAAAACTCAATCTATTGCAAGATATTGCACATAATGTAAATAATACTCATGAAGTGATAATGTCTCATTAAACATACTTTGGTCAAATCTTTAAGAATAGTAATATAAAAGTGATCTATAGATCAATCAAATTCATACATACCACTTGATCAAACTACCTTCATATGACATTGTGACACTAATAAGTCAGTGAAGTCCATCTCATTCCTTACTTAGAATCAACAATGGATATTGTTCAAATACAATTCAACCATAAGATTTATATAATTTACATCTTACTAGAAAACACATCATGTAACATGTTAAACATAGGAGTAACTAAAGCACACATTAATTCCATCAAATGTATGAATGAATCTTACATTATTTTATATCCCATACTAGAAATTGTTGTCAACCTGGAGCTGCGCCCTGATTCGAGGACGTGCACGAAAATAGCTAGTCCTCTATCCAGCTGAAACAATGGGACCTCCTCACGAGGGTGGGTGCCTCAACAGTGAGAAGAACCTCTAGAGAAGGTTGGTTCCTATATGACGTATCAATTAGGATTCCTACTCTACGCTGCGGACTACCATGGAAAAGGGAGAAGGAGAAACTTAGAGGGAAATCTTACCTAAAAGGGGGTGATACACCAGAACTATGATCCTACTTAGCTCATAACCTTGAACACTGGGCGAACAATGGAGAAGGAAGACCTTAGACTTCAATTAATCACTTGAGCATAAGTATTTCATGTAGAGGTTCGGTCTAATAACTAAAACCTGAGGGAAAATGATGGAGAGAGGTCCAATACAAGACACTTTGTAGCCACATAAAATCCACTTACAATTTCAGCAAAAGACAATAAAGAACACTTTAACATGACCTGCATAAGGATAATATAGCAACTAGGTACGAAACAAAATTTGGGAAGGGAGAAAACTCTACCACTTATGCAAATTGTTGAAGAAATATACACTATGCCACGCTTGAAATTTGAAAGTACAGTCCTTCTTATTGATCGAAAAAGTTACATAACTCTTAATGGCAGAGTCTGGTCTAACCAAGAGAGATTGGATTCTTTAAAAAACAAGGCTGAAAGCCATTATATAGGAAATTACAATAGGCCAAAGATAGTCGTATAAACTTGAAGAGAAAAATTCACTTTGGTTAACTCAATAAAAGATATTTTTCTTGTCTTTGCATGAATTCTCTTTGTTTGATGAAGCACACTCATCCTTGCAAGGAAATCTTCTAATTTTGGATGTGGCATTTGATTCGATTAGTTAACTCCAAATCTGGAACAGTCAACCCGAAATATGAACTAGTCAACTCCTGTTGAAGCTAAATTTGACCTTCAGATGCATGCGCTGTAAGAAGACAAACAGGTCTTTAATGATTCGTTAACTGAAGCTTCGACCATTGTTTGAAAATAGCTCCAATGTTTAAAATTAGATCTCACATTTGAAAATAGCTCTAATGTTTGCATGTAAATTTTCTAATTTTGATCGTGTCTATTTTCGGCAGGGTTCTGTATCCAACTCATTCATCGGATTATCTATTTATTTTTTTAAATTCTTTTGCACAGTCGACTTCATTTATTTTAGATTTTTTTGCTATTTTTTATCCTGGTCTTATTTTTCCCGCAAACTTAGTCTTCTCTGTATATATTCCTTTTACTCTTATTGCTCGGGCCTTCTATCTGTCGGCTTCCTTTCTTGCGCAAGTTTTCTTCGCTGCTATTTGTTCAGGCTTTTTTCCCTGTGGTTCTTTTGTTCTGCAGGCCTCTGAATTCCTAACTGTCTTCACCTTTTCAAAGAAACCTGGGGCTTATTTATGCAGACTTTATGTCTTAAACACTATTTTGAATTCCTGCAAACTTTATGTCTGAAGGAATTCCTTCAGACAAAAAGTCCACAGGAATTCATCCTTTACCTTTGCTTCTTTTGAACCCTTTGACATTGCCACGTGTTCTCCAGCCAACCAGCCAGTCCACGTCCTTCAGCAGCAGCATCCAAGAGTTAGCCAGTAGTCCATGTGTTAGCCATCAGTTAGTCTACATGTCAGTCCAAGTGGCAAGGTGTCAGTCTAGTTGTCTATGTATCCTTCGGCTATCTTGGCCGACCAAGTGATTGAACTGCTCCCCTTGAACCCTTCGATGTTGAACCGGTTCAAAGGTTCAAGCGGTCATTGAAACAACATGTTGAACCAAGCCTTGAACCAAGACATTGAACCTTTTGCTTTGAATTAAGGCTTTGAACCAAATTTTGGTTCAACAGTTCAAAGCCAATGAATTAACACATTGAACTAATAAATTGAACTCCTTTGAACTACGGCTTCAAACTTTTGTTGAACCCAGGGAATGAACCAAACATTGAACCAAGACGTTGAACCAAATTTTGGTTCAACGGTTCAAATAAAGCCTTGAACCGACTGATGAACCATTTAATTGAACTGAAGAAGTGAACAGACCCTGCACTCTCTAAACTGGTTTTGAAGCCGTTGAACCTTGAAGCGGTTGAACTTCAAACTTTGACAAATGCGCTTAACTCTTCCTGATGACGTTGAACCTTTGAACCCATCGAACCCGTTGAACCAAAATGGTTCAAGGTTCAATGGTTCGAGGTTCAACGGTTCAATGGTTCGCTTCTTGTCTAGAAGCTTGCCACTGGACGCTTTGGTTGAACCTTGGCATCGGACCAAACCTGAAAATGACTGAGTGCTGGAAACTTGTTCTTTTGAGAGCTTGCCAAAGGAAAATAGTGCATTATTCCTTCCTTGGCTAGCGACGATAACTTTCCAAGTGGCAAAAAATCTGACTCGTGAAAGATTTGTCAATAGAAATAATGACTACAGTTTATACCACCCAGGTAAATACATAATTAACTACAAAATCAAATAACGTAATTTGTTTTTAGCTATACCACACTCTGTGATAATCCATATTACCACATTCTATTATTTTTAATCATAACTACTAAGCATCAAAATCAAGTTAATAAAGTAGTCATAAATACATGGACACATACATTCATATTCAACAACTAGAATAACTAAAAATTTATTTTCTCAAAACATAAAGTGATCCAATCTAGAATTTGTTATATATTTAGAGGTTTGAATGTTCATTCATTAAGTTATTTACATGTAACTATTTTAATATAGTTAATACTCCATCCGAGGACTACCATCGTAAGAATACACCCATATGTTCTCAAATATGCTATTAGGCATGTTTACACTCATTTTTTCAATAAGCACTCCATTAATAAACCATAAATACATAGCTTATTATAATGTTATATTCCATGTGATAGGTTATGTACCACAAAATACATATAACAAGGGGTCTCTAGTACACCGCAAGACTTATCCCATGATGCAGGAATGTTAGCTTTACTTATGGTACTATTATTTCTAGTTAATAAGCTTATCATAAATCATATAATGTTTCCAAAAGACATATGGCAACATAATATATTTCTTAATATGAAGCTTCCAAAAGACTCAAGTTTAAAAAGCTTTATTTTCAATTTGGAACCATGCTTATTAAAATTTCATCCAAATTTTGATATAACAAGGAATGGTTATAAATTCCCCACTTTATAATTTTATCTCTTTTCTTTAGAAAACACGACACTTACAAAAGGCATGCTTCCATTCTATTACATAATATTTCATATAAACTATGTTCATAGTTACTACCTTATCAAAATATGGGACAAATAGGATAATATTATGTACCGACACCCATTATGTTTGATTGGGGATTGTTCAATGTATATATTTCAAATATGTATATATAAAAACAAGATACAACCAATTATGTCACATATATAGATTTTTCAATGTATATATATTATTTGATAATTAAACCTTTGTCCATTATATAATATCTATTTAAGTAATATATTTTCATTGACTTCTCATCTATATACTCAATATTCAATTAAATATCCTCCCAGGCTAGAAATGCACAGTACGGAGACACCATCAGGAAATGGAATTCAACGACTTAGCAAAAGATGATTTCCACACAACAATAATGATGCCACAGTGTGATATGATTACACCAATAAAGATATATACTCAATGTCTAACTTCAATGACTCAACATAGATTATCAAAATTATATACAGTCCATTCTGCATTCATATAACTGGCAATATAATTACACAGTGACACCCAGGAGCATATACAACTAGTCTTTTGACAAATCAAATATCATGTAGGATCTAGGTCAATAGTATTCAACTGGAAAACAAAAATCCCACCTACAAATTTGATTTGGTTATATATATTACATGTAGCGATTCAATAAATAATACTGCAAATTTTAACATTTTCTTGTATGTAATACAATGACTCAACATCTTACAACATGTTATATATCAATTTATTAATATTTTAAAAACTTGGAAAGCATAATTATTTAGCACTTAAACTATATAACCTTAACGACTCATTTCTAATTGGTTGGGAGTTAATTTATTTGCATACATCGATGCCCCCTACTTTTTAATTTAAAAACTGTAGTTTGGTTTTCTTATTCCAGTTTGCTATTAGATGCCTATACTTAAGGTAGTGAACCACTAAAAAGCATGAGCTGTGAAGAGTGGAAAGTATAACTACTTAGCAAATTCGTAAGTGTGTGTGTGTGTACAATAAACTGTAGATTTCAAACAAACATAGCAGCACTTTAGTGTAATATAATAAATTCCAATGTATATTCTCAAAGAAACTTCTTGGATAGTTTTTGTGTTCTTCAGGGAAATATCAAAATAGATTACAGCTCAAAATACTAAAAATAAAATATTCAACTGCTCAACTATACACATGGATAGTTTATATCAATATAATTATATAGGCTTAAAATAATTATAATGGGATCGGATAATTGAGCTGAGTCAATTTACTTGGACGATTTCTAAATTTGATTCAGATAATAAATTGCATAGAAAATTCTATTCTTACAACATATTTTCCTTCCCTAACCATTATAACATTTTAGCATATTTATTAGAATTGAAATACAACACCTACTTGGTATGCTTGTATGCCAATTCCCTTGTGCTACAACTCCTTGAACTCTCGCTCCAATTTAATTTCCTCCAAAATGCCTATGATAATCTTTTACTTAATTTTCCCTTATAAGAAAATAGGTGTAGCTTTTTCCATGCTTCAGATTTTTGTTTTCTTTGCTTTTTTTTTGTTTTTATTTTAGTTATTTTTTTAATATATATGATTTTCTTAGATTTATACATTTTTATTTTTTTAAATTTTTTATTGTTTTTTTCCACTTTTTATTTTTTCCAAGGTAATTTTTTATTTTTCTATTTATTTTAACACTAAATGTAAAAATTCCATGATTTTATTAAATCAATTAACATCCACATATGTTATAGTATTTAAATGGCAATTTCATAATTACTAATAATCCAAATTTTTAAATCTAACTTTGTTAATATTATTCTTACCAGCATTAATGACAAAACGTATTAAATACGTAAAAAGAATTCATTATGATATTTAACTTATACTAACAAACCATAAATAATAATTTTCTAAGGAAAAAAAAACACATCATGAGCAAACTATTTTTAATGAATTCTACATGTGTTAACTACTATGGTGTGTGTAGGGCTCCCTACAGCGCTTTGTTATCATCCAATATCTCTATCTATGTCACCCTCTCTGATGGTGTTCTCTCGCTGACATGCTCTGAAGAATGAGTTCTCTTACGTCAACCTCACAACACACAGATAGTTAGATCATATCAACATGATAAATCTATAGCATAAAATATAACTAAAATAACACATCACTATGCTCAAAATGTAAATGCATACACCAAGGTTAACTCATAGTAAAACAAACATGTACCATCATGTATCTAAGAAATATTCTACTATCTCATAATAGCATATATCTCAAGATTAGCCATAAATATAACTAATATCAAATATGTTCATTATATATATCCATGAATAGTCAAATAGTTTGTTTAGTGATGAATCAGGATGCAACATCCTTCCCCCCTAAAGCTAGTCATCATCTCAGATAAATTTTATTCAAACATAAGTTTTGAATTAAAAAAATATTGTTCAACTAAAAATAACATAGTATATCAGTATCTAATCAAGTAAATAAATGTAGAAATCTCTTGAAGAACTCATCATAGTCCTTCCATGTTGCACTATCCTTAGAGTATTGGTCCCACTGGACCTTGCACTGTAACATCTCTCTATTATATAAATAGAGTTTTCATGTGTCAATTACCTTAGTTGGTTCTATTATGACTACTTCAGGGTCTAGAAACTGTTAAGCATTCCAATCCAACACATGTGTAGGATCAGTTATATACTTATTAAGATATAAAATATGAAAGATATTATGTAAAATATCTAAGGATGGTGGTAATGCAAGACTATACGCTACAAAATTGACCACTTATAACACATCGAAGGGTCCCACATATCTTGATGATAATTTTGTAGACTTCTTGAATTTAATCGAGTTTGTTTGTGGCTTTACCCATAATAATATTTTATCACCTACTATAAAGTGCTTTTATATCTTCTTCAAATCTACATAACTCTTCTATCTATTATTGGCCTCAACCAATCTCTGCTTGATTAGTCTAACTTGCTCTTCCATCTTTGAGAGCATCTAAGGTCCAAAGACTGCCATGTTCTCTAACTTGTCCCAATTGATGGATGTCTTGCACCTTCTCCTATAAAGTGCTTCAAATGGTGCCATATTTAATGTTAATTGGTATGAGTTTTTATATCTAAACTCAACCAATGGAAGATAATATTTCCACTTGTACTGTCAATCCATCTAATACATACAAATAATATCCTTAAGCACCTGATTAACTCTCAATCTATCTGTCAGTCTCTGGATGGTAAGCTATACTAAAACTAAGTTGTGTACCTAAATCTAAATTTAGAGTTATCCAAAACCTTCAATTCATATTCAGATCATGATTCAAAATTATTTTCTCTGAAAAACCATGCAACCTACACACTTATTTTACTAACCTCTTTGTAAAAGTAGGTGCATCATCTATCAAATTTCTAGGTATAAAGGGGTCTACCTTGGTTATTTTATCAACAACTACTAAGATCATATCATGTTTATTCCATGACATCGGTACCCTTTGGATAAAGTCCATACCCATTCTAGGATATCATGTGGATATAACAATCCAAATGGATGCACATGCTCAACTTTCACTCACTGACACTCCAGACAACGTGACACATAATCAGCTACATATTTTTTTATTTCTTTCCAAAAATATAGTGGTCTAAGCTCTGTCCCAAATATAAGGAGTTGGGTAATTTTTTTACCACTATGCTCTGTATATTTTCTGAATCTGACACATACAACCTTCTATTATAATGGAATATACCATCACTTTCTAATATGAATCCTTTGTATCAAGGATTCTGAGCATTCGCTAACAATACTTTACTGATCTAATCATAAAATTCAACTCTTGGAGAGAACTCAATCATTTGATCCCTAAAGTACTCTTGATGGTAGTTATAGCTGCTATGTACCTTCTATGACTGAGGGTATTGGCTACTCTATTCTCCTTGCCTTTGATATAGATGATGTCAAAATCATAATCAAACAAGAACTCAATCCAACATCTATGATAAACATTTAAATTAAGTTGGGTGAAAATATACTTTAATCCCAAGTTATTTGTCTTGAGCTCAAAAGGTTTTCCTAACAAGTAATGTTGCCACACTTGCAAAGCATGAACAATTGTTGCAAGTTATAAATCATGAGGGGCATAATTCAACTCATATGGATTTAACTTTTGTGCCTTATAAGCTACTATTGCACCATCATGCATAAAGAATCCTAGTCCATCCCTTGATGTGTCTATAACCACTAAAAATTGTCCATTGAGGTCTAAAACTCTCAAAACTGGTGTTGATGTAAGCCTTCTTTTTAACAACTAGAAAGCTACTACACACTTCTATGACCAAAAAAATATATGGTTCTTCTATTGCAAAGAATTAGATGGATTAGCTATCTTAGAAAAGTTCAGAATGAACTTCCTATAGTATCCTGCTAACCCCATGAATCTTCTTATCTCATGCACATTATTCAGTGCCATCCATTCCATAATGGCTCTAATCTTCTCTAGATCTACTGAGATACTATCTACAAAGATAATGTGTCCCAAATACTGAATTTTTTTCTTGAAAAATGCACACTTGGATAACTTATCATACAACTTGTACTTTTGTAATCAATGTAGAACCAGTTCCAAATGCTAAAGGTGCTCCTCTTCATTCTTTGAATAGATAAGAATTTCATCTAAAAATACTAAAACAAAGTGATCAAGATAATCTTTGAATACATTGTTCATGAGATTCATGAATGTTATTAGAGCATTAGTCATTCTAAGTGGTAAAATTATAAACTCATAGTACCCATAATAAGTTTTAAATGTTGTTTTTGGAATATCCTCATCCTAAATCATCAATTGATGGTATCCCACTCACAAATCAATCTTAGAAAATATTGTTTCTCCTTATATTTGATCAAAAATATCATCTATACGAGGTATCAGATACTTGTTTTTGATGGTTGCCTTCTTCAACATTCTGTAATCAATGTAAAGTCAAAAAGTACCACCCTTCTTTTTGAAAAAGATAATTGGTGTACCTCAGGGTGACACACTTGACCTAATCAACCCTTTAGCCAATAATTACTAAAGTTGAACCTTAAATTCAACCAACTCAATGATTGTCATTTTATATGGTACCTTAAACTATAGCTCTGAATCTAGTATGATGTCAATATGAGTTCACATCTAAGAGGCAAACCCGACAACTCTTCTAGAAACACATCATGAAAAACTCTAATAAATGTGTAATCTTCTATAGATGGTTTCTTAGGTTCCTCCATTTTATTTATCTTGATGATAAATGCTTGGCACCCTTTTCCTTGAGCCTTCTTAAGCTGCTTAGATGAAATCTTTCTAAGCTTCAACTCTCTCTTCTTACCTTGAATTTGTGTTTGATTCTTAAAATCATCAAGACACTCAACTTTCTTCAAGTAATAGTCAACTTTAGATTTATGTTTTACAAGTCAATTGACTCCTAATATCGCATCATATGATCCTAAAGGTGTTATATACAAATCCAAAACTATTAATAATTTAGGCAACCTAATCTCTGCTTTGACTAAACACCTATCAACCATGAATTTTGAGTCATTCCCATACTATAATGACCATGCATTTTCCATTACTCTACCTCTTCTAGTTATTTTACTAACCATCCTAAGAGCTATAAAACACTTTGTGGCTCATGTATCTATCAAAATAGAAACTAGATGGTTTAATTAAGTACTTGATAGCTCAATAGGCAATGCATGATATTTGACCTGTTGATTGTCAACTGTTGCATGGATCTATTGTTGAAAACTATCCTGTTGTGGATTAGGAACTTTACCCTTTGACTTGTCTTGCATACAATCACGAGCACAATGGTCTTCTCTAAAAAAGAAACAACCTCCTGGTGTTCTTTTCCTGTCATTATGTTAGTTTTCCTTGAAACCATCTTTGGATCCATTGCCCTATTTCTTATTGCCTAAACCATTGTTGAACTTGGAATTCTAAATTTTAAACTGCTTTGTGGAGTATCCACTCCTATGTTTCCAAATCTTCTTCTTGAAGGTTGATTTAAAATTTCCAAATATTTTCTTTAACTTTCTTTAGCCTATGAAAGAAACTCTAACTTCTCTTATTTGACCACCTTATCAAAGACATGGTCCATGGTGAAAGGTCCATGAACATCTACCTCTTCACTAATATAGGGCCTCAAACCCATGATAAACTTCTTGATCTTGAACTGATCATCTCCTTGATACTGAGGTATGTACTTCAATAATTTAGTGAACTGCTCCCATTACTCGTTCACCAACATATCATCTTACTTCAGATTCAAGAAATCCATGAGCTTGTAATCAAAATAAAGTTGTGGGAACCACCATGACCTAAATAATGCCATAAACTAATCCCAAGTGATGGTGGTCAAATTAAGATTCATGTCCAACCTCTTATTATCCCACCACGTAGTTGCCTCACCAGCCAACTAGAATGTTCCCCAAACTGCCTTGGTGACCTCAGAGTAGTTTCAAATTTTAAAATATTTATCCATCTCAATTATCCATGCTTCAGCTTTATCTCCTAGAATAGTCCCATCAAACTTAGGTGAGTTCACATTCTTCATGTCTCTAACCAACTCCACAGTAACATGATCTCTAATATCCTGAGGATTTTTATGCTTAGTGGGATGTTTTTCAGGTTCATCCTATTATTCTTCCTCTTCATGGCCATGAACCACCCGCTCTGGAGTTGTAATCCAATCTTTGGTCCCATTCATGACTACAATAATCTAGTCCATCTTTACTAACTGCTCAATGGTAAATCGACTACAATCAAACAAAGGGTTGTCGTAATTAGCATTTGAAGGACCCTCTCCAGAAACTTTAGCTTTCACCATCCTTCTTTATGTCTATAAAAGGATATGAAAACATTAGTGGACCCATCAGGTCCTATAGTTAGAATCACATCTCTTATACCACATGTAACATCCCCATTAGGATCTACCTATAAATGCATGATTTTTTTAATTAAAGACATATGCCAAAAATAGATTACACCATGAGAATTTGATAGAGATCAAATAAAATACTCAAAACGTAATGATAGCATCAAAGCATATTAAATCTTTCATCATTGATATCTAATATCATGAGAATACATCATAATGCAAATATAGAGAGTAATTATATTAACTCAGCCACGAATGATACAAATCTATAGCCATCATTGTCAATGTACAATAATAAATAATTACAACTTATCATGACGATTTTCAACAATAAGTATAATATAATACAATGTACATATAAGATACATGGCTCCTTTAGAGCATAGTCCTTAAAATCAAGTATCTGTAGCAATTTCAAGTGTCATCTCGATAAGTAGTGTTGTTGTGGGGAGGAAGAGTATCATCCAAGCACTTTTCTACACCAACCATGGACCAACAATCCTTGGTACTAATCCTATGAATAAATGGCCATCCCTTCACAGATGAGTAGATAGTGACATCATGGGAATCTAAAGAGACAAGCATGTACCTGTGTGTTGTATGATTTCTAAAACTAAACATATAGTGTATCATAAAAAACTTGATCTATTGCAATATATCATGCATATATGTAAATCATACTCATGAAATGATAATGTCTCACTAAACATAAATTTGGCCAAAGCTTTAAGAATAGTACTATAAAAGTGATCAATAGATCAAGCAAATTCATACACACCACTTGATCAGAGTACATTTATTTGACATTATGACGCTATTAATTTAGTGAAGTCCATCTCACTCTTTATTCAGAATCAACAATGCAGATTGGTCAAATACAATTCAACCACAATAATCATATAATTTATATCCAATTAGCAAACACATTATGTAACATGATAAACATAGGAGTAACCAAAGTACACAATTACTTCATCAAATGTATGAATGAAACTTACATTATTTTCTATCCCATACTAGAAATAATGACTACAGTTTATACCACCCAAATAAATACATAATTAACTGTATATTCAAATAACATAATTTATTTTTAGATATACTACACCCTATGATAACCCATATTATCACACTCTAGTGTTTTTAAGCATAACTACTAAGCATCAAAATCAAGCTAATAAAATAGTCATAAATACATGGAAACATACATTCATATTCAACAACTAAAACTTTATTTTTTTGAAATATAAAGTGATCCAATCTAGCATTTGTTATACATTTAGAGGTTTGAATGCTTGCATTTGTTAAGTTATTTACATGTAATTATTTAATACAATTAATACTCTACTCGAGGACTACCACCATAAGAATACATCCCTATGTTCTTAAATATGTTATTAGGCATGCTTACACTCATTTTCTCATAAGCAATCTATTAATAAACCATAAATACATAACGTGTTATAATTTTATATTTTATGCAATATGTTCCATAGCATAAGATAAATATAACAAGGCGTCTCTAGTACGCCACAAGGCTTATCCCATGATGTAGGAATGCTATGTTTACTTATGGCCCTATTATTTCTAGTTAAGAAGATTATCATAAAGAATATAATGTTTCCAAAAGACATATGGAGACATAATATATTTCTTAATAAGAAGCTTCCAAAAGACTCAAGTTTACAAAGCTTTATTTTCAATTTGGAACCACGCTTATTAAAATTTCATCCAAGTTTCAATTCAACAGAGAATGGTTATAAATTCTCCACTTTATAACTTTTCTCTTTTCTTTAGAAAACATGTGATGCTTACAAAAGGCATGCTTCCATTCTATTACATAATATTTCATATAAACTATGTTCATAGTTACTACCTTATTAAAACATGGGACAAATAGGACAATATTATGTATGGACACCCATTCTATTTGATTGGGGATTCTTCAATGTATATATTTCAAATATATATATATATATAGCCAATAACGTCACATATACAGATGTTTTAATGTATATATATTATTTGATAATTAAACCTTTGTCCATTATATAATATTTATTGCATCAATAGAATGCCATTGACTTCTCATTTATATATTACAGTATTCAATTACATATCCTCCCAAGATGGAAATGCATAGTATGATGGCACCATCAGGAAATGGAATTCAATGAAATAGCAAAAGATGGTTTCCACACAAAAACAGTAATGCCACAATGTGATATGATTACACCAATAAAGATATATACTCAGTATCTAACTTCAATGACTCAACATAGATTATCAAAATTATATGTAGTCCATTCTATATTCATATAATTGGCAATATAATTACACAGTGATGCCCAAGAGTATATACAGCTAGTCTTTTGACAAATCAAATAGCATGCAGGATCTAGGTCGATAGTATTCAATTGGAAAACAAAAATCCCACCTACGGATTTGATTTTATTATATATATATTACATGCAGTGATTAAATAAATAATATAGTCAATTTTAACATTTTCTTGTACGTAATACAATGACTCAACAATTTACAACACATTGTATATTGATTTACTATTACTATCAAAACATGGAAAGCATAATTATTTAGCACTAAAACTATATAACCTTGGAAACTCATTTATATACTGGTTGGGATTTAATTTCTTTGCATAAAGTGGCATCCCCCTATTTTTTAATTTTAAAACTGTAATTTGATTTTCTTATTCTAGTTTGGTATTAGATGCCTATACTTAAGGTAGCAAACCACTAAAAAGCACAAGCTATGAAGAGTGGAAAGTATAATGACTTAGCAAATTTGTAAACGTGTGTGTGTGTGTGTGTGTGTGTGTGCATATATTTTTTTTCAAGAGAAAAATGTCAGTATCTGTTATTCCATAATTTGAAAAAAGATATAGCTAGTATATGTCTTCCAAAGGCAAAACATAGATGAGCATGAGCTCAAGGAGGGGAAAGACCCAAAGAAACCAATATAATAATATTTTCTAGGAGGCCAAATGGCCTCGACCAGAAAAAAATTGATATGGAGATACACCAGTAAAACATATGCCATAACAGGATCCAATAGAGGATGGTAAACAAGTAATTTAGTTGAGGGTAATTACGCTCACGATGTGTGTACCATCATCATTGAGTATTTTCATGTGTAACTTACCTGCATCAAGGTTGTAAGCTTTCTTCACCAGTCCATCCACTTTATAATTGTGTTCTTGAAAGATATGTATGAAGGCATGTGAATGGAAGTGAAAATCCATGTCTAAGGCCCTGTTGATGAGGTGTTTGAGGATGATGTGTTTGCATCTTACCCTCTTAATCATCCAATCACAAGCAATATTTGAGTCTAAGTACATATTGAAATTAGTGATGCCAACATCCCTAGAAATAGTGAGAGCAAAGATCATTTCCTAAAGCTTAGTGAAATTAATTGATTGGTACCATGTGCCATGTTGAAAAGAGATTTCCCTGTTCTAAAAATATATGATGCCCCTAACTCCGCTAAGGCCCAATTTCCTCTAGATGCTCCATCATAGAAGCAATGTAGAATAGTAAAATCCCTCACTAAAGGAGGAATGATACACTTATGTGGAGTTTGTATGGGTGGCATGGGCACCATATAAAATTGTAATTTGAAAAGAGTCATGTAGGGGGTAGGCCATTAGTCTTTAAAAATAGATTCATTACGTGTTAACCAAATACTCCAACAAAGTTAAAGTGGCAAAGAGTAATAGTAATTGGATAGTCCCCTATGATCTTGCCATCTATTCCACATCTCAACAAAGATGTCACTCATCCACTTTGGGTAGTCACCTTGTGTAGTCACTGCATCCCATACAGCCTTGGAAAAATTATAGGAGATGAATAGGTGATCCATAGTCTTAGAATTCTCCCTATAGAGTGAGTAGATGTTTGGTCTAATCCATTCCCTACACCCCAAGTTATCCCAGGTGAGAAGTCTATTATGCAAGGATAGCTAAAAGTGGATTTTGGTATTAGGAGGAGCTTGCATATGCTAGAAGTCCTTCCACCATATTGGGGCATTTTATTCTTGTTGATGAGGTTTGAAGGCTTGGTATCCGAGTTTAGTAGTGTATGTGCCTCCGTCCTAGTTATACACCTAACATAGTTTTTCCAAAGCATATTTGAGTATAAAATTGTCTGAGATAAGACAAGCCCTATATCTCTCCCACAAAGAGGCATCTGATTCGTTTAGTCCAAGGATAGTTGTTGATTTCCACCCAAATTGTTAACCACCCATCAATGAAGAGTTGAAAGCATTAGCAAGGGATAGTATATTAAGTCACTATAAGGAAACCTGAAGGGTGTCAATGAAGCAAAGCCTAGATGGGATGTCGATGACTGCATCCTTTTCAATGTGAATATCTGACCCATCCCCTAGGTCCCAAGCCAAAGAAAACTCTATGATGTGGAAGCTATGAATGATAGCTTTCCAAAAGAGTGATGTATCTATATGTCTTTTCAGTCAAATTTGAATCCATTCCATTAGAGAGAGTGGATGGATATGATTTTGATATAAAATGTTCTACCACAGCCCATGTTTTGTGATTAATTGCCAAGCTCCCTTTGCTACTAGTGATTTGGAAAATAGTGTCAAGTCCTTTATGCCCCATCCTCCATCAGTTTGTGGATGAGAGATGATGCTCCATTTAAAAAGAGGAATGCCCTTGTTACTTTTGTTTTCAGACCACAAGAAATTCAAGCATAACTTCTAGATATTATTGATAATCATTTGAAGAACAGATACCAGAGACATCCAATAAACTAGAATGGCTTCAAGAGTACTTTTGATTAGCATCAATCTACCTACCATAGAAATCTAATGATTGCACCATAGAAAAATGTGTCATTTTAGAGTATCAGTGAGCTATTGCCAATCCACAAGATGGTAACCATTTTACTTGAGGTAATCCATGAAACATTTAACTACATAGGAAATAGATTCTATATAGGGTCCCTAATGGTGGGAGCAATATTGAAATAATACAATGTAGATTTTGAAATATTAAATTCCATCCCAGTAGTAGTAGTGAAAAACTTCAATATATGATCTAAACATTTTGCATCCTGAAGAGTCTCATTCCCGAAGATGAGAATATCATCCACAAATAGAATGTGGGTAAGATAAATGTCCAAATCTATCTTAACTCCCAAAAAGTTACCAGCAGCATGTTCATTTGAGATGTGTTGATTGAATACCTCGGTAATGACAAGAAAGAGAAGGGGGGAGAGTGGACATCCTTGATGCAATCCACGAGAGGTGGATAAAAAGGAAGATGCAGTGATATTGATCAATATTGCATAAGAGACAAATTTATGAAGTATGGATCAAACCCAACCTAGGTCTCCATACCCAACCTGGGTAAGAATAAGCCTAATATAAGTTGGAGTGGTCAAATTTTTTGAAAAGGTCCAATTTCAGTATGAAATTAGAACATGATTTAAATTTGATTGTGTAGAGACTCCGAGGTGGTGCCAATAGCATCATGTATGTGTCTATTGTCCAAAAAACCAAATTGTTTAGGGGAAATATGTGCTGAAAAAATAAGTTTTAGGTAGGCAACAATGATCTTTGAAATAATCTTGTAGATGCAATTGCATAAAGAGATTGGGCAGTTGTACTCAAAGGAGGACAAGTCTTCATCTTTTGGAATGTTTGCAATGAATGTAGATGAGGAGGCATGGATTTTACCAAATAATCTAAACTCCTCCATTACCATGAGAATGTCATCTGCAATGAGATCTCAGAAACCTACATAAAATTTGATCATCCAACCATCTGGACCAAGTGTTTTCCCCAACTAAGTGTGTATGGTATTGATAAATTCAACCATAATGATTAGACGAAGAAGGACCTGATTTTTTTGTGCACTAACCCATCCATCAAAGAATGAGGATAATTCCATGATGTCATGAATATTTTCCCATGGGGGATCCATAAAGATGGATTTTTAGTGTGAAATAATAATCTACGAAATCAAAGAAAAATATGTACATTCATGCCCGTGTTGATCCTTAATATTCCATATAGTATTTTTTTCCCTCCTTACCATTGTCGAATGATGAAAAAAATTGTGGTATTATCCCCTTCATTAAGCTAGTTGACCCTACTCTTCATATGCCACTTAGCTCCATGCAAGCAAGTAGTCTCACCTTTTCTACCTTTAATATGTCGAGTGCCTACAAGATATATGCCCTGAAATTATTGACATGGAAGGAAACTAGGTGTGTTTTGATCTTTTATTCCACCACTATGAGACCACTCTCACTATCAACAAATATTTTTTTGGCCTAAAATTTAACAACCTCCTTTACTTTAGTAGATTTATTTGAAGCCAAACCATAGTAGGTACACCCATATTAGGATAAAATGTAATCCATGTCTCCTTTATCAAATCCTTGAAATCCTCATATTACAGCCAGTGGGGATTAAACATAAAAGGTGTGGGTGGTTTTCCCAATCCCATAGTCAATTCTATCTCAAAAGGATTATGATCAGAGGAATGTAGCTTTAAATTAGTAGATTTTTATGCATTGATTCTAAGGATAAGAGATTCTTTGAGCAATAAATGGTCCAACTTCTTTGAGATACCTTGTGATCCAGACCTGTGATTATACCAAGTAGGCTCAAGCTTAATGGGCACCACATCCACCAAGCTATGTTGTTACAGATAATTCAATAAATAGTCAGCCAACGGGTCCTATCTTGCATTAACACCCCACACCTCAGAGTGGGATGTAGTCAAATTAAGATCCCCACCAACAATAAAGTGTGGATTGTCTAGTAAGCTAGTGTTCTCCAGCTCTGTCTAGAATATATTCATATTATGAGAAGGTGTATAAACATTTAGAATGTCCACATCCAAGTTGAGCTCCATGGAGAATAAATTCCCATGTATGTAAAATGTCTAGGATGTGGTTGTTCTCATAACCATAGATTCATTTCAGCTGAGAGCTAGGACTCCAGATGTGCCAATAGAGCTAACTATCAAGAAGGTCTAGTTTGGAAGGCATTTTTGAAGGTGTCTTTATGCATCCACATCTAATTACATAGATTCTTTAAGAAATAAGAGACAGGGATTGTGTCTAAGAATAAGCCTATAGAGGGATCATTGTTTGGAGGCCATCCCTATACCTCTAATGTTGTGAGATGTAATGATCATATGGGTAACCACTTAGGGGTTGTAATGCTAAGGGCCCTAGTGATAGTGAATTGTTTGCCCAAATGAACATCACGTACTGCAACCTGTTGAGCTTGGGAAAGTAGATAAGGCCTACCTCTATTTATCTTATGAACCTTAACTTAAGAAGCTTCCAAACCACTTATAAGGAGGGGAGAATTTGAATAGTTGTGTAAAGCTCTAGATTAGAACCTGATCCTATATCTTCACTCCACAAAATTGTAAGAGGTTGAATGAGAAGGAGAGAGGCACTTCTTAATGGACCTTTTCCATACTTATAGTTTCATCTTATTGAGTTATTGTATAAAAATGTTAACATGTGTCATATCCACATCCCAGCCTAGAGACATATTTTAGGAAAGCTATAGTTGTAGCATCATTGACTGTTTTTCATAGTATCTATGTTGAGAGTGATGTTAGTGAATAAACCCACCCCAAAATAAGATTTCCCATGGCCCACATTCACTTCATTTCTAATGGTAGAGTGCACAAGTAGATTTGCACCTATAGTCATTTATTGTAGAGTTGTCATTCTAGTAGAATGCTCCACAATCAGGGAGTCAGATAAACCAAGAGATATAGAAGTGGTAGATAGAGAAATACCTTGTGAGTTAACCAGATTTTGTCCCAAAGTAGGAAGAAGATGAGATAGTGAGATGTCATGTGGTGGAAGGTCAATAGAGGGCTCCATGGGTATCTTGATAGTGCTGTTGATCAACACATGCTCTGAGTTAGAAGTCCCAAGTGCATCTGGAGATGTAGTGTGGGTGAGTGCATTGTATGTGTTCATAGAAGTCTATTGTGCATCATTCTTTGCCTTTGTATTTTTCCTTCACTGTTGTGAGCAAGATGTAACATTGTGCCTTAATTTGGTCATATATTATGCTTTGAGATGACCATGTAATCTACATAGTGAGCATCTGAATGGGACGTGCTTGTAATCCAATATTTATTTAATTTAAGTATCCCTAGCAACAATATTTAATACATCGGGTAACCCATTTGAAATATTCATCTCCATGCATATGTTGGCCATAGCTGTGTTACAGAGATTACCTATGTCAGCGTTAGTTTTAATAAATATCCCTAATAATCTTGAAGATTTATTTGTCTCACAATTCAATAAGAAATCTAGGTAGTTTAACCCATAGTGCCAAAGTGTGTAGTCACTCTCGATATGGGTCAAAGCTTGCATGCCCTCTAAAAATGATAATGGATGTATCCCCAAAAACTAGGGTCCACCTCGTTCTATAATTTGATGGTCCTCCTTCTAATTGAAAACAAAGGTAATATAACCCATGGTTCCTCTTTGTGCAATAGGAGTGTAGCCCAGGATTGGGATCCAAGTTTGTTGCATCTAATAAAGTAGATCTGGTTCGTTTAATAGTCGACCATACATGCATCCAATGAGAGCTTGTTCTATGTAATAGATAACCTTCTCTTGAAAGATATTGGGATCGATGACAACCTAAAATGGGGAGGTGTTGATCTTCACACATTTTTTATTCCTTTTCCTTTGTCATTTACTTATAAGTGGATAACCAGAGGATGGCAATGAGGTGGGGAGTGTGTGCAAAATAGATCTGATGGATTAGTGCTAGTTTTTTCCTTTGCCCTGATAGATGGTGTTTCAATGTGAGATCCATGACCATGATCATGTGTCATTGATGTAGAATGTAGGATTTGGTCAAAGGATGATCCCAGTTAGTTTTTTCATTAGCTTCGATGTGTTTTTTCATTGGTCATTGCCTACGAGTCGATATGTGTTAAGCACTAATTGACCACTAAACAGTCTTGAATGTTTGTATATGGTTGTTTTTGTGAAGGAACCCTAGTATCATGTGCATTCCCCTATATTTTTCCATCATTTCCCTATAGGTCATCCTCACTCTCCATTGCTCCCTCATTTTATATATATATATATATATATATATATATATATATATATATATATATATATTGTAGATTTTAAACAAACATAGTGATGCTTCAGTGTAATATAATAAATTCCAATGTATATTCTCAAATAAACTTCTTGGATAGTTTTCATGTTCTTCAAGGAAATACAAAATAGATTACAGCTCAAATTACTGAAAATAAAATATTCAATCGCTCAGTTGTACATATGGATAGTTTATATCAATGTAATTATATAGACTAAAACTAGTTATAACATGTTGGGATAATTGGGCTGAGTCGATTTACTTGGGCCATTCCTAAGTTTGATTCAAACAATAAATTGCACATAAAATACCATTCTTATAATATTTTTCCTTCCCTAACCATTATAACATTTCATTATATTTATTAGAATTGAAACACAAACCCTACTTGGTATGTTTGTATGTCAATTCCTCTGTGTCTTCTTTCTCTTGTGCTATGCCTCCTTGGACTCTCCATTTTTTTTTTCCTCCAAAATGCCTATGATAATCTCTTACTTAATTTTCCCTTATAATAAAATAGGTGTAGCTCTTTCCATGCTTTAGATTTTTGTTTTCTTTGATTTTTTATTTTATTTTTGATTTAATTATTTTTTTAATATATATGATTTTCTTAAATTTATTCATTTCTCTTTCTTTTTTAAATTATTTATTGTCTTTTTTTGCTTTTTTCCTTTTCTAGGATAATTTTTATTTTTTATTTATTTTAACACTAACTGTAAAAATTTGATGATTTTATTAAATCAATTAACATCCACAAATGTTATAGCATTTTAAATAACAATTTCATAATTACTAATAATCTGGATCTTTAAACTATTTTTGCTAATAATATTCATACTGGTATTAATGACAAAATGTGTCAAAAACGTAAAAAGAATTCATTACGATATTTAACCTATACTGGTAAACCATAGAAATCAATTTTGTAAAACAAATAGAAATAAACACACCATGATCAAATCATTTTTAATGGATTCTACATGTGTTAACTACTATGGTATGTGCAAGGTTCCCACCAGCTCTCTGTCGTTCTACTTTATCTCCATCTATGTCATCCTCTTCAATGATGCTCTCTCTTTGACACGCTTTGAGGAATGAGTTCTCCTATGTCAACCTCACAACACACAGGTAGTTAGATCATATCAACATGATAAACATATAACATAAAATATAATTGAAACAACACATCAATATGCTCGAAATGAAAACGCATACATCAAAGTCAACTCACAGTAAAGCAAATATGTACCATCATGTATCTAAGCAATATTCTACTATCCCATAATATTATATATCTTAAACTTAGTCAAAAATAAAACCAATATTTGATGTGTCCACTATATATATCCATGAATAGTCAAATAGTTTGCTTACCAAAGAATTGAGATGCAACAGTATTTACAAATAACTTCTTCTAAAAATAGCCTAAGAATTAACCACATACAAATCATAAGGACTAATATTACAAAAGACAACAATCAACATCAATGAATTTGATTGACAAAGTTTAACTTATATTACTATCTCAATAATGTATTCATTATAAAACATTTACATCTACCATAATTTCCCTTCTATCTACACTTATCCTATTTTCATTTTTATTTTCTTTGGACATGATCATTACATCTTAAGGTGCAATTATTAAATAGTTCATAATATATAAAAAAAATGAGGTCAATCTTCATTTTTTAATGCTATAAAAATAATCAATTGGTAAACGTTATCCCTTAAAATCATTCAAACATCACTCCACCCAACCTTTGCCTAGTCCACATGATAAATATTTTAATAAAAAAGAGCAACACAAGTAATTTTTTTTAAAAAAAAACTATTTAAGAAAAAAGCAAACAACACTTCTAAAATTAGATGTCAGACGTTTCCCTATAATCAAACAGAGAAAATATATATAAATAGCCTTTGCACTCAGTCAAGACAATCTACTAGTTGGTGCTGCCAAAAATTCCATTCACATAATTTTGCATTCAAATCACATGGAATCAATTGGTGCTACCAAAAATTATGTTTGCATAAGGGAAGTATGAACCACAAATTTTGGAATAGGAGTTCCAGTTGATAAAGGGCATAGTAAAGCAGTATCCTTACCTATCCATGGACACTGCATTTTTGAGTAATGTTCATAAGCCCCAACCCATGTCAGCTAGGGTAGGGGTGGCATGAGGTCAAACCCTGATTATGCTACCCTAAAAGCCAACGTTGACACTCTGTGTGTTATCCAGGTGGGATTCACCTTCTTCGATAAGTATGATAATCTACCTTTTCTAATATCTAGAAGAGACATGAACATGTGTGTTTGGCAATTCAATTTCAAAGAGTTTGATCTCAACGATGAAAAGGGCAAATATGTCGATGCTTCCATCCAACTGTTGAAGAACAACATCATCAATTTCCAGAAAATCAAAATAGAGGGTATTGATTCAAAAAAGGTTCAGAGCATTGTTGTTGTCTTTCAGCGTTGTAAACAATCCCAATGTTCACTGGATTACATTCCAGGGTGCCTATGATTTTGGATACCAACTTAAACTTGTCACATCCCAAGAATTGCCACCAACACAGGGGGAATTTTTCAAGCTGTTCAGATGGTATTTTCCAATTTTCTATGATGTTAAGTACTTGATCAGGGTCAACAATGACTTGTATGGAGGCCTGGAAACAGTTACACATCTGCTCAAAGTAGATAGAATTGCAGGCTCCTCTCATAAGGCTAGCTCTAACAGCTTGCTCACCTCAACTAGTTTTATGAAACTCTAGGAGTCCAATTATTTAGATTGGAATGGGTGGAAGTGTATGTCAAATCATGCAGGCCAATTACTTGGGTTGGGTTTTTGAACAATTTTGGATCAACTGTCATCAATGACAAACATCAACAATAACTGCTGGAAAAAAAAATGTATGGCTTTGACTTTTTGTTTTCCTTCATTTAAAATTGCAACAGGAGGTCAAAAAAGCCTAGCCGTAACATCTAAACCATGCAATCGAAACACACAACCCTTCTCAAAAGTTGTAAATAACCTTCAAACCATAATAATCATTCACCAATCCAAAATATAAATGCACATGCATATTAAACCAAATAGCAAAACCTCATTTCTTTTTCAAGTTTATATGAAAAAGGCATAATTAATACGACTTCTCGATACCCATTCGAAAGTCATACGACTTCTCAGTTGCGTATGCAACATCCAATATCTTTTTATAATTTCTTTCAAAATAAAATAACCTGACTAACAACCACAAAAGATTTATCTAAATCACATAGTGGAGAAAAACCCAAAATAATGCAAGCAGAGTCTATAATCAGGTCTGCAATGACCTTCCTTTTCCACACAATGAAATTGTCCATGCAAAACAAAGTTGAAAACCATAGTCCATAAACCAAAGTCAAAAAAACCCCTCTCTGTATTTTCTCCATCTTTTTCCCATTCTTCTCCCCTGCCTGCATCCAATCCACCCACCCCTAACTCTCTTTACCCCTTCCATCCAACTTGCCCATACCGCTAATGAATTCTGCATTCAATATCAAGAGAGATAAACTCCCTCTAATACCGTCAACCTACTCCCAAGACACCCCTAGGCCAAAATCATAAATGTAATGATCATAAATGACCCAATCCAAAAAAATCCAAACTTAACAATAATAAAACTAATAAATTTAAATGTTTTAATGCCATAAGGTTTGAATCAACCAAACAACAAACATACACCAAGTGACCATGGTCATAGTCTACGTGGGGGGTCATGGAGAGAGGTCTAGGGAAGTCCCTTAGTATGTCCAAGTCCTAGCAAGGGTGAGTGCAAACAAACCCAGGGTGGCAAGGAGTTCACAGAGGAAGGAGAATAAGAAAACACTGGATTTTAATTTCAAATACATTTATACATGTTGTGTTGTCCTACTTTTTGGCATAAAGAGGCCACATACACTTTCATCTTCTCCTTAAAATATCTTGAGTTTGGGTCATTTAAATTAATCAACAAATATGTTTCATACTATATATACAAATATGTAGTGCATATACATTTTTTTTAGTTTGTAGATGTTTTACCCTTCCCCTCTCTCAAAAAGGTATGCATGCAATTGTAAAGTCAATTGCAGATGTTTTTCTTTATAATTGCAAAGAAATATAGATAGATTCGGATCAAAATTTCTGCACACAAGTTATCTTATTAAAAAAAATAAAAAATCATAAATGGGAAAAGATATAATTCTTAAATATAGATAAAGTTTACATAAATAAATATAATTATCTTTAAATAATATAAAATAGACTCGCATGGATTTGCATGTTTGGAGATTTAAAAATATTTAAAATTTATTTTTTATAATATTTAAAATTAAATTTGATGTTTTAAATATTTTATTTATATTCATTTTATAGAAGATATTAATTATTATATTTATTTTTTATTAAAAATAAATATATATGACCTTTTTACATTTAAATTTGTATAATTAAAAATATTATGGAAACAAGGGATAAGAAGGAGTTTTACCAAAAATTTCCATGTGCTAATGTCACTTCGCCATTACTAATGCTAATAAATGATAGTTATTGTCTTAACTACACCTTAACAATTAAATGGAAATAAATGAACCTTACATGCTTAGTCATTTTGATTTTGATATCTATTATAATTGAAATAAGAATGATGTACATTTATACAAGAAACAATTTTATTTTGATAGTGTTTAATCGATCAATTTTTAAAAAACCAAAAATCTATTTGCTCGACTTTTCTTACCCACATCAGTTTATCTATGGAAAACAACTTGAAAGTGGCATTATTTTGAATCGTTTTAAAGTTAGAAGGATATAATGCTTGTATTGAAAATGATCATCGAATAAACTACTAGTAAAAGAAAATAATATATCATCAATAACATCAAACTTGTGTTAGCCTTATATATAGATCAAGACAACTGACCTTTATTATTGCTTGTTCTTGTTGGTGTTGTAGCCTTCAACATTCATGCTTCCAGCATACGCGTGCAAGTCTTTGTATACATTTGAATTAAATGAAACCACTTAAATGATAAGCACATAAAAAATTTCAAATAATATATGGAGTATATATGCTACATTCTCATTGACGAAATAAGCTTCATAAGCCCAAGATTTTTATCTTGTATTGATGCAAGTTTGCGTGAGGCCTTACCCATGCATAAATTTGTCTATTTTGGAGGGAGATTAGTTATTCAAATAGGTGACTTGGGCCAATTGTCTCCTATTAAGGACATACCAATTTATGTAGGAGCATTATATGTTCAACCCTATAGTGAATCTTCAACACTACCATTATATTATACAAAAAAACTCTTAACACATACCAAATATTTTTTACAACCGCTTGGTCAATATTGAAAATGCTAAGCCAAAAAAATGAAGATTAGCAATTGCTCATTTCTAGAACATTTACGATTATTGTCACCAAGATAAAAAGATGGATTTGAATTTACAATAAATTTATATTTAGCAAAATATTTTGTTGACATCTATAATTAAGAGATGTTGAAATCATTGAATGTTCCAATTAGACATATCAATGCAAAATATCAAAGGCCAAAAAATATAATATACTAATGCTGATCAATTAGAGGCCAAAGTTATTTTATGTAAGGGGTAACAAGTTATTCTTATTGTCAATTTATGGGTTGAAATTGGGCTGGTCAATGGTGCTTTTGCTACAATTCAAAATATTGTACACAAAATTGGTACAAATTCCCATGATTTACCAATGTTTGTGGTTATTGAATTTTTCAATACTTCAGCCTAGCATGGCATGCTACTAAACCAAAAAATGTGCCAATTTCACCCATTTCTCTATAAATGGCCTCTACATTAAGCATATACAAAGCATAAGGACTAACATTACAAAATGCTCAATCAACATCATTGATGTTGTTTTATAAGGTTTAATGTTTATTGCTATCTCAAGAATGCACTCGTTGCAAGGCTTTCGCATCTCCCCTACTTTATCTTTTCAAAACTACAAAAAATGTATAAAAATGCTTCCATTCGAATTAGAAATAAAGAAGAGGAAAGATTATGTTCTAAACTTTGTTCTTCTATCTGCATTTACCCTTTGACCTTTTTCCTTTTGACAGCATGATCATTGCAACTTTAGGGTACAATTACAAATTATATATTGATGCAGGAGCATCTAGGTCCACACGCAATCTTACATAAACTAAAACCATGATTAGTTAGTTAATAATAAATTTTGCGATGAAATATTTTGTTGTTCTAATAATCTACAATATATTTTCAAAGCATCTGAATTCGTATACTAGGTTGTGAAGCTTTGCCCAAGATGTTGTGTTAGGCTGCTAACCCAACACAACAATATAAAGAGTTGTGATATCTTTCCCTTAGTCTATGATATCTTTTGAATAATATGACATTCAATAGAGTTGATTCTTCGTAGCAGAAGCAAACAAGTGGACGAAATTTTGTGGAGGAGCTAGATCTTCATTGTGTATTGTATGTGTTTAATTCTAGGTCATTTGTAAAGCTTGTGATAAAATGCGGTATCATTCTAAAAATGATATGAAAATCATGGTAAATGATGATCACAAATTCCTACAATCTCGTGAAGATTTTTGTGCAACTCTCTTTGTACTTGTGATGCATTATGGAAGGAGCCATTGTTGTTTATTTGGGATTTAATGGATCGAAAGTCATGGAAGCTAATAAGGTTTCATTCAATAATGTTTGTGATCTATTTTTTGATGTGTTTGATTTTAACATGTTTTTATGCCTTGAAAATGTGGATATATTTTAAATTTAATGAATATTAGAAATTGTGTGCATTTAATGATTGTAGTAGATCTTGATGTGTTAAGAACATTTAATATGTGTGGCCTTGGTGGGTTGTTGAAATAAATCAATGTAAATGGGTGGGTTGTATATCTATATAAACACACCCTCTTCATTTTAAAAGGCATTTGATTTTAGTTTGAAGCAAGAATCTAAGTACAGTTGCAAGCAGTACTATAATAGAGATTCAGTTCCATTTGATTCTCGATTGGGGGATAGTTCAAGAGCAGTTGCAAAGAGTCTTGTGAGAGAGATATGTGTGTAGATCTAAGAGAATCTATTGAGTTGAGTCATGTAGCTAACCTTAGAGTGTTAATTTGTTGTTTGTAAACTTACAGGGATTATTGGAATTATTTTTTATGAAAGACTATATCATTGGTGATCAGTTTGATGTTGTGTAATCTTTTTTTGAAAAAATTAAACATTATTATTGTTATTTTATTTATGTTGTGTAATTTTTCGTTGTGTGGTAGAAGACATATCTTAATCACGACCTCTAACCATGACTGCATCATATATTTTTGACTGAAGATACTACATCATATTTTGAATTGGTTACATATAAAAAAATTATACTTTTATAAAGAATGATGTCAATCTTCATTTTCAAATAATTTAAAATTTTTCCATTGGCAAACATTAGCCCTTAAAATTATTCATAGGTCACTTCTTGGTTATTACAAATATAAATAATTTTAAAAGAAAAATGAACATCGAATCAGTTGTTTCCTTTTGTAGATTGATTATAGTCAAATGGAGAAAAATATATATAAATAACCTTAGCACTTAATCAAGAACTCCTTTTTTTATGGATTATAATAATTATAATCATTGAAAATACAAGGACAAAATGCAATATAAATGTAGAAAATACAAGGACAAAAAATGCAATATACCTTGATGATAATCAATTAGAGGCCAAAGTGTTTTTTTATTAAAGCACAACATGTTATGCTTACATCTAACTTATGGGTTGAAATTGGTCAAGGCAATGGTGTTCTTGGTGAAGATCAAAATATTGTATAAAAAATTGGGACAAATCCCCCTGATTTACAAGACATTTGTGGTTATTGAATATCTAAAATATACTAGTCTAGCATGGGATGTTAGTAAACCAAAACATGTGCCAATCTTGCCAATTTCTCATGGTATTTACAAATAGCTTCCTCTAAAGATGGCCTAGGAATTAACCATACATAAATCATAAGGACTAACATTGCAAAAGGCAATAATCAACATCAACAACATTGATCAACAAGGTTTAACTTATACTTCTATCTCAATAGTGAATTCATTGTAGGACATTTGCATCTCCTCTACTTTTTATTTTTGACACTACAAAAAAAAATGTAGAGAAATGCTTATGTTCATATTAAAAATAAAGACGAGGAAAAACTACATTCCATAATTTATTGTCCTTCTATCTACGTTTACCCTATTACTTTTTTTCTTTTGACATGATCATTGCGTCTTTGGATGCAATTACTAACTATATATACAATTGGTAATATATAAAATGAATGATATATTCATTAAAAAAAGATGAGGTCAATCTACCTTTTGGGACGACGACATATACTTGATTTTCTATTTGGTTATTTATAATTATGCTTATTCTTACCATGCTCTGTTTAGTAGTTTTTTGATATTTTAAGCTGATGTTTTTTCCTGACATGATATTTTAAAAAATACGACATCAATCATCCTTAGAAAGTACCGACCAAGTAGGCAGTTATATGTCTGTGATCTCTGGACCAGTCCAACTATCTAAGCGGTCACTGTTGACCTCTAAATTTTGTACAAGTATTGTTCCAATCTTGGCACGCGGCGTGGAGTCATTGTCCATTTTGTCGCAAGTACTAGCATGGTGCGCCAGAATATTGTGGTGCAAAACTTGCCAAGCATGGGAGGACAATGGCGCAGGAGACCAAGCGCGAGAGGATCCAATCAAGGAAGAATGTCATGAGGGACTTGGGAATAGAGGACTCGAAACAAGAAGCAGAAGACTAGGGGAGTGTGAGGTAAGCAGAGTGTGAGGAACGTGGGAGCAATTAGATGAGTAACTCGAGTAGGACACTTCGACCCCACTAATCGTAGATTACATACCAACCCGTGAGGAACAAAAGAAGCAGCCAGAGCCAAGTGCCGATACAAGTGGGCAGTAGGCCCCTTATAAATGATAAAAGACGGCGGAGGCAACCCTCCCAACCCACTACTTCTTGACCATCCGCGCCACATCCACCTACACCTCGCCCTTCACCGTCTCCACCTCGTCCTTCACCTTCACCACCTCAATCGTCTCCATCTCCATCTCACATCTCATCACTATTTGCTTCATCTTCACCTTCTCATTCCACTCCTTCCCACTCACCTACCCCGAACCCATCATCTCCTCACCCAACTTCCCCACCTTCTCCTCCTCCACGACCACCTTCACCTCCACTTTCTCTAAAAACTACCGGATCAGCGCCACAACACCCTCCAAGTCAAGCGCCTCAAAGGGACCCCTCTCAGGGACAAATTCATAATTTGGAATCGGACTCGGAGAAGACTCCATCCCCAGTGCAAGAGGGCCCATCTAGTGATCAAATTGATATTGATATAACGGGAGTGGATGGGATGGCCTCAAAAAGCCATCAAGAGGGTGAACTTGATCGCGACTCAGAAAGGGGAAAGGGGTCAGCTAAGGGGGAACAGGAATAGAGAGTGTTGTCCACTCTGCGCGAGCGATACCACTTCGACGTAGAAGAAAAGAACCTCTATCTTTAGAAGCACTTCCACCCCAAGGACGCAACTCTAGATACAAAGTAGTTGTCCTTCCTTTTGGAAATGTATAGTGAAGAGCCCCAGTTTGATATTCCTTTGGATTGCATTTTTCCTGGCCCAGATGTTCCATGTCTACCAGACCTCATGAAGATTGATCCACAATAGCTCTCACCAATAATGACAAGTACTGCATTTTTGAAACTAGCCATGGAAATGACGTGCCAAAACATTTTATCAGAGTCAGATGCACGGCAAAAAAGAAACATGGCAGAGTTGTGGAAATGTATAATAAAGCGTATGTAGAAAAGCAAGCGCTAGTCGAGGAAGTGGCCTCCTTGAAGCAACAAATTCAAGAGGCCACTGAGGCTAAGGTAAGGGTTTTAAACCTTTGCAAGACAATTTTGAAAGAAGAGTCAACACTTGCAAATGGTGTACCATAGGATGGGGACGCCATCAGAAAATTGGAAACATTGGTTGAGCTATTGCTCAAGAAAAATGAGTGCCCCGCACCCAGAGATGAGGCTTAAGAAATAATTGAATAATTCCCACGATGGCAGATATCTGTAAAAGTATTTTGGAGAGTCAGGGAGGTTATCTTAATTTTGGACAGCATTTTTGCATGCCTGGTGCACCCAAATAAAATAGTAGAAGCACGGCTCAATGAGGAGGAACTGAGATGGCAAGCAATTGATGTCCTATTAATAAAAGATCGCATCAAGCGTGCAAAAGCATTCAAGGACGTAGAGACGATGGAAGATGCCATTAATAAACATCATCAGCAAATAAACGCAAGTTTTGTCATACTCTAAGGACAGGTTGACAAGGTCTCCGACTTAGAAGACGCCCAGAAGGAAGCCAGCGCAACCCTAAATGAACAAGGGAAAAAGATCGAGACTCTGACTCAGCTTGAGGAGCTGAAAGAAGCAAAGGAGGCCATTTAACAAATAACTACCAAAGTCCTCGATGCATTGTCCCACTAGGACGCGCTGAAGGAGCTCAAGTAGAAGGGGCCAAAATTTTTAGAAGACAATAGTGCGGTTTAGTTCGGGATAGACTAAAGACTTAGTGTGGGGTGATGTTGACCCCTAAATTTTGTACAAGTATTGTTCCAATCTTAACACATGGCATGGAGTCATTATCCATTTTGTCGCAAGTACCGGCATGGCGTGGGAGGACCATGGCGCACTAGAGTATTGTGGCACGGAACTTGCCAAGCGTGGGAGGACAATGGCGTGGGAGACCCAGTGCGAGAAGACCCAATCAAGGAAGAACGTGTCACGAGGGACCCAAGAATAAAAGACTCGGAACAAGAAGCGGAAGAATAAGGGAGCGCGAGGGAAGTGGAGTGCAAGGAATGTGGGAGCAGTTAGATGAGTAACTCGAGTAGGACACTTCAGCCCCACTGATCGGAGATTACGTACCAGCTCACGAGGAACGGAATACTTGGCCGCCAGAACATAACATATAGCAAGCATCTAAGGGCGTAGAGGCTCGATTCTATAAGAACATTCAGTTGTAAAAGCCACGACTCTCGGCGTGTTGGGAGTCTATGTGCCATTTGTCCATGATAGTTAGAATCTTAACACTCGGTCACAGCAAAACAAGTATAAAAACTCTTGTGATCATTTGCGAGTGTGGACCTTTGGAGAATAGATACAGTATTTTGTCTTGTAATCTATTAAGCAATCAATAAATAATTAGTATTTAAACATTATAAGTGTTGGATGATGAGTATGTTTTATTTCTAAGTCATGGGTATCTTTTCCTTTTATTACTACTATTGAATAGTAATGATGATCCTAATTATCGTAGTAGCTAAGTCTGGGACAATAAGGATAATAGTGGTGTATTTATGGTATTGAATAACTTAAAATTTGTGTTACAAGAGATGAACAAACATATAACATTGTGTTCCAAAGCCTTCGGGAATCAATCTTTCACGACGCGCTTCGAGTGAACGCGCGAGACTTACCTCCTGCGTGATAGGCCCAGCACGCTAGCCTATTGGGGGGAAGCTTCGACGCCATAGTAAAATTAACTAAACGAACCCAACAATCATGATGTATTGTGATGGTCGACTATCAATGGGCTGAGCATAAACAACAGTGCTCATCAGAGACCGTTGAACAGGACCAACATCAAATTTTCCAAAAGCACTCCAACCACCTCATGGAGGAGGCTGAGGTGAAAAGTGGCCCCTACTACGAGACCGACTTCTACTTCGGTACCTTCTAGGAGGTAGCGGTACCTGCGAGACAGGGCATCTGGTGGAACTCTGCTCATAGTGCACAGGGCATTCCCCTAGTGGTCGAGGAGCTCCTGCATGTGGCAAAGATCCAACACCATCTTCTCCACTTGACCCTGGATCTGCAAGTACATCGAAGAGATAACAACCACTTTTTTGTTAATAGAAAATGAAATATCACAATCTTCATGATTAAATATAGCATTATTTATAGCTTTCCAAAGCTGAAAAAGGATGATAGCACGAAAAAACTGCCATAGAAAAGCAATAAAAGCTGGCCAGTTTGAATAATCCAAAAGCGCCTATCTCTAAGAAGTTGGTTCAAGATGAAAAGGTTCACAATCTTATGCAAAATTCTGCCTAGAAGTCTCTGAAAGATGTGAGGATATCAAACCCTCAAAGGTGCAGCATCTTCCCAAGTAGCTATTGATTCATCATATTTGTCCCATTGGACCTTGCCCTGATCCACGTCTTTACCTCAAAGTCCCAACATCCTGCGCGCTAAATTCTTGATGGGCTCCAAAGTCATAGCCCCATTGGTCTCGACCTATGGTCTCAATGACTGTCACTTGATGCTCAACTTGGTGGTCATCCACTGTTGCATAAATATGACCTCGTCCCACATTGCCCACCGTTTGCTCCAATGTTGGAGCCTTCTGCCTGTTAGAAATTGATGGTTCCAAAAAACATTCATGTGCATAATGATCAGGTGATCCACAAGTAAAGCACACACCCTTCTGTTGGTCTCGCCCAAAGGGGGCTCTAGCTAGTCTTGGTTCCAAGGATGTTGTTGACCCTGAAGATCTCACCTATTTTGGTTGTTGACTCTGTGCAATCCTGGTCTGCTGACAATGTTGAGGACCAGTGTCATTTCATCTTTGGTGGTCATTTTCAAACTAGTTCTCATTTTGACTATGGCCAGAACGAATACTCCCCTAGTGTTATTACGGGATTCTGGAGTTGGATTGTGTTGCTCTCCATTGTCCCTTAGGTGCAAGGTACACACCTTGCAACCTTGAGATATGTTGAGATTGCAATTTGCCATAAAATTTATCTCGGGCAACCTGAGTCTTTTCACGAGACTCTTCAGCAAAATAGGCCTTTTTAACTTCTATTGATAGGGTTGAGGGAGCTAAAATGTGCACTGCACCATCCAACTCCAAATTCAAGCCTCTAATGACCTTGTTCACTTGAATTGTCACATCCATGTAACCGTGCACATACATGATCAAATCAAGAAAATGACACTCGTATTGTGCCATTGTGTCACTCCCTTATCGAAGGTCGTGAAACTCATCCACTTTCTTCTACACAACGAGGGGATAGGTAGCGTGCTCTAAAATGTTCCTCAAACAATTCCCAAGTGAGGGAAGCTAGTGTCAAGTGGAGCTTCTACTCCTCTCCTTCCCACCATATCCTAGTTGCATCCCTGAGAAGATGGGTGCCCAAAAAAAGTGAAACATCCTCTCATGCTAGCTAACCATGCTTATGTTGTGAATCCTTCCTAAGTACCATCAAACATAGGAGGATGCAATATGATGAAGTCCTTTACTAAGTCTCCAAGCGCAAGCCTAAGAGGGCGATCTAAGTCTTGCCTCTCTCGTTGCTCATTGTGGTGATGTGATTCACCTCTATCACCCTCAAAATGGTGACTAGGACTCCTAGACCTCTCTTTCAACTGATCTTTGATCATCCTAGGAATGCAATGGAGAGTGTCTCTCTTTCTCATGTTATAATATAGGCAATATCTCTTGCAAAACATCCCTCATCTGTTGCATGGCTAAGAGGAGTTGGGGTCCAATTTCATTCTATCATGGCTTTAATGGGAGGCTCATGTTCACCAATGGAATTGTCACCGTGACATGCTCGACATCCTCTCATTTTGCATACCAATAGGTAAGACATAAGAACACATGCAGAAACTAGAAAGCCAAAAGCAATTCAAAATACATAGAGCTCATGGTGTTGTAACCCAGGGTCTAATACATTAACTCGCAACCCACAAAGCAAATAAAATAAGATCATAAGTCTAAAGACCCAAGGTAAACGAGATAAAGAAAGTGTCACGATCAAGGAGATGCATGGCCAGAATAAAAATAAATGAGTTTGACAACTAAGCAAATGTCAGTAAGCAAGAGATCGACACATGTCTCAAAGAGATGACTAAACATATATAGTCAACAAAAAGTTACCATATGGCAAGCAAGAACCCACCAAAACTCACTGATAGATTTAAATATAAATGGGAACAAAATCCAAAATCGTTATTCACATTGATGTCGCACAAACTATGCATTCAAGACTCGGGTTTTGAGAATATATTCAAAATCCAAGCAAAGACAAGCCACTTCACCATTAATCTACAAGTTGAACACTGCAATTTTGAGCTCCCAAGCAACCAAAAGCCCTTGTTTTTTTAGTGAATCCACCAAAACTCTCAAACAATTTACGAAGGAGATACATAGTCTTATATTGTTGAAATGGCTTCTCCAAAACCATCTCGTGGCCAAGGCCCCTCCTCATACTCCATCTCTAAAAGCACTGAATACACAGACACTAGATTTAACAAAAATTCCCTAGATTTCAAGTTCCCCTACCATTCAGTGATATGGAATGCATGGAGTCCATAGCATCATATTCCTCATGACCCAGATTCAGACTCAAGGAACATGGTTTTCCTATCAATCACAGCGTCAAAAACATCCTGCAATATTATTTTTTATTAAGTTCACATTTCTTCTTGCACTTTCCCTATTTGGTATTTTTCCAAATTTGGTAAGTTTTAAATCAATGAATGCTTAATTTATTGAAATAGTATACATGCAACTTCTCTCTTTTCTTGGAAGGCAACACTTAAAGATGGTTGTAGAAAAATATGTGCATGTAATTTTGGTCTAACATCTAACCTTTCAATTTCCATAGTATAAATATCTTGGCCTATTGTTTTAGGATTGCATGGTGACTGTTATCTTTGTTATATGTTGATCTAAACCTAATCTCATTTTTCACCTTTCTTATTTTGAAGAATATAACTAAGAACAATAGTGTTTCCACGGTCTATTTCAAATTTGCTAAATTATTTATGGTTGTAACTATATGAGAGCTTTTAAATCGATGTTTCGGATCACACTCTATGAACTGTCATCAGGATGAAAAAATAATGATGATTCACAGAATGTGATCCGAAACGTCGATTCAAAAGCTCTCACACTGTTACAACCAAGAATATAACTTTCATTAAACTCCCTTCATTTCTCTCTCGAATTTAGGCACTGACATTCTTGGTCATTTTCCCCTTTTCCATGGAGTTAATCCATATAATTTGATACCTAGCTACCTCACAAATCAATCCTTGGTTTTCTTTGCAATTTTTATTCATTCTTATTATACTCTACAACATCTCTTAATTTTGATCATGCTTTTTGAAACATGAAAGAATTGTGGAAGGGTGCCTAGGTGAGTTGGTAGCCCAACTTGTATTGTGGATCATTCGAAGCTCTCCACCTTGATTCAAATCCCCCTATATCCACACAAGGGTAATGGTGGTCCACCTCCAATGGGGCAGATGGAAGCCCCGCTTCCCCAATGAAAAAGCTTATATAGTTGGTGTGTTCAGCAGAACATGTCAACTATTTACCACTTTTGAGTATACATTAGGTGCGTTCAGCAAAACATGCCAACTGTTTACCACTTGCATGTGTGGTGGATGTAAATAGTCGATATGTTCAGCAGAACGCACCGACGGTATACGTGAGAGCTTCCCCAATAGTAAATTACAAGTAAAACTAGTTGAAACATTGAAAACAAAACATGAAATAATCTTGTAGGCTCCTGTTGCCACACCACTTGATATTGTACTCTCACATGCATGTGATGATTGATATCATCACAAGAATATTTCTGTCTTCATGTTTACATATACCTGTAATCTTTGATGTGCATACCTGTGAATAGCTGGATTATGTAATATATATTTGGAAATATAAGTTTGTCTATTCATCCACTCTTTAATATAATAAAATCACTCAGGGTTGGCCACCTTGAAAATATGACATAATATCGTCTACATTGGAACATTATTTGTTCTTTGATTATTTCTTGATGCTAATGTTACTCTAAAAGACCTCTGAAAATTAATCCTCTTCCAGCTTGAAAGAATCTAAATATTTGGTTGTAAATTTATCCTTTACTCGAGGAGTGGTTTCCTATGATGATGGGATATATTGGAGAGGGGTATGGCCCCTTTCAAGGATGAGAACCAACTTGCTTGTTCAGGACCAATAAGAGCTATGTTCTATTAGGACAAACAACCCTTTTTCTAGATATTTTTGCAAAGAAATGATGAAAACATCTTAGGACATTGTCTGAGCTCACAATGGTGGAGAGCACGTAACTTGTATGTGATTTCTGCCGAAACAAATCTATTACACTATTGTGTCAGACATGCTTGTAATTATTTTAATAATGCATTAACACTGCGACAAGTAGAGCAGCATCAGATAAAACTGCCCCACTTTATGCTACATAGTAATTTACCAAATAAAAGTACTTGCTATGGCAAATGTAGCCATCAAAGATGCATTATATGCTAATGTTCTCATATATAGAAATTCAACATCTGGAATTTTGAGTTGTGCCTGTACGTTGATTTGCTCAAATATTAGAACAAATATTTTTGGCATTATAAATATAATGCTAAGAGTAGAAAACTGGTAAGTAAGGGTTTCTTCTTCAGCCCTCCTTTGAGAGGAAGAAATTAGTACATGAAGAAGGCATGACATTTAGGTGCCCCTATCTCAGGTGGTGATAAGTAATGACTTCTAACCAACTTTGTTTGCGCCAATTCCAGTTTAGCAGGGATAATGTAATTATAAAAAATAGCTGACTGTCCTAAAACATTCATAAAGACTGTATACACCATTCTTCTGTTTACAAACTTAGTCCAATCGACATGCTTCTTCATGAAAAAGAAAAAAATATTGACCTTTTATTAACTGACAAGTTAAACCTTAATTAGTGAAGTATTATGATTTGTAAATCACTACACTATCTGCTTATGTGTAGCAGTTTCCTCAAAATGAGATCTCCATCAATCTTGTGATACAGTTTGATGTCTGAAGTTATAAAGTAGACTAATATAATTGTCATGCTCAAAAATCTTTACAAACTTAAACAGAAATTTCGATTTCATAAAACATCAATTTACAAACACTAGTTTTCCGTTCTATGCAAACTTGCTGCTGGGATGTTGTTACAAACTCCATATATTTTCAACTGTGCAAAAGCATGTAAAACAATACATACTGTTAGTATTTATTGTATAAGAAAATATAGTTATGTCTAAACCACCTCCCAAGTCGTAGTACCAAAATATAGCTTCAATAAAGAGCAGATTTCATGCATATACGGTATTTGGCATTCTTCCAATTCTGAATTTTGAACATTAATTTCCACACATCTCCATTTATACAGGAAACGTATACCCCCATTTATGCCTATATACAGTAATATGTTGAACAGTATCAGTATTTAGAGACTTCAAGCTTCCGCAATTCATAATGTCTATGCAATTGATCCGGAATTTCTTCTCTTAAAAGTACCAATCTGTCCTTTATAAACTTGCACAACCTTCTTACATGGATTCAAAGACCATTCAGAAGAATCAGAACCAAAAAGCCATGGGCAAAGCTTACATGCTGATTCTGGTATAGTTTCTGGAATCTGCCTATGCAGATTCAAGGTTAAAACATCACATGCAAATTGAAAACAACAATCCTCAAGCACCCCACTAAGAACGAGCAGCCTATGTTTCATATTTCTCATTTTTATATACAAACCCATTTTCCTCTGGTTCTGAATCTACAATGTCTTGGCTTGTGGCACCTATAACATGTTAAAATCTAAGATCTCAGTAGTAGTTTAGTCCTAGCAGTTTTACCATGACTTATACATGTATCTTGTGAATGATAACATGGTATGATTGTTCTAATTTTTCGTATAATAGATTATTATAAATAGATGTTGGCAAGAACCTGTCAGATACCAGTAATTTTTGTGGTTAGTTTCATTGTATATGCTTTTGAGGGTCTGCTTAAAATCGATTAAAGTTATATAGGATGATATAAGTTTCAGTCCACTCTTGGGCTTACTACTTTTATCCTCCATTTCTGCAAAATGATTTTTTTTTAAGACATAAAACACAGATGCACTGAAGCATTATGGCACACAAGTTCAGTTCAGTCTTTAAACTTTATTTGGAATCCATTGAGGTCTCACAGATTACTTTCAGAAACATGGCAGATACAAAAATACGCATGGAACATGGCATCAGGACTGCATATCAGATAAGAACCAAATTTTATGTTTCCATGTAAGCCATTTTAACTCCACTCAGCCTCTTGATCACCTATGTGATTCTATATTTAACTTGGGCCAGAATGGCATGTTGCCTTTTTTTGGTCATTGACCAAATGTCAAAAGATAGAAGCTTTCAGTTTTTTTAAGATTTGATGCTTTCACAGTCCATTATTGTTTTTTATTATGAGCTTGAGTTATTTCTTCAATCTCAAATGGAGAGGATTCATTTACTGAGATCACAGAAATATCCTCAACGATCCATCCATCCGGTGTGTAACATACGTACTATATGAGACCTTTACATATGCATTTAGGTATTTGAGATGCATGTTAACCATGTCAAATGTATGCTACTCTGGACAGAAAATAACCGGCCACCAAATCTAAGCCAAGCTATCATAAGCAAACAGTGTTCTCGGTGTCAATATGCACTACGAGGTGTGGATACTATTTCAGCTGTTACCCTGTAGAACTTCACAGTATAACACATTTAGCTGCTGCTGCTTAAGTTTTTGTGAAGTAGGCATTTTTAGTCTCAGTAAGATGTGGAAAAGGAATTAAATATTGTTTTCTCTGACAGGCATTATCCGGAAAACAGGGACAGTTATGGAATGTTTACACCAATTTTGCAGAGATTGTCCTGACAAGTCAATGCGCTTGGGGTATGATTATAGCCTAGGAATTTCACATGCTTTTGGGTTCCTCGTCATTTCTTGCATATTTAATTGGCTTCACATATGCCATATTACCAGTTCAACATTCAAGTTTTTCTGAGAAGAAGTCTTCTTTTGATATGCCCAAAATTGCAACTCAGAGTTTAAAAACCAGTCTGTTACATACACGTTAGACATAATGATTATCGGAGATACAAATCCCTGGGGATGACTGAGAAGTAATATATTGTCTGTGTATAGTTTTTTCCTGCTGTTAAATGCTGGACTTTTTGTGACATCAGGAACAATGAGCGCCCTGCATGCCATACCCATTGTGCTAGCTGGCAATCATTGCGAGATGACCCAAACTATGATGCATTGATTGCAGCTATATACCCTGATTTGGACAAGTATGAAGAAGAGGTGAAGTTTAACCGATCTTAATACTGTGTCTTTGACTACCTGTTTCATTTAATTGGAGATTGTCCAATATTACTGGTAAGTTAATGCTGTTTTTGGGTTGACCCCTGAATGTAAATCAGCTATTTCATTTTATTTTCTTTGTTGTGAAGTGCATTTGTACTCTTGAGGATGGGTGGTTCTCCTAATCCCCTCTTTGTGCTTCTCTTAGGAGATGGCTTTGCACGAAGAATAGCACAGAAACAGACAGGTAGGGTCTGGTCCGTTATTGACTGCACTTATTGATCTAATTAATTTAAGATATAAATGCCTGGTTTTCTTTTAATATTAATTTTTGACATTGTCCAAAAAAATTGTAACAGATCCAAGCTAGCATTGCTGATACATTTCAGCGGCAGTCAGAAGCTATTACACGACGGCGCAGGACTGCTAAGGCTACTGCAGCAGCATTCGTCAGAAAGGCTCATGGTAAATTTTCAGGTGTTCAGGGTCAGAGCAGGTGTAACGATAGAGGCAAACGGCCTGGGAGAAGCTTAGCTCCTGATGGTGATGAAGGTGAGGATGTGAAGCAGTTATTTTCTGATGATGAACTTCTTCAACAACGCAGGTGGACATGGAAGAAAAGGAGAGCTCCAAGCTCTTTACCTGAAACTTCTGCTGACATGATGTTGGCAATGGAGAAGAACTGGATGACACTGATGATGAAGAAGCTGGTGAAGATATTCAATCGGTTGAATATAGCCAAGCAGAAGCTAGCAGAGAAAGTACTGATGCTTCTCCTGGAAATGCAAGAAATGCAGAAGGTTTGGCTTTGGGCAAGGGTGGTGCAAGAAGCCATACGAAGAATGGAAGTGTGAGAAATGCTCATGCCAGGACTTCTCGTGCCACATATGCAGCTAAGATGGCAGATAATCTTCTCTCTAAATCTCAACAAGAAAAGGAGATTCAGGTAAAAATACTCTGTTGGTAAATTTGACAGTACTTTTGAATTGCAATCTTGGCACCCTTTGATAAATGTGGTTGTTTAACCTCTGTGAATCAATCTTATTCATGCTTCAAAAGCTCTTTGTGCTATCATTAAATGAATTCTTACCCATATGCTATTGTTTGATGTTCATAGTTTGATATCCACTTCACATTATTGCCATTTGAGGACGAGGAAGATTTTCCCCGTCTGAAAAGGCCATACCTTTCCTGTCAACCGTCTGTGACTGTGAAGCTTATCTGTAAGGTATGATTTATTTCTACATAAGTCTATTCATTAGAATTAGGCATTGCATTATGATTTAATATGCTGATTTCATTTAGCCCATACCATGTTCCAGTTCCTTTTGGGCATCATTTCTGTGTCCCCTGAAGATCCAGAAATTGTAATTGAGAAGCAAAGTAGCCCATTAAACTCGGCCAAGTTTGGAAAGGGAAAAGCTTTGGTTGGTGTTTCAAATGGTGAAAAAGTTATAGGAGTCCTCAATCAACAAGCAGCAACGGAAGGAATCTTTGCAGGGTGCACAGAATGTAGGGGTAACCTGGTACAATGAGAACCTTCACCTTTAAATACATTTGGTTAATTTAATGGGTACAATTTTTTCCTTTTCATGCTATAAAGATACTGTTTTCGTATGGTTCTTGGTTTGTGCTAACTGTTTTTGGCTCACTTGATAGGTTCTGATGTATCGCTACAAGGACTGAGTTTGGAGATTTAACAGAAAATTCAAATTTTGGGTGGATTTTCTCCAACTAGAGTCTTCCATGTTTAATTAAATCTGTGCACTGTTTCACCTTTTCATTAGGTGCTTTTTAGTGAGAATTATTCCTGAATTCTCTCTGCACTGTAAGCATTCGACACAATTGTTTCAACCGAAAGCTCTAAGTTACTAATCACTAAGGTAGGATTTATTTTTCGACGTTCCCCAATACATATACAGATACAGCTTGAAGCAATGAAATTACAGTGTTATTTATATGTTGTAATACATTATGATTGAAATGCATTAAAATCTTTATCATTTCTAGCAATCAAGTTGTACAGATATTATCTGGTTGTGGTTAATTTCTCTAAAAAATGAATCAAGACAAATGAAACTCGTTATGAAACTATTTCAGGCTTTTTTTTAACTTATTTTTGTAAACATATACCATTTCTTTATTTTCAGAAATATTGTACTATGTTGCATGAATTTATGGTTCATGGGAAGTGGAGACACAAAAAATAATATTTTAAATATTTAAGTGCTATCTGATTAACTTTCTGGATTAGACCGGGTACATAAAACCATATATGCAGTTTTACCCAGAAAAATTCAGGCAAATTTATGCAATGCGGAGATCTCAAATCTTTATTTAAATGCCATTGTTGAAAAACTAAAAATTGACCAATAATGGCATAGGTTTCTTCTGGCAATTTTGTGGTAGAAAAATCACTAGAAACGATGTGTTGGGTCATTACATCCACGGTATACTAAAACAATGTCATGTTAAATAAACATATTGAACTGACAGCATATCTATGGAAAATACATGCCGAAAAACATCTCCACTCTCTTTTACTGCTTGTGCTTTCACTTCTCATTCCAAATGTGTTATCTTTTAAGCTTACAACTATGACAATGTACATGAATTCAGTATGTAGATTTGGATTCCTCACTGAGCATTTTTGAACAAAGATAGCTCCATATGACATTCGATATGTAAGATGCAAATTGTACTTAAGAACCTGAGCTATCAGATATTAAATAAAATTTATAAACATACACAGAGCAGTAAAAAAGATAAGAATATAGCTTGAAGTTTTGCATCTATCATTGGATATTAAAAAAACTATAGAATTAATTTAAAATTACTTCAAACTTTGGCACTCTTTCATGGCTTACAACACGAAGTGCAGAGAGCAATTATTTGCAGCTTACAGCATGAAATAGAGTAAGCACTTTAGTTCAAGTAGGCTATGTATACTGTCAAAATCAATGCAATACCATTGCATGCATCACCTTTACATACTTGAAAGACAATGTGCTTGAGTTCAAGTAGACCATCACATTTAGGATTCATGCCAGGAGTTCTCTATGCACCGATTACTATCAGTTTCTCTGTCTTCCATTTGCTCCCAGCCGGTTGAGCATACAGGCAACCCCTCAAAGGAAGCTGTAGCCTCCTCTCAGTCCTTGTTCTCACAAAATCCAAATCAAAACATAAGATCCGGAGTCTCAAACAAGTCAACACAGGTCTGTAAAGAGGAACACCAGTGTTGTTTACAATATCGTGCACATAAGACTATCCCAAGGTCCAACTGCCCTAGCAAGAAGGAAAATGGCTGGTAATTCAGGCTAGAAACACCACCAAGTGTCTCATTCTCCATTGAAGAAATTGAAAATAGACTTTGGCTCCTTAATAAAAAGCCTCGATCTGCAGATTTATAGGAACTTATCCAAGACCTAAGACACTCAGGTTATGGGTCCCAGAAAACTATAATCCACCAGGGTCTGTGGATATTTTAATGATGCCAAAGAGTTACTTCATAGTTGTTTTCTCCTCCAAACAATGGGGGAAGGGGGGGCGCATGGTTTATGAAAAAAATCCGGACTATTCATAAAACATTTGTCACTAACTTTTTACATAACAAAGATCTCCCAATCACAGTTCCCGTATGGGTCAGGATCCTGCCTCTTCCACGTGACTATAATTTCCATTGAAGAGAATAGGATCAGCCATTGGAGAGCACATTGTGGTCTCCGAGTTCACCAAAATCCTAGGTGTTTTGAACTACGAACAGATCTGTGCCAACATAGAACTGGAAAAGTCATTGCCTGACACAATCATTCTTGACATGGGAGGGATAGCATAGGTGCAGCCACCGGATGGATTATGAAAATATCCCATTTAAATGCAGAGTCTGCCATGAACATGATCATCTAGCCCGTGCCTGCTCCACTTACGATTCTTAGACACTGAAGCACATGATAATAACAATCCAAAATAGCAGCAGTAGCCAACATAGGGAAATGAACCATCCAAGTCAGCTGAAATGATGCAACAGCAAGTCCTTGAAAAAAAATTCAGACCCACAATAAGGAGCAACCAAATGAAACCCAATTTCAGCGCACTTACTCTAGACAAGGAAAGGAACTCAAGTCAAGAACCTCAAATATCAATAGCAAATCCATTTGAAGCACTAATGGACAAGGGGATGGAGGACGACGGCCAAGTGCTTCTAGACACCATCTCCCCCATAAAAGATGCCTTTTTACAACCCGAAACAAGCATAGCCAAGCAAAAAGGTAAGCATCAAGACACTCACATTTTACGTCTTTGGGAGCCCAAAAACACGAATATGCAAAAAAAGAAATGGAAGCCCATAAGGTACACTTCTGACTCAGAAGATAGTTCCACTTTGGACAAACTAATTGAAAAAATATTGCAGTTATAGATGCCCGATATACCCTAGCAGGCCCTTGATGAGGAGGTGAACACTTCCAACAGTCTGCAATCTTTTTACTGCAGATACCCCCGTGGAACATCAGGAGGTTAGGTGTACCCAAAAAATGCCATTACCTCATAGAGTCAAAACTGAAAAGATAGACATGGTCTTGTTTTAAAAAACCATCAGATTAGGGTCTCTGACAGAAATCAAATACTCTGGTGTCTGGGGAAACAAGGAAACATTATTTTTCCAAAACAGTTGAACAATGACCCATTGGGATCCAGGCATATATGTAGTTAATTCCCATCAAGCTTTCTCATGGGGATTACTTCTAAATCTCTCCTCTTATGAATGTTAACGAATGCTTACACATCCTCAGTAATTACATTCCTCCTTTTCGAAATAATGTAGTTGCAAGGTTGGAATAGCTTACATCATGGATTAAAAGCATCAACCCCCCAATCTGATTCTTACGGGAGATTTTAACTATGTAAAAAACATAGAAGAGAAAACAGGACGGGTTGGGTTCAATCATTGGACATCAAAGGTACCCAAGCAACATGAAATGAACACCTATATAGCAGAACTAGAATTTGCACAGGGATTGTTCACATGGAGTAACCAAACAGAGGTAAGGAACCACATAACCAAGAAGTTGGATGTAACTTACATATTAGAGTAATTTATTGCAACAAATAGGCAGATTGATGTGAGAAGTAGTGATACCAAACTCTAACCACCAGCATATCTCTCTTGGAATTACTGTTAAACCCCCTACTTAGAGAAAAACACAATTAAGATCTGAATGAATGTGGCTATGATTCAAAGAAAAGGTGGAATGGTGGTGGGGTGAGAGCCCCTCTATACAAGGAGGGGCAACGTTTTGATTCATGGAAAAACTTAAGTATCTTAAGCACAAACTCAAATGCTAGAGAAAATATGAATTTGGAAATATTTTAAGCAGCCAGTAGACATCAAGGCACAATTGGCCAGAGTACAAAATCGTATAAGAGAAACAGGATTTTCTCAAGAAATTTTCCTTCAGGTACAAGCTCTAATCCAAGACCTCACCACCCTACCAAAAAAGAGGATCAACATTGGCACAACAGTCACAAGATCCATAAACCAGTTTTGAATGGACATACAATGCAACAAATAATAGTAGAGGAGGGCAACTACATCTGATCTTCAAAAGAAATAATGGATTATGCTACATTTCTTGTAAAAGCTCCCAACGGAGACACCTCCCACTTCAAGGGAAATTAGCACTCATAGGGAACTACTTAAGTATATCCCAAATCAAATTAGAATAGAAAATAATAACAATATATCAAGGCCAGCCACAAAGGAGGAAATCAGGGTCATAGTCTTCTCTTTGTAGCTGTTAGCCATTTTTTGGCCTACATACCAAAATTTTGCCTAAGTGTGAGAGGGTGGGCATTCAAGCAAGACTTCGGGTTTTACACAGCAGAAGACTTCGGGTTTTTTGGAAGGAGAAGTCTTCAAGTTTTACAAGAGACACAACTTATTTCACTTTATAAGTAATCAGCAGTTGAAACCTCTCAGCAAAAGTAATCCGGGTTGGAAAACCCGAATTACTCTTGATAGTGCAAATCAGGTTTTCAGAAGTGCTTTGCTTATTGAAGTTTTATCAGCAGAAGTAATCCACGTTGGAAACCCTGAATTACTCTTGACAGTGCAAATCAGGTTTTGAGAAGTGCTTTGCTTATGAAAGTTTTATCAGTAGAAGTAATTTGGGTTTAGAAACCTGAATTACTCAAGATGGTGCATTTTGGGTTTCCCAGGGTGAATGACTTATCTCTTTTTATAAGTAACAAGCAATGAAGAATCCGAAGTAGGTGCCAGTGAAGAATCCGAATGATTCCTTTGGAATAATTGTCAAACACAGAGGAGACTGACATTTTTTCCACAAGATAAAAGTCCAAAGGAAAGAACAAACCAAGGGTCAACGGAATTCCAAAGGAAATGGACCAAACAAAGCCCGCAGGAAGTCAAAGCGAAAAAACCCGAGGGAATAAAGAAGGAAAAGAAAAATTTAGAAGGAAAGATATCCATTCCTTGGGGAAAAATGCAAACAAATCAACGAAAAGGGGCAGAAAATAATAAAGCCAAGGAGCTAATAAAAGTCCGCAAGAAAACCAAAGATAAATCCAGAGGGCAAGACATAAGAGCCAAAGAGAATAAAATCGAAAAAATTGGCAAGAAAGAAATCCGAAGGAATATAAAGACCAAGGAGATAGCCCAAAAACCCGAAGATAACATATACAGGGAAAGCAGAATGTCCGAAGAAAATCCGAGACCAAAGGAAATCCGCAAATAAAAAATGAATTTTCGAAAGAATTAGGCTAAGGGAATAGCCAGGAAATCCGAGGAAATATAGACAAAATAATCCAAAAATAGAATGCCGCCAAAAAAAGACACGAACAGGCAGACCAAAATAAGAGAAAATACATGCAAGCAAGGGCTATTTTTCGCAGATTTTTAAGTTTCAGTTGACTCACAATTTGACTAGTCAAAGTCACGCTTCTCCAAACATTCCAGCAGTCCGAGTAGAGCTCATCTATTGACTTTTAACGTGGATTTCGATGCAAAGAGAAGTGGGTGTTTTAACAAGCCCAGCTGTCCACTTTCAAATGCCAAAGAGCTAGTCTCTAATTTTAGACATGGCTCAGCTGATCATGCATAAGCAAAGTCAAACGTTTGAGTCCACCATCCAATTTTCAACGCAAAGAATTTTCATGCAAGACAAAATAGACTTTTGTAAACACTGAGTTGGTTTGAGTTTACTCACTCTCTATTTTCAAACGCCAATCTCTTGGCTTTTTGTAATTTTCTATATTAATGGTTTTTCAACCTTGTAAAAATGATCCCTCTTTTGTCAAGAAAATTTCTGTCAAAGATTGTGCTATAACATTTTTTAGAATCAATGAGAAGAGGACTGTTTTTTCAATTTCCAGCAGCTGGTATAGTGTATTTTTGTTATAGATTTGCCAAAGTGATAGATTTTCCTTCTTTCTTATCAAATCTGGATTCGTACTTAGTTGCTCGCTGGTCATTTATGCAGGTTACGTTTTGTGTTTGAACGTCTTTTGTTGAGTTTATAGTGGATATTAGTGATTGTTTAGTGCCTTTCATCAGGCCTATTTTTTCATTTCCCTCAAGCTTAGATCATTAGATAAAACCTTTTCATGAAATACTTATATGTATTGATCAATTGGAGTTGAAGTTATGCCTCTTCCTTGTCTGAATCAGTGTTCTCAGAAGCTCAATTTGAGTGGATCAAGCAAATTAGGTGTATCACCATTTTAGCTAGGATTTCCTTTCAAGCTCTTCCTTCACTTTTCCCCAGGCAGTTTGTAGCGTAGAAGTTGAGATCCTCATAGATACATCTTACAGGAACCAACTTTCTCTAAAAGTTCTTCTCATCATTAAGGCACCCACCCTCATGAGAAGATCCCATTGTTTCAACCGGAACGAGGATTAGCCATTTCAACACGTCTTCGATTAGGGTGCAACTCTAGGTTGACAACAGTACCCTGATAAAGCCACAGCCTGATGGGTATCAAACATTGTTCTATCAAACCTTTAAGGAAATAATAAAAGATGATTTGTTACCTTCAACTGAGGAATCTAGAAAAAATAAAAAGACGCTTACTGCGATTTGAACACTACCAAATTAGCTCTCATCCCCAAGGTAGCCTGATCCCTCTATGCAATATGATCTATAAAATCCTCTCCAAGCTAATAGTCTATAGGCTCAAGCCAATGCTTACCAAGTTCGTATCATGAATCCAATCTGGAGTTGTTCTAGGAAGGAAAATAATGGTTACTTCATTGTCATCCGAGAATTTTATTCACACACTCAAAATACAAAAGCGTTCTGAAATATTGATTAAGCTCGACATATCCAAAACATTTCATGACTGCAATTGTTATTTAATTAAGATCACTCTCCAAGCTTTTGGTTGTAATCATCTAGTTATCATTTGGACCAACCTCTGCATTCAAATTACCACTTATTTAATCATTATCAATGGGGGAACATGTAAACAATTCTCCCCTTCAAGAAGACTCAAGTGAGGGGGGCCGTTAAGCATGCCCTTGTTTATTCAAATGGGAGAGAACTTATGTAGGCTGCATGAGAATGCTAAATCACAAGGGCATATCCATGCATTTTCAGTCAAAGAAAGAGGCATGTGGTACTCAAACTTTCATTTTGATTCGAGAAAAAAAAACTAAGAAAATTTGTGTCTACGAATCAACTTACTTCAATACACGAAATAAATAAACATAAATTAAGCATCATTTTTATCAGCATCCCTACTCAAAGAAAATGAGAAATTATTAATGAGATGGAATTCCTTGAAGGGCTCTCCATGAGAGAAATTGATGCAAGAGTATCCTTGGTAGGGAACAACTATTAGGCATAACCCTAAAACATTGCTAGTTGTCAATATACGGAGATTGTCATGCACCATTTTAAGTTGTCTTCGAACTCCATAAAGGTCCCCATTTTAGGGGCAAGGCCTCAAAGGCACAGTTAAGGATGAGAAGTTCCAAGAACATCCATAACAATTCGAATAACTTTTCCAATTGGGATTTTTCTCCTGAAGGTGTGTGCATCCTCAAAATGCATGGTCGCATCCTTCCAAATCCTTCCAAACCCCTCTTCCATAAGGACTTCCAGAGGATATGCAATGCATGATAAGAACTTTCCAAGCTTCTTTACCTTCAATGGTTCTAGGAATCCACTTGGCACATAGGGCCACCATTGTTTGGCTATGTCATTAAGCCCTAACCTTCCATAATCTCAAAGTCTGCAACAAATCTCCAAGGCTACTCTATGGAAGCCTTTTTTGCCTTCAGGGTTGGCACAAAGGAAATCCCTCAACAACATTTCCATCTTTTTGTAGGCAACTTTAGAGGGAACCCAACAAGAAGAGTAGTAAATGTAAGTTGTTGCTAAAACTTTGGAACATATGTGAAACTTACCTACAAGGGAAAGAGGCTTGGTTATCTAGTAGAATAGTTTTTTCTCCTCTCTTTGGACAACATATTTCCATAGTTCCACCTAAGAAGTTTGGAAAGTAAAGGGGATGCCCAAAAATTTGAACATTCCCCCGTGACATATTTATTTTCATTGGTAGGCATCAAAACAATTGTGTTTAGAGCTATAGGATTGTTTGTCTGTAACATTGAGTCTTAGCCCATTGGATGTTGGAGCCAAAGGTAAGACAAAAGATCTCAAGGCACTCCATAGTGTTCTTGACCACAATTTCTTCTACCAAGATGGCAAGAAATTAATCATACGCAAAATGCCCATTAAGGCACTAGTCTTGAGGGGTGTGAGGGATAGAAATCCCCTTCACCCGGCCTCTAGATGCATAATTTCCCAACAAGTACCCAAAACCTTCTACATCTAAGACAAAAAGAGAAGGGGCCAAGGGACAACCTCGTCTGATAGATCTTAAGAGACCAAAATTTGCAAATTGATGGCCATTGATAATAAGACGAGAGGCATCTCTAAAGAGAGTCTAAACATTGTGCACAAATCCAGTGCCAAAACCAAGGGCTTAAAGCGTAGCAAGAATGAAGAGCCATTCCATCCCATTTCAAGCCTTTTCAAAGTCAATTTTACCAAAAAGGGCTTTCTGTTGGGAAGTGCAAGCCCATTCCATCCCCTGCACCCAAACAACAATGATTTTGTCAAGCATATATCTACCTTAAATGGATCATGTTTGCTCCATCTAACCACCTAGGGAAGAAGATACTTGATCCTCAGTGCCAGAGCCTTAGCAACGATTTTGTAGGATATTTAAGAGGGTTATTGGTCTCCAAATAGTGATGAGCTCAAGGACTCCAATCTTGGGAAAGAGCTTAATAGTGCCTTTATTGATGAGCTTGTCAAAGGATCCATTGGCCATGGTTTAAAGATAGACTTTGTGCAAATTAGATCTCACGCAGTCCCAAAGGGTTTGGTATAATTCACAGAGAAAACCATCAATTCTTAGGGCTCTATCGTAGGCCATGCCAATCACGACATTGTGCAATTCATCCACATAGAGAGGCCCATCACAAGCCATGCTTTGGCCTAGAGTGAGCTTGTAGGGTACCACACCAATGCACTTCCTCAGAGTAGAATCACTTTCATCAATGGGGGCTTGAGCTTGAAATCCCTACTTATGGTGTTGGACAAAGGCTTGCAGAATCTCTAGAAGACTAGTGAGATGGACTCCAACTTCCTTGATGGCCTTAAATTGCACAACAAAATGTTTGGTTCTCGGGTTTTGTAGAAACTCTTTGGAAACCCTATCTCCAATCTTAAGCCAATAAATTCTAGCCTTGATTTTAGCACCACGAGCTTGATGGATCATAACCCTGCATCTTTATTTTCCATCTCTCATAAAATTCTAGATCTCTTTTGAGCTTTTGAAGTTTCTCAAGTTCCCTTCAACTAAGGAAATTTGTTTCATTTCTTCTCAAGAAAACTTTTCTACTCCCTCAAGACTATTCCACCAATTACCTGCTTCACTCCAATGCTCACAATGAATATTAGCTAATCTTGACAACGAATTTTTTGAGAATACCACTTTTAAAATATAAGCTAAAATTCTCTAGCATCAATATCATCCTCTCTAGAAAACCAAATGTCCTTCATGAACTTTGAATAAAAAATTATTTGTTTCAATGGATTTCCCTTACTACAATAAATTTGATTATAGTAAACATGTATGCAAGTAGATTTGAAAAAATCCTTCGAAATGCCAAAAAGGACATTAAATTGCTTACCTAAATTGCAAAATGTGAAAATTTCTCGTTTTCCCTTTAAAAATAATACTGCAAAAGATTAACAATTTCAGCTGTCCTAGAAGGCCAACTTAGTGAAGTCACCAAATCCTTGCATTGATCACTTGTCAAGAACCAATATTTACCATACAAAAAATATAACCAAAATGCACAACACCAAATGAGTGAATGGGCCAATGTGTTATAATATTCAATATACTCAAAAATAGAAATACACTTTAAATAGGGTTACACTCTAAGCATTTGTTAAGGAAAGAACCAACCTAAGAAATATCCCACCATTGAGTCTTAAACCATCTACACTACACACTAGCATGTTCTATGCCAAACAAGCTTCTATAATAAATAAATAAAATTGTAAGTTCCTTGCCAAGCACCCCGGTTTGGTGTTTTGGTGTGTACTTACATTTACGAATTAATTGATTTGACTTCAACACAAGTGATCCTTAATTAAAATGATGTCTTAACAAAAATATGGGTCTTTAAGAGAATATGAACCTCGTATGTAGTCACTTATTAAATAATTGTGAGGCAAGGTAAATCCTTAACTCACAAGTTTCACATTTGACCAACCCGTATAACTTAGTCCACAAGCCACCCATCAAACCCATCTGATTAACCAAGAGTTGTATGTGCCACAAGTTGGCTATTCCATAACCTCATTTACACCATTAATACAATGGCCTTAGGTCTATAATGTCGCACCCCGCTTAGATCCTAACACTATGTGGTAGTAGACTAGTTTAGTAAAACATGCATTCTCATTCCATACAAGAAAACAATAAAAGGTCGTGAGACTACTAGTTTTTTTCACTAATGTTTGAGTGCATTCCATTTGCCTATATTCATTGTTTTAGATGGTAACGTTTTTGGGATTTTGGACCACATTGTGGAAATTAATGGACAACAAATTGGAAAGATCTACCAATTTCCATCTACAAATGGATTGCCGAACCGAAGAAGTCAATTAGACATCGGTGCAACTCTTAAGGAGATACAACAGAATGCTTCCAAGAAGATGGGATGAGAATTTGCCATATATCCAACACTCATTCCATAGAGCATCGCAGACATCCACCAATAAGCCTCCATTTGAATCAGTTTTTTAAGTTGTTCTAGGACAAAGAATTTGCCTCTTAATCCTTTTGATATCACTTTGGGACAGCCCGACAAAAGCAAATTCGGAAAACATAAGAGCTGAAAAGTTCATAAGCATTTGAGTGCTATAATCCAAACTAATTTTGTATTTGAAAGGAAAGTAATGGATTCCCATGATAGTAAATACAGGAAAATCAAATCCACTTGATGCAAGAGTTCTCCCAAATATAGTGTTGTTTAAGGTGTAAACAATGTGACAAAACCCAAAACACGCAACTAGTGAAAAACTTAACGAGAAGATATTGAAAAAGGGACACGAGAGACTAGCATGGCCTAGCATTTTCCAACTATGAGAATGATTATATGTTGAGAAGAATAAAGTTACCAGGCAGGACGTAGATGCGCTCAAGGAGGATTTCAAGAAGCTTCTAAAGAAAAAAAATCATAACTCTTGCTAAGTATTATTTGTTCAAGGGCTCCATTCGCATCAGCCTCCAGGTGGATAAGAGTTAGCCAAAAGTGATTATCACACAAATATGCAAATCATAAACCATTAAAAATATGACCATCGAGAATAATAGAAACAACGTAAAAGTCATGCAATCAACAATCACGAACAAGGACAAATTACACTGACATTGATAGAATTGTGTGCATGTTTATTCATCTTCGAAGAACAAGTACATCAAAGCAAAACCCACAGTCCAAAGTGGGACCACATGCGTGGAAGACTCAAACTAGACCAAGACTCTGTCTATCTCTTCATCTGAGGCAACATACTAAAAATAACTCTACATGGCAAGTGAAATGAATACTCAAGGATCCGAGAAGTCTTGTAAATAACGTTGGAATAATGAACATCTAACTCATAATTGATCATTGTATTTTTTAATTAGATAGAAGTACAAAAATCAAATGCTTACCAAGGGAATGCAATTCATATGAAATAACTGCATTAATTTGCAGTCAAAGCACGTATCCTAATCCAATGTTCCGGGGTTTCAAATCTGAGCAACATTGACACAAATCATGAATCAGAATCAGATGAATCTTCTTCATTAGATGTTAAATGCAACTGCTGAGGTTTACGCCTATTGCAGTTCGCTTCAATTGGTGGCATCCCATCATCACTAGATTCTTCACTTTTGTGGTTCTCTTGTTCTATTTCAAGCTGCACATCATCCCTTGCTGTAGAATTCAAGGAGCCCCGTTTATCAGCATTAAAGCCTTCAGGCCTATACATCACAATTCAATATTCGTTAACATGTTAGGTGATCATAATATAGTTCTGTGAATTGCATCTCTGAGTTCCATTTAAGTAACATCAAATAATCAAATATTTGTGTAAAATCTCTAGGGAAAAAGTGTAATGTAATGTCCATTTAGAAGGCTATCCCTTGTGAATGTTGAAATGCATAGAAATGGTGCTTTGTAAAAAAGCTCTAATTTAGTCCTCTATGACTTAAAAAATAAACATCTAAGAAAAAAAGGAACCAAGTGAAAAATACAAAGAGTCAATTACATTTTCCTACTTTGTTATTTTAGTTGTTTTCATAGAGAGAATGAGCCTACAAGAGTTGTAGGCACCTTTGAAAAGTTCAGCTGAACTATTGAAACCACTTACCAGGAAATTATTATAAAATTTGTCTATGTCAAAAAAATTTAACATAAAAAAGAACAGTCCAACTCTCCAATTTGTATCTACTGAACAAGGGAACTTTTCATATTTAATATCCATGGATGATAAGAAAATATTAGGCCCTCTTCAGCGGTGGACTATGCATGGAGTAGAAGCTGAGGAGATGCAAATATTCACCACTCGTTCATTAACACATGACAAGGTCTTTCGCCACAGAAAGGAAACGGAGCTTCTATGGCTTTATTCACTCAATGAAGAGCAACAAATTGGAATGAAAGACAGCAGAGGATCAAGCCTGTGCATTCTAATTTTCATCTTGTATCTCCCAAGAATGGGATGTGGATCTTGAAAATCTCAACTCAGAAATTTCCATTATCCCTCTAGATCTAGGAGAGCTGGGAGAATCGTCTTCTCCAGAGGCATCTACAGCTGGAGTCGGGTCTTCATATTTTGCTATGGTTGTACTTGTGTAGCTCATTTTGAATTTAGACATGTAAAACCTAATTTATGAAGGCTAATATTGGACAATGTTATATGATTCCTGTAATAAATGTAAAATTTGTTTACTTTCTATCTATTGTTATTTTTAGTTGTCCTAGTAATTGCCTATCTTTATCCTAATATTTTATTATGATATAAGTTTTTTTATTTGTTAATATACAAGTTTCCTAGATTGGGGATGCATTTTCAGAGTTGTCCCTGTTTCCAGATCCGTACCAATGTCTAAGTTTCTGGAGCTTAGAGAACTTGATAATCAAAGAAGTTGGATTGATGGACTACAAGGATTTATTGTCGTACTTGCAACTTAGAATACCAATTGCATACTTGATTCAATAACGATGTGTGAGTCAGTGGGTTTGAATCCAGAGTCAGCTTTACTACTGCATTGTTGAATGATGTCTCAAAATTTGACGCAAAACATACTGAAAGCAGAAAATAGACATGACAGAAATGGATGGTGGTAATTCTTGCTTTAATACAGATGCAACACATTTAGGGCTTCACCATTATAACCCATACAGGAACACAGAATAAAACACCACAAAGGAAAATGTGGAGGGTTAAGGCAAGGAAAACATTGGGAGCAAACTATAGAAACTCAAGGGATGCCTAACAGTGGCACAACTGGTTTAAAAATATGATAGGAAAGGCACTTGGTTAGCTTTGAATTTCACGATAACTATAGCAATCAATGAAATAGAAGAAACTACACGGACCCTTTTCATCCTTAAAGGTGTTCCTTCAGACCTAGAACTTTTTCATTGGACCTCAAACTGTGGAACAGTGACTGGATGGTTGAGTCGTTTCATGTACTATGACAGAGTTATCTCTGTAAACATTTTCTCTCTACCGCTTACCAGCCACTCTAGATGATGTGTGGTAGGTTAGCATACCTGTAATCACAGAGATTTGATTTGAGCCAGATGGATTTGACAAGTCATCAAACCAAGTATCATGTATGGCCAAAAATTCCATTCCTTAATGCAGCCCTAATTACCTTATTTGGCATGAATAGCAAAAAAGGTTGGGAAGGAATCTCATGATTATACTTACCTGCATCTAAATTTCAGAGTATGCAAAAGGGTACTTGTTGAGAAGGACTTGACTCAGAATCTATCCAAAGAATTCATTGGACCAGATTTTAAGTTAAAAAAGGATATACTATGTGAACTATAGCCAAATACTTGTTTCACATGTAGGGAAGAGAGACAATGGATCAAGCATTATCATATGAGAAAACTGCCAACAGTTCCTAAAACCCAAGAATCTGCCAAGGAAAATATAACTAAACCAAAGAATGTGGATGTCTTGAATTTGACACGATATAAGAAAGTGGAGCAGAAGTTGGCTAAAAATGGTGATGTTTTCAACCTCGTAAATTTTCCATTGCCTAACACTTATTTATATTGCCATTCTTTGTCGGAGAATGATGAGATCGATTGTCACATCTAAGAGTTGAGACACAAAGGACATATCAAGGCCAGTTCTTCAACCTATAGCAGCCCAATCATGCTAGTGCCAAAAAATGATGGCATATCAAGATAGCGTATTGACCACATGTTTCTCAACAAGATCACTAAGAAGAATATTTATAGGAGTCTCACAATTAAAGGTCTGTTGAATCAGCTTCAAGGTACTAAGCACTTCACCAAGATAGAGCTCAAATTAGGCTATCATTAGGTACCTATTGACCCGTTATATATTTGGAGAGCTACACTCATAACAAAATAATGGTTAGTCATGCCATTTGGTCCAAACAATGCACCAACAATAATCATGAGGATGATGAATGATATTTGAACCCCTTCATAGATTCCGTTGTCACTGTGTATTTGGATGACATCTTGATTTTCAGTAAAACATGGAAAGAAATCCTAAATTGTGCTCAACAAGTTCTTCAAACCTTGTGTCGCAATAAACTCTACATTAACTTGAAGAAGTGCTTCTTTGCCATGAAACAAATCCACTACTTGAGTATATTATTGATAAACGTGGAGTTCATGTTGACCCAAAAAAGATCACAATAATTCAAGAATGATCACCCCCAAAGACCTTCACAATTTCTTGGTTCTTGGGCTTGCAAAAACTTCTATAGGATATTTATACTTGGTTGTTTCTCATATTGCCTTTAAGTTCAATAACTAAAAGTGGCACCAATATAAAACTGGTGGTGTAGGGATGAATGGCCATGATAACCAAACAAAGGGCCATGGTCAGTTTTGTTTTGGGCGAATTGTAGTGTAAATCCCTTTGAGGGAATCAACATCTATATCCTTTCAAGGCATATTGTACTTTGGGTTCAAAGCTCCCATAAAAAACATTTATTAAGCCAAAAAAAAATCTAAAAGTTGAGCCAAGGCAATATTCACTTGGTTAGACATACACATAATGTGTTTGAGGAATTTAAACACAAACTCTGTTCACAAGTAATACTTGCCTTGTCAAACCTTCAAAAGTACTTTGAGATTGAAACCAATGCATTTGAATATGTACGTAGTACAAGTCTCACTCATCATTGACACCCTCAAGCAATATTCAACATATGACTGAAAATCATATGCCATTGTTTAAGCATGCAAACAATGGAAGCATTACATTCTTAGGAAGGAGATGATCATACATACTTACCATAAGCCTTTGCAATTTCTGCAAACACAAGAAGTTGCAAAATGACCAACACTAGACATGGTCAACTTATTGGCAGGAGGAATTCCACTTGAATAGCAACCAGAAGAAGAGTAGCATCAATCCAATAGCTGATTGTTCGAGTTCACCAATAAAAGCATTGATCACAATTCTTGATTCATGTAGGCATGAGATAGAATCACAATCAAAGATGTATGTATCTAATTCTACTTTTCCTGCGATTGTAGATACTAAAATTTGGGATTTGGTACTTGACAATGACAAATTTGACACACATTTACCACACATGACTTGCACACTTGCATGTTATCTTATGATTCAACTCTTCCGTTCTATTGTTTAACACCTACAAGAATCTCACTATCTGTTTGAAACCTACTAAATATCCTACACAGACATCTACAGCCTCTTAGTTCAGTCCACTTATACACAGATCAATTCCACTATATTCGATCAATATCGCCAATCAATACTGACCTAATTTGATCGGTACCAACTCGCTCCCAACAACGACTATTTTTTAAAATCAAACCTCTTTAGAGTCACCCCATTTGCCTAGCGTGTCGGTGGTGTGATAAATTATCCAATTGGATCCATATATAAATGAATCAAGGTCTCATTCAAAAAGGACTTGGCACTTATCTGGAACACATATTTACACTATTGCACATTGAGTAAAGTTGCCCTATTCTTCTGAAATTACAAATTTATCACTACGAGCAGTCACAAACCAAGTATAAAGCACTTTAAAGCCAAGTCAAAACAAGCATTGTCAAGTATAAAGAACGAAATCATTAGTTGCATATATATAACAAAAGAGTATAATTTTGCACAATCACATTCGATGGAATAACTATATATGGCTTGATTTCCCTCTTTGGAGTATCGCATATGTAGACAACAGTCAATCATCAAATGGATGTGATTGGGGTCAATTCAACCCATTACACTTTCCTTGTTTTTGTGGGGTTCTAACCCTCACAAGCACAACCTAGGGTTTCAAGTCAAAGGAGAATGGTTTATGGAACTACAAGCATCATCAAGGTTTGGGATCGCAAATGCAAAGCAAACACAGACAAGCATAAATGACCACATTCATTGTGCCCTACTTGTCAATAGCAACCAACAAGTCAGTATTGAATGGAGATATTGACCCAGATTGGCAAAACCGACCCAGTGCAAACAAAGAATTACTTTTGGAACTGAACGAAACCACAAGGCTACTCTATGTTGTTTGGATACAGGTACAAGGGCACCTCGGGTATGTGGGTTCAACATTTTTCTAGAACCTTGATTTGGATACGTTGTGGGTACGTCTATATTTAATATATATATATATAAACGATGCATATTACTCAATTTTTTAGTAAAATGCTTGAAAATACAGTGTTTGTTCATTCATTGCTTCAAATTTCAAAATGTTCGAAGTATACATTGCAAATACATTCAGATTTTCAAAATGCATATCTAGAATAAATCATAGTTCATCTAGATTGTCCTCATATTCATAATTATGAGTGCCACTCCCACTAGCTCCACTTGGACCACTCCCACTAGCTCCACTCTCCACACCTGGTGTTGAATTCTCTTCATTGTCATTGACATTATCAACACCAAGTAATGAAACTTGGGCAAATGTAAATGTGGAGGCATCCAAGTCCGTATTTTTTTGAAGGATATCCCAAAGTTTGTTAGGCTGTCGCATATAGTCCTTAAACTTGTGTGAAAGAAGGCGCAAATATGAAATGCACAAATACTAAATCCTCAACTTTTTTGGATGCCAACTTGTTTCTTTTAGCAGAATGGATAAATCCATATGTACTCCAATTCTGCTTTGCTAAAGAATTACTATGCCTCCTGTCACAAAATGAAAAAAAAGTTATTAATTGTTAGAATTTTTGAATTTAAAATTTGTAACAATGTAAAAAAAAATATGTCAATAACTTAATAATTTTTTTAATTTAATTCAAAGTAAATACCTGCAACAGAATCTTGATTGCAATAGGTCATAGGTACTTCGCTTCATGGCCATGTACATACCACCACTTTATTGGAGACAAGCTAGATTTGTCAAAAAGAGCCTCAATTTCTCCCATGCTGCCCTCTGAAGCTACAAACATGCCCATTTCATTGCGGACTGCACTAGTTACAGATGGATCAGGAAAAAATCTTTTGAATGCTTGCCTACTTCCATTTGCAACCTCTACATCATCATATGGTGGTTGCCTATTGAGTAGTTGAAATATTTCATTGCTATAATACTTCAGATTGAGAGCATAAGCAAGGAGATGCAATGGGGTGGTCATTTTATTCCACCTCTTCATGACCAAAGACTTGATTTCATTATAAAATGTTTCTTCTGGGTCTTGTTTTTTCTTTTGTATGATCTCTCTCATACTTTCAAGCATGGAATCAATCCCATCATAAACCTCTCCCATGCAAGCTGTATCTGTATCCATAAATCGAATCATAGATAGAACAGGTTCTATAAAACTGAGCACATATTCAATCTTGGTCCATCAGTTATCATCAAGGATCAATGCTTTGAGCTTATTGGCTTTTTCAATTCCAGTGGTGTTTGTTTGCCTCCACACACCCCAAACATTGCTAATCACCATATTGTTCAGTGCCTCTTTCACCTTCAGAAGTCGTCTCAAGACGAGCTTGTGAGAGGCAAATCTAATTTCAGCAATCTACAAAAATAAAATAAGACTAAGTTTAATTTTCCAAACTGTAAACGTTGATAAACAACTAAAATTATATTATTAATTATTAACAAATTATAACTTCAAAGTTAAGAACTTCAAAAGTAAGACTAAGAATTTGATCTTGAATTTCTTACCTTCAACAACTCCAACTTTGAGAATTTCTTGAAGATGCCCTGAGACGTGATGATTTGTAACAAATGTTTGAATGTCATTGGCCTCTACATAAACTTGCTCTATCCATTGAATTTTGTCAATCTTTTGCAGCATCAAGTTAAGGGAGTGGACAACACAAGGTGTCCAAAATATGTGCTCGTATCTGCCCTCTATAATCAACCCAGTTGCTCTGCAATTCTTTGCATTATCCGTGATGGCTTGGACAACATGTTGGAAGCCCACAGGCTCAATAGCCTCTATCAACATGTTTGCAATGAACTAAGCATCTTTCACTTCACCCTCACAATCCATTGCCTTCAGGAACACTGCCCTTTTAAGGCATACTGCAACAACATTAATCAAAGGCCTATTTTGAACATATTTCCATCCATCTGAGATAATGGACACCCCTGAATCCTTCCACAAATATCTAATTGGCTGCAAAGAAGTGTGAATATGTTCTACTTCTTTAGCCAAGAGTGTGGTGCGGACTTTCTCATAGTTAGGGCCTTTGTAACCTTGTGGAGCTTCATTGACCGCTTTCAACATTTGTTGCCAATAAGGCGATCTCAAAACATTGAACGGCAACCCACATGCATAAATGCATCTAGCAATCAACTCATCATCTTTGTCCCTCAGTGCGACATTGAAAGCTTTTTCCAATGGTCCTTTTGGTTTTTTTCGTGAAGTGGCATTTGGAACATCATCAGAAGGTATTACAACTGAATGAGCTCGAGTTTGACTTTCAATGAAAGAATGACTTGCAGTTGCAAGTGCTATGGGTGGTCTCCCTGATCTGCCTCTTTGGAGAGGTATTGTTTTAGAACGGCTTCTTGAAACAATTGCCGCATCCACTTATTCTTGCTCTTTCATGAACTCAACTATTTTTGCCTTGGGAATTTTATCACACTTTTTGATACCCAATGGCCCATACCCAGTCAAATGAGTTTTGACTCAAGTATATGAGGATTTGTATGTGCTATAACAATCATTGCATACCCACACACGAGTCCTACCACCAGCAATGATCTCAAGTATCGTCACATGTTTTCAAAGAAGAGAGGCAAGTTCATATTTCACTTGAAGTGAGGTTTCGACCCGGTTTGTTTCATCATGCCCTCCCCCCAACATTGAACTGGATGCCATAGATATCTTATTTATGAATTATCAAATTATCAAATTGGATTCTAGAACCAAGCAAAACAAAAAAAAAAAATTAATAACTAACTGTTTTTTATTCTCATGATCGCAATTACACGCGAGAGAAAAGCATACACAGAAGTTAGGGTTAAAAACTGAGATAAAGAAAGTAAACATTTGATTTTTTTTTAATTTTTAAACTTGAAATTTTAATATTTACGAAAAAAATAAAAAATTAAATATAATGCGACTAACTCTGTTTCTGACTCTCATGATCGCAATTACACGTGAGAGAAGAGCATACACAGAAGTTAGAATTAGAAACTGAGATAAAAAAAAGTAAACATTTGATTTTTTTTAATTTTAAACTTGAAATTTTAATATTTACGAAAAAAATAAAAATTAAATATAATGCAGCTAATTTTGTTTCTGATTCTCACCATCGCAATTATGTGCAAGAGAAAAGCATACGCAGAAGTTAGGTTTAAAAACTTTAGACAAAAAAAATATATACATTTGATTTTTTTTAATATTTATAAATTACGAAAAAATAAAAAAAATAAGGGACTTAGCTTAAATTTTAAAATGAAAAAAAACATAGATATTGAATTTTTTTCTTTTATTTTTTACAGAAAAAAATAAATATAAAAAATTAATAGAGTTGCAACTTAGATTAAATTTAAAATTAAAAAATCTAAACTTTAAACTTTAAAAGAATAAAAATATTTAATAGACTTAGAGACTCTTATAGACTATAGTCTTAGAAATTAATGAAATAGAAAAAAAAATGTTAATGAAATAGGAAAAAAAATAAAAATAAAACTTAAAAGAATTAAAACATACCTGTAGGCTATTGTAAGTAAACAATCGTTGCCTTCTATCAATGCTCACAAATCTGGAATCGCTGTCTCTGCCCTCCACAATCAATTCAATTTCTCCTTGTCCTTGCAGATTTCGAATCTCCTTTGGCTAACAAACAAACCTCAAACCTTCAATCGCTATCACTTCAGCAATAGCTCGTGATGACTTGGTGTGGTCGTATGAGGGGAGAGGCTCATTTTATAGATCACAGCAGCATTTTAGAGTTAGCAACAACATTTTAGGGTTCGCATGACGCTTTTAAGGTTTTTTTTAAATGTTTTTTTTATTGTTTTTTGGTTTTTTTGTAGAAGTTCACCGAAAACCCACAGGAATGCCCGGAGACGTCCTAGGCACACTCGGAGGCGCCCGTCACCATGCCGAAAGTTTCCGACACAGTCACTGGCACCTCCGAGACGCCTCTAAGAGTGTCAACGATGTCCTCATGCCGGAGGCGTCTCCGAACAGGAGGCATCAATGGGGGGAGCGAACCCTGCAACACAGAGGCTACTTTATCTTGATTTTCACTTCTCAAATACAGTCACAACAAACAGTCAACCAAAAAAACTAAGTACTCATCCCTTTGTAGTACTTACTATATTTAACATATGCCACTTATCAAATCAGAAAATTCGATTTTATACTTTTACATTCAGAGGTATGCTTGAATGCCATTTTTAATATCTAAATTACATTACAAAGTTCAATCTTAATTAGATTAAGGAACACACCTTAATCAAAATTAGGGTAAAAGATATTGGGGAACCCAAACACATATCGAACGATACAAAACCCTAAGTTTCCCTTAGGGTTTCATACTTCCAAGGTTTTAGATTTTTTGTTCAAGTGTTTCAAATTTCATTTTTTATCTCCTCACGTACAAATCTTTTTCAGATTTTTGGTCTCAAGATTTCATGACATAATTTTTTATTTCCATACAAAGAATATTTTCACCTTCGGCCTTAGCCTTCCATTAGGGTTTCCTCTATTCATTTGTATTTAGAATTAAATGGCTCTATTATTCAAACACTTTGAGGTTTTTTCTACTCATACTGAGCAAATGAAAAACCAATTTTTGTTCACCAAAATACTGTATCAATTTTTCAGAATTTACAATTTACTAATTTTAGCAAATTCAGCGTAGAAGACAAACGGTGTACCCATTTTCAAATTAATTTTTGGGTTTCGGTTATCTACTGATTTTTATCAAAAACCTCTTTTAAATTCCAAAAATTCCTCACAGTTGCCTTAAAATGGTTGGTTCTTAATTGCCTACCACGGATTCTTCTATTCTTCCTTCCACATTTCCTCAAGGTGTTGATAGCTACTTTTCCTCTAAGGAAGTCCATGTTGTCACTATCCCAAGAGTTAAGGTGGCCCCTCCTATGGTAGAAAATAGAGGTCGTCCAAATGTTCCTCATCATCTCTATCCACCTCCCACAAACCCTCATATTCAATCAGAAGTACATAAGACTTGTGCTTGTGAAGCACTTCAAGATCAAATAGTCATTATGAGAGTCTATAGAGGAGATGCAAAATCAAAATCATTATTTCAATTTAAGGATTACATCACTTGAAAATAAGATCACATATACAAACAATCCAAAACATGCAAGTGTCAATCATAAATCTAAATCTCTATCCAAATATTTTGTGCCTCAAAAGACTTCATCCCAAAATTGAAAGCCAAAACAAGATATATCTACAACTACAAATTCAAAAAGTATACATAAGGATAATAAGAGTTCAAGTGAAATTCTAAAGGAAATGCTTCGAAACAAGTTGATCACATAACCGCATATACATCCTCTAAAGACATCAAAATGTTATTGTGCATATCATAGAATGCATAGACATCATATGAACAATTGTTGGGCTTTAAAGAACAAAATACAAAATATCATTGATAGTGGTGATACTATACTAGATAAATCGATCAAACCACCACCTGATTCAAGAACAATTTCTACAATCAAGAAACCTACTTATACTTTGATTGCATCTCCTTAAAAACGAGTGCAAAAAGAACAAAAAGAACAATTGGACAAGCAAAGGTTACAAAGGGAACAAATTGAAAAGAAATTGTTACAAAAGGAAAAATTATAACAAGAAAAATTACACAAGTTACACCAAGAGTAGAAGTTACAACTCAACTATAGTTACTAAAAGAGAAATCACTAAACGAGAAGATGCAAAAGCAAACTCAAGATAAGCAACAAAACATTCTTTAAGAAGGGTTTCTTACAAAAGAAAATCAAACCAAGTTATACTTAAAAAGGCTAATGTCAGAAGTATGGTTCCAAATGAGGCAACTACAAGCCCTTCCTCATATCAAGAACCTTCCATTATCACCACTCTCATAGATGGCAAGCAATGTACCAATGTCAAAGTTATGGATTACAAGGAACACAATTTTTATACTACATCAATCGAGTTGACACTAATGTTTGCTTCAAAAGTGTGTCATCTTACATTCAAAATTATTCCCAATATAGGCACATACAATGTTGTGCTTGCAGGATCATGGTTAAAGTCAATAGGGCCACTGGTCGATAAAAACAAAGGTTGCATTACATTTGATCACAAAGGCAAGGTTAACTCCATTTCAAAAGAGGGAAAATCTAAGCTATTTCTTCGAGTACTACTCATGATACAAAGGATGATACAACTCATAAACAATTTCCAATACACGATATAGTTGCTTATACATATTCTATGAAAAATACTGAATGCAGTGTCAATCATGTCAGCACGAATGTTCCTAACAATACAGTATTACAAGTGCAAGATTAGCATTCAATTACTCATGAAGATCCATATTGTGCACATTTCTTACTTCCAATTGGTTGGAGTGATTCATTTTATTAGTTCACCACACAGTCTATTATACAATCTCTTGGTACTTCCCTGATTGCACATCCATTCTACTCTTTTATTTTGACATACATGTGCTCATATACCTCGCATTGACCATTCTTCTAGCCCTTGGCTTTGTTTTCACTTCACTCTAACCTTTCGATTGTCATCTTGATCCGAACATCCATAACACTTATCCTACAATGATTCTAGTGCACATTCTACATAGCTTCCATTGAGCTTACATGATCATATACATCTATATTTACGTATTACATGAGCAAACATTGATTCCTACCCACTGGTGGCATGACGATCCTTATCTCCATATATGCTCTTGAGCTACATTGTTGTGATTCACATATACAATAGGGGCATATTGTTTGCTTTCACTTTCTCCACATAGCTTGGTTATCAAAGCTAGTGCACTATATGCCTTGACACATGATGCGGATTGGTAGGATCATTCTCATTCTTCTTTTTTCAAAACCATTACCACTTGGCCTCGCTTTTTCAAATATCATGAATTCCAAAATACAAAAAAATCAAATAATTAGAAAACACAAAAAACATTCAAAATATTCAAAATCTAAAAATCAAGACCTGAGCATAACATGATTATTAGATTACACTATTGACCTATGTTATTTATCAAATGTTTGGTAAATAGCATATTCTTCGCATACATACATGCATTTCACCGTATATGAGTGTTATGCAAGACATACAATGGCCATGTCAATACTAGAGGCATCTTGTTTTACAAGTTTCACTATTACAAATTATATATTTCTATGACTTTTGTACCATGTTGAGCTACCTATATTGCTTACACATGCCTTGTTACTTACTCATATATAAAATAGTTATACATAGATATGCCATTATATTGTGATGTGACATTGATATATGGGGATGGTGTAGATTGGTCCTTTGTTCTATGATCCATTCATGTTGCTATTTTGTTGCATGATAAGGTACTTTGTTCTTGTCTATTGTGTCTGGCCCTTGGTCTTGTTTGATGCGATGTAGCCTGGTGTCCCTCGTTTGCGACATTCTTATGTCCCTTTGCGTGTGGCCCTTGGCATTGTTTGATGCAAAAAATTTATGCCCCTTGTATGTGGCCCTTGCCCTTATGTGTGACAATATTACTTGCACATATTGAGCTTGCAAACATTTGAGTGGTGCCATGATCTATATCATGCACTTACACTACGTAGTCTTATTCGAAGATCCTTATACTGCATGCTTCAATGATATATTTATCTAGACATAACACTTACATGTCCTGCATTACATATGTTATATACAGGCTTGATTGACACATATATTACTTGATGACATTCTCCACATGATTGAATGATATTATATGATGTTATCTTTATACATTATATAATACAGTTAACTCTTCTTTTGAGATGAGTAGCTTACAAGATACATCCCTCATCTCAAAAGAGGGCATTACAATAAGCTTATCATAGAGACAAAAGCCTCCATGAGCAGATAATTAGATCATAATACAAACTTCAAAGTTTCAAAATAGTTCAGATATCAGATGGTTCAAATACATGACTTATATTGGCACATTGATACAAATTAGGACATATACTTTACAGACACTTGAGCACATATTCATACATAGTTGGGTGCATATGCATGGGCATATGAACACAGTTTATAGGAACAAAGAATTACAGATTTCCATATACACATATATTAGAGACACCATTTTCAAATTCAGCACATAGATGCATAGCATTCTATACCAATTGGTTCAAATTCAGGGGGCATGATACACGTTTTCAAATTCAAGGAGCATGATATCGGTTCATGCACATACACAACAACATAGTTAACAGTTGAATGGCAAATGGCTGTCATTCCACTTCACACTTATCAGATATGTGGTCATGATGGAGGCATAAACATGTCATTCTCTTTTGATCATACATTCTATTCTACATTGAGTGAAACTACACAATCAAAATTGCATACATGATGGGGGCATGAGCATTGTTCATTCCCTTTCGATCATGCTTTTTGTTTACATAGTGAACTTGAGCAAAACTACACAATTGAATCTATAAGCCATTTGTAGTGGTTCATTCATTTTCTTTGAGTGAACCTACCCTGATGATTCTCTATTTTACCTGCATAGTTATTTGTGTTAGTACATTGCGTAATTATCCCCACATTCATGAGAGTTGGGACATGTTGCCTTCCCAACCCAAGGGCCTGAATAGTTATACAAATTTGGGGCACAATCACCCCAACTCTCCATGTGCTTCAGCAAAGAAGTCCAAGTTTCTCCAATGTTTCAACAAGGACTCGTTATCTCCAACAAGTTGCAAGGAAAACATGATTTTCACCAACACACAGGTATACTCTAACTTTGTAATTTCAAAAACTTCAAAAATTCAGTTTCGGATTAAAATGGTCAATCTATGGGCATTGATTACACATAATTGCAAGTTTTGCTATTAAGTGACTTGCACCATCAGAGCTCCATACCAAAGACAAAGTGTGTTGTACACACGTGTACATTTTATCCTTTTACTCTAGCAATTACATTACTAAAAGATTCTAAAACTCTGTGACATAATCATCTATTGAGGCCCTCTACCTCAATTGAGCTAAATCACGAATGAAGCTCCGGATTTGCTTTATCGAACCTCTCAATCAGCCTCCTGTTGAACTCCTCATAGGAGTGTATGTGCTAATGCCCTTACGTGATCAAACCGTGATACCTGCCCTTAGTCCAAGTTGCCAGAGCTGGAAAATCAAGTAGAATATTATGCAATATTTTTAGACTTCAACAAATCCCTCCAAGCCTCTCACTTAACCCTCTATGCAAGTCATCAACCAAAGAAATAGCCTTCAAGACCAAGTGCAAGCTCCCAAACCACGTCGCCACGCTTCAAGACCTGCAAATTCGCCAAAAATCAGCCTTCTATAGGGTTTGCAATATTCCTCAATATAAGTAGTGTCCAAAAACACTTTTGTAGATTCACTTGCATGTAAACATGCAATTTTAAAGCTCAACTACAACCCTTAAATAGAGCTACCCAAATAGTAGGAATGGAAGTTTTCGTCCCCAAACCCTCGACACTTTTTAAAAGTTTTCGTCCTCAAAATGTGGTAATCGAACTTGACATACTTGATCAAAGTTTCCAATTCAATATTCAGCATACCTCTCCAAAAGACTCCTCAATTGCTTTTTATAATCATCCCCTAAGGGTGACACCCAAGTTGGAGGGATGTGTCTTTTAAAACATAAGCACTCAATCTTTTTTTAAGCTCTCATGACCCCAACTTAAGTGAACATAAGATTAAAAGTACATTTTTTTAAATTCAACTGAAAATTACAATACTTAAGTAATTTTTACCTTTTTTGCTCATAAAAACCCCCCCCTCAATGTTCTCCACTTTCCTTCCCTTAGCCTTGTGGGAACAACCAAAGTAAGGGTCCAAAAGTAAGCTACACCAAAAGGGGGGACATTACACTCTATGTGCATCTCGACAAGACCCAGTAGTCTTTGGATATAAATTTGACAGCCCATTTTAGGGTTTTTTTTGGCTGCATTTTTATTTTCCGAACTTTTTAAGGCTTTAAAAAACTGCAAATTTTTTTTTTTTTTGGGTTAAAAATTGTCTTACCTTGTGACACAAATGGTGACCATTGCTTCTAAAGGAAGGTCAACTCATCAAGTGACAGTGTGAGTGCTTTGATCAAACGTCAACATTCTGTGTCTTCTTAATTAGAAACATTCCACTGACTTTGACATCAATAGTAATCAGCACCCAGAGTTGACACCAGCAACATAACCTCATAAGCGTTGACCTTGCAGGTGACACCAAGGCATGATGGTAATGCTTGGAAGTCCAAGTAACTGAAGATAAACTATTTCAATTTCTGTAACAGTTCCATTTCATCTTCTTCGATGGAATCTTGAATAATATGTATCATATCAGTCAGAGTGGACTCGGCTTCCATTTTATCAGTTGTATCATCCATAATTGCAGTTGTTCTCACAAATTGTACTGAACTAGTCAGATAATATAATTGTTCCATTACCATTCAACAATTTGAGTTCATGGGGATGTACGGTTTTTCCTTGTGTTTCTAATTCTAAACATTGTCTAGTTCATGTCTCATTAATGCACAAATAATAGTAGAGGGTGTTTCCACCCAACACACTAGAACCCTATATTTCAGTGTATCGTCCCCCGGATACTCCTGGAATACGGATCAGGATTGCAGGGAAATCTTGAATCCATCTAGAGCTGAATTGCAGAGTTTAAGAGTAGAGAAACACGTTGCATTCAAAGTGACCTCTAGAGAGCTGGGAGAGGAGGACAACTAAAACAAACTATTTCAGAAATGGCAGAATTGTGTGAAAGTCCAACAGACAATTTCTATGATTATGTGATGAAATTGAGCTAATTTAGAGCTGAATATGGTGACTTGTGGCAGAGTTAATGAGCAGTGTTGGAAGCTGCTATTCTGGAGTTGAAGTTGAAAAAACCAAACACTTAGTCTGTTCTTTTACCAGTAAATTTCTCCATATTTGTTTTAGGTCGACTATTTGTGTAATTTTTGTGAGCATTTTTTAGGTTTTTATGGATTTTCTTTTGGACTGGGATATGCCTTATGATTGTAAGCCTATTTGTGAGTCTAATCTACTCTTGTTTTATCCAATTTGAGCTGCCTAATTATCATGTTGATTTCTCAAAATGATGAGTAATGTTTCAATCCAGCAGAGAGGCGGAAATTATGATGTGTTTTATGCTTGAAGTGTTGTTCCTGATTTAATTGGGGGAGAAGTGAGTATTTCCTCAATTCTCCTTGATTCAGGCCTACTACTTTTCTTTTGTTTACATCTGGGAAGAGGTGAAAATTCTATCTACGATGATAAGTTTAATTGAATATTACATCTAAGGGAGAGACGGGAACTCTCCTAGGCTAGAGTGAAGGACCTTTCTTGAACAATTCTTTCCAAAAAAAATTGTGTACTTGTTTTGTGCTTTTTCTTACACTGCTCTTGAACCTTCATTTTCTGACTTAGCCACTGTGGTCTGGTGCTTTGAAGTGTGCTTGTTAAGTCATTTCTTGAACTACAATTCCTTTTTTAAAGTCTTTTGGTTGTCCATATTTTGGCTGCCTTGGAGTTATCTGTTGATAGTGATTTTTTGAGCACTGGAGCAGTTGTTGGAGGTTTTAGGTTGTCATTTTAGACTGCAAAATTATTGGAATTGAGTAAGGTATATAGGTATTTTTATGATGCAGATTCGAAAAGTGTCAACTTTGTATTAGAACCAAAGTCACAAGGTTCGGAAATCCGAATCCGTTCGGGAGGGCAAAAAAATCCAAATTCCGGAATTCTTGATAAAATTCGAAAAAATCCGATCCGGAATAAATACATATATGTGTGTGTGTGTGTGTGTGTGTGTGTGTGAGTGAGCATACTTTTATAAATATGTAAAACTGACAAATACAATGAAAAGCATTAATAAAATAAGATAAAATGTTAATATTATATGATATTTATGGTTTTTGGGCCTTTTTTTGTGCATAAATCCTAAAAAATAAAAAATAAAGCAAAATTATTTTTTTGAAAAAAAACAGGGCCGACCCAGACGAACTTATCCAGGTGGGCCAAAAAATCCAGATCCAGCTGGATTTTGTGCAGATTCGGCTGAACCTTGTGACTATGATTAGAACATCAAATGTATTCCTCAAGCTCACATTGAATCTTCCAATAGGCTCCGTGGAGGCAAGTGGAAGGATAGTATGCTTGCTATCAGCTGCGAGCGAAATCAAGCAGACTAGTTCTTTTTTATCGCCTCAACTAAAGAATTTAATACAGATGGTATAGTCCACATGTCAAATCTGTTATTCCAACTCAACCATACATCTGAAATCGAAAAAAAAATCTAAAACTGGACCTGAATATTTAAAAGCTGAACAAGAATTAGGAAAAATTCAAATTTTTTTTTTACCTCTGAAGACTGAATTCAAACATTTCTAAAAGAGGATCAAGATTCTAGAGTATCTGAACAACAAAGGAAACCGACACCAAAATCTGATATAGACCCAGACAGAATGTTATCATAAGCCAAACGGAATTTCTAGGTAATACATAAGATAAAAAGAAAATTTCCTAAGGCACGAGTGGCCACTGCCAACTCAGACCCAATAATCTCCACAGGCAGTATTGGCGCTGCACTTGGCCAGGAGCTATTCTTCCAATAACCATCCACATACAGCCATTCCAAGACAAGTCACTGGCCCTATTCTAGGGCACAGAGGCATTTTTTTTAGTTAGTTTCCCTCTCTTTTCATTTTGCCTATTACATGTAGGATAAATAAATTGAAGTTATTTGTCCCGTTCATAAGTTTCTCTTTTTTACTTTTGCAAGTGGAGAGATAACTTTTACTTCTTTGGTTAACATTACTGTTTCCATAAACTAATAGAAAAGTCCAACAGAAATCTACAACTTTTACGACTAACTTAAATTACAAAAGACTGCTAAAACTCTAGTTCTAAAAGGGTTTTTTTCTAAGACATCATCACAGCAAAGAGCTGAAAATAGTGCTTAATCTCAAGATTTCATGCAATCTAAGACATGCCAGCTTAGGTATGAAGAAACAATGTGTACACTACCAGTGATGAGATTTTCGAAGTACGCGCATTTGCTCGTCAAAAAGAACTTGTACAATCATACAAGTGACCTTGCTACCTGCTTCCAAAAACTTTTCTCTGTCACTTCCCTCCACCAAAACATAGTTTCCTGTGGGAAGAAAATAATATATAAACGAGGCTTAGTCCAACTCCAAACACGTGCCAAAAGAATATATGAAATTAGAACTCTTCTGTAATTGTATATCATTTCAGATAATACCATAATTTGAAAGGAAAAGAACAACTATGGTGCACTTAGGTGATCAAAACAAATTAAAATGTGCATGATTGAATTTTCTATGGCATTATTAATAGCACTTGAGTGCCAACATAACATACAAGGAAAGCCCCAAACCTCGTTTTATCCAAATGCTCTTGTGAAATTTGGCTGGAAGCAGTGCCAAAGTTTTTGAACCCATATTGTCCACCACCTATAAATTACCCCAATAATTTTAAAGCTTAAGTTGGTATATTCAAAGTAAGAATATATACACTAAAACAAACACCACACATAGATCACCACAGTCAACTAAGATGTGTCTTCCAAAAAAAATAGATTTTAGCAAAGATGTGTCATATATCCTTTGCACGATTAAAAAAAAACATGGTAATCATGTTTTAAATAAATTATAAAAATAGTCAATCAACAAAGACACAAGAAATATGCACATGATTTTAATTGTAAAACAAAGAAATACAATAGCATTAGATAAATTTAGCATATGTGTGGAGCAACATAAATTTAGCATATGTGTGGAGCAACATAAATTTAGCATATATGTGGAGCAAGTCAGATTACAAAGATACTAGATGACCATAAAAACAAATAGTAAATAAATTTAAAACTCGTGCAAGTTACCTCGATGAGATTGGACCCTCGAAGGGAGACTACTTGCATTATAGTTTGGCCTGCTTGTGGTTCAGGGCAACCTTGAAGAGCTTCTTTCTTCAAGTTTTTCCTACCTCTCATGATGTTGTTATGAACTCAAATAACAGCTACGAACAATAAATGGGCACAAAGACTGACCCAGTTTTTTGTTTTGTCTCGAGCCTTGACTGGCTAGTTTCCACTTGTCAGCTCAGTGTTACCTACAATTAGTTAGATCCGAGATATGTTAGACAGCATGAATCAGGGGAAAAGATTAAAATAAACCAACAAAAATGTACCTGTGTCAATAGAGATAAACGTGACAAGGCTAAGTTTAGATGATACCAAAACTATTAAAACTAGGCATCAAAACCTTTAATGCACAACATGATGGCTTATCATTATGGCACCAATTTTGCATTTCAATCACCATCGCTTGAAACAGCTTTTAAGTTTGTACTCCTGAAGCTTGACACAAACATCTTGAAACCATTGTAAATAAGGCCTATGTTAATTTTAAGTATCACTAGTCACGTATGTACCAAAATTCTATACAAGTTCAAAGAAACTTTCTGCAAATTTCAAAACATTTTCTTTTAACATTATAACCACCTCTGCTTGCAGTACCTCTTTTTTTTTTTTGGCGAGTTAGTTGGGTGGGCAAAGGGGAATGTGTAAGGTATAGTTTCCAAATCTGAAAACCTTCTAGATCAAGGGTCTTCAGACCTCCACTGGGACTGAAAGCCTTGGCTTAATCAAAGGTGTCCAAACTAGATCATTCAAATCATCAATAAGAGAATAAAGCTTTCAACTGTTTCAAATAAATCCTATACAAAATCCATTTGTTTATATTTCACATTGTCAATTAATTATCCCATATTACATATGACAAGAATGAATTCAACGGACAAGCTTTTACCATCCAAACATGCGAATGTAATCTAGATATTAAGACTGAAAATATATGGCTAACTTCTTCCATTTATATCCCCATAGAAATTACATGAATAACAAGACCAAAAAATTCTGCCATCAATTAATATCATGGCACATTCAGATCATCCAAATTAGCAATGTGCTATTCACTTCCCACGAGTCAGAAGACCTCGTCAAAATCCAAGATTAGACTCTAAGCAAATAATTCATTCAAATAGTTCTTTGTCAGAGATATCTGCAATCACTTTTACAAGGAAAAAATCCCCTTGGTCTATCCGCATTTCCTAGCTCACTAACCAGCCATAATTTTTCCTATTATTCCTTCTTTTAATTGTAGGGATAATAGGATATGTCCCTCCCTTGGCAAATCTGGTAATAAGCGGGAGGAATAACATCATTCCCATTCATCTAACAAGGTTCTCTTATATGTAAGCTTGGTTCTCCTGTCCTTCCTTCCTGTCTCATCCATCAGTCAACATAACCTCGAAAGGAATACTACCATTTACTGTAATAATATCTTCTAACACAAACATCTACACTCAATCCAATTATCTTGCCGCTTGTTTTAATCTGGACCCTTAAACACAAGATCAATGAGGGTTGTGGGCTAGCACTGTCAAGGCAGTTTGCAGTCCATTCTTTCCCTCGCAAGCAGATATGGACAAAGGTTGGTCCTCCAATGGCAAGTACCTTCCTGCGGCAGGCCTCCAAGAAAAATATCCTCACTTGAAAACTGTCTTAGCAGGATAGGCTTCTACAGTTCTTCCATATGCCTCCTCCGTCACCAGTAGGAAGTAACAGTTGATAACCCTTTTCTGCATTGTGAATTGTCCTTCGTAGTCTGGAAGTGGTATGTAGAAAACTGAACATTCTTTGGTCCCTTAAGGATCTTTGGTACCCCTTCAATCCTGGAACTGCACTTCCAAGTCAGAATGGGTTAAAGCTCTATGGGAAGTCTCCGTGATTACCTGCAGTCTTTGGAAAGAGGGAAATGCCAGGACTTTAAGGGACAAGTTGCTCAGTCTTCAGTGCCTCCTAATAAAATTGGAAGTGGCAGTCTAAAAACTCATCCAGGCCAAGGTTCAAGCCAGCTGAAAGCACTGTTCAGCAGTCGACAAAGAGATCCTCAAGTGCGGGCCTGGGATCTGTATCCCCCCACCCCAACAAGTGGTCTGAGCAACAGAAGCGTAAAGGAGGTGAGATTGATAACCCATAGTCCAAGTTGGGTGAAACTGAACTTCAATGAGGCAACAAGGCGTAATATGAGTATGGCAGGTGAAGGAGGCATATTTTGAGATAGCGAGGGAACCTCTCTCATGGATTTTTGAATTAAGGGACTGAAGTGTACAAGAACACATAAATCAATGGAGTGTACTGCATAAAGCCCGGTTCAACTCTAAACTTTTAAATCCTAAATGTAAGTATCAGAAAACTGGAAGGAAGAGTTAAGTGAAACAAAAAAATGGGTCACCTGAAATTCTGAACCTGTGGTATCGTTGGTCCTGTGCAATATGAAAGAGGTTTGCAGCAGAGGTAGATGAATTATGTCTTCTATCGTCAGAATCCAACCTGTGAGTTGTGTTTGTGAAGATACTGGTTAAACCATTGGACACCCTGGGGCTGGTGTCTGTCACCTTAGTGCTTGTGAGGTAAACCGTAAGATCCGTTGTCTGATAACCCTAGTAAAGAAGTTTTAAGAACTTATGGATCTTTTGAGTTTTAATAGATTAAGACTGCTCCTGCTGAAAGAAAAATAAATTTAAAGAATTATGCATTTCAATTCAAGAGATGTCTAAAGAACAGTTGCAATAAATGGTTTGAAGAGAAATGAATTAATGAACAAGGATTTTAGAGTCATAGAAGCAATTCCAAGATGCACTGACGAGGCATATCTGACTTGGGGTGGTAAGCCATGTATTTAAAGGCATTTGAACCATTTTTGGGGGGATTATGAGCCACAGAGGAGGAGAGGGGAAGGCTGAACAAGCAAACATACTCATCCCGCAACCAATAAACCACTATATTAGTAGGAGGGCCACTTCTATTGTGGCATCACCCCCATTGGTATATGAACCATTAAAAAGGGTTGTTAAAACAGTCTTTTTGATGTTGTTTAAACAATACAACTTTTTAAATGAATGTGATGGACCATGTTCAACATTTTGATCACACCTGAAAGGTTTACAATATAAAACTGAACAATAATGAACCAAAATTTAGTTCTAAAATCAATGAAATATCCTTGAACGGTCCTGCTGTGTGCAATTTATTCCCCGTTAGAATAGTCAGACAACTCCAATTCCTGTTCTCCAGGGAATCATCAAAAACCTTATGTCATTTTGTAAACTTTTCATTTACATGAGCCATATTTTATGTTTTTCCTGTTATGCCATTCTGATTTTGACTGGAGTATGTCTAATGTGTTTTAAAGGGATGTTAGGAAAGTCACAAGGACTTGAATATGGTAAACATTTATGCCAAAAAGAAGAACATGGCAGGGAGGCATGTTAAGGCTCGCTCGAACAACATTAATTTAAACATGGATTACAAAAAGTACAGTTTAAGGTACAAGTGTAAAAATATCTTGCTAACCTGTTACAAGCAGAAGCTTTGAAGTGAGACAAAAAATCATAGCGTCCCCAATAATGTTTCCAGGCTTATACATAATTTTTCCCTTGCAACCAGAAAAACTAAGGTAAGCATGAGATTTACCTTCAAAACAAAACAATGTGAATCTAGACTAGAGAAATGTGGACAAGTGGATGGATAGAAGAAAGTAATAATAAGTCAATGTAATCATGCCATAGACATGGGCATTTGACACTGGATTAATGACAGAATTTATAAATCAGATTACAGTACACCATATTCCTATCAACAGATATCCAATCCATTAGAAAGTATCCAATCTTCAATCATCCTCAGAAAAGAAATGATTTCTCATGTTGGAGTTGGATGTCTATTAGTGATACTGATGGCTATGATATTTTAGGGCAGAAGTGGGACTACTCCTTATGAAAGGATTCTCCATTGCTGTTTATGCAAGGCAGATAGGGCAGGCAATAGAATAGAGTCAGATTACTACCATTGGATAAGGATAGCACTTTATATTTGGCATTTGACCTAACTTTTCCTTAAAATAAAAAACAAGGGGATAAGATAGTGATGAAAACAAAACAATCTAGAGTAAGATTGTGATCAAATGTCTCATCACATAGAAGAATCTGCCAGCACAATAGTTGTCCATGGCAGATGAGCTGATATTACTTTATTATAATCATCTCTATACTTGAAAGGGAGATCAAGCCTCAATGAAGGAAGACTTGATATGAGACTGATCCTAAATCCTAAGTAATTAGGACTGGATGCTTTTAAAACCTTATTGATGCTTGCAATCAGTTATTAGGTCCCCTGACAAAGATCCAATGGCTATAAAGGAAGAACAACTGGGAGGCCAAGTGCGAGGGGGCTACTTTAGATATGCCAAGACCGCCGACTAGAAATAGTTGGGGGAAGAAGATGAGGACCCCTGTCTATAGTAGGCTCTTGAGGAAAAGATCAAGGAGAGGAAGGAGGCTACTTTAGATAGGCCCCAGCCAAGGTCAAGGCATTTGTGTGGCCGACTGATCCACTCCCCCCCCCCCAAATATAGGGATGGGTCAAGGAGGGAGAGGGATCAACAACTGAGGGCCTTTTGGCACTCCACCCTTGGACAAAGGCGAGCGCCTTTGGACACCCCATTGACAGGGTCAGGCACTCCCCAACAGCATACTATATATAGCTACAAACAAGGACTGTGTTTAGGTAAAACAAAATAGCAATTGAGCAAAGCAGGAAGTTTCTGAGCCGAGCATGGACTTGATAAGATACGTTATAACATAATTACATATGAATGTAAAATGCCAACATTGAACACAATATTGCAGGTGAAAACTATTCAGTCCTTTATCCTATTGTTCTAAAGTAAAATAATTTGAATGATGGATGCATTTTTTAACAGTTAAACAATGAACACATGTAGTCAAGGACTTAATAGTTCAAGCACAATACACAACTACTGATCCATAAGCCAAAATGATTATGTAGAACCTGGTGGTTGAATTTGTCACCTTATATAAAGTGAGATACTAGATTACACTGTTTCTGTGTCCTCAAAAAAAAATCTTCCATCACTTAATTAGACCCCCTCGATTGATGGTTAGGTTCCTCCAACATCCTTATTAAAAACTTGTTAGCCAGCATTTATTTATTAGACCCCCTTGATTCACATAATTGGTGACATGGAATCGCCTAGTAATTTTCACCACCAACCCCAAGAGCCATCTAGAATTAAAAAAGTGTCATAGCTGGAAGATTAACCACCTGGGTATTATCTGACACCAGCAGGGTCATTATATGAGAGAAACATATGACTGATATTTCACCCACAACACCAAATGAATTCAAATCCCATCATAACACTACCGAATCCCATAAGACAGTTCCATGAATTGCAAAAAGATAAACCCTGAATCTACCATAAAGATTAAGAAATAGTGGCAATCACTTTTAGAATTCTGAAAGAAGCCTGACCCTATTGATGCAGAAAGGGACAAAACCTTCCTGTAGGAAAAGGAAGCACCTTCCAATAAATCATCCACTACACCCAACTACAAACAAAAATTCATCATGAAAAAGCATTGTGGATAATGGAGAACAGAGCTTAACTTCCACAGATAGAATCAGACAACTGCAGCTAGAGATACCCTAATAGAGCTCCCTCAATTTCATCATATAATTTTTGAAATTCTCTCATATTTCATCTAAATGGCACAATAAATGATAATATCCATATGCTTTGGTTCTCAAATGTCTCCATATCTCATTTACATGTCACTTCAACCAGTGGCAAGTCCCAGCTTTTTTGGAAAATTTGAATGCCACTTCTATAGAATATATATTATATAAAATACACCCATTCAATGTATACCTAGAATTATGATCTACCATACAAGACGTTCAAGCCATGGCATCTCTTGGACCTTTGACAGATCCTCTACCTTGATCATGGCAAGTGTTCATTCATTACTGCAACTAATCATATGCTTCAAAACATCAAAATATATAGTACTTATGACTAGTAATGATTACCTGTGCAATATTTTCTAATAACATTCAAACACTTCAACTCTTGAAACCCTTTGAAAGATGGACTTCTTGAGTGTGCCTGATGCTGAAATTATTCTTGGGGATAATCTTGTGGCACCGTTATGTGTTAATTGCTTGCTTAACATTGCCCGAAATTGCTAATATTGCAATATGACTCAGTTTCTTCTAAAATTGTCTTCAATTTTTTCTATATGGTAAGTGGATTGGGAAACCCAATTACATTACATAGATAAGCTACCTTTCTTGTCGACCAAGTCTGTGGTCATCTGCTTTTCTTTGGCAGTGCAAATTTTGGTAGCAAAAAGAGTATGTTTAACATCTGCAACGGGGTCCTTTGAATGTACAATCCACATCCCATCTTCCTGAACTGGAAGGTAATAGAGTTTGAGATTGTTAAAGTTTAATACAATGGATGTCAAGAGAAGTCCACAAGTTGAGGCAGAAGCCATTTAGTCCAACAGCTTGAAATGTTTTTGTAAGACCTATATGCAATGGGCTTAAGCTTGTGATGTTGTTAGTTTTCTAACCTCTCTTTGGCTAAATGTAGCCAGAATTTTGCCCCGACTTAATTTGATGGATGACCTTTTATCTTGCTATACATCTGCAATAAATGTTTTTCAAAGGCAGTGGCATTTCCTTGTTCTTTTTTTTGTTCTTACGCTAGACATTGCCCGAAATTGCTAATATTGTAATATGACTCAGTTTCTTCCAAAATTGTCTTCAATTTTTTCTATATAGAAAGTGGATTGTGAACCCCAATTATATTACATTTATAAGCTGACTTTCTTGTCAACAAAGTATGTGGTAATCTGTTTTTTTTTGGCAGTGCAAATTTTGGTAACAAAAAGAGTATGTTTAACATCTGCAATGGGGTCCTGTGAATGTACACTGGCAACCCACATCCCATCTTCTTGAAGTGATAGGTAATAGAGTTTGAGATTGTTAAAGTTTAATACAATGGATGCCAAGATAAGTACACAAGTTGAGGCAGAAGCCATTTAGCCCAATAGCTTGAAATGTTTTTCTAAGACATATATGCAATGGGTTTAAGCTTGTGATGCTGTTAGTTTTCTAACCTTTGTTTCACTAAATGTATCCAAACCTTTGCCCCAACTTAATTTGATGGCTGACCTGTTTATCTTGTTATACATCTGAGATAAATGCTTTTCAATGGCAGTGGCATTTCCTTGTTCTTTTTTCTTGCGCTGTGGCTGGGGATGGAAGCAAAAAGAAAAAGGTTCATATGGTGCAACTGGTTGGAAGTTATAAAATTGGTCTCTTTGCAGGTTAAGTTTTGATGCCAAATCTGATTTAACTTGGATGTTGATGAGAAAGTATTATAATAAGTTTGTTAATGAATACAACATAAGATCTTTAAAATAGCCTTCGAAGAAATCACAAGAACTCCCTCCTTTTCTTTGACTATGGAATACAAATATAGATTTTGTTACGAATTTCCAATTAATTGTGCTTCATTGGGTTTACAAAATTACCAGGACAGTGTACAAGCAGAGCTCAACAAATGCATAGAATGCTTCTCTGAGAGTTTTACAGGACTATGCTGTTGTTTCTTCATCACTTTGTTTCTTGTTTTTTTTAACTATTCTATATTGCGTAGGAAAAACAAAAATGCAAGTTTAAGGGCGGTATATTTTATTAGTTCCTTCCTAAACCCAGGTAAGGAGAGCAACCAACTAATATTGAGCTCCAAAATTGGTAGAAACAATATGCTTTCCAAGAAGAGAGCTGAGCACAGATGTAAGTTGGTAAATTATCTATAAACAATGAAAGTTAGGCGTATTAAATTGCTTCAAAATGCCATCAAAATTACTTTAAACCTTACCGGTCAAAAGAAAGAGATGGTTGTAAGTCTGAAAAAGTCAAAGGCTCCATGTGATGTTTTTACGTCACCATGGGTTTCCAAAAAGAGCTTTATTGTTGTAAGACGAAGGAAAAAACAAAAGCTGCAGGGCACCTTTTTACATTGCCATGGATTCCAAAAAAAGCTTTTCTCCAGTGAATAGAAAGTACTAAAAAATATCTGCTATATCTTGTCCTGTAGCCTTCTAGAGAATTTATGATCCCAGATATCTGTTTAAAATATTCCTTTGTCCTTGTATTGAATGTTGTCTATTTGGTAAGCTTGTTGTTAGTAATCTGTGCTTATAGGCCAACCCTTAACAAAGAAGCAAACAGCCAAGTACCTTAAGTGTGAAAGAACATGGGCTTAATCATAAAGAAACATGCCCTTTTGAACAACTCTGTAGATAGCTCTGCCCCCTTAACAGAACACATCTTGGGAGCAGCTTCCCTTCTAAACCCTTATAACACATCAGTAAGTGGTAATAGGTAAATGAACTTATATAACGAGTAGGGATCTTGTAATTTCTTCCCTTTTGCTTTGTGTTTAGGCAAATGTAGGAGTTTTGTAATGAATATTCAAAATTTATTTCTACCATTATTTCTTATAATCAATTATTTGTTTGCAAATCTTTCTTGTATTTACATGTGGTGATTTTAAACATTTTGCATAGTCTTTATAAACCAAAACACGGATTGATATTTCTAACAGAAAATTTGTTCTATTGTTTAATAGAAAATCCAAATTTGCCTGGTACCTGATAATATATAGTTTAATAGAAAATGCCTAGTTAAGGCGAGATTTGCCGAACCTGAACAGAGGAGGCGGACATGGACGTGCACAGAGTAGCAGCTGAGCTGGGCAGACTGAGCTGAGCGGCGGAGGTGAGCTGGGCGAACGGCTCTGCGGATTCACTGACTGCTGGACGCCGGAACGGGACTGCAGCACGGGAGAGAAGCAGGGGTCGGCGACAATTTGGAAGCAGGCCACGATTTTTATGGAGCCGCGAATGTTTAAGGTAATGTTTTTAGTTTTTTTTTTTAATTTATTTAAATATTTAATATTTTTTTTGTTTTTTATTTAAAAATTATATATTTTTTCATTTTATATTTATAAATTATAATTTTATATATATATCGAATTTAATGACGAATTTTTTCGAACTTCATGTGTTACGAATTTGAACCAAACTTTTTATTTTCATCTAACTTGAATTCGAAGTAAAACTCAAACCTTGTGATTCAGGGTTTTCCTTTTGATATTCCCAAAGTACTTAAAAATGGAGAGACTATGTCCTTAGTGTTGAGACATCGATGTGCACTACAAAAGAACTATAATGCAAAGAAATGGAAACAAAGACATAAACAGGTAAAGAAACAAGTATGAAATGAGGAAATACGAAATTTCAAAAAACCCTTGATTTGGAAATATTTGTACAATATATTATTATTATTATTATTATTATTATAATATAACAATGCATAATACTCGTTTATAGGTCCATAAATAGATAAAAACGCTAAAAAAATAATTTGGTAGATAGAAGATAGAGAATTTAGATCCAATACTTTCTTTCAAATTGATATGTTGCTACAAGGGAAATGAATAACCTAGTAAATTGATTAATTTCTTCAAGCTTTCACACCGGACAGTAGATAGTTCAATCCATGCTATTTTGCTTGAGGACCCTGATTTGTGTGCCTTATAGTGCTTTAATGATGCACTTAGCTTTCAGACTGTAAAATGGTTAGAATGGATAACATTACATCAGTAATGAAAGCAAGGATAGTTATGTTTTTGTTCATGACTACCTTGCAACTGGGACTACAACATTAATCCCAAAGCACTTTAGGGCATAACCATAGAAGTTCATCACCCCAATGTATTGAGTTAGGGTGTTGCTTAAACCTCGCTAGTAGATTTGTAATTTTTGATGTTATGGTTAGAGCTCAAACCTTGGCAATAGTGATGGAAGAAGATTTTCTTACTGAGCCCGATTGAGCTTGGTTCCTAGAAATGGAAGTGGTAATGACACCTAAGTAGAAGCATTGAGATCTCTGATCTAGAGCCCTCCAATCAAGGAATTCAACCATGCAAGTTAGGAGTTGGTAACAGAGTTGCCCTGGTCAACTAGGCTAGATCTTGACATTTGAGCATTGGTACGTTCAAGGCTACATTGAATTTGCAAAGATAAAACCAATTTGAGTGTGTTTATATATGTTTTAAATAGTATATTTTAGAAGATTAGAGTTTTTTTAATGTATTTGCTTTTTTTTGTTTAAAAATTATATATTTTTTCATTTTATATTTATAAATTATAATTATATATACATGTCGAATTTAATGATGATTTTTTTTAACTTCATGTATGGCGAATTTGAACCAAACTTTATCCTTGTCAAACTCAAATTCAAACTTTGTGATTCTGATTTTTCTCTTGGTATTTCTAAAGTATTTAAAAATGAAGAGACTATGTCCTTAGTTTTGAGGCATCAATGTGCATTACAAAAGAACTATGATGCCACGAAAGAGAGATAGAAGTAGGTACGAAAACAAATACGAAATGCAAACACACTGATTTTCAAAAAATCATTGGGTTGGAAACATCCATGCAATATACTATAAAAAATATAAATACATAATGCATACATACATATAACAATGTATAATACTCATTTTTGGGTCCATACATAGATAAAACACTTTAAAAACTAATTTGTGAGGATAAAAGATAGAGAATTTAGACACAATACTCTCTTTCAAATTGATATGTTGCTACAAGGGAAATGAATAACCAAGTAAACTGATTAATTTCTCTAAAGCTTTGAGACTGAATGGTAGATAGTTTAGACGATGCTATTTTACTTGAGGACCTTGATTTGTGTGCCTTTTAGTCATTTTAATAATGTACGTAGCTTTTAGATTGTAAAATGATTAGAATGGATAACATTACATCAATAATGGAAACAAGGATAGTTATGTTTATGTTCATGACTACCTCGCAACTAGAACTACAACATTAATCCCAAAGTACTTTAGGGCAAAAACATAGAGGTTCATCGCCTCATTGCAATGGGTTAGGGTGTTGCTTAAACCTCACTAGTAGATTTGCAATTTTTGATCTTAAGGTTAGAGCTAAAACCTTGGCAATAGTGATGGAAGAAGATGTTCTTACCGAGCTCGATTGAGCTTGGTTCTCAGATATAGAAGTGGCGATGATACCTAAGTGAAAGCACTAAGATCTTTGATCTAGAACCCTGTAATCAAGGAATTCAACCATGCAAGTTAGGAGTTGGTAATAGACCTGCCCTGGTCACTTGGGCTAGATCCTGACATTCGAGCATTGGTACATTCAAGGTTACACTGAATTTGTATAGATAAAACCAAATTGAGAGTGTTTATATATGTTTTAAATAAAGTATTTTAGAATATTATAGTTATTTTTTATGTATTAGCTATTTATTTTTTTGACTTGGTTAACTATTTTTCAGCTAGAAACATTCTATAAATGCCCAGGAATGTGACAAAAACATCCAGATAGTTTCTGGACATTTCCAACACATGCCTGGGCATTTTCAATACATTTCTATATTGGAAATGTTTCTAGGGCTGAAATAGGGGGACCTCGGATATTTCCCTACAACATAACAAAAGAACTTTAAAACCATTCTATTTGAGGGTGACTCCCAATTAATTGTAAGGTAATGCAGTGCAAACACAAATCTTGTTTGTGTTTTTAATGTATCTTAAGCAGGAGGTCTCCTTAATGAACCACTTTTATGCTAGTCAGTTCACTAATTACTACCATAAAGCCAAATGCTAATGACTTCCTCACCAACTTTGGAGTAGATCTCTACATTTATAGATCTTGATCTTGGGGATAAAATTGCATAGTGGAGATGCCCAGGTGAAATCTTAGAAATGGATTCTCCACCTCATACTAATGGAACTTAACCATGGCATACAATGTTATCAAGTGAGCAAATTAATATCATTAATAAAACATCTAGTGTATTGTAAGGGTATCACATTGATATATGCAAATCCTAATAAGGGATGTTGAAATGTGTGAAAGGCTAGCAAATTTCAATTGCCATTCAAGGTGAGTAAAGATGTTAGCAAGGGGATTGTGGTAGAGGTGCATGTGGCTCTCCAACAGAGAGGGTGGAGCTAGGCCTAGGCGGACTAGTCAAATACATGGAGATTTTATCAACATTCCACATGTCATCAGCTAAAGTGGTGAATTTGGTAAGAAAGGTCCTCTTTATGAAATTATTTACTTCAGAAAGGTTGAAAATACCATAGGGTTATTTAGTGGAGAATTTCGCTTCTAATTTGGAGTGTTATATCCCTTAAAAACCCCATTTGAAACCTTGTTGTTGAATGCATTTTGGAGAAGAAAATATCGAATGATCCATTGCCCTCCCTTAATAATGTGGTGTAGATATGAAATGGGATGGCCACTCTTATCTTCATTGGTGTGAAAATATAGATATTGGAGTTTGTTTAGGAAGAGACAGATGAATATATTCATACTATGTTGTTGATATGGATACAGGGACGAGAAATGGATATATGGATATGATGTTTTTTTGGGTCTTAGATACGTTTTTAAATACAATCGTACAAAAAAAAATTAATAAAAATTTAAAATTTAAAAAATATAACCATATAAGCACAATTAACCACATTATATGTTAAATATATATACTTAAAAGTACATATATTTAAAACAAATCTATAAATAATAAATTTATAACTATTATATATATATATATATATATATATATATATATAAATAATATAAAAATAATTATAAATATGATATAATATATTAATATTTAGTAAACTATTAAATATAAATATAATACATTAATGTGGTAAAACTATTAAATATAGATGTACATTATCAAAATAATTACAAATATATTATATTATATTAATATTTTATAAACTATAAATATGATATAATATATTGATATTAATATGTAATAAACTATAAGGCTCAAGGGCTTGGTGCATTGGTGAGGTATAAGTAGTTCGTACTCATCAACCCAATTTCAATTCTCATTAAGCCCATGAGGACTCTTTCAACAAGTGGTCATGTAGACCAAGTGGGACATAGTGAGACACTTCAGATGTGGATCTTTCAACAGACATTACAGACCCAAACCTATCCACATGTCCCACTTTGAGAAGGTGTTCCTACATATCACTATGGTTCATAGCTTCGGTATATAAAAAGCATTTACCCCAAAAAATCAAAGCTCAAGGGCTTGGTGTATTGGTGAGGTATAAGTAGTTTGTACTCGTCAATCCAAGTTCAATTCTCATTGAGCCCATGAGGACTCTTTCAACAAGTAGCCATGTGGACACCTCGAGGTAGGGGTCACACTTCACCATGTGAATCAAATGGGACACAATGGAACACTTTAGATGTGGAACACTTGGTGGAAATTATGGACCCAAGCCCACCCACATGTCCCATTTTGAGAAGGTGTTCCTCCACATTATTTCAGTTCATAGCTTTGATATATCAAAAGCATTTACCCCAAAATTTATCCCCAGGGTAGCACCCCAATAATATGTCATTGCAACAGTGACCACTAGGTCACGAGTTTGAACCTGATTGAACCATGAGCATCAAGCGAGGCACTGGCATAATACTGAGGGATTAGTCTATTGAACTCACCCTATAAGTTGCACACCTAAGTCTGTGTCAGGTTGTTGGGTCCACAATGATGTTAATGTCATATGAAAATAGTGGGATACCCTCAATTACTAAAAAAATAAATAAACTACTAAATATAAATATAAATTATATACATTAATGTGGTAAAACTAAAAATATAAACTATTTAATAAATCTATAAATATAAACCATTGAATGACTTCACAAAATACTAATGCAAGATAATTATGAGGCTCAACCAACATGGAGGGAAGATTAGTGAAACATCCTCGAACAATAGCGAAGGGAGGATACTGAGTTTAGGCACTCACAAAAGGGGAAAAGAAGAGAGTAGTTACTTGGTGGTACCTATCACAGCCATGGCTCATCACATAAACAGTGGAAAAGAACCCTAAATCACTATTTTTACCTTCAATCGTTACTTTTAATATTATTTTTGCTCAATGAAATTAAAAAATTGTGCTTTTTTTGCAGGATTCATAGGCCAAATGAGTAAGGTGTGCCCCTGCCCCTACAGGTATGCCCTGATATCTTAAATGCATCTACTTGAAAAAACATCAATCTCGAGGTGCCTATCTTGGATTTATTGCATAGTTTTCTTGATTGAAGGGTTCCACATTGATTGATGAATCCATTAATTTCTCTAAAAAATTCTAATGATTAGTGATAGATGGCCTCAATCTAGTTGCCCCATTACAACGGTCTGGAAAAACTCTTTTAGGGAAGAAAAAAAGGTCTCCAAACTCCATCATATGCCCAAGATATTGTGATTTTTCAATCGCCTTTTATAAACAAGAATAAAAGCTACCCAATAACAATTAAAATAAATATCAAATTAAAAAACAACAATTTTATTGAAATTTCACACTATTACACTCCATTTATCTACCCTACACCTATCAACATAATTATACAAGTGAGCACCAGGGTAATGGGACAGTGGTAGATGTTTGAAATGATTGATTCTCTAAATATAGACACCTCATTTAGCCTTAAACCTTGTTTTTTGAGACTATCCATTTTTGCTTTTGGCTGTACAATTTATTTCTAGGATCCATTAGGTTTTCAACCTTTCAGTGATGTTGTAGATGATATTTTGTGATTATGTAGCACCTCAGTCTTGTACACTTGGAAAACTCAGACCTTGGTTATTCCTCTTAGTTCTACATGCACCTTGCTTCTACAAGCCTTGTATCTACTCTATCTTGTGCCCCCTTGGCCTATCTCTTAGTTTGACCAATCTTATATTGATGACATAGTTATCATATCTTGTCCATAATGCTTAAAATGTACTTATCTTACACATCTACAAGTTTTGAGCTTGCACTTGTTCTACTACTCGGTAGACATGAACGTCTAGGATAAATAGTAATGCCAACGTTAATGTCCTGGCCTAATGCAAGTGCCTAGTACCCTAAAGACATCTAATTTATAAATGAAATGTATTCCAATGGTTGGCCTAAGTGCTTTAATTTGAGTTATCTCCCAATATGATTGGTATAAATATAATATCAACCTTCATTCATTCATCACCTAGTAATCAGACCAAGGAGACCAAAACACTTGTCAAAAACACTTTATCAAGTAAAGCTTCCCTATTTCCACACCAGTCATAGGTACAACACATTTATAGGACTGAAGTACTAAAGGAGTAGTCATCAGGTCATATTTTCCAAGTTACAAACTAGGTCATTGTTATACTTACTTTACATACATTGCATAATTCACACACAAGCCAACATGTTAAGGAGAACTACATGAGTTTGAGACCCTCTTTTAGAGTATTGTTTATGTAGGAAGTGCCCTTTGACAATGGAGTCATTACGGGTTAGCTTGACAATGTTTGTCCACTAACCCATTTTCCCCCAAGGTAACATCAAAGATGAAAAGTTAGGGTTTTGACATTTCATAAGGAGTGATTATCCATGATCTAGATTTGAATGCACCAAAGCGAAGGCGAATCCAAACCCAAAATTATCTAGGTGGTCATATCATGTTTTAGTGAATATTTCATACATAACACTAGCATTGAACATGAATAATAGCGTTGACATAATCATCCAGGGCTGACGCAACTATCCAAAGAGATAGAGGCACTAAATCCAAAATTTGATGACTATTTTGGGGCTATCTTCCTACCTTCTTTCTTCTTGTTTTATATCTAGATCTGCATTAGCATCAGAGCCAACTAAGTTCTTGTTTTTATATGTCATTTATAGACATAACTTAGTTATACTTTCTATATTTAGACTATATTAGTATAATAAATTCAATGTATGCTTATATCTAAGTCTAGCAATTAATTGGCTTGTTATAGATATGATATTCATCCTTGTGCCCTATCATTTATATATTCTTAACCCTATCTCACTAAAATAGGATCCACATCCAATTTAGAGTTAAACATTTGGGGAACCTGACCTTTGAACATCAAACGCTAGATCAGCTAGTTTTTTTTTCTATTTATTGATCTCTAATTGATGTACTTTGTTACCAAATTTCAAAGTATTCACTTGTGAATCAATTGAAAATTCTAGTGCAAAAACCCAATTCCAAATGGAAGATGAAGAAGCATTGAATACTCATCTCAATAATAACAAAAGCTTAATGGATGCATATTTGTATGTTATAAGAGATGAAATCAGCAAGCATGATAAGGCTAAGGCTTCTTCAATTAGTGATGGCGAATCTTTAAAAGGTACTACAATTGATTCCATACCAATAGACCTTCCTATATCTACCATGGAAGCACCCTTTGTTTCAACACAAATACTGGTTTCAATGCCTATTACTACCTAAAACATGTTTTCATCCCCTTTAGTGACTACTCAACTTGCTAATCTAAATCCCAATGGGTCTATTGTTAAAACACTCCTTCAAGTTATAAAGAACTCAGAGGACAAGGTTATAAATATTGAAAAAAAGGCTTTAAAGTCTTCACATGCCATTGATTCACAAGATGTGTTACATAACCCTCTTACACCAGAGATATCCCTACACCCTTTGCCAACTAGTTTTATTGCACCTAAGTTCACATTTTATGATGGAAACGATGATCCAAAACAACATCTTCGATCCTTCTATGTGGCATGCCTTGATTATGCCTATAATGATAAGCTTTTGGCCAAATTATTTCCAAGGAGCCTCAAGGACTATGTGTTGAGGTAGTTTTATGAACCACCTCTTGAATCTGTAAATGCATTCAAACCTCTTGCATATCAATTTTTGGCACACTTTTATATTGACATCACCGAAAAGGTTTCCTATGATTAAATTGCAAATATCAAACAAGGAACCAATGAACCTATCAATGAATATATTTTGAGGTACAAGATAATGTTAGCCAAAATGACCAATCATATGATAAACAGAGAGTTATAAGACATATTCAAACAAAGTTTGCTTGCTCCTTTACATGATTCCATTGTATTTAAGAAGTTTCAATCTTTTAATGACTTATGCCATGTTATACAAGACTGTGAAATGAATCTTATATCATTGAATAAGCTCAAGTATGTAGCAAACACACCAGTTGCATCTACATCTAGTACAAAATTTACAATTAAACTAAGTTATAAGATCAAACCTCCTAAGCCTAAAAGGGAAACAACAACCATGGTTAACATAATTGTAGAACAACCTGATCGATTTGTCTTATATAATATACCAAGGAGATAATTTGCATGTTGATTTGAGTCCCCAACTTCATTACTCGAGCGATTACTAGAGTGTCAACTTATATCTCTCCCTCATCTAATCAAGGTTAATATAAGTCAATCTCTACCCAAAGGATATGATGCCAATGTTTATTATGATTGTCATCAAGGACCAGGACATTCCACAGGCAGATGCTTTACCAAGATCTAAAATCTTATTGATGACCAAAAACATTTATTTGAGGATAATCCAAAGGAATCAGGTTCACAACTTGGAAATCACCATAAACAAAAAATATTTAATAATCATTTGTAAGACCATTCTAAAAAGGATCCATAAGTCCAAATGGTATATCATGTACATCCTCTTCAATCACATTATGGACACCCACTAAATGGGGTTATTGTTACTTACACGTGACATATACCTCATATGGTTTAGAGCCCTTTTATTTCTTTTGATGACAATGAAATTAGGGATGATAGCTTTGATTTTCATTCTTTATTCATTCAAGCATACCTTGATCACCAACCTATACACAATGTTATGATTGATAATGGTGCAAGTAGAAATGTTTTCACCATGACATTACTTACGCATTTGGGTTATACACATCATGATGTATATCCTTCTACTTGATTAGTTAAAGCATTTGATGGGACCTCCCATAAGGTTTTTGGCAAGATCAATCTGCCTCTACAGGTCAGTCTCGCACACATGGTTACTACTTTCTTAGTTATACCTACCATGGATGTCTTTGACATGTTATTGAGATGACTTTGGTGTGTCTAGGGATATGTGTGGCTTACATACCTCTTTTATTTACTTGTTACATTTCTTTATGTTATTAGTTAGGTCATCCTATGGAATAACCTTGGCTAAATAGACTATATGTAAGAGGTAGTGGTTAGTCTTTAGGCATTATGTTAAGTATTATGTTATTAGTGAGTAGTTGTGGAGGTTGCTCCCTCGAAGTGGCTTTGCTATATTATCTAATATTTTTTTATATTGTCAATTATCATTCTGTGATCTCTCATATTTGTTTATTCTACGCAATATAAAATCATTCTGTGTGAATATCTAAGTAATTTTATTACATTCTCTAGTGCATGGGTGTGTTGAATACATTCATGCCAATCAGGTAATTATAGTTTTTAGTATTCCATATGAGCATGCTCTTGAATAAGAGAAATTCATACCAAAGTAATTAATTATCAAGCTTGTTAAGGCTAATTCACCATAAAAGGGTAAGCAACAGGTAATCCCCTTTACTAGGCAGCTAGTACTTGAGAGACCATTACATCAGAGACATATAATGGGTTCCACATAATCCTCATCTTCTATGCACCATATTCATATATCTAAAACATCCACACATGTTCATACTATTGCTCTTCTAAAGAAACCATAGAATACATAGGGATGGGTTATATGAACCCTTATTCCTTCTATTGGTACTTCATGGCCTCAAAGTCCTACTATACTCACATCGAGCATCACAAATACTAAAATGACGCATATTACACCCATACATGCTCTTTGTTAGTATCACTAGTTTATAGCATCAGGTTCTGAGTGGGGAGATATCTATGATCATCCTTTAGATGAAATCATAGGATGTGTGTAGGCATAGCATTCCCGAATCGACATCCATCTATGTCTTGGGATTGTGGGGTACTCTAGAATAGGTAGTGGGTACCTCACATGCCTTGCCTACTTGAGTATTGTATGGATATGTGGGAAAGGGTGCTCCCAGGGGTCTGACTCTAAGAATTTGAGGCAGGGTGCAGACACACTTACACAGATTTAGGTGACGGCTACAAGGTGAGGAAGAGAAAGGGAACTGTACCTGACCAAGGATGGACGTAAACTCAGTTGCTATCAGAAAGGGGGGGATAATCATCCTGGTCCTCGAAAAAAGCCATCGCCCCCCCTTGCCCTGATGATCTTATCTCTCAAAATGTTCCAAAAATGCCCAAAATATCAAAACATTCAAAAATCCAAAAACTTTGTAGCATCTACATGTTTTATTTGCTCCTTGGCATTTATGTGTTAGTTCCATGTTGAGGGCTAGCACATCAGTTACTACTACATACACATTTACAGGCATACACAAACACATGATATATGCAGTTTTGAGTGTTGGGATTTCCCTCTACTTGTGTCACTAGGATGTTGGGGGCATCCATTTTCTTTGATGTTGATACACAAAGGCTATATTATTTGATGATCACTCCACAGTATCATGTTTGAGCTTACATTTGTACTTGCACATGCCTTATCCATGTATGTACCTTACAAATGGGACTTGATATGTTATGCAGTTGACATTTTTTCCTAACATATTAGATCCATGGGATACTATGACATGTTTATGTTGGTTGCTTAATCTTTAATTTATGCACTTCCTTGAGTGTCTTATCATACTTGTTTAAGCATTTGAATATGCACCATTGTATGTGATCCTCGTGCCTATGTATGCCTTCTTTGACATTTGCATAATGTCATTGTTCATAGTATGGACATTTGAATATGTCATTTCTTGATTTTATGGACATTTGACTAAGTCATGTCCCTTTTATTGTGTGACATTAGAACATGCCCCTTATTTGTAGTCTCATTGGACCATTGTATTTTGACTTGCTTTTGAGTGCTCTTGTATGTGTGTTTATTTTCTTATTGAGATTGTATTGTTTCTACTTCGATGTTTCCATGAACTTTATCATGCATCTTAGGAGTTCATGTGATCACATCGGTTCTATGCACTTCAATGATACATTTACCTAGACATGTTCCTTCTATATGCTACATGGTTACATTCACATATTATACAGTTGTCTTACCCTTTTGAGGTGAGGTAATTCCAAGTTCCTATCTTTCCCTCACCTCAAAGGGGGGGCATATTAATGGGGGAATGTCATATAGGCATGTTCTCCACACTCATTCAATATATGGTACTTATATTAGTTTGCAGATTCAGTGGAGGCATGTCATATGGGCATGACATCCATACATTCATAGTTTTTAGATTCAACGGGGACATGCTTTAGAAGCACATTCTTCACATTTATTTAGTATATAATACTTATATTAGTTTATAGATTTAGTGGAGACATGCTTTGGAAGCATGTTCTCCACATTTATTCGATATATGGCACTTATATCAGTTCATAGATTTAGTGGAGCATATTTTGGATTCACATTCTCTACACCTATTTAATGTTCAACATCTCCAGTTTATAGTGGGGGCATGTTTTGGAAACATGTCCTCTACATTTGGTACTGATATTAGTTTCAAATTTCTCCATATATAGTGGGGGCATGCTTTCAAAGCATGTTCTCCACACTCACACAATTATCCTAATTGGTTAGAGCATACAATATATGATTCTGATTCATAGTTGTGCATAATTGTATACATTGGTGATATTGTTATACATAGTTTTAGCATGAGGCATACTTAAGGTGTATATGTTATACATTATGTGCCTAATATTAGAAAATCCAAAACACTTTCAAATTTCAAAACTATTACATGTACTGATACCTCACATATTTTTTATGAACTATAGTTTTCAAGTTGGACTTGATCATCCAACCTCACCAAGTTATAAATATCATTTGGGTTGCACGGTTGAGCTAATCTCAACTGCCATGTGGCAACTCACTTTTGCTCTAAAGTTGGGGGCATGAACCTTCCAACCCTCCCTCTCTCTCTCTTTCTCTCTCCCTCCTTAGAGTATGCACTTTAAAGATTTATCTATGTTTATCCTAATCTCTATTTTAAAATCTTATAATAATACATATTTTGTGAAACAATTTGCTAATAGGCAAGGTGGTTACATCGACACATGGGTGTACTCCTAAACCTTACTCTTTAAATTTCAATCTATTTAAATTACATTTACCCAAATTATATGCTCTGATTTTACACTGTAACATGCTCATGGTTGTAGATTAGTCACTAAGAAAGCATTCAAATTAAACTCAAATAAAGATAAGGTATGCATACACACCTAGGTACTTATTCCTTTCCTTTAAACTACCAATTCCATTACTGGATAAAGGGGAGGAAATGTAGATGATATTTTGAGATTATGTAGCACCTTAGTCTTGTACACTTGGCAAACTTAGACCTTGGTTGTTCCTCTTAGTTATACACTCACCTTGCTTCTACAAGCCTCATATCTACTCTAACTTATGCCCCTTGGCCTCTCTCTTAGTTGGACTAGTCTTATATTTATGACATAGTTATCGTATTTTGCTTAGAATGATTAAAATGTACTTATCTTACACCTCTATAAGTTCTAAGCCTGCACCTATTCTACTGCTCCGTATACACTAATATCCGAGACAAATAATAACATTGACATTATTATCCTAACTCAATGCAAGTGTATAGTACCCTAAAGTCATCCAATTTATAAATGAAATGTATTATAATGGTTATCCTAAGTGTTTTAATGTGAGTTATATCTCGGTATGATTGGTATAAATACAATATCAACCCTCATTCATTCCTCACTAAGCAATCAAACAAAAGAGACCAAGACACTTATCAAAAACACTTTATCAAGCATTTAATTGAGCAAATCTTCCCTATTTTGACACCAATCATAGGTACGACACATCTACATGTTTGAAGTACTAAAGGAGTAGTCATAATGTAATATTAGCCAAGTTACAATCTAGGTCACTATTGTACTTACTTTACACACATTGCATGATTAACACACAATCCAACATGTAGGGGAGAACTATATGAATATAAGGCCCTCTTATAGAGTATTGGATATGTAGGCAGCTCTCTTTAGTATCGAGGACATTCTGGGTTAGCTTGACACCATGTGCCCACTAACCCATTTTTCCCCAAGGTCACATTGAAGATGGAAAGTTAGGGTTTTGTTATTTCACAAGGAATAACTACCCATGACCCACATCTAAATGCATCAGAGTAAAGGTGAAGCCAAAGCCAAAAGCATATAAGTGGTCACATCTTATTTTAGTGAATATTTTGTATAGGACACTAGCATCTAACACAAATAATAACATCGATATAACCATCCAGGGCTAACACAATTGTCTAGAGAGCTAGAAGCACTAGATCCAAAATATGATGGTTATTTTGGGACTGTCTTCTTACTTGCTCTCTTCATGTTCCATATCTAAATCTACATTACGATCAGAGCCAACTAAGTACTTATTTTCATGTCATTTATATACATAGCTTAGTTGTACTTTCTATGTTTAGACTATCTCAACATAATAAATTTAATGTATGCTTATATCTGAGTTTAAAAATTAATTGGCCTACTATGGATATGATATTCACCCTTGTGCTCTATCATTTCTAAATTCTTAACCCTATCTCACTAAAATATGATTTACATCTAATTTAGGGTTAAATAATGTCCCTTTTTTTTGCCTAACATGTCATCACAGAATGCTGACCCATTGCACATCTAAGAATTATACACATAAAAAATGTAAAGAAAGGGATTGCTTAATTTTTTGCATTAAAATTTATTAACAAATAACTCATATATATATATATATATATATATATATATATATATATATATATATATAAAGTTGACTTGCTCTACTATTTCTACTATTTAGACATTGATACAACTTGTTCTTTACAAAAGAGAGATGATGTCTTGCAAGAAACTAAATGCATTTTGTAATTACATTTCTCATGTGTTATTTCAATGGTGAGTATCCTACTTTAGTACAATTATTGGTGGTAATAAGTTTCTATATTATTGCCAAATATCAATTGCTTCAATATAACTATTCCACATGTATAATGATATATAAAACAAGCAAACACAACATATCATTGTTTATGTGGAATAGTTATATTAAAGCAATTGATATTTGGGAATAACGTAGTAGCTTATTCCCACTAATAGTTTAAAAAATACTATTGATCTAAAATGTATTCATGATTATAAGATATACATTTCATGACACTTCTCTCATGAATATAACCTTACCGAAGTAGGATACTTGCCATTGAAATAACACATGAGAAATGTCATTACAAAATATAATTAGTTTCCCACAAGAGATCATCTCTCTCTTAAACTAAACAAGTTGTATCAATATCTAAAAATTAACAATACTGGAAAAAATAAATTTTACAACAAAAATATATATGAGTTATTTGTTAATAAATTTCAAAGTAAAAAACTATAGGGAAAAAAATTAAGCATTCCATTTCTTTACATTTGTTGTATGTATAATTATTTTATTTGAAAAGGGTATGCATTATGTGATGGCATGCTAAGCGAAAAGAAAGGGACATCACTGAAGGGTTGAAGACCCAATGGATCCTAGAAAGAAGTTGTACAACCAAAAACAAAAATGGGCAGTCTTAAAAAGAAAATTTTAGGGTTAAAAAAGGTGTTTGTATTCAAAGAATCAATCATTTCAAACATCTACCACTATCTCATTATCTTGGTCTTTTTCATATTTCTTACATGGAGATCTACATAGCTTTATAACTAGGAGAGGGTATGTCACAATAGTTGCTCCAAGTTTTGGAATGGCTCAATGAGTAAAAACCTGACATAAAATCAATACTCTATAAAAAAAAATCTCATTGAAAACTAACATATAATTTATCCACATTGTTTTAGCCTACTACACTTGCAGAATAAAGATTCAACATGATTTTTATCATTCACTACTTGCAAAATAGAGATTCAACATGATTTTTAACATGCACCACTTTCAAAATAGAGATTCAACTACTAACAAATGGTAAGTCTAACATAAATTATGAAATATGGAAGATATTAAAGTTGTGTGATTATAATATGTAACTTTTATAAATAAAAAAGAAAAGAAAAAAAGATAGCCATTAAACATATCAATGTCAATGATTTGATTCTAAATGGGACAAATATCTCTATCAAAGACAAGTCTTCAATTCATATTGCTTAAGCCTGCAGAACATTAGAACCAATAAAAAAAATACAAATATTTGTTTGTTCCAAGATACAAGATGAAGTATAGGACACCTTTATATTGAAAAAGGTCAAGTTAAAATCACAATGTCTATAACAAAGGCACATAACCAATATCTGCTGCAAAATAGAAGCCACTGATTCAAGGGTTATAACAACCTTCCAGAGAAGGTGGAACTATATTAAAAATGACCAAAATGACATGTAGATATGGAGATGATCACAAAAAACATGTTAAAAAGCCTTAAAATTATATGGAATTTCTAAAGTTCATTATTTATGTAGATTACAACATCAACTTTAGCATACTTTAACATAAAAGGAGATAGTAAGTGCAGTGATGAATATTCTTTTCACATATTTTTATTTCTACCATCCCATAAATTAGGGTCTCCCCTATATCTAGATAAAAATATTTCATTTCATTTCAATAAAGGGCAAGTGGGTATCTTGCAACATATAGAAAAACAATAATAAAATATGTAAGATATTTTTTAAGTTAACAGCTTACAACCTCATATTATTCACATGCACAAAGAGGGACCAACCACAAAGTAAATCACCATATCCACATACACAAACCACCATAAAAGTAAAATTGTGAATGCAACACCATTTAAATTGGTAATCACCTATACAAGAAAAACCATAATCCAAACATACCATAGTCTAGTCAGTGTTGTCAAAATTTTCTACAAGGAGAAGTTGGATCTCTTTGTATTTTTTTTCATTGTTATGACAACAAAGATTCCTTTTTGAAGCCATAATAGATCAAATAAAGGATCATTATATGTAGATTGTGATGTAATTTGACAACGTTTTTGATTTGCACATACTAGAATTTGGATGGGCAGGCATCTTCATAAGACATTTGTTGGAGCCTACTGCCATTTATTTCCTCATATTTAATTTGAAGGACATAGAATAAGGAGAATAAGGTAGGTTATGCATTTTATATTCTATATTTATAAGTGAATGCCAAAGTTATACATGCTTTTGTCAGGTATATGTAGTGTTAACATTTTATCTTAAACATTTTCTTGATGCATAAATTGAAAATAAAAGTCAGCATTGATGTCTCAAAAGAAATTGGAAAAGAAATTTGAACACTCCCATCTTTATTGTTGCTAATCTCTTTGAAAGTGGTGACATATTACAAAATTCCAGACTTACTTCACTTTGAAAGAAAACTATTCGTGTCATAAAATGTGGCTATGAAGCTAAAACATATTGGTGAAGTCGAAAGGCTTGATAAAGTTGTTTGGCTCATAAAGAGCACACAAGGGATTAATTCTTACTGAGTGTAAAGTCCTGACACCATAAGGAATGAGGTCAAATTCATTTCTCAAGCAACTTTGATAGAATGGATACCCCTCAAACTTTAGCACCAAGCTAAATGAGTTCGATTATCCATGCACCCAATACCAATAAAATGCTAAAAGATTCCATAAAAGAATAGACTAAGAAAAAAGAGGTGATTATTTTGTATAACTTCTTAAAACATATAATGCATTGTATAACTTTGTTCATTTGTTGATTCTTAGCTGGCTTATACATTTAGGTTGGAAGGATTTATGGCTTAGTTACTTAACATGTTTTGAAAGGATTTAAAATGAAATGTCGTGGATGGTGATCTATCCATTGTATTATTCTATGGCCAACATTCAAACGTTCTATTCCTATTAACCTTTCAGATTGTCTCCACTAGTAAAGAACTTGAATATTTTTTAGGGATTTTGTCAAACAATTCATGACCTTTAAAGGAAGATAAGAAATGAAATTAAGTTTATCAAAGTTTTCAAGTAAATAATGCTAGCTCATAATAGTTTAGCAAAGTTTCCAAGGAAATAATGCTAGCTCATAATGATAGAGGTAAAACTAAGAAAATATATAAAAATGGTTCATACATGAAGATTTACATATCTTCACTAAACTTTATTGATCCCTTCACTTAGATGATAAACTCTTGTATACAAAATAGAAATACTATTCATTCTGGTCAAAACAACTAACTCTAATTAGAAATTTTGTTAAAAAACAACAATCCATATCTCACTAAATTAGCAATTGAAAACAAACAAATAAAATATATGAGACATTTTATCATAGTTTGCATTCTACTTACAGGGCTTTCCTCAAATTTAAAGAGTTCAAGAAAGGATATAAGTCCTGAGAATTTTATACTCACAAAAGGAATTTTTCTTGGGTCTTTATTTTAGTTTAAAAGACTCAAGTTTTTGGTTTTCTTCAAAAGTTTTATTGCTTAAAATTGCTTTACATTTATTATTTTGCATGTGTTGTAGAGGATAAGAGTAGTAATGATTATTTTACAAGGGTCGATGGTATGTTTATAGATGCGTGCTCACTTGTATAATTATGTTGATAGGTGTAGGGTTGACAGATGGAGTGTGATAGTGTGAAATGTAAATCAAAATTATTGATTTTAAATTTGACATTCATTTTAATTGTTATTAGGTAGTTTTTCTTCTTGTTTAGAAAAGGCAATAAAAAAATCACAATATCTTGGGAATATGGTGGAGTTTGGAGATTTTTTTTCCCTTCCCCAAAAGAGTTTTTCAAGACCACTACAATGGGGCATCTAGATTGAGTCCATCTATCACTAGTCAATGGAAAAAATTTAGACAAATTGACGGAGTCAGTAATCAATGTGGAACCCTTCAATCAGGAAAACTCTACAATAAATCCAAGGTAGGCACCTTGATATTGATGCTTTTTCAAGTATATGTATTTAAGATATATATATTGGTTAAGAAATTCTATATTAAAATAAGTGTGCATAGCTCCAAGTCCCTGTGGGAAGAGTGAGCCAACAATGGCAACATGATTATAAAATCATCCTCATGGATGGCCTACTCCACTTTACCAATGAAATCAGATCCTATATTGGTTTTTTTCATATATATTCATCCACCAAGCTAATCAAAAAGTGCTAAAAATGAGGCCCCAAATCCATAACCAACAAGAAGAGGCACTACATAATAAAGATAAATATATTAAAACTCCAATTTCTAATCTCTTCCAATCTCAAACCACAAAATGTGAAATAAATGAAAATACATCTTCAGATTAGTTATTATTTCATTGGCTGACATATGAAGATCCCAACCTCTAACTAACATATAGAAAGTAGAATATCCATGAATGAAATAAGCATTCTAACTATCATGAAATGCTAATATTATAATGCATACATTCTTTTGACCACATAACAAAAAGTGACAATTGTATATTGTTAGTCCTAAATATTAATTATTTATAGGTCATAAGTGTGTAAAATCTCCAAGGCCATGAATGATAACTTCATGTAAAGGAAGTTGTAAACATAAAGCTTGTAACACTAGAAGTATAGAACCAATGCCATAGGTCTGTGGAGCAAAGAATAGTTATTGAAACATTTAACTTGAAAGTTGTATTTGGCACTAGTCCTAGGGCTGTTAAAACCCTCCACACACCTATGCCAACACTTCTATTTTTGAAAAATCCCCATCTACTAAGAGAATGCAAGTTGTCTCACAAATAACAATGTTTCCATATAATTTGCAAAGCCACATATGACAATCAGCTTTGCCATGACTATTTGTGAATGTCTTCAACATTGTGATCTTTTGCCACTAATAAAACCATCTTATTCAATGTGATTGAATTTGAAAAGAAACAAACAAAGGCCACTTTGAAACAAATTTCTAAGTAAAATACTTAGTAACAAGACTTTATTCTTTTACATATCTAGCTATTGACATTGAAATGTTGTTAATTAATTAACTAACCTAGCTTGGAGCAAACTAGCCAAAACATGTCTGAATGTAGCCTAAACATTTTTGTAGACAATGCATTTAACAACTTCATTGTTTACACATTACTTGCTTTATTTGAACCCTAAATAATACTATTATATATTCATACTTCATGTAGGGATGTGGCATCCATTTATAAAGAGGTTATAGCAAGTCAAATGTTTAGATTCATGCACATTAAAGCTATGAATCATTTCATATATCAACAACTCTTTGTTTATTTTTGTCATTTTTTTGTAATTGTAGAGATTTTTTTTTGGTCATTTACAATTATGCTCATCCAAAGCCAATCCATGTTTTTTTTAGGGCCTATTTTTTGCAATATTTTCAAAGGCTATTACAATTGCCAATGAAAATTTTATGCTTCAAGTCGTTATCTTCATCCCAACTAACCAAATACAAAATGAAGTAATGAGACACAAATTTTAAGCTCTTGAATGCCTTACCTCAAAAATGGAAGCTCGAGTCCACAACAAATAAAGATGGATAATAGTAAAAGCTGCCTATGAAAAGCATAAAAGGAATAACTTGCCCAAAAAAGGATCAACGGTTCAATAATCTATCATGCTGCAAGCACGACATTACCAACAAATTTGCTAGAGTATAGAGTTATTTGAAAATGAGAAAAAGTAACTATATGAATAGGGCATTGAATGTCTTATTTTCAACTCTTCAATTATATTACTAGTAATTTAATCCTATGCATTTATAAATGTAATTTATCATCCGCTCTCTATGTCAACTAGTCAATGTCTTCTTTTTAAAATAAGGAAAACTCAATATATGCAAAAACTTACAAAATTGCCTTGAGAGCAAAGACTGGAGAAATTATAATATCCAAAAACCTGGTTGCATATCATAGAACCAATAAAATGCCACAATTTGGAATACTTGAGTAGGCATTATCAAATGTTTGCATGTTTTGGAAACTTAATAAAAATGTTTCGACCTTTTTTTAAATTTTAAAAGAAAAAAGATAAAAGAAAATTTTCTTGTTTTTTGTTATTAAACCTACCCTTGCTAAGTTGTGTGAAATATTCAAACCAAGTCCATAATATTAGAAAAAACAAGGCAAAATAACTATAAAACCTATTATCTTTTTAAAATTAAAAAACATATATATATATATATATATATACATATATATACATATATATATATATATACATATATATATATATATATATACACATATATACATATATATACATATATATATATATATATATATACATATATATATATATATATACATATATACATATATATACATATATATATATATATATACATATATATATATATATATATACACATATATACATATATATACATATATATATATATATACATATATATATATATATATATATATATATATACATATATATATATATATATATATATATATATATATATCAATCAATCAAATACCATAAGACAATAAATTTCATGGTATTTTTTTTTAGGGTTTTTTTCCATTTTTTATTAATTTGATTCATTCTTATGAACTGAGGAAGTTTGGGAATTTGGTATTGTAAAAAGATGTACATAAAGTTTTTACTATTTTATTGTTATGGTTGGTAGATGAAGGCCAAATCAAAAAAAGAAATTTTAACATAGGACACTCAAAAGTGAAAAAACCTTGTTGTTGCCACAAGACGTTAAAGCTAAGTGACACATCACAAAGTTTATTTTCTTATCATCAAAAACCATGATAAACTATTTATTAATTCTAAGTTATATGCATCTTAAGTAGACATATGTTCTCTATGTAAAGCCCATAAACCCTAGAACATGCATTACAGAAGGTCAATTAGAGATGTTAATGAATGACGAAGATTGATGAAAAAACACTGCATGTAGTGTACCACCAGAGCAATGTAGAGGGAGCTGTTGTGGCCATTGAATACACAATAAATACATACAACACAATTGGTTGAATAAAATAGACTTTTTAATTTTTTTTTACAAAATCCATAAAATTTATGAAAATTCTTTTTCAAAATCTCGTATTCAAAAATGAGAAGGAATACATGTACTTGATAATTTCAATGCACCACAAATCCTTAAAGAAAGTAGATAATTTTCATAGTGGCTTCTGTCAAACCCAAATCAAATTTAAAGAAAAAATAGAATAATAACCTTTTCATTTCAAGCCCCTTCAATGTTCAACTCAGTAACAATGTCATGGTCTGCAACTGCATCACCAACTCCGTTCACTCCATAAAGTAGTACCTATAATCTCTTTATAAATCAATGTAATGTAAGGGAGAGGACCCAATAATTAAGCAGGGTCCAAAATTTGAGAGGGTATTTGATTAGAGAGCCAAGGTAGATAAATTTTTCATTAAGTACAAAGACATTTGTACCCAATATTTAAACATTGGAATTTTGCATTCATTCATAAAAAATTTAAAAACTGTGCATGATATATTTTATTATTCTTACTACATAATATATTAACTATAAAAATTTCAATGTCAGAAATGCACTGATAAATACAAATATTGAGTTTACTAATATAAACTTTATATTACTTGTTAAATATAACATGTCAAAATCCTATTAATTAAATACAATAATTTATGTAAACTTTTCAAACAACTTGTGCAACTATACATCCACTTTAACTTTATTTTTTATTTTAAAATATATAACTTGCACAAATTTTTCAAACAACTTGTGCAATAATATATCAACTTTATCTTTATTTTTTTATTTTAAAAGTGTAAACCATTGAAGCTAAAAATATTTTCCACTTCTTGTTTTTACGGATGTACTTGCATAAGTCAAAATAGACACAAAGCTCACCAAAATTTTAATACATTGTAAAACTAAATGAAAAAAATCAAAATCAATCCATCCTTGCTCCAATTAGTGTACCACATAACTGAAAAATAGACATAAGACTCACCAAATTCCACATTGTAATCTAAAAACAATTGAAAAAAAATAAAAATCAATCCAAAATAAATTAAATGAACCAATGGGATGCAAGTCCATACATCATAAGAGTTTTCAAATTTAAATATCTAATTACCTATATAAATAATCCTTACTGTATGTTGTTATTCCCATACCACTCTTTCTGCATAATTAAAAAATAAATAAAATTAAAGCATTTCATCAATTGAACCAAAAACAAATAAGCAAACAACAGGTTTCTGGTCAAATTTCCTAAAAAATTTAAAGCATTTCATCAACTGCACCAACAACAAGCAAGCAAGAAAATAATAGGTAAGCAAACAACAAACATAATCCACTATTTTATATTGTTTTCATCCAATTTTATGTATTTTATACACATTCTCTCATAATTTATTTTGACAATCGAAACTGAGCATTTTGTTGCATTATCATCTTATTATGTTAGATTCATTGCATCATCATGAGGTAAATGCACCAAGTTGGGGGACAAAAAAGGGCCTACCCGTGGACATGATTTTTTTGAAATTTTAGAAATGTGAACTTCTATAGATAATTAGAGATGGCTACACTCAAAATTTGAAGATGATATAAAAACATGAATTGTAGCATTTCAAGTCTAGTTTCCAAAAAATTATTTTTTTGAAAAATGGTTAAGTATAAATAGGTCAAACATCTAAAATTTGAAGAGGCCCTCCTTTTTTTTAAAGAAAATTTGAATTGCACTTTTTCGTGTGGCCCACCATTTTTTGAGCATCGTTAAATATTGTTAGAAACCCTTTGGTGAATATTTAGATAAGATCTTCTAGTGTGTTAAGAACTTTTTAAAATATTTTTTTGATGAATATTTTTTTAATTAATTTTACAATTAAGTATATCTTGAAAACTAAAAAAAAGAAAGATAGTCGGTCGTGCAACCCACCCTAACTACCTCAAAAAAATGAAAATTGATTTTTTTTTTAATGTGTGTAGAATTAGGCCTAGTTTGTTACCATATAATTTATTTTTCACTTAGATAAAAAAAATAAAATTAGATAAACATGAATAGGCATGTATGGGTGAGGCATGTAGTGGCCTAAAAAAGGTGTTGTTACAAATAAATATAGTTTGAACCCTTAAAATAGCCCAAAAATTATAAAAATCATACATTTAGAAAGAGGACAATGTGTTCATCATAACGGTAATAATTTTTTGAATTTTAATGTTGAAATCCATAGCGTATTTAGTGATTGAATTTGAAATTTATTGGTTTTTCCTAAAACTCTCAGTCTCAACGATAGATGCACAGTCCCAAGCCTTTGGCTCAAGGCTTGAAAATCCAAGCCATTTATAAGCCTAAAGGCTTGGTTTCAAATTTAAATTCAAATAATGCATACACATTGTATAACATGTATGCATTATAGAACTGTACATGTTATATAGTATACTATACAACACATACACATTGCTTTGTTATAAGTCTAAAACCAACTCCACAAGTATTTGGGAGTTGCACGTGAAGCCAACTTTATCCATGAACTTATATTTACTACTTTAAATGTTAAGTATAAGTTTACATTTATATTGTTACATTTAATTTCTTATACTTTAAATTTATTTTACTCAACATCTGATAGAGTTGGTCTCATTGTCACATGCTTTATGATGTGGAAAATAGTTTTTCAAAATCCAATTAGGTTAGTACTTAGGCATTTTCAAGGTCTAAGTATTAAACTTAGATATTTCATGACATAAATTTTGCAATTGATATCTATTTTGGTAAATATATAGTCATTTTTAGGTTTTTATGCCTTCCAAATTAATTCTTAGCATTTTCAAGAGTCTTAGGTTTGTCAAAATTGAAGTTTGCAAATCACTCACTTTGAAATTAATAAAAAGTGGTGTTATTGGGGTAGCATAGGTCACATTGATGACCTATACACATCAAATTACCACTTTGTGTTAATTTCACTTGTTCATCATCCTTCCCTCATCCTTGATCACTTTCCACTCATGTCTCACCACCCCTAGTCACTCTCTCATCATTCTTCATTGTCCCTAATCACTCCCTCATTGACCCTCACTATCCATAGTCATCTCAAATCACTCCTCCATTGACCCTCACTATCCCTCATCATCCCTAATCACTCTTTTCTCATCCCTCATCATACCTAATCATTTTCTCATCCCTACTCACTCCTTCCTCATCCCTCCTCATCCCCAATCACTCTTTCATTGACCTTAGTTGTCTCTCATAATCTCTAATCACTCAGGATTATCATTTCTAAACACTCCTTTATTGATTATCACCATCCCTCATCATCCTTAATCACTCACTTCTCATCTATCATAATATATAATCAATCTTTCTTCGTCCCTCATCATCAATAATCACTCCTTCATTGACCCTCACCATCCCTCACCATCATTCATCACTCCATCATTGACCCTCACCATCCCTTACCATCCCTAATCACTCCCTCATCATCTAGCATAAGTATATACTCTAAAGATATATATTTGATTCTCTTTTCTAGGACTGGTGTTGTACATACCCATTTGTGATAGTTAATTTTATTACTGAATGAATTGGATGATCTTCCAAATTTATAGTCAAGTAACATAAGTATTAACACAAAATAGAGTCTAAATTTTATTTCATCAAATTATCTTTGTTGTGCAGCTAACTAACTAAAACTTTATTCAGTTCCACCTTTGGTAGTTTGGTTCAAAAGATAAGAATTAAACACAAATATCTTGTATAATTTTCTAATTCTAAGAAGATTTGAATCAGATGCAAAGCTATTTAGTGTTTCAAATTTTTGTATAACTTGAATCTTGGTTAGGTTCACACATACACTCCTTGTGTGTGTAATGTATCCCAAATATTTTATCTCTTGCATGAAAAATGAACATTTATTCATGTTATCACAAAAATATATTTATGTAAAATGTGAAACACTAGTTGAACATGGTGTAAATGTTCATCCCATGTTTTCTAAAGATTAAGATATCATCAAGGTAGATTTAAAAAATTGGCATAGGTAAAGAGCCTGAGGATGTCATTCAACATCTTGAAATTAATGAATTCATTATATGAGTTAACCAAAAAGACATAATCAACTAGTTAATCAATCCTTCATTTGTTTTTAAGACTATATTCCAAATGTCTAAAGGTTTAACATGAATATGATTATACTTAAACTTAAGATCAATTTTGGAAAAGACTTCTACACCATGGCTATGGTAGAAAAATGCCTTAATATTTAAATGAGGATAATAGTTCTTCATGTTAATCTTGTTAATATTCTTTTAATCGATTCACATCTTTGGCACAAACACAATTGGGTTTCTGCAAGGTAATGATTTGGGCATGATGTGTCCATTATCCATGATTTCATGGATCTACCACTTGATCTATTAATTCTCTAGAAATGATATGTTGTATAAAGAGGTTTGAGGTAGAGGTAGTTAAGGGATCAAATCAATAGTATTATTTAGTGTATAGTATGCAGGAACTTATTTAGGTGACTGAAAGATATCCTTGTATTCAACTAGTTTATGGTTCAATTATTTTGTCTTTGTTATTGTTGGATAAACCACACTATGATATGGTGACAGAAGGATGTCATTAAACATTTAATTCTTACCATTAAGAGTATACTTCTTACTAGAACTGACAATATTTTTGCACTTCATGGTACTAATGACTGAAAGCTTATGAACTAACTATGATATATGGTATTTCAGATCCAAATAATCTATCAAAAAATTTCAAGGATTTACTTCATAGACTACATGTCAATGGTAAATACATGGTTGACCACATGTAAATCATCACATGCCTATAATGGTGAGATGTCACAAAGGATTGCATCTTTAAAAAGTTTGATTTTGTGCACCAAGTGACACTACTAGGTGATCGATTTCTCAAGGCCTACACTAGTGTATGGTTATGGATGATGTATACATTTTAAGTTCAATTTTTGAAAATATGAATTAGGAGAAATTAAATTCTTCTGATTTCCATTATAAATGATGAAGTGTATTTTCTCACCATTGATCTACATTTGTTGATGAAACAATATTTTTAATTCATATAAATTCTTGTTAGGGGAAGTAGAGATATTTTTAGTACCGACCATATCATTGGGTTCTTAAGCTATTATCTACTTAAATTTTTATAGTGATAGATAACTTGTACCCACTTCTCGAGATGTGCAAGTAGAGAGCTCATAGTGTGACACTGTTCATTGGATTGAATATTGAAGTTATGAAATAAGCACCACTTTCCAATCTTGGACTACTTGTTTTAATCATTTGAAAATTATTTTCCACTCTCTATTATGATGAATCAATCAATATACATACAAATAGAAGGCCTTAAATATAATTATTCAGACCATAAAATGTCTTCATATGAAAAGTAATTAATTGGTTTCATGAAATCGCATAGCTTGGTGATCCTCATGTATTTACTACCCATTTTTGGTGCTATGTTAGTTTTACTTACTTCTCTTTTTTTGGAGAATTTTCAATTGTGAATTACATCATTTCTAATAGGCCCATATTTTTTCATAGGTGTTAAATATTTGTGTTTCAAATTTGCCTCCACATCATTTTGATCATTGTGTCTTATATTTTATGTTAGCACTCAACTCTCCACTTGTATCTGTAACATTGTTAAACTCCAATAATATACCACCACCAAGGTATTGGAAGGAGTAATTAATGATGAGGAGGGATGAGGAGGAATTGAGTAGAGATGATGAGGGAGTCAATAGGGATGATGAGGGATAGTGAGGGTCAATGAGGGAGTGATTAGGGATGATGAGTGATGGTAAGGGTCAATGAGGGAGTGATTAGGGATGATGAGGGAGTGATTAGGGATGATGAGTGATGGTGCAAATTAATGAGGGAGTGATTAAGGGAGATGAGGGATGAGGAATGAGTGATTAGAGATGATGAGGTATGATGAAGCAGTGATTAGGGATGATGAGGTGATGCAGAAGCAACACTACTCAATATAAAATAATGATTATTTTACATGTTTAAAGTCTTTATAAGGTAGTCAAGGTCACAAGAATTTTTTAAGAGTCTTTCTAAGTTTCTAAACTTATGTCAATTTTGAATTAGAATTGTATTGGACTTTCTCGTCAAATCTTTCATTTGAATTTTTGGACTTTCATAAAGGCTTCAATCTTACTTCAAGAAGTCCAACATTAAATTTGGTGTGGTTAGAATTTAGTGATGATTTTAGGATATTACAACACATATACCTAAATTAATATTTGAGAAATATGTTATTAGTTGAGTTAGTTGAGGACACTCTCAACATATAAAATAAGTTAGAATTTAGTTGATGGTTATTTTGTATTTAGAGTCATATTAAAGAGAGTTGTAGGGGGTAGGATTCAAAAGGATGAATGTAAATAACCCCAAACAAGTGAATAAAGACAAGTTTTGATTATTTGAGAACAAGAAAGCAAACAGACCCTACATCTTCTTGAATATGTGCAAAGATAGTTGACAGTGTGCATGATCATGAAATGTGATTAGTAACGAGTTATGTGTGATATTTGTATGAGTGGTAAGTTGAAAATACATTTTATTTGATGGTGATTATAGAATTTGTCATTTGAGCTTCAAATATTTTGAATGTTCAAATTATAAATTGTATACCTTGTGCTTTTATAAACTGTGCCTTGAAATCTGAGTGAAGGTCAGAGTCTTGTGGAAGAGGAGATTTTATTTAGTGGGATTTTAGAATGTATGAGTAATTAGTAACTTGACATAACAATTCCTTAATAGTATTTAAACATTGTATGTTATTATTCTGCTAAGGACATTTTATGATAAGTAACACAACCCTGTCTTCTTTGAGTAAAAGTTCTAAGTAAACATCTGTGTGAGAAGGTATATGCATGTATTGGAGTGAACATTCAAATGTATATATTGGTGAGTTGATTCTAATATGATTATGAATTATTATAGTATTTTAAGTAGATTTCATATATTTGGATGAGCAAAAAGAAAGCTAACACAATCTCGCAGTCATCAAGAAACTTAACATAATAAAAGTGTTATCTCATTGAAATTGGCAAATTGAGTGTTATAGATGGAAGGCATTAATTTTTTAAAGTGTTTTAAAAAAATTTAGAGGATTTTAAACCTTATTATTGATTTATAACCCTTTTTGGAATGAATTAGAATAAATAACCTCTTCTCGGATTACTACAAACCTATGACTGAGTACACATTGTATTCAAATTTGGTTAAGTCAATCTACTGTAGCTTAAAAAAGGAAATATAAAACTTGGAAAGCATGCATAGGGTAAAATCAGACCTAATAAAATATTCAAAGTCATTAGAAATGATTTTGGAAGATTGAAATCTCATTTTGACACTTCTCGGGTCTGTGAAACTAGTCCACACCCTGTATTAGGGTTTCTACTTTCAAAGTGAGTTTTTAGGATTTGTAACTATCAATAATTCATGAAATTTGGTGAAAAGTTTGATTTCAACATGCAAAAAGATAATATAGTTTTTAAGTTGTGTAAGTATGGATAAGTATGGATGGGGGAGGACTGTGTGGTAGACAGGGTAGAAGGAAACTTAAAGACCTAATCCAAAAGTAGAAAGAGCCAAAAGAAGTTATCAAATAGCTAAACCAAAGCCTATAAATTTGTGAATAAATGGGATATATTATAGGGTATCTATAAAGGAGGTTTATTTGATGATTTGAGTCCGTATAAGAAGATTCTATGACAAAGTAAGAGGTAGTGTATGATATGAAGATTGTGTTGAGAAGTTAAGTAGGGTTGAGAAGAAGTTAAAGAGAACTCAAAGGAGTGGAAGGAAGTTTGTCAGAGCCCTATTAAAGCCTAAGGAACTAGAGACAAAATTTGATCCAAGTTTTTATAAAGTGTAAAGACTCATAAGGGGAATAGTCTCAAAGTAAGAGAGATTGAATGTATTGAGTAAGGAGAATAGAATGAAGAGTTTAGTGAGACTATCCAAATAATGGTGGAGAATAAATGAAATGAATAAAATGTAGATGTGAATTTGAAATGTGTGCAGGGTCCAAAGATAGAGATCAAGCAAGAAAAGACAAAGTGAAAGCTATGCGGATATTGGCAAAGAGCTTGGAGAAACAAAGTATGCAATAGGGCTCTACATCATGAGGGATGGTGAGGGGAAATAAGGGAGTGATTATAAATGATGAGGAATGGTGAGGGTCAATACGGGAGTGATTATAGATGAAGAGGGATGAGGAGAGAGTGATTAGGGATGATGAAGCAGTGATTAAGGATGGTAAAGGCCAATGAGGGAGTGATTAGGGACGATGAGGGATGGTGAGAGCCAATGAGGGAGTGATTAGGGATGATGAGGGTCAATGAGGGAGTGATGAGGGACAAGGAGGGACAAAGAGTGAGTTATTAGGGATGATGAGGCATAAACAGGGTCAATGAGGGAGTAATAAGGGATCATGAAGGAGTGATTAAAGATGACTAGGGATAGTGAGGGTCAATGAGGGAGTGATTAGGGACAATGAAGAATGATGAAAGAATGATTAGGGGTAATGAGGCATGAGTAGAAGGTGATCAAGGATGAGGTAAGGATGATGAACAAGTGAAATTAACACAAAATGGTTATTTGATGTGTGCAGGTCATCAATGTGACCTATGCTACCCCAATCACACCATTTTGCATCAATTTCAAAGTGAGTGGTTTGAAAAATTCAATTTTGGAAAACCTAAGACTCCTAAAAATGCCAAGAATCAATATAGAAGGCACAAAAACCTTAAAAATGACAAAATGTTTACCAAAAATAGCTATCAATTGCAAAATTTATGTCCTAAAATCTCTAGGTTTAATACTTAGACCCTGAAAATGCCTAAGTACTGACTTGATTGGATTTTGAAAAACTATTTTCCACATCATAAGGCATGCAACTGTGAGACCAACTCTATCGGATGTTGAGTGACCTTAATTTCTTATATTTACTAAAATAAATTTAAAGTATAAGAAATTAAATGTAACAATATAAATGTAAACTTATACTTGCATTATATAGTACACTATATAACACATCCACATTATTTGAATTTACAATAACATGCACGCATTATTGTTTTCTTAATAATGTGTACACATTTTGGCTCAGTAATTATCGAAACATAATTTCAATAACGCAATCACATTACCTAAAATATCCATGAAATTGTTCCCCAACTCTGTGCACATACCCCATGGTGTTGATTATAATACCCATTTTTCATTATCAAAAGAAATATATATATATATATATATATATATATATATATATAAACATTCTGATCCATATATATATATATATATATATATGGATCAGAATGTTTATATATATATATATATATATATATATATATATATATCATCACGATTTTGATTATAATGCCTAATTTTCATTATCAAAGGAAATATATATTACATACACATTATATTTCCTTTGACAATGAAAATTGGGCATTATAATTAGCACCATGATGATGTAATGAAGATATTTGTTGTATCATCATAGTGCTGATTATAATGCCTAGTTTTCATTGTCAAAGGATATATATATATATATATATATATATATATATATATATATATATATTAACATGCCCCTACACACACACACATGAGTCAAACCATTCAAAAAATGTGAAACTAGTTTGGAGTGTTTGTTAAAGAAATAATCTACCCCTCACGACCTAAAAGAAATGAGTTTTTAAAATTAAACTATCCATCGATGTCAATTTTAAATGTCCTACATTTGGCTCCTACTAATACATTGTTTGGTATTCTAATTTCAAGGAAGAGTTATGTGTATGTGTAGAAGCATTTTAATATATACATTTCCTTTGAAAATGAAAATTGGGCATTATAATCAACACCATGATGATGCAATGAATTCATTACATCATCATAGTGCCAATTATAACGCCCAATTTTCATTGTTTCATTGCATCATCACGATGTCGATTATAATGCATAGTTTTTATTATCAAAGGAGCTATATATATATTAACAATTCATTCATTACATCATCACGGTGCTGATTCTAATGCCTAGTTTTCATTATTTCATTGCATCATCACAATGTCGATTATAATGTCCAATTTTCATTATAAAAGGAAATATATATTAAAAATTCATTACATCATCATGGTGTTAATTATAACACCCAATACACACACACACACACACACACACACACACACACACACACACACACACACACAGAGAGAGAGAGAGAGAGAGAGAGAGAGAGAGAGAGAGAGAGAGACACTGACACACACACACACACACACACACACACACACACACACACACACACACACACACACACACACACACCTAAATACACACATAACTCTGCCTCATAATTACAATACCAAACAATGTATTAGTAGGAGCCAAATGTGGGACATTTAAAATTGACATCAATGGATGGTTTAATTAAAAAACTCATTGTTTTTAGGATGCGAGGGGTAGATTATTTATTTAACAAACACTCCAAACCAGTTTCACATTTTTAGAATGATTTGACTCATAGCCTTTATGTGGTATTAAAAACCTCACCTTTAAGCAGTGGTGGCCAAACAAAATCCAAGGCTTAACCATTTTAAGCCCATGAAATATCCATGTTTGTGAAGCTAGAGACGTGCACCCAATTTTTCATTTCTATGGAGACCTGCACCTAGTTCCCATATATGCAGAATTTGAGAGAAATAAACTCAAAATACCAAAAAAATCAATTATTACTTGTAAAAAAAATCAACCTCACCTGTAAGCTCTAAAAATTGTGCATGTGGTGATCCCAACTAGATACGAAACACCATTGGCATCCCCACCAAGCGAGCAAGGGCTTGTGGTCTTCCCCACATCTCTTCCCTTGGACAACAACACACATGCATGATGATTGGAGCCACTAACATGATGATGGGTAAGTTGAATGACAAGTAATGCATACTAAATGCAAGGTGGTGAGGTGTTAATGCCTTATCACCTCAAACTAGGTATGTTCATTATGTGGGTTATGCACTATTAAGCAGAGTTTAAATGGTCAACTTTTGGCACCCACTTAGATTTTTGTAAGTGATATTACGATAGTTGATCGGTTGGAACTTCAAAATGGTACCATAATGACCCCTTTCATAGTAATAAAAACCATAGGGTCGTATTGTTACATCAGATATTTAAAATATATAATCCAAAAGTCAACACATTAAGCTATCCATCGACATCAAATTTACATGTTCACATGACACAGTTTAGACACCATCTAAGTGCAAAATTAGACCACACGACTATTGGAACCTCTCCCTTAGTCATTGCTTATTTATTAATACATATTATAGATACTATTGTTTTCACTTATTACTATTAATTAATATTGGAGACATATCCAATGAATCCAATTACTTTCCCTGTAAAATTTGAAACAATTTTACAATGTTCGAATGAAAGTTTTGATTATTTTATTATTTTTAAAGAAGAAGATTTTTTTTAACTACTACTATTTGATGGTCCTTTTTTATCATTTCCCCTTTGAACACATCATGGTAGTATAAATACCACACAACTGTATGAATCTGCCAAACCTTTATCAAATTAATCTCAAAAAATCAACAAGATAATATGCATAATGATCATTTAAAGGATGGATTTATTTAGTACAATTACTCAAATGCTTAGAGTGAATCAAGATATTTTGATCTTGATTTTATTGAAATTTTATAATGGATTTCAACGCTGATACTTGAAAACCACCAATATTAGTTATTTTCAATGTCTCCCATTTCCAAGCAATTTTAGGGTTTTTGGAAACAAATTTCAAAAAGTTATCGATTTTAGATTTGGTAAGTGGGTTTCAAAATATTAGTTATTTGAATTTTATTGTGGTTTTAACATTAGTTGTTTTCCTCTACGTGTAGTATATTACCATATTTTTTGACATAATAATGACATTAGTGTTTTCATAAATAATAATGATTTGTACAGTTGAAACTTGAAATGCAAATGTTCACATGCTCAATTTTAATTTCATTTTATTTGGTTTTAAAGGCATTTATAAAGTTCAAAATTAAGATTCAAAAGTTTGGATGTTGGAAGAATTCATTCTTAGCTATTCAAATTCGACCAACGAATTCAAATTTGATCCACCAAATTTAAGTATGTTAGTCCAAAATTTATATTTTTAGAGTTACTTAATATTGTTTCTACATTGCCCTATGCTTTTGTTAGCCTTGCTATTTGACAAATATTTGTTATAACAATTATAGTTCAAAATTTTTGTTACCAAAATTTAGGTTCTCTGATATGGCATATATTTCTACTGCAACACGACACTTGTTTAAGTACTTTTTTCAAGATAAATAAATTGTTTCATTCAATAGAAAATAATCCAAATGCATCGATCTACTACATGAAGTAAATTGTTGCACTAAAGCTCACTTCAAACCATGTGAGGCTAATAATAACATGAAAACATCTCCACCAATCAACGCATAAAAAATAATAATATTATATTCAACCGGTTATAAAACTTGCACCTTACCTTTCTAAAAGCTCCACATATTTTCAAACAAGGAAAATAGAGTGGTCTGATTGGCCAAAAGTGTAGACAATAATAACCAATCAAATCTAAATAAAGCCTATAGTTACCCATCTTGATCTAACCAAATCTAATCCCTCTTGGTAAAGAGAAGGCCAATAATGTCAATACCATAAAACCCAAGGGCATTCTACTAACAGATGTCATAATTTCAAAAATTATGTCCAAGATCTAATTGATTGTGGTGACAATGAAATAGAGACTAAATCATATGAATCCTCATCCAAGAGAAAATAAGAAGGGATATGCCAAGATTCCTTTCCTAATCATGATCAAACTCTTCCACTTCCAAACCAAGGCCAAGATAATAAAGTCATATTTGCCAAGCCCATCTTCGATAGCAAACCCATCATTCATCACTTGTCTACCTTCTATCCATCATATCAGATCCCCCATTTCTAAAATTCACTTCATCCCAAAGCCTCCATCACTAAGTGAAGAGTGGAAAAGGTACTTGCAGACAACAACACTATCCAATAGGCCCTCCTTGCAGGCACAATCAAAATATAATATCCCAATAACATCACACCATCAACATCATCCCCGTTAATGTCAAAATTAGTATTAGAGTTGGAATCAACATCATATACATTTGGATCACATCTAACATCAACATCTAAATCAGATTCCATGTCTAAATTAACATCCCTTACAAATGTCGAAAACCATGTCAACACCAACCTCTTTGAGGGTGCCTTTATCCCAAAGGTCAACCAACAAGAAGACATATCTTTTGATTTATTTCAAGATGATGATGTCATAACATAGTGTATGAGACTTTTTAAGATGATTTATCAATAGATGATTACCAGAGTGGATTTGATCCATCTTGGGAAGCTTGTCCTACAAGTCAATGCAAAATCCTTAGTGATTCTTTCACGAATCTTGATGAGGTTTTCTCTTATGTTGACACTAGTTCTCCCAGTATTCTCTATGAGGATCATGCTGCCCATTCTCCACTCATTTAACCCCACCAATTAATCCCCTCTCCACCTTCATGCATCATTGATCCTTTTATCCCCATCGATAATCACTTCATCACACTCCTTGATGAGAATAAATAGAAACATGAATCCTTGGACTCTACCCAGGGCAACATGTCACATGTTGAATTTATAAGGATCTGAGCTAATAATCAAATGATCAAGTATAATAATAAATTCAAATTTGATACAATAATAAGTGAGTCAAGAAAAGTCAAATACTCAACCAAGTCAAAAACCATCTTCCCCTAGTAAAAACTTATTTAAAATGTTACGAGACTGTCAAAGTCAAAATAATCATCCATCAAGTCAAAAATCAAATTCCTATGGTGAAAGTTTAAGGCACTAGGGAAAAGTCAAAATCAAATCAAGTCTAAAAGTCAAAAAGACTTCATGAAACCAATTATCAAACAAATTAATGTCAAATGTAATTTCAAGATGGCTGAAGATCCGTCAAATATTTGGGTCAAATAAGAGTGAAATAAAAAAATATCAGATCCCTTTATATTTCTTGTCATGTGACACAAAAAATGAATGACACATCCAACATCTCCAATAATGTGTGTGACTATTCATCCCCGTTTATGATATTCTAACAGTTATACCTCACATCACAATCATACCATCCATATACAAGTCCTATACTCTACCATCACATCCAATACATACCATACATCACCTTCACAAGAAATATTGTCTTTCATAGGGTCTATGAATACCCCTGGTTGATCTGTCCTGAAGGTTCCAAATTGAAAATCGATGAAGGTCACTATTACATCAATGAAGATAGTATCGACAACATACTCATAATGGCACATCTATTTAGAATTGGTATCAGTTGAAGATCATGAAAGCATCAACATAATTGCATCTCATACATATCTAATAAATTAAGATTCCATAAAAAAAGTAAAAAGAAAAAATAAAAAATGAAAAAAATAACAAAAAAATCATTTGTCCAATGGTGAAAACCAATTTTCTAGCACATTGGGCAAGTACCATGGTGAAAACCAATTTCTGATGTCATGTGTAAATAATATGTTATCCACATGTACCTCGACACTTGGGGGAAAATCCCATTCATCCTTCCTTTGATATTTGATAACCCCTTTTCAACCCCATCTACATCACATTCCTTATCTATCCTATCCATCCTTGCCCATCCCAAGCATCTTGTGCCATCCTATTTTCCATCATATTGTGCCCATCATTTCTTCTTGTCTTAACCTTAGTAAGGGAGTGTAATATGTCTTGAGATATGTTCTAGAAGCATCTTGGTATATCCTATGGGTGACACTTTGATGATGGGACATGTGGTTTGCTTGCAATGTGGTTTACGCAGATCCTTAGTCCATTCCTCATCATCCCTAATCCCCTTTGAGCATCACCCAAACCATTTTATCATTCCATCCATAATCATTCCCATCCTGGTTATTATGATTGGTTTTCCCTTTGCTAGTGACCCCTAGTTTGTTCATATATATCCCTAAAAGACCTAAAAATAAAAATATCGCTAAAGCCAAAAAATCATAAAATCTAGAAAATTCGAAAGCATCCTAGTTGTCTTGTCTTATGTCCTAAGAAATCCATATTCTTATCTAAGTTAAATATATTTGTTCAGAATCCAAATCCTTTCCTAAAATCCTATAAGATTTCTAAATGGTCAAATCAAAGTCACCCCTTTTTCATAAGTCAACTTCAAATATTAGATCTCATTATCAACCCCATCATTGTTAACCCATCCAAACTTGAGCAAATCCCTTTTAATTGTATAATTGAGTTAGTCTTATTAATTAAAACCTTGGTCAACCATGACTTAGTCAAATCACATATTTACTAGTTTAAAACCTAATACCCCTAAAATTATGAGCTTTAAGCTCCCCGTATGAGTCAAAACAAGTCAAACTTAGGGTTACATAACCCCACCCCATTTTAATCAAACTAGATTTCGTACCTAAGTTAAATTTGTTCAAGAACACCTTGTTATTATCTCGTTATCCATCACATTTCAAGATAAAAATTTGATCAAAGCAAGCTTATTAGTCCCTTATCCAGCACATCATCCAATATTCCATCAAATTAAACCTCTTGTCTCATATCATTATCACACCAAATCATCACCTTATCACTCATCCCATACGTTTTCATTAGGACAATAGACAAGATAATGATCACATAAAAATAATGCATCATATAATCTACATGTAGATACTTGTGTGTTTTACTTGCATGAACTTTGATGATGTTTGACTTATGTAATTTCTCATGTATATATTTGTGTCTACTCGTTTATGTTTATCTACATCTATTCAGTTCAATGTCTTTGGTTAAGTATTTTATGAATATATTTTTATATCTTTTTATCTTATCATTTTTTATTTTCTCATCCTTGTACAATATCATATTTCAAACATGTCATCTTAGTTCATTATAATAATGGTGACTTGTGCCACATGCTACTTGTACACTATGTTTTGATCTTTGTATCTTTTGCATCAACCCAATATGCACTTTGGAAAAATGTCATCATGATCACATACACATATCATGGTGCATCCTACCTAGAGCTACATTAAAAAGGATTGTTCTTACATCTGGATCAAGACCATGGAAACATAAAATCCTCATCGATCAAAATTCATCAGTCAAACCCTAAATCACCTATCCAAATCTAACGTCTATATCTTTTAATCAATCATCTATCAAATCATATGATCCAATCACGTCCACAATGTCTAATATATAATATCTAATCATTTCTTTAACTCATATATCATCTATCTAATCTTCAACATCCCAAATCAACTATCAATCAAATCATTGAATCGAACATCTAAATTAAATCATCTATCTAACAACTAACATTTTAACAATCCCTAACAACCTTATCCATCATTGTAATCCTATAATCTATCTTGAATTACATTGGCCTAAGGTCTTTTCAAATTAGGTGGGTAGTGCTCTGTCACATGAGGTGTCTGGGGTCAACATGATCGCTATCTCATCTTTCACTATCACTCACATCCATCCAATCAACTATCAACTCCTCTATCCAATCTAGTTCATCCTATCAAATCTTTCATCATCATGATTCATTATAATTAATTCATGCATTAGTTAAATCCTTAAGCTATAATATCAATCATCTAATTTGAGACTGACAACTCTCCTAGGCATTTGTCCTTACACGAGATACATTTAAAGTTTGTGGATCTCCTCATTATCAAAATTTTATGTTTTCCTCCCTCAATTGGGGCACATTTAGGGTCATAAATTTATCATTTATCACTTCCTTGCATGTGTCTTTTTTAGGGACATTATCAATATAAATCACATCATAGCTCATCGATCAATAGCATTGCATCATATCCTTCACTATCATTCACATCTAATATATCTATTTTGGCACCCCTTTCATCCATTCATCATCTATTATCTACTCCATCACATCATTCTTCATGTTTTGGGATAACTACATCAGCCTAAATTCTTTTTAGACTATGTAGGCAACACTCGATCATATAACATGTCTGAGGATATCTCAACTACACTAATCAATTATTCTTTCCTTCCCTTAGTCTATTGATCATATCATTCATAACCTATCCTCTTATACATAACATCACTCAACCTATGCTTTGAGCTACAACCTATCACTATTCAATCAATCAATCAAATCAGCATCTAATTTCACCCCACAACTATCTTGACATGTATCTTTATCAAGGATACACACAAATCTTTTGGCCTTTTCTATCAAATCATCATCTTATTTTGGATCACAAATCTCCTATCATGCCTCTTTGCCTAGGATATGTCTAAATCTTTTAGCCTTTTATCATCATTTCATTTAAATTTGTTCCCATTTGGGTTATGTCCAAAGTCATGACATCATCAATTTTGCTCCCTCACATTTGCTAGGGGCATTGTCAATTTGTATCTTATTAGTGTCATCAATATCTTCCCCATAATTCCATCTCATCACTCTCACATTCATCGCATCCCATCCCCTCATCTCATCATCTATTCACACTTCCCATTCCTCATTTCTCCTTTTGAGTGGCTATTCATCTCATTCCTCCCTACATGTCCCCTTGAGAGGGCATCATCTGTCCTAATCTACTAACATCCACATTTGTATTTCTTATTTGAAAGACCATAAATTTCTTCTAGTTGTAATGGCCTTTCAAAGAGGGGTAAAATGTATACACCTAAATTTTCTCACTCTATTGTCATCACTAATTTTACCATTAATTGACACTAATTAATCACATCACAATCCATAATTCATCATAATGTCTTATTACTAACCCCTTCTAGTCATTAGTTTATTGTTTCCTACATTCCTCATATCACACATTGATCTTACCCCCCATCCCATGACAATTAATCATGTTATTACCCTCTTTATTACATCCCACTTAGTCTACTAACACATCACTACATTGTTTTGGAAATTTTAATTCCAATCCCACCTACCCACACTAACTTCTCCTACTAATATTTCTTCTAATCATATAAATAATCATCATCATTAGTCCTAACCATCCTCTAGAGCCTTCTTCACTCTCTAGAAGCCTTTACACTCCTCCTCTAGAATTCTCCAAAGAATATTACATTCCTTTGAAAGCGTCTCCATCCTCTATATAAACAACTCTTCTTACACGTAATCTGTATCTTTGGAATGAAAGGAAAAATTTATGATATCATGCCAAATTTTATTTATTGTCAAACCATCATTGCTGCAACAAGTCTTTGAGCATCATAGTCCAAGCAATCCAACATTTCTATCAAGCATCAACTTGTCAAATTTGGGACACATCACTACATTTGGAGGTGGATTGAGTTGCATAAGTGAAGTATAATTATGTATTTCATTTGTTGTTTTGTTGCTCTCTTTACCTACCTTACCCAATAATGAGTATTTAATGGAATTTGGAATTAATTTATGGTCATTGGCATGCTTGGATTATCATTTGCATTTGAATTTATATTTCCAAATTTTATCTAATATAATTAGCATTAAAATTCAATAATTTCCAAATGATAGTTCTAATTGAAATTTTTAGTCCGCTTAGAAAAGAGACTTTCAACCATGTCCAACAAAGACCAAATCAGGAGATATAAACCCAATTATAATTATTCCACTAGAGAGAGAATGAACCAAAAAGAAAACTAAGAAAACAACCTATAACCACACACACTAAAACAAATGGTAAATCAAAACAAGGGAAAAATAAACACTATGTTTTTTGTTGACACAAGATAACATGTTTGCCATAGATGTTTCTACATCAGACACCCATATAAAATAAAAGGACCATGAACTCCTGCTCATGAACTTGTAGTGAGATGATCTATAGTCTTACCATGTTTTAAAACTTCATATGCATTCATCCAAGTTACGTCTTCAATTACTTTATCCTTCAACTTGACTATGAACTCATAGTGCTTATGACCTCATGTCTTTTTGCCAACTCTAATACACATAATGGATTCCATCTCTTCTTTAGCTGCTTTTAGAGACTGCTCCTTCCAATCCCCAATTGAAAAATGCATATTATCACTTATTTCCCCTTCAACATACAATTATAAATTGACCACATTGAATATAAGTGAAATACCTACTTCCTATGGTAACTCAATCTCATATGTATTAGTTGAGAACTTCATCAAAATCTTGCAAGGCCTAATCTTTTTCCACTTGAGTTTTTTTTATTCACCTTTTAAAAATATCTCCTTGCACTAATGTGTCAACACCAAGCCTCTAAATTCAAAATTCACTTCTCTCTATTGCATATCAACATGTTGCTTATATTTTCCAACACTCTCTTTAAGCCAGTCTTGACTCCTTGATGCACCTTTTGCATAGCTTGAGCATAGTCTTCAGCTTTTGTGCTTCTTATATTCATCTTAGTTTTACTCTTAAATTCACATAAGCCTCTAAGGTTACTTCTATACACTATCTGAAAAGGATGCATTCTCATACTTTAGTTGGCTGAATCATTTTAAGCAAATGCAACTTGTGCCAACATCAAGTCCCACTTTTTGGGCTTGTCACCAATCAATCATCTCAACAAGTTACCAAAAATTTGATTTACCACCTTCATCTTTCTATCTATTGAAGTGTGATAGGCTAAATTGAAGTCTAATCTAGTACCCAACTTCTTCCATAGTTCCCCCTATAAGTGCCCAACAAACTTCATATCTCTATCTAATATAATACTCCAAGTAAATCCATGCAATCTAAAAATTTTATTAAAAGAATAAATTTGAAATGTGTGTGGCATCATTAGTCTTCCTACATTCTAAAAAGTGAGTGATCTTTGAAAACCTATCCACAACAACAAATATGGAATCATTACCTCGCAACATTCTTGGAAAACCAATAATAAAATCCATGTTCAATGCATCCCATGGTATATCTAGAATGAGAAATGGCTAATACAAACCAACATTTTGACTCTTTCCTTTTATATGTTGGCAAACTTTACATTGTTACATAAACTTATTCACACATCTATACCCATCTATGGCCAATAGTATTTTTCATTCAGCCACACCAAAGTATTTTCATATCCAAAATGACTAGTAAGTCTTCTGTTGTGCTTCTCCTTTAACAAGTTCTCTTTCATGGAACCTTGTGGTATACATAACTTTCATCCTTTGAAAAATAATCCATCTTGTATCATACACTCTAACCATAAAGTATTATCCAAATCCTTTGGATTCCTACATGCTACCCATGTATCTTGGGAATCCAAGTCTTCTTCATATAACTCCTTCATGGATTCAAATCCAATGACCTCCACCTTTAGCTCATTCACTTCAAGAGCTTGCTTACTTAAGGCATCTACTACCTTATTAGACTTTCCACTCCTATGCTTTAAAAGAAAATAATAACTTTGAATAAATTCTACCCATTTCATATATTGTTGATTTAACTTAACTTAGTTGTTTATGAATTATAAATTATAAATTATGATTTTCTATGTATAAAAATTATTCCTTTAGCAACTAGTAATGTCACTACTTTTTGAGAGCTTGCATCATTTCATAAAATTATTGGTCATAGATTGAATACTTCCTCTCAACATCATTCAACTTGTCACTAAAATAGGCAATGGGCTTATTCTCTTGAATCAACACCACTCATATAGATGTTCCACTTACATCAAAAGCAACCTGAAACATTTTTCCAAAATATAGTAAACCTAACACTGGTTGTTTCATCACTCTTCTCTTTAAAAACTTAAAGCTAGTCTCTATTACAATAGTGCACTAAAACTTATTCTTATCTGCATTCATAGTCTTTAAGATGGGTGCACATATGCCATTGAATTTTTTGATAAAATTTCTATAGAAACTCACCAACCCATGGGAACTCATTGATTCAAACATACTATTCGGGAAAGACTAATCCAAAATTTACCTCACCTTCCTGAGTTTCATCTTCAAACCATCTCTTGAGATTAAAAATCCCAAATATATTAGCTCCTTTTACATGAACTGCACTTTTTAAAATTCACTAACAATTTTTCTTCCTTTGCCTTTTCCAAAACCAACTTCAAATGCTGAAAATGCTCCTCCTTCGAATGATTAAAAATCAGAATGTCATCTAAATAAACTATTAAAAACTTACCTATGAAAGGTTTCAATAATTCATTCATGAATCTCATGAATGTACTTGTAGCATCTGACAAACTAAGTGACATAACCAACCACTCATACACCCTATCATTCGTATTGAATGTGGTTTTACATTCATCTCCTTCTCATTTGCAAATTTGATGATACCCTCTTAAAATCAATCTTATTGAAGTAATTCACTCCACTCAAATATTTCATTAAGTCATCCATCCTTGGTAATGGAAACATGTACTTATTGGTGATTTTGTTTATTGCATGTGAATTTGTACACATTCTCCATTCCCCACCTTTCTTTGGTGCCAATACAACTAGAACTACACATGGGCTCAGACTCTCACTATTTAAACCCTTCCTCAATAGCTCATGCACCTACTTCTTTATCTCCTTATTCTCCATTGAAGTTAATTTATAGGTTCCATTATTAGGTAAACTTGCTCTTAGAACTAAATCTATATGATGACTAATTCTCCTTACAGGTGGTAGTCCATCTAAAAACTCACTTGTTACAATATCAACATATTCTTACTTTCAATAGCCAAATTAATTATTGTCCTGGTTGTCACAACTTGGACAAGCTTTGAAAGTAATGTAAAACATATTTCTTCCTCCTTATACACCCTAAAAAACTCTTTACTGGATACCAACATCACTTTTGAACTATTTTCCACCTCAACTCCTTTATCCTTCAATGGACTCAGTGTGAATCTCTTGCCATCCTTCATAATAGTGTAGGTGTTTGCTCATCTATCATACACAAATTTCCTATCAAACTACCATGGCCCACCCAACAGTGCATGAAATATGTCCATATGCATGATATCACACATAACTTCATCCTTTTATGAGCCAATATGATAATTAATCACACACTACTCATTCACTCTCACCTAATGGCCCTTAAGCAACCAAGAAACCTTGTATGGTGTAGGATGTGTCAAACATTTCAGCCCAAATTTTTCCATAATTTTTTGAGTGACCAAGTTATATGTGTTATCACTATCAATCACAACTCTACAACACTTATGTCTAGATTTATAGATAGTTGAGAATAAACTCTTTTGTTGTGTTGGATCATTCACCTCCTAGGCTGGTTTCAACAGTACTATTTTCATCCACATATTTTATCCTTGTTCTGGCTCTTATATGTGAATTGGAGACCCAACACTCTCTTCATCTCCAAAAGCTATATGAAATGTACCTTTAATTCTCTTACCATTATTCAAAGGGTTTTCTAGACAATCTTTCTCCTTATGACCATCATGCTTATTACACCCAAAACATTTACCACAAAAACTTGCACTTCTACCTCATGTAGATAAGCCTCTCCCTCTAGAAGATTATCCTCCTCTCATGCCTAAATTTTAATTTTTTAAACTGTTTCCTCTCCACCATTTTATTTTGACCTCTTCCACTATTTTTTTTTATCCTTGTCCTCTCAAAGACCTTCCTCTACCTCTAAAGATTGTTCATTTCTTCCTCATCATCTTCTCCTCCACCTTCAATGCACATTGATAGGCTTCCTCAATGGTTCTCAGGTTCAACAAACTGATTTCATCTTTTATGAAAAAATGGAATCCATTCACATAGATTGCCACTTTTTTTCCATATTTCTTAACATGTCCAACTCTTATCATGAGTCTATAAAATTCATCAGTGTAGTATTTAACACTCGTATCTTTTTGCCTCAATTTTTTTAATTTTTAGAACATAATCAATTGATATTCTAAGGGTCAAAATTTTGCCTTTAATTCACTACCATTATATCCCTTGATCTTATTTTATCCTTATTCTTTCTATGCCTCTCAGCCTGTACATGATCCCACCATAAATAGGCATGAATCTTTCACTTCATGCATGTGAGTTTTACCTTTTTGTGTTCCTCCATAGACTCATAATCAAAATATTCTTCTATTTCAGTTATTCAATACATGATTTTTTTGGGATTTAAACTACTGTTATAATAGGGCATATCTAGTTTCAACTTACTATTATGCCTTGCCACAACTTTGAGAAATCTTATCTCAGCTTTGTTTTACATATCTTTTAGCCTAAGCTCTTGAGATCCTTCTTCCTCATCCTTGATCACATCACCATGATGATCCACTTTAATTTGAGCTAATTCTATTGCATCCAACCTTGCCTATATACCTCTCATTATCTCAGCCAAATCTACAAGTCAAGGTCCTCTTAATCTTGCCCCTCTTTGCATCACATTTCCTTGGTGTTTCATCTCTCCCATGATGAAAACTTCTCTTTCATAGCTTGCCAATAGATTTGTGCGGATTATTCTTCATGCAAAATCTCCCAATAATAAAAATGTAGATCTAATATTAAATTGGTGTAAATGAAAACCAAGGTTCTAACTAAGGACAACCATTTCATCTATGATGCTTAGTTAGGGCAAACACATCCTTTCAATGACAACCAAAAAAATAAAATAAATGCAGGATTTAACACAAATTTGTTTTATTTATTCATCTTGAAGGAAATCAAGAAAAATATCGTGAGTTTTAATGACAAGTTTCAAATACAAATTATGGTAACTTAACGCTTCACTAATGTCAAGAGAAGAGAAAAAATACAATACCAATTTCCAATAATTAGTGCCCACAAAAAATCATCCCCAAACAAATGCCATTTTTCCATTTAAGGCAAGAATGGATTGACCCATGAGTTTCCACAGGTGGCTCTTCACCTCCCATGGCATTTCAAAAGACCAAAACATGTTTTTGATAGCTACAATAGTTATTAAAGTCCTTTAGATCAAGCAAAACTTTAAAAATGCACTATATGCGTTTTAGACTAGGGTGGGCTTTTTGAAAGAGTCTTAAGTGTTTTTTCAATTACATAAACCTAATCAGGATCTCAACCCTCGATTAGAATTGTGGCTTACATTTTAGCTTGTTCTCAACCAAATCAAGATTGAACTCCATGAATAACATTGTGCTTGATGCTAGAGATAAGGTAGACCCCATAAAAAATTATGACTCTACATACCACTATGGGTTTACAAATATATTAGTCTTGTTCTGATTGAGATTCTATGTCCGATTAGTATAGAGGCTTCAACAACCATTTCTTGTCATTTTGATTGGGCTTGTAACACCGAACAACAAAACAACACCATTCTTACCTAGTCAGTGAAAAAACTCTGGTTAACAAAGTGTGCTCAACAAGGATGAAACCAAGTTCAAATTAGGTTCTAGAACTTGCACAATGCTAAACATATAATTAGATAGTCACCAAGATCTAATTGAGAAACAAACCTTGATTATGATTACTTTTAAATGTTTAAGTTGTACACATATCAAATCAAAAAAAGAAGTCTAATTAACATTAAAAATCATTGATTGATGTACTCAAAGACTCCAAATAGTGACGAGAAATAATATTGTAAGATATATTTAAGAGGGTTACTGATCTCTAAATAGTGATGAGCTCAAGGAATCCAATCTTGGGAATGAACTTAATAGTTCCTTTATTGATGACCTTGCCAAGGGATCCATTGGCCATGGTTTCAAGGTAAACTTTATGCAATTAGATCTTATTCAATCTAAAAGGGTTTCATATAATTCACAAAGATTGCCATCAATTTTTGGGGCTCTATCGTGAACCCTGCCAAACACGACATTATGTAACTCATCCACATAGAGAGGCCTATCACAAGCCATGCTTTGGCATGGAGCAAGCTTGTATGATACCATACCAATATACTTCCTTAGAGTAGAATCACTTTCATCAATGGGGGTTAAGCTTGAAAGCCCTACTTATGGTCTTGGACAAAGGCTTGCAAAATCTCTATAAGACTAATGGGACAGTCTCCAACATCCCTGAGGGCCTTAAATTACACAACAAAAAGTCTAGTTCTCAAGTTTTGTAACAACTCTTTGGAAACCCTATCTCCAATCTTAAGCCAATAAATTCTAGCCTAGATTTTAGCACCATGAGTTTGATGGATCATAACTCTGCATCTTTATTTTCCATCTCTCATAAAATTATAGATATTTTTTGATATTTTGAAGTTTCTAAGGTTCTTTTTAACTAAGAAAATTTGTTTCATTTATCCTTGAGAAAACCTTTCTACTCCCTCAAGACTATTCCACCAATTACATGCTTCACTCCAATGCTCACTATGAATATTACCTAATGTTGACAACAATTTTTTTGAGAATACATTTTTTTAAATTTAAATCAAAATTCTCTAGCATCAATATCATCCTCTCTACAAAACCAAATGATCTTCATAAACTTCGAATAAAAAACTAGGGTTTAAAAAAAATCAATGGATCTCCCTTACCACAAGGGAACTTTTCATATATAATATCCATGGATGATAGGAAAATATTGGGCCCTTTCTAGTGGTGGACTATGCATGGAGTGGAAGATAAGGAGATGCAAATATTCACCACTCATTCATTAACACATGACAAGGTCTTTCACCACAGAAAGGAAATTGAGCTTCTATGCCTTTATTCACTCAATGAAGAATAAAAAATGGAATGAAAGATGGTGGACGATCAAGCCTGTGCATTCTAATGTTCATCTTGTATCTCCAAAGAATGGGATGTGGATTTTGAAAATATTGACTTAGAAATTTCCATTATTACTCTAGATCTGGGAGAGTTGGGAGAATCATCTTCTCCAGAGGCATCTACAACTAGAGTCAGGTATTTATAATTTTCTATGGTTATACTTGTTGGTGTTCTAGATTTGCACCCTATCTGAGAAGGGGATTGTTCAAGTCCTCTACTTAAATCTAGTCCAACATGGGATTGACCCTAGGTTGTGGGTCACCTTTCATAGTGTCATACCTCTATAGAAGGCTGACTTCCTTCTGGATCTAGCACATAAACTAAAATTTGACTGGGAAAAGGGAGAGAGAAATGGATAACAATGCATAAAAACATATAAAGGAGGTGATGCACCAGTAATGTGATTGTTCATTCACTCTATTTAAACTTCTAAAAAAAACTAATGAGATCAGGTCTATAACTCCAAATGGCTATTTATGCATTAGTATTTCATGCAAAGGTTCACCAAATGAGCAAAACCTAAGGGAAGTGATGGAGAGGCCTAATTAAAGGCACTAACCAGTCAAGGTATCCACTTGCTAGCTTGAATCAAATGACATTTAACATTAAACATAACCTATAAAATAATATAATCTAGTAGCTAGGTGAGATCATGTATTGACAAGGGAGAGATTTATACCACATATGTAAATCAATTTAACATTAACACACTATACCAGAATAATAAGATATGAAAAAGAGTCCTTTATTTATATCAAGAGGTTACAAAGATCAAATATGGGCAAAGTCTAGTCATGCCCAAAAGAGGGATTACCAAGTTGTTTTCAAGGCTTAGAAGCCTATATTTATAGAAAAGGAAAGAGAGAGGGAACTGAGTGAATAAAAAGCATTGAATGAGGATCAACCACTTTTGATGGATTAGCATTCTTGAGGATGTTGAGTCATGGTCTTATCAAGAAGGTACAATTTCAAAAGCTTTACAAAAGAATTTAATGCTCCATGATCCTTATCTGACCACCAGGTCATCTTCTCAAGATTCCATGGCATTTCCACTTGATCTGTTGATGAGGACCAACTCTTCATGCCTTAGAACTGATAGAGTCTTACTTGGTCTATTTTGAATGGCTAGATGTACCTGTTTGTATCACAAATCTAAGCACAAATCTCTTTATAGGTTGAAAACCAATCATATTATTAGTTTTCTTGTAGCTCAATGCCTGGTCTCATTTCAAAAACCAAATGTCAACCTTTGACTAAAATAGGTTTAAAAGACCAATCTTATCTTTAAGGAGCTCTACTAATAATGCTTGGTCCTGAAATATTCACCCTAACTCGACCCATATCTATTATGGATCAAATTTAAGCTCAGTTCCTTTATATTAGCTTTGCCTGGGTCTAATACTACTGTGTTGACCTTCATCAAAATGTCCTAGGGTTTGATCTTGCTCATTGGTTGTTGAATGTTGATTCAAACCCTTAACTTTTCTAACTCTTGTTCACTTTGTTGATCTACCTGTGCATAGATTCCTATGAGCCATCGATCTTCTACCAACTAAACATGCTTGTGCCACTTGTCCTCAACTAATTAGCTCCTTGGATTTGCTAACCTCTTTGATTCATGCTTGCCATCTGATCTTGATGAGAGATTAAATACAAGCCCTTAGATATGCCTGGGACCCACTGTTTGACACCTAATGAATCTTTACTGTGATTAAAATTGACATTCACACATATGTATTTGACATTTTGTAGACCATCAAATTTAATCTTGCATGATTTTTTATTTGATATTTATTTTGACATCTCACAGATCATCAATTTTAAGTTCTGATGAATTTTTGCTGAGCTTTATTTTGACATTAACATAATTGTATTATGTTGTAGGTCTAACTTTGAAGGCCTATAACTTAAAGTGCAAAAGTCATGGAGGCACCAAACTTGTAAGGAATGCTCTAGGTACTAAGAGCAACATGTCTATGTGATATGAGGGCTTGCAATACTTTCTAATTAAAGATATTAAATGCACAAGTTAGTTGGCTAGTTCCTTTCTGAGTGATGTCTTGATGACTGTCTAGCTCCCTAAACTTGTTCTTTTGAGCTTTTACTTGATCTTTGGAAGCTTGATTGATTTCCTGAGGCATATGTAAACTTGTTCATGACTTGGACTACAAGATTTGTCTATGAAAACTTATCTAGATCTTCCATTTACTCTATAGACCTATTTCTCTAAGATCAATAGAATTACACTTTAAGCTTAATTAAAGTATGTCAAAAGCATTATAAGCAATATGATCTTTCTCTTTTATCATTGGATCCTTCTCTCAATTAGGAACATTGATCAATCCTTGAAAGCTCTATATGCAAGCCAAAAATGGCCAACATCTTTGGTGACTTGGCTAGGCAACATGCATGTTATGCTCAAACTCAGACCATGTACATGACTCTTGGACTCATAACAGATGACTACAAGAGACCTCTTGATTTGCAAAGACAACAGACTCCACCAAAATAGGGAAGAAAACAAAACAAAGTATGGAAATTATCCTAACAAAATAAATGTGAAAATAAATCACATTTGGGACAAAATATAACAAACTAATCTAATTAACCATGACAAAACATGATCCACCTAGATCAAAAGGGAAACACATGAATTTTCTCATTATAAGAGAAGGTACAAGTTGTAAAGTAGGGTATTTATTGAACATGACCTTTGAAGAGGTAGTCTTTTTGCCAATTATTTCTCTTAACATCTCTTGAAATGAGTCCTTGCTAGCATCAAACTAGTCACCAAGAAAAACAAACTCATTTTGCACTTCTAGATCTCTCTCATGCTGCTTGTCAACTACAACCTTGTCAAGTGACATCTCATCTATGACTTGTCCTTGAGTGACCTTATCCTTCTTATCAACTACTACAAGTTCATCCAGCTCTTCAAGGAGCTCTGAATAATCAACCCAATCTATATAATGCTATTGAATAGGTGCCTTTTGATCAAACTTCTCAATAACATGCTCTCCAATGGGCAACATATCATTACAAGGATATTCAATCTCTTGTAGAGATTCAAGAGACAACTGCCCATCATTTTTTTTCATTTTGATCAACCTGAATAAGATCATTTTGAAAAGTGTCTTGATCCTTCTCAAGTAGAGATATCTCAACCTTATTTATGACTTTAGCTTGTACCAATTCTTCATGGATTTCTTCCACAACAAGACTACCCTTTTCATCCTCAACTGCAATTTCATTCCCAACTACAACTTTAAGTGAAGCATCAATGAGAAACTCTTCATCAAACACACTTGAAGTATCTTTTTCACATTCTCCAAGAACTTGAATTTCAGTTGCAACCTCTTTCTCTATCTCCCATTAAACAAGCTCCTCTCGAAAAAGGGAGATAGTGAGAGGGTGATGAAATTCATTTTATTAAGAGGGAGTATGAAGCATGGGAGGTTGATCATGATTAGATTTTAGGGTCTTCAGAGTAATGGAATCATTTAGAAAATATTGAAGCGGAGGGAAAGATAAACTTTTGATAACTTCTAAATTCTATTCTTTCCATTTATCCATTACTTTATCAAGGTTTGAAACCTTTTTGTCCTCATGGATAGTTTGAGCTTGAGGGGTAAGTGATGAAGAAAGGGGATTATAAGAAGGTTTAGCTTCTTGAATAGTCTATTAAATTGACATATGACTAGTTTCTTGAATAGGATCTTGAATTGGCATATGAATAGCTTCTTGAATAGGTTCTTGACTCCAACTAGGAATCTCCATTGGCACACACTGGGCTTGGTCAAGAACTTTATGAGAATAAGGAGCACAAGGATACTGGTAAGGAATACAAGAGGGTTATTGAGACAACTAGTATAAATCACCTTTATACCTTTCCCAAGACTCCATCTTCTCCAATAAAAAAATACACAACTCATTCCTCTCTTTTGGATCATTGGATACATTTTAAAACATCCCATTCACTTCCTCATACTGAGAATTTAAACAAACATTTCTTGCATCTGCTAGTTATTTGAGCTCTATTTCATCCATTCTCTCTTGGAGACAAGGCTACTCATGTGAAACATCATATCCATATGGGAAAGGTGAAATCTGGTCTTGAGACTAATATGGTTCATAAGGAAGGTAAGAGTCATACTCTTGATAATAAGGATCATGGGAAACTTGATAAGGCTCATCATGGTTTTGATAAAACTCTTGGTAGGGCTAATTATGCTCATGACAAGGCTCATATGGATCATGATAGGGCTGGTATGATTCATGATAGGGATGATAAGGAGGTATTCCATAGGGATTTCATTCATACATAGCCATGAAAATAACATCAGGATAGTGAAAATGAAATTAGATTTACTTGGAAATTGCCTGGACTTTAGAAGTAATTGCTTGAGCTTGGGATCACCAAATTCTTTATGAATATCACTACTGTAACTACAATTCCACCAAGACTAGCTCTAATGAGTCCCATTAGGTGTGCCAAAATTATTTGTGTTTTATATTTGCACCCTAACTGAGAAGGGGATTGTTCAGGTCCTCTGCTCAAATATAGTCAAACATGGAACTTACCTTAGGCTATAGGTCACCTATCATAGGGTTAGACCTTTAGAGAAGGCCAAATTCATTCTAGATATATCACCTAAACTAAATTATAACTAGGAAAAGAGAGAGAGAAATGGGTAATAATGTGTAAAAACATATAAAGGAGGTGATGCACCAGTAATGTGATTATTCATCCACTCTATCTAAACTTCTAACAAACACTAATGAGATTGGATTTACAACTCCAAATGGTTATTTATGAATTAGTATTTCATGCAAAGGTTCACCAAATGATCAAAACCTAAGGGAAGTGATGGAGAGGCTTGATTCAAGGCACTAACTAGTCAAGGTATCCACTTGCTAGCTTTAATCAAATGACATTTAACACTAAACATGACCTACAAACCAATATATTCTAGTAGCCAGGTAAGATCAAGATTTAACAAGGGAGAGATTTCTACCACATATGCAAATCAATTTAACATTAACACACTATACCAAAATAATAAGATATGAAAAAATGTCCTTTATTTATCTCAAGAGGTTACAAAGATCAAATCTAATCAGAGCCTAGTCATGCCCAAGAGAGGGATTACCAAGTTGTTTTCAAGGGTTAGAAGCCTGTATTTATAGAAAAGGAAAGAGAGAGGGAACTGAGTAAAAAAAACATTTAATGAGGATCAACCACTTTTGATGGATTAACATTCTCGAGGATGCTAAATCATGGTCTTATCAAGAAGGCATAATTTCAAAAGCTTTACAAAAGAATTAAATGCTCCATGATCCTTATCTGACCACTAGGTCATCATCTCAAGATTCCATGCCATTTCTACTTGATCTGCTAATGAGGACCAACTATTCATGCCTTAGAACTGAAATAGTCTTGCTTGGTTTATTTCGAATGCCTAGATGTACATGTTTGTATTGCAATATCTAAGCACAAATCTCTTTATAGGTTGAAAACCAATCATATTATTGGTTTTCCTATATCTCAATGCTTGGTCTCATTTCAGAAACTAAATGTTGACCTTCAACTAAAATAGGTCTAAAAGACAAATCTTGTCTTAAGGAGCTCTGCTAATGATGCTTAGTCCTGAAATATTCACCTTGACTCGACCTATATCCATTATGGATTGCATTCAAGCTTAGTTCCTTTATATTGGCTTTGTTTGAGTCTAATACTGCTGTGTCAACCTTAGCCAAAATGTCTCAGGGTTTGATCTTGCTTATTGTTTATCGAATGCTAGCTCAGACCCTTGACGTTTCTAACTCTTATTTTCTCTTTTGATCTACCTATGCATAAATGCTTGTGAGCCATCGATCTTCTGCCAATTGAACACACTTGTGCCACTTGTCCTTGACTCATTAACTCCTTAGATTCACTAACCTCTTTGATTCATGCTCATCATTTGATCTTTATGAGCGATTAAATGTGAGCCCTTAAATCTATTTGGGACCCCGTATTTGACACCCAATGACTCTTTACCATGATTAAAATTGATGTTCACATGAACATCATTTGACATCTATGCAGACATATTTGACATTCTATAGACCATAAAATATAAGATTGCATGTATTTTGTCTGATATTTATTTTGACATCCCATAGACCATCAAGGACGTCCCAAAAATTGTATTTGACATCCTACAAACCATCAATTTTAAGATCTGATGGATTTTTGCTCGAGCTTTATTTTTATGTTAGTGCGAATGTCTTATGTTGTAGGTCCAACTTTGAAGGCTTATAACTTAAAGCATAAAAGTCATGGAGGTACCAAACTTGCAGGGAATAATCTAGGTACTAAGAACAACATATCCATGTAACTTGAGGGATTGCAAGTCTTTTTGAGCAAAGGTATTAAATGCACAAGTTAGCTAGCCAGTTCCTTTCTAAGTGACATCTTGATGACCATTTGGATCTATAAACTTGTTATTTTAAGCTTTTGCTTGATCTTTGGAAGCTTGAATGATTTCTTGAGGCATAAGTAAACTTGTTCATGACCTAAACTATGAGATTTTCCTATGTAAACTAATTTGGATCCTCCATTTACTCTATAAACCTATTTCTCTAAGATCAATAGAATTACACATTAAGCTTACTTAAGGTGTTTCAAAAGCATTGAAAGAAATATGATCTTCCTCTTTTATCATTGGATGCTTCTCTTAACCAGGAACATTGCTCAGTCCTTAAAATCTTTGTATGTAGGCCAAAATAAAAAACAAAATTTATTTTTTGAGTCAAAATGCCAATTTTGAACCTGGGTGCCCTGGATTGCTCTTTTTATATCAAATTTCTTTCACAAGGCATGTGCATTTGTTATTTTGTGTTGATAACATCCTAAATGGGAATACGAATCGAACACATCTGACATTGCATCCAAATTCCAATCCAGTCAAATTTTAGGCCAATAACAAGACACTATGACCAATTTGAGTAATTTGTGCACAAACAACCAAGGTTTGCATCAAAGTGCTTAATCATCCTTAAGAGTTAATTAAACCAATTCATAAGCCTAGTTAATAATTCCATGGAACTTGTTGAATAATTTATTTTTAGAAATGAATATTGAATATCTACATCATCAGGTGATATCATTTCTTGAGAAGACATCCCTAGGTCATAAATGCATAAAATATCAAGATTCATGCCTCCCATGCTTCATTAAGACCCTCCATGCCTCTTTATTGCCTCTCTATCCCAAATATTTATGAAAGCATTTATTGATTTTTGCCTCAAAAATTGAATTAATCCATAGCCACACATCATCTTGAGATTGACGGTTCAAGTTGATTCTAGCCATTTTGAAAAATCTATGAATAAGAGGCCTCGCCTATTGAATTTGAAGCTCTCATATGCCAAAGTTATAATGCTGAATTAATTCCAAAGCTTCATGCAAATTAGTTTTATAATGCCCAAATATTGATCCAAGCCAAGCCAAAGCCAAACATGGTGTTAAGGAGAGATAGAGGTAGCCACACTTCATTGATGTAGACTTCATGAGCACAAAATCAAGCAATCCACTTCAATAAGCTATTTGGAGCATCCAAGGAAGGTCAAAGAGGATTTCATTTAAATTTTAGTTGTGCTTTCCATTCTAGTTTTTTTAACTAAGCTCCCCATGGTAATTAGGCCTAGAGATGTTATGCTAGTGTGTTTATTTCATTTTGATTTCATTTTAGAACTAACGCAATACTAACCATCCTCTCTTGAGTCAAATTCCTAGTTCACATGTCCACCATAAAGTTATGAACTAGGTAGTTACCAAATATCAAATAAAGATAGAAGGGAGGAGTTTTGCTTGATTTTACTTTAGCTTTGTCTAACTTCACCATCTTGTGTACCTATTGTACTTGTTGCTTGATCGATTGGTTTTCATTAGTTAGGATAGTACCTTATTTCTCAACTAGTTTTGGAGACACCTTGAGAGCTAAAATCTCTTGGATGAGAATATCATTTTGTCTTGGAATAGCAAGGGAATCCCACATGATAATTCTAACATTAGATTTCTTCATTTGATCTATTATGCTATATTGAGCTCCACTAACCTTTGGTTGCATCTTTTGAACCACTGGTTGTTCATGGACTAGAGGTATTTGAGGGACTTTCTTAGCCTCTGCATCCTAGTTTTTATGTGTTTTAGGGGTAATAAGTTGATCTTTGATACTCTTAAGATCAATATTAGGAGAATTTAAAACATTACTCACATCTCGAGGTTCCTCAACATCTCTTATTTTAGCTCTAGTTAGAGCTGCAACTAAACCACTTATGCTAGTCTCACCAATTTTATTGAATGTATCCTGATAATCTATTTACCAATTTAAATTAATAGCATCAAGTTTCCTTTGATATTATTGAGACTCTCTTTGGTGTGCTAAATTTGTCTCTTGATACTGACCTCCTTGAAGAGAAAACTCTTCTTGTGTCATTAGTGGTATAGTAATGTTCTATGATACCAAGGCTTGGTTTTGAGTATCATTGCGATCAAATGGCTGCCAACCTGAATCTTGCATCAAGTTGTTTTGAGGAGGTGTTAGAATAATGGATTTTGAACTTGAAGGTGCATTAGGATCAAAATATGTATATGGTTTAGTTGGAATTATAGATCCTTGTGATTGATAGGGTGGTCTATTTTCTCTAAAACCTTGATAAAGAGGTCTTGGATTTTGTTGATAAGAGGTCCAATTCTATTGATGATAAGGCCTAACTTTGTATTGTTGTCTTTTGATTGAACTATATCATTTCCAAAGGATTGTAACAGACTTTTTAGATCTCCATCTATAGGTGATTGAGTAGAATGGGTTATAACTTGGGCTTTAGGAGATGGAATAGGAGCTAAAGATGTGATTTGAGGAACTTGAGGGTGTGGAGTAGACTACAATTTTAGAAATATAGGCATTGGAGGCCTTGGAGAAAGCTTACTAGCTTGTAACAAGCTGTTCTTCACTCTTAGTACAATTTCATAGGCATTTGACAAGGTATTACCACCCATAAATTGTATCATCACACTAATATCTAAATTAAGGGCTTTCAGATAGTAAAAGTAGGCATATTCTAGGGATGGTATAACCAATGGAGGTATCTTAGTCCATGTCTTTTAGAATCTGAGGTTAAAATTAGACATGAATTCATGGGGGTACCTATTTATGGTAGTCAAATATTCAACTTAGGATAGGTGATCTAATTTATCTTCAAACTGATTAACCAAGGCTGTACCTAAATCATCTTAAGTAGCAATGGTGTTCAAAGGCATATTTATATACCACTACAATGCTTTTCCTTTGAAGGAGGCAACAAGCAGTCTGATAGCCACATTATCTTGAGTAACATTATGAATAGAACAAAGGTTAGAAACATCTTAAATGTGCTTAATATTAGTTGTTATATCCCATTCTCCCAAGAAAAAAGGGATAATCTTAAGGGTAGACATGGTAATGTCATCAAAATGGGCCAAATTGAGGGGACTACCCCTATTGAATGAAACAAACACTTGATTCTTGATCACCATTTGGGAAAAGGGAATTTGGGTAATGGGGATAATAGGTTGGACTAAAACAATAGGTTTTCCAAAGGATGAATATTAATTTGAAAGATAAGGTCTTGTACTATTGAATCTTGATCTATTATAAGTAGAAGATAGCTTAATGAATTCAAAGGGAATACCCTTCCTTTTTGACCTTGTTGTAACCTTTGGCATGAAAATGTTGTCTAAAACTTTGAAAATTAAAAAATATTTAGCTTTTGATGATGGTGGATGTATCCTCTTATTGTAAATACTTTTTCTTAGCTCCAAACTTCAACTAGGCCAAGGAAAAGGTCCCACTGGGCATGCCAAAACTGTTGGTGTTCTAGCTTTGCACCCTAGTTGAGAAGGGGATTGTTTAAGTCCTCTACTCAAATATATTCCAACATGGCAATGATGTTGAAAATATTGTCATTGATGTCAAAGGTCTAGCATTATTGGTGATAAAGGCCCCATTGCATTTAATGATGTTTGTAATAAATATATTTTGGCTAATGTGTGTTAATATTTATTTAATATTAACAAATATATTTTTAGTTGCATATGAGACAAAAGAAGGGCCCATGGAGAAGTAAAAGAGTCATGGAGTAAAGATAAAAGAAGGATGGGACACATTTTGCCATGAAGAGTCATCTTGGGGAATTCCAAGAGTCACCAAGTGAAGACAAAAGAGGAAGGGTGTAATTTCTCATGAAGGGACACTTTGAGGAATACGTAAAGTCACCAAAGACAAGGACAAAAGAGGGAAGGACATTTTTTCTCATGAAGGGTCACCACATGACTTTTCAAAGGCAAGGATATGAAGGGTCATACAAGTTTGGCACCATTTTCCATGAGGATTGAAGGGTCATAAAGGAGGAAGGCCAAAGGTCATTTGGAAAGCTATAAATAAAGGCTTGAGAAGCCATTTGTAATATGAGTGAGAGAGGTTGATTTGATATTGTAATACCTAGCTTAGAAGAGCATTTGAGTGAGAAAGTATGATTTGTATTTGTTATATCTAGCTTAGAAGAGCAAAGGTGAGAGAGAGGAAAGAGATGTTGTAATGAGCTATTATTTGTTGAGATAGCAACATTGAGAGATAGTTATGTAGTATACACAAAGGGGTTGGTGCTCCTGTGGGTTGGTGATCATGAATTATTAGTGGGTTGGTGCTCTGCAAAGGAGTTGGTGCTTTTGTGGGTTGGTGCTCATGAATTGTTGCTAGGTTGGTGCTTGGCAAAGGGGTTGGTGCTCTTGTGGGTTGGTGCTCCTATGGGTTGCTGCTCACAAATAGTTGCTGGGTTGGTGCTCACCAAAGGGGTTGGTGTTCTTACAAGTTGGTGCTTGTGAATATTGTTTAGGTTGGTGCTCATTCATATACTTGAGACTGTTCTCCATGGTTTTTCCCACATTGGGTTTCCACGTTATATTTGGTCTCTCTCTCTTGTGTGGTGTTTATTGTTTGAGTTTTATTGCATATCTTGAATGTTTGAGTAAGTGGAATTTGGTTAAGGGAAAGTTTTATAAGATATATGATATACTGATTCACCCCCTCTCTTAGTATATCTCGTGCTTAACAATTGGTATCAGAGCAAGTTCCTTTTGAAAATTTTTACAGCTGGAAGTTAGATTGGGAAAGCATGATGGCTAGGTCACAGGAAGGATTTTCTATAAATAAGGCACCTTTGTTTGATGGGATGAATTATGATTTTTGGAGAATAATAATGAAGACTTATTTGATGGCCCTTGGATTCAACATATGAAAAGCAGTGGTGGAGGAATATGAAGAGCCACAGACATCTACAATTAATCTAGCAGAAAAGAAGGCAAGTGAATGTAATGCTAAAGCTTTAAATGCTATTTTATGTGGTTTGTGTAAATCTAAATTTGTTAAAGTTATGCAATGTAAATTTGCTCATGAAACTTGGGTAAAACTTGAGAATATTGACAAAGGTGATGGAAAGGTTCAGCAAGCTAAGCTAAAGACTTTTAGAAGACAGTTTAAAAGTTTGAAGATGGAAGAAGAAGAAGATATAGCAAGTTATCTCTTGCGAGTTGATCAAATAGTAAATCAGATTCAAGGTCTTGGAGAAATGTTGGAAGAGTCAACTGTGGTGCAAAAGGTTTTGAGATCTCTACCAATGAGACATGATGCAAATGTTTCAGCAATTGAGGAGATGAACAATTTAGGCAAGCTAAAGATGGATGAGCTTCATGGTATTCTCACGACATATGAGATATGGACAGAACAAGATAAACCCTCAAAGAGAGAAGTGGCTTTCAAGACATCAAAGAAAGAGAAAGCTAAGATTCAAGAATCAAGTGATAGTTTCAGTGATGATGAAGATGACAACGGAGCACTTTTCATTCGCAAGCCAAAAAGAGGAATAGGTAAATATCAAGGAAAATTACCTTTTAAATGTTTTAATTGTGGAAAGATTGGACATTTTTTAGCTAGATTCCCAAATAACGGTAATGATGATGAAGAAGAAAAGCTTACATACAAGAAAAATTTCAAAGGCAAATCAAAGAAGGGATTCGAGAAGAAGAGCCTGTATTCTAAGGATCCTAGCTCAGTCGAAGATAGTGGAGTCAGTGATTCAGAAGAAGAACAGATTCTATTCATGGCCATACATGAAGGTGATCAAGAAGTAGAAGAGGAGAAAGTTGAAGTGAATATGGAAGGAGAACTCATTTGTGCCCTAAAAGAGTTAAAAGTTGTTTAGCAGAAGAATCGAAGATTAAAGTGCTAGATCGAGAAAAATGAATAGGAGTCAAAGGAAATGATTGAAGATCTACAAGCACACTTTGAAGAAGCCAAGAAGAATGAAGAATATCTCACAACACAATTAGAAATAGAAAGAAAAGAATGTGAAAGGTATGTTATTGAAATTGCCTCTTTAAAAGAAGATATTGAGAAAGCAGTTAATGATAAAGTATTTAGTGATTCAAAATTTGAGGATAGCACTAACACGCTGAATAAGATATTGGAAAATCAAAAATTAAATTAAGATAAGATAGGAATCAGATTTGAAAAGAAAAAGAGCTATGCTGAAGCTCTTACAAAAGAGGAAACAAAAAGGGGAGAAGTGAAGAATACAGAGGACATTTCAAACAGAGAAGGCTGGAGGGAACAAAGTTACAAAAGGCAATCATGTCAGAGATATATAGATAGGTCTTATTTTTATGGCTATTGTTTTTATTGTAATGGATATGGTCACAAGAAATTAGAATGTAAAAAAAGAGCTAACAATTTCAAAAATAAGGAGAAGGAAAGTCAAGTAGAGTCAAGCAGAAGCCACAACTCTTTTGCTCCTCTATCAAGCTTTGATGAAGAAACCATAGTATGCTATAAGTGCAACAACTTTAGACACATAGCTCGATGTTGTAGAAGCATGTTCAAGTCAGTCAAGAAGGATCAGAGTTTCAAAGCTCCATTCATTAGGAAGAAGGTTCAGACATGTTCATGGCAGAAGAAACAACTTGAAGATTCTATGTTGGTGTAAACAGCTTTGCATGTAAGTAAAGATCAACCATGGTTAATTGACAGCGGATGTTCGAGGCATATGATAGGAGATAAAAGTAAGTTCATATCTCTAAAAAAGATCAACAATGGAAAAGTGAGATTCGGAGATAAAACCACTGCTAGGATAGCCAGAAAAGGTACTTTGACTTTGGATTATGGTAGAACTAAGACTAAGAATGTTTTGTATGTAAAAGGGCTTAAGCATAATCTATTGAGTGTTAGTCAAATATGTGATCAAGGATACACATTAAAGTTTCATGCTAAAGGTTATGAGATTAGAAGAAAAGATTCAAATGAGTTGATTGCAGATACTCAAAGGACAATGAACAATGTATATGTATTGTTAGATATCTTCTCAAAGGCACAATCAAAGGACACATTCAAAGATCTACGAGAGGAGTTGGGAGTAATTTCTATTACTTCCTACCATTGATGTTTAGCATCAGTTGAGGGGAAGCTAAGTGTTAGCTCTAGGTAGGCCCTTTGCCATTGATGTCAAAGGGGGAGAATAACAGGTACAGGTACAGGTGCAAAAATAGGTACAAGGAACAGGGACAAGTTGCTATAGTAAGGGGAAGTTACTGTATGTTTTTAGATGATAGTATGTGCAGGTGATAGGATGTGGCAGTTTCAGGATTGAGGTTGCCATTAATGACAAAGGGGGAGATTGTTGGAAATATTATCATTGATGTCAAAGGTCTAGCATTATTGGTGATAAAGGCGCCATTGCATTTAATGATGTTTATAATAAATATATCTTGGCTAATGTGTGTTAATATTTATTTAATATTAATGGATATATTTTTGGTTGCATATGAGACAAAAGAAGGGCCCATGGAGAAGTCAAAGAGTCACGGGGTAAAGACTAAAGAAGGATGGGACACATTTTCCCATGAAGAGTCATCTTGGGGAATTCTAAGAGTCACCAAGTGAAGACAAAAGAGGAAGGGCACAATTTCTCATGAAGGGACACTTTGAGGAATATGAAAAGTCACCAAAGATAAGGACAAAAGAGGGAAGGATGTTTTTGCTCATGAAGGGTCACCACATGACTTTTCAAAAGCAAGGATATGAAAGGTCATACAAGTTTGGCACCATTTTCCATGAGGATTGAAGGGTCACAAAGGGGGAAGGCCAAAGGTCATTTAGAAAGCTATAAATAAAGGCTTGAGAAGCCATTTATGATATGAGTGAGAGAGGTTGATTTGATATTGTAATATCTAGCTTATAAGAGCATTTGAGTGAGAAAGTATGTTTTGTATTTGTTATATCTAGCTTAGAAAAGCAAAGGTGAGAGAGAGGAAAGAGATGTAATGAACTATCATTTGTTGAGATAACAACATTGAGAGATAGTTGTGTGGTATACACAAAGGGGTTGGTGCTCCTATGGGTTGGTGCTCGACAAAGGGGTTGGTGCTCCTGTGGGCTGGTGCTCATGAATAGTTGCTGGGTTGGTGCTTAGCAAAGGGGTTGGTGCTCCTACAAGTTGGTGCTTGCGAATATTGTTTGGGTTGGTGCTCATTCATATACTTGAGATTGTTTTTTGTAGTTTTTCCCACATTGGCTTTCCACGTTATATCTGGTGTCTCTCTCTTGTGTGGTGTTTATTATTTGAGTTTTATTGCATATCTTGAATGTTTGAGTAAGTGGAATTTGGTTAAGGGAAAGTTTTATAAGATATATGATATACTGATTCACCCCCCCTCTTAGTATATCCCATGCTTAACAACTGATCCTAGGCCATGGATTATCTAAAGATTAGATTAAACCTTTATAAAAGGTTGACTTGCTTTTGGATCTATTACCTATACTAAACCTAAACTAGCACTTGCTTGGAAAAGAGAGAGAGATTTTAAGAATAACTTATGAAAACATGTAAAAGAGGTGATGCACCAATGATTTTATCACTCATACTCACACAAGACACACTATCAGATGCATTCAAGACTATAGAAAATTACTCACATTAGTATTTCATAAAAAGACATGAACCGACTATTAATCTATTATGGGAGGGTAGTTATCCACTTCCAAAACTGACTAACAGACCATATATTACACTTAGAATGACTTGTGAGGATTTCCAAAGGAGTTCATGAAGGTGAGAAAATTTAGATAGAGGTAATGAAAGCATATATTCACTTAACCAATCAATGAACTAATAAGACATACTTCAATTTAATTGCAAAAAGAAGAATTTAGTCTATTATATCAAATAGGTGTTATAGTACAAATATCGATAAAGTTTAGTCATACCAAAGAGAGGGATCAATTTCAAGGCTTAGAATCTTGTATTTATAGAAAAAAGAAGGAAAGAGAGGGAACTGATTAGATAGAAAACATTGAATGAGACCCAACCATCCTTGATGGATTAGCATTGACTCATGGATGTTGAGTCATGATCTTATAAAGAAGGAACAAACTTCAAAAGGCTCTGTAAAAGAAATGAATGGTCCATGATCTTTATCCAACTACTAGGTCACTTCTCAAGACTTTATGCCACCTTTACTTTGATCTGTTTATGAGGACCAAATCTTTATACCTTAGAATTGATGGAGACATGCTTGGTCTGCTTTAGGTAGCTATAAATATCTACTTATCAAGAAATTGACCATGCTAAAGGATAAAAAACTTCCCCATAATCATGTATCTACCCTTGAGAAATAACTATGCATAGGTCTTTGAAAATAATCATATTTATTGGTTTTATTATAGCTTTAATGTCATTGAAATGAAAGTCGCTAGGTATTTGATATTATTTTGACAATAGTCACCAACCCTTTTGTTTGTAATAGGTTTAAGGAGACCTATTTCACCTTGATGGAGATTTTAATGGTGATGTTGATCCTGAAATATCCACTTTGGTTTGATCTTGGACCATCTTCGAATTGGCTCCTTCATATTTGCTTTGCTGGGTCAAAAAACCACTTCTTTGACCTTTGTCAAAAGTTTCCTGGCTTGCCTCCACTCATTAGTTATTGGTTACCAACTCGAGCTTACCAAATTAAGACACTTGGCAGCCTCATGCTTGGTTTGAGCCTCATTGGCTTCTTTAGTTTTCTGACCCTTGATTGCCATTGATCTTCCTATATGATTAAATGCATGATGTTAGATTTTCTACCTATTTGATCATACTTATGACACTTGTTAATCATGCCTTTGATTTCTAGATCCACTGACTTCCTTGAATTTTACCCACCATTGATCTAAATACATGATTAAATGCATGCCATTGATCTTATAGGACCCACTAACTTTGTCTTTGCCCACTCCATTGGATCTAACTCTTGAGATCTCACCATTTGTCATCTTTACATTTATCTGTAGGGGCCTGCTAACTTGTTAACCCCAATTTGCCTGCATGCCAATGGATCTCTATTTAAGCACCTGAGATCTTGACACTTGTCAAGCCCACATTCTATTGGGGACCCTTTGATGATTTTTGAATGTTAAAGGCTACTTGTAGGGGATCAACTTTGATGTTTGTGCACCTATTAATTGATGTTTGTATGATCATCAATAACATTTGCATGATCACAATATTTAAACCCCAAATAGTTAATTGTTGAGCTTAAACTTTGACATTTGCATATCTATCAATGACATCTATATGCCTGTCATTACCTTGATAGATCAATTTCCTTGAAACAAATAGTTTTGTTAGAGGTTTTGCATTGAGAATTTATTACAGACAAAATGTTTGAAAAAACTAAGTCCTTACTTTTGCCTTGAAAAAAATGTCTGAAAGAAAAATGCCTTTGGGATTTTTGTTTTGTATAAAATGTCTGAAAGAATTCCCAACACTTAGCCAAATAAAATCCCAAAATAATATGCCAAGTAAGGACTTAGCCAAAAAAGGGTTTTGTACTTAACCTTTTTAAAGCTTGTAGGCTCTTCTGAACTTGTGCTTGAACTTTAAATGCTTAAATGACTTTCTAATACTTGTACAACTTGTCCTTGACCTTTGATCTACTTGGTTTCACCATGAAACCTACTCAAGAACCTTCTCTTTGCTCTGCAAACCCATCCCTCAAATATTGACAAGAAATACACTTTAATTAAACTTAAAGTGTTTCAAAAGCTTTACAATCTACATGTGATCCTTGGATCATTCATTTCATTAAAAAAATTGTTCAAGCCTTATTCCATACTTGATCTTTGGGACACTATACTGCATCCAGGCAAGTTTTCTATGTAGGCCAAAAATTGGCTAACACCTATCTTGTCTCTACCTTCTCAGACTTTATGATAATGCTTGATATAGTTGTAGATATCTATCTTCGATGAGCTATCTTTGGAATGTGATTGCATACTATGATGATAATTGGTCCCTAGTGGTTGTGATGTGTTCATACTAATGAACATGATATACAAACATTCTAACTTAAGAAAATAAAACTAAAAATAAACAAAATTAAATGAAATCCTAAATACATGGTGCTACTCATCACCCACTCAATTTTTTTAGTAGAATGATAGATATTAAAGACAACATGGATTAAGCCTACATCCATTTATACATCCCAGTAATATGGTTCCCTACAAATATTTTAGCACTATGGTACCCTATGGTGATACTTCATGAATGATGTAGGGTCCTTTCCATCAAATGCACAACTTTATAGGGAATGCTTTAAATATGCTCTCATAAAGCAATACTATTTGGTCTAGGTAAAATTACTTAGATTGCAAGTTACGATCATGCCATGCTTTTTTACTCTATTTGTTGATCTAATTTGTCCATTGTGCTCTTAATCTATTTTATTCCATCCTTGTGAAATCCATCAACCATGCCTTTAATGAATCCTGATCTCCTAATCTCATGACCATCACAATTCACAAACTAGGCACAATATATTCCCTAGGCATTACTGCCTCAAAGCCATATCTACCAATGTGTTTGATAGTCCCATAAAATTGTAGGATTTAAATCTTCCCAATCATCTCTCTAAACATTGAATTTTTTTGTTAACATCTTCCCTATAACTTTCTTGGATGCTTCTGCTTGTCTATTGGCCAGTGGGTGGTAAGTCATGTTTTTATGGTGCAATATCATGAACTCTTCAGTGCGAATATTGATAGTGTTATTTAGAAAATGTGTGCCTCTATCACTTACCAGATTAATTGGACATCCACAAATTGTGATGATGTTCTTATATAAAAACATGGTAGCATCTTTTGCACCATAGATTGGAGTGGTAACAACTTCCACCCATTTCATGAAATAGTCGGTCATAATATTAATATATCTGGCATGACTACACTTACTTGGGGGAGCTATAGGTCAAAAAAAATCAATTCCCCATTGCTCAAAGGGTTATTCAACAAACATAGTTACCAAAGGCATTTCATCTCATTGGTTGGGATTGCCCATTATTTGATAGACATAGTAGTGTTTAGTAACTTTGTGTGCATCTTAAAATAACATAGACCACCATAGACTACTTTGAAGTATTTTACTTACAGTGGCTTCTCCTAAAAAGTGACCCCCTATAATTCCTTGATGTTCCTCTTGAAAAATCTATAGTCACTCATGCTCTAGAGCTACCTTGAACAATACATCATCTTTGACAAGCTTATATAAGAATCCATTAATGAGGCTATATGGTATGGATCAGGTAACCATTTGTTTCTTATCCCTCTCTATGTAATGTACAAGAAAATTTCCTTATTCCAAGAAATTTGAAATGTCCTCCATGTTATCAAGAACTGTAAAAGTTCTAAATAAATGTGCATTAAGGGATTCATCTTCAAGTTCCTCTGGTTCTTCCCCATTGCAAAGTCAGCTAAGGTGATATGGTCCCACATTCTCCCACCCTAGCTTAACATTAATTCAGAATTGAAATTCTTGAAAGAACATAAACCACCTTGATATACATCCTCCTAGCATTGGTTTATTAACTAGGTATTGTAATGCCTGGTGATCCGTGAAGAACACAAAAGGAGTAACCAATAAGTAATGCCTAAAATGTTGTAATGTAAACACCATGGCTAGTGCTTCTCTCTCTACGACCATGTAATTATTTTTTACAACTAATAGTTTCTTCCTATCAAAATGTATTAGGTGTTCAACCCACCTTTACTTGGATACACTAAGATAACTCCTACTATAGTGTAAAAAGCATCCACATGTATGTGGAATGGATTTTTCTAGTTAGGAATTACTAAGATCGATGTTGTTACCAACCTTTAATTTAACTCAATGAATGTTTTTTGACATTTTGATGTCTATTCAAATTTGGTATCCCTGCACAATAGTTTCTCCATGGACACAGATATAGTTACATACCCTTTTATAAACTTCTTATAATATTTAGTATGACCAAGGAACCTGAACACTTCAATTGAGTTAGTAGAAGCTGATATTCCTACTATAACACCAATTTTAGCTAGGTCAACCAAAATTTCATCATGACACACAACATGGCCCAAAAGGACACCAAAAAGTGTTAAGAATAAACACTTATTTCAATTTAAAGTGATGCACAAAGCTCAACATTGCTCCATCATCAATCTTAATTTTGAAAAGTGTTCTTTAAATAGAGAAAAAATAAACCAATCATCTAGATAGACTTCCAAGAAATCATGAATGAAGTCTTTAAATGCATTTACCATAGCTCTAGAAAATACAATAGGTGCATTCTTTAAACCAAATTGCATTACCTTGTACACAAATGATCCCCATTCAGTAGTGAAGGTGGTCTTGGCATGATCCTCCTTAGTAATCAGAGTCTGGTGATATCCACTAAAACCATTTGTAAAGGAATATACATCATGCCTATCCATGGATTCAAGTACTTCATCTATGAAAGGAATAGGAAATGGATCATTAACACAAGAATCATTGAGTGTGTTATAATCCCCATACACATGAATTTCTCCTATTTTCTTAGGTTGAACAACCACATGACTCACCCACTCTACCTTTTCAATTGGATAAATAATTATATCTTATTGAATTTGATAAAGTTAGGCCTTTACTTTGTTATTCATATTAGGATTAAGCCTATAGGGTCACTTTTTGATAGAGCTCACACATTCTTTTAGTTCTACATGCATTTCTCATAGAGATGGATCTACTTCTTTTACCTTATAGAATTTACTTAGAAACATGTATTGATAACCTCTTAATAGTTTCAAGGCCTCAAATATTTACTCTTATCCCCAATAATCTCCCATTGTTACAAGCTTAGGGGCCAATTCTATCCCAATTTTATTTCAATATTTCATAATGGTTCTTGATATATCTTGCCTGATCCACTAGGCAAAGTATCTTTAGAATGTGTTTGCCTTCACATTGTAAAATGTTAATATTGTGCAATTTTTACTCTTCCACTTCTATTTGCTTTGCACTTTGTATTGGTTTGAGCTCATCTTCACATTGTGGCTCAAAGAACCCTTCTAGATTGAGGTCTGCATTACTGTCATTATCATTTGATTCTATCAGATCATTGATTATTCTATTACATCACTTAACCAAGAGTTGTTATTTTTGGTTGGCTTTGTAATTTCATAGTGCGAGATCCAAGTCCTATACAACTTTCTAATGAGATGATGATTTAACAACATTTGTTAAATCTTCAACACATCCATGGCATAGAATTTTTTTTATTTATCTACAAGGCATTATGTAATAGTGGGTTATCATCTTCAAACACAAAATTTTGAATGAAATATTTATAAAGTTGAGCCCAATGTTTAGTTTCCCTTCTATGCTCTTGATGCATATACCAAGTTGTTAAAAAAGGTGCAATGGTATGACTGAATATGGGTACCCACTATCATGGTTATACTCCTTGTGAGGTCCATATATCCTTGCACTAACGGATGTGTAATTTTGGGCATTGACCCTCTTGAAAGAAATGCCATTATGATTTAACACTAGTTGGTAGTTGAAACCTTGTATGCAAAATTTCACAAGTGTCCTCCCAATGCATTTTTAGGTTTTTGTGTATGGCCCACCATGTCACAATAGTTCCTTTCATCGCATAACTAAGTGCATTGACACATTGTTTCACCTATGATACATGGTGTTATAGCCTTAATATGAATGGATTAGGATCTTCTATCATAAAATTTTAAGGTATTTTCTGTTCTAAAGCAAACACCATGCACAAAGGTCACAAATCATGATCTTTGCGAGACCAATTCAATATGTGCACATCTGAGTCACCATGTATGGATGATGTAGAATCCCAGGGTAGAATACCCTCTAGAGATGGTTTAGTATAGTCCATCATATTTTCACTATTATTATATAAAAAGTATACTATAGATCATCGATGAATGCACTGAAGGAGAAACACAATCTTCAATGTGAACCTACCTAATTGGAGACTTTTTTATAATAGGTTTGAATACCAATTTTTTTCTTACTATGCAGTACTTGGTTCCCACTTTTGACATTATATATACTGCACCCCATTTTGTCTTTCATCTCTACCCACTTTAAACCAACTATTGTCCCCATAAGCATAAGGAGACTCTAACTCTTTAGGAATGATCTATGGCTTTTGTTTAGATTTATTTAAAGGTATAACCATTATTTTATCTTTCTAATGTGCTTCTAATTGATTGTGCATAGTGTTAATAGTCATTTGGACATCGTAGGTCCATTTCTTACTAATTAAGGTAGGGTAATGGGTCTCTATTGTCTTTATGTTGATGACCTCAAAATACCCTCATAAGCTAAGCTCAACCACTTTAATTTCAACATCTTCTAGCCTACCAATGGGTTTAACTCTACCGTAATCCACAAAGCTCAATGTTACTAGACTGTAGCTTAGAATTAATTAACCAATGGCTTCCCAAATTGATCTGGGAATCATATTGACTGTATTTTCAAAATCAAATACTTCATTTGGGATTTCATATCCAACAAACTCAATATCCATTCATGAGTCCACATCCCAAGGTTTCTTGGTCTTGACATACCAAACTACTTTATCAACCCTTATTTGTCATCGTTGCACACATTATAGGATATTATGTAGGAGGTTAGTGATATTTTGGGATATATCTTTATTGCATGTGTACTAATTAGTTTCATCAAATTGGTTAAAGTAGTCACAATGCTCTTTTTTTGCATTATCCCAACAATTTCCCCATACATTTGAGCATTAATAGGTGTGTTATCATCATCGAAGACTAGTTTCTATTGTATTTCCTATAATACCTACCCAACTTGATACATTAAATTCTTTTTTTTTGTAGGATCATGATACTTATGTCAATGAAATTTTATATTACCTTGATCCTGAGGTGTTTATAAAGGAGGTAATCTTTGTTCAGCACTTTGTTGCCTTGTGACAGCTTGCACAAATGCATTTTCCTTTGGTTGTGCATTGATCATTTTTCTCTTTTCTTTGTTTCACTAGAATAAGTCAATCTTCTATTTGATGTTGACCTTCAACCCTACAATATACATAATAAACTTGTCTCTTAGGATTGGTGGGATAGTTCCTTACATAATGATTATATGCTTTGTATATGTAATATTGCATAGGGGGTCGAGTTTATCGATTATCATTGTTGTGACCTCCTTGATATATTCCCTTATATCTACCTTTGTATCCTCCTCTATTCTATTGATATCCCTACCCTTGGGGTTGATGTCTAATATATCCTCCTTGCTGATTGATTTGTGAATCATATCCTCCATATTAATGCTGAGGGAAAATTGGAATCTAATTTCCCTATTGTTTCTGAAGATTTGTGTTGTTCTAATATTATGCATACTTACCAAAATATTGGTATGAGGGAGATAATGCGTTACTAGAGCTTGATATGCCCTATGGCTAATACTGAGGTGATGAAGATATCTGATATTGAGGTGATGAAGGGATCCATCCTAGACTACCTTGAGTTGCATTTGTCATCTCCATGTCTAGTCTTATAATTTATTGCTTCACAATGGGTATTTATTAAGCCATAACTATGAAGACATTCTTTATTATATCTTACTTTAACTCTTGTAATGCTCGATAACTTGTCTCATCATGATTTGTAGATTTGCAAAAATTAAAGTACATGATTTGTGACTTTTAGATATATTGTTGGAGAAGATGACACTTGGACGTAAGATGTCCAACTACCCTACAAATTTCAAAAAATTCTATTTTAATTATTGGACACTCATTCTTATGATGTCCCTTGCAGCCACATTCTACACACTATAAGCCTAATTTAGGATTATCATTTTCATGCATCTCATTCATCCTCCTCATAAAATTATCTAACTTAGCTTCTACTTTTGATCCTACTGATGGAGTATTTATGTAATCTTCTATTTGTTCAACTCTAGTGGCAGAAGACTAAGCATCAACCTTGGTGTTAATTTGGGATTGCATAATAATAAACCTTGTTCTTGGTCATAATCCCTCTATGAACCAAACAACCTTATATTTTTCCTATAAAATAAAGTCAATTTTATTTATCACATTAGAAAACTTGTGATCATATTCTCCAACTGTTTCTCTAGATTTTTGCCAAATTTCCTTTAGATATTGAATAACTTGACTAAAACATTTTTTACCTTGAATTATGTTACTAAAAAATATTTAATTTATGCAAGATTGAAGGTATTTACATTCCTTTTGCAAATAAAATCCAAGGCATGTCCTGTTAAAACCCCTACGAGTTCACATTTCTTCACATCATCTGATGCTATCCCTTTTACAATCCATTTCATTTCATAGGTAACCAAATATTATTTAAGGTATGAAGACCCATCATACAAAATTCAAGGTACAAACATACCTACATGAAGTGCCATAGATGGTAGGCTGGTAGTTGTTATTACAAATGTCTAAATAACAATAACTATGACTAGTGGTGACTACACACTGGTTGATGCACTGTTAGATGATTATGTAGTGTTTACTATGATTATAGGTTGTTGTTCACTAATATTTTTAGGAGTAATAATAAATCTTGTTTCCTATAACATCTTTCTTTCTAATGCTCACTTGGTTTCTATAGCGAGCCTTCTAAACTTGTTGGTAAAGGAATCAAACCAACCTGAATCAACTTCTCTTTCTGTACTTTTTCTACCTTCTATAAATAAAGTGGGCTTGGGGGATGTGTACCCTTGAAATGAATGATGTTTATTTATAACTTCTTCTAGATTTTAACTTGAACTTGTAATATTACTACCTTTAATTTTAATATTTTCCCAAGAACTTTTCTTCCTAGTTCTAGTTAAAAACCCCTCCTTTAACTATGATCTACCTCTACTTCCTAATTGATCTACCTCATCATCACTACTTCTCACATCCTCTTTTCCATTGGACCTTTTCTCATATTCTACATACCCTTCTCTTTCAATAGTTTCCACATATTCTCTCAACAACCTCTCTTCTCTACCTTCTTTATCTTATATGTCTCTAGCTCTATCAAATTTTTCTCTACTCTTAGTCCTATTCTCAGTTACTTTTCAGTCATTTGTCTTATTCCACCTTATTTGTTGTCTTAGTTCCCTTTCAAGCCCATAATTTTCTTATCACTCTAGGTCTTTTCACCTTCTATTTTCTGGGATCAGGTTCAAGTTCCTTTTACTCAGCTCTTTGTTATCCAATTTCTCCTACATGCATCCCCATGGTACCTAAAAGCAACTAATCCATGTTGGCTGGAGTAGGAACCATGGCCTTTTCCACAACTGACATATTTATCAACAAAGGCAATCACTATAAAAAGTTCCCTCTAATTATTTGTTCAAATTGATCTCGCATACTTTCAATAGCTTCATATCTTTATACTACGAATTATGTGATATAACCGTCGATCGTAGTCTTTATCTAGTAATCTACTACTCAAGACCAATCATTATCTAGGTTGAATAGTATTTCTATTTTTTTATCAGTCTAGACTATAAATTCAGTTCTCCTTGTAATAAATCAATAATTTTCTAATCTAGCTAGCCATGCAACTAACAATCCAGGCAATTCACACTAGAAAATTTCATAGATTTCACCATAGAGGTGTTCTTGGATAATTTCCTACGTAGTTTTTTCAACTCTCTATGTTTTTTTCTCTGTAAAGTTTTGGATTATCTCATCTAGCCATATTTCTACATCTCTCTACCTTGGTAACCATCTCAACATATTTCATCCAAATAGATTCCATGCTCACCGCACCATTATTATTAGAGGTTCCTAGAAATAATCTAGAATATGCTAATTATAGGAATATATTGTGTAATGGAGAGTACTAATAGGTAAACAAGAGATGAAAGTATTATCTACCATCTATGATATATAATAATACAATAAAGAGAAAGATGAAAAAGATACAAACATAAGCCAAACCATAACTAGTATTGTATTTGATAACAAATTAAAGGAAAATAGAGTACCCACTACACATAAACTATACATAAAAAAGTATAAGGAAAACAATAACAAAATAATTCTATTAATCTCTATCAACACATCAAACTAGACTCTATTACGTCAAAGTGCTATATATAGTCTTTTACAATTCTATTGTCTCTTCATATTCTAACCTTATGAGATACAAAATGAAAGACTCGTCACATTTTTCTATTGCCTAAATAGGATTACAAGGCTGAATAAATATATAAAAGTTATACAAAAGACAAAATCATACACTTCACACATGTGTCTATCTAGTATACTACATGGTTTTACCAATCTCCATTCTTCATCCAACATCTTCCTCAGATACTTGGTGACTATAGTGGATGCCATTGAAGAAAGTAAAGGCTTGATAACTAGATGTTGATGACATATACTTGGTAATTATTTTCTTTTAGTGAAAGAATGAACAGGATCAATCTAGGAGAAAGAACCCACAATAAATAACCTGTAAATAATACCAAAGAATAAAATAAATTTGTCACACCTAAAAAATAGGTGATAATCCACAAAATTCTCTGTATTCTCTCATTAATCTCTCATTTATTTCTCATAGATTGTAAAGTATATATAATACAAATAGTTTGTTTCACAACAACAAACTATTTGTAGTGATTACAAAATAGAGAAAACAAACTATTTGTTTTCTCATACTACGAACAAATATATTGTTGAGAGATTCTCAACAATAAAATAAATTAACCTAGGTAAATAAAATTATCCCTAGGTAATAAATAACTTACCCTATTAACCCTAGGTAAGCTTAAATATGCATTATTCCAACACCCTCCCTTAAGTGAAACATAGGGAGAATGACAAACAAAGATGGGTCCCAGCTACTAGGCCTAATAAGGTACCCATGTACAAACCAATCAAAATATATGAAAAATAAAGGAAGGAAGGACTTCATGGGAAATCCCTCCCAAGGACAACTTCCTTCACCCCAAGCATCACTCGCAATTGAAGATAATGAGGAGAAGCCAAAGGTTTAGTGAAGATGTCTACAATCTGCTCAGCTATAGGCACAAACTCCAAAGAAAGAACTCCATCCTGAATAAGATGTCGAATAAAGTGCATGTGAATCTCAATGTGTTTTGTCCACTGATGCTCAATAAGATTGTGTGAAATAGCAATTGCACTTTGGTTGTCACACCAAAGAGTAGTAGGACCCTACTGTGTGAAGCCAAACTCTCCAAGCAACTGTTGAAGCCAAAGTGTCTCCTAACTAGCTTTGACAACACCTCGATACTCAGCCTCAGTAGAGGATAATGCAATAACAGTCTACTTTTTGCATGCCCAAGCAACTAGACCTGAACCAAGTGTGAAAGCAAATCCACAAGTGGACTTGCGAGTGTCAACATCACCAGCCCAATCAGAGTCAGTGTATCCAACAAGCTGTGTAGAACTCTGTGGTGTGTAATGTATACCAAAGTGAGTGGTGCCCCAAATGTAACACAAAATATGCTTGTCTGCTTACTAGTGACTCTCATGAGGCTCATGTGAGAACTGAGAGATAAGGTTCACAACAAATGTGATGTTAGGATGAGTATGAGTCAGGTATAAAAGACTACCTACAAGTTGCTTATACAAAGTGGAATCAACAAGAGGAGTCATACAAGTGGTAGACAATACAATACCTAAATGATATAGAGTGGGGGCAGGGTTACAATCAACCATGCCAAATCAATGAAGAAGATATATCGCATACTTCTACTGTCTAATAGAGATGCCCTCAGAAGACTAAAAAACTTGAAGACCAAGAAAATAATGTAGAAGTCCCAAATCTATCATATCAAACCTATCTACCAACTTGTCCTTGATGTCATATATCAAGGAATCTGAACTGCCAGTGAGGATGAGATCATCAACATACAAAACCAAAATGACAAGCTTCTCACCTTGCTTCAGGATGTATACATTGTGATCTGACTCACAATGAATAAAACTAGAACTCAAAAGAAAACTATCCATCTTCTCGTACCAAGCTTTAGGAGCTTGTTTGAGACCATAAAGAGAACGACAGAGTCTACAAACCAATGATGAGTCCTGCACAAATCTTGGAGGCTGCTCCATATAGATCTCCTCATGGAGATCACCATGCAAGAAAGCACTTTTCACATCCATCTGAAAAACTAACCAAGAATGTGAAGCAACAAGAGAGAGTACAAGCTAAATAAAATCCATCTTAGCTATAGGGGCAAAGGTCTTAGAGTAATTAACCCCTTCAACTTGTGAAAAACCCTTAACTATTAATCTAGCTTTGTACTTATCTACTGATCCATCTGCAACATATTTGGTCCTATAGACCTATTTACATTTTACAAGTTTTCTTCCCTTAGGAAGAGGGACAAGATCCCAAGTATCATTCTTCATCAATGAAGAATACTCATCATACATAGCAACATCCTACTTGGGTATACCAATAGCCTCAAAAAATAACACTAGATCATCTGTACAAGCTTGTCCCAAAAGAGCAACACCAGATGTCTGTGAGCGAGTGCAATGAGAATCAGATGGATCACCAACAAAAGAACCAACTACCTATAGAGTGCTCTTTGCCCACTTGGGCAAAGGTGGAGAAGAAGATGGCTATGGTGGCTGAACAAGTGCAACATCATCATCATCAATAATAGAAAGCAAATCCTCACTATCCTCGGTAGAAGGAGGGGGAGAAGAAGAACTAGATGTACACTCCTATGGAGTGGGTAGCTCATCAACTTGAACATCCCGTCGAAACAACACATCATGTGTGATAGGATCAAAAAGATGATAGGATTTTACATCTTCACAATAGCCAACAAAAATGAGTGGTTGGCTTTTCTTCTCCAAAGCTTTACATTTTTCATCAGGAACAAATGCCCATGCTTGACTCCCAAAGATGTGAAAATATGAAATATCAGGCTTGATCCCAGACCAAGCTTCTTTTGGTGTCATATTTTACACAGCTTTGTGAGGCATACAATTTTGAATGTAGTTTGCACATTTTACAGCTTCAACCCAATATTGTGGACCCAAATTTTTAGAGTGAATCATACAATTAGCCATCTCTTTCAATGTTTGATTCTTCCTCTCTGCTACACCATTTTGTTGAGGAGTGTGTGGTACAGTGAACTGGTGCTGTATCCCATGCTCAATACAAAAATCATAGAAAGCATTACTGTCATATTCCCCCCCATTGTCAGTGTGTATCTTCTTAATAGGAAGAGACAATTGTTTTTCAACAAAGGCTTTGAGGGCCTTAAAAGTCTCAAAAACTTCACTTTTCAACTTGAGAAAATATACCCAAGTTTTACAAGTGAAATCATCAATGAATGTGAGTGCATATTTAGCCCCTAAAAAAGAATGAGTTGGAAAAGTCATCAAGTCACTATGAACCAACCCTAAGGGTGCATTTTCACATGTGGCCTTACCAACTGGAAATGGATCCTAGTGCTGTTTACCAACTAGACAACCAGGACACACCCCATCAATACATGAGACCTTAGGAAGGCCTTTTACAAGATGTTTTGTACTCATTTGTTGCATATATCCATAACTCAAATGTCCTAATCTCTCATGCCACAATTTTTTGAGATTATTACCATGTGCTATAAGTGAAGAACCAGAAGACATAAAAGACTCAAACTTATCAAAAGTATAGAGTCTTGCAGTATGGTCTGTTGTACCTGTAGCAACTATCTCACTAGGATCATTACATTCTCTTATTAAAACATCATGTGAAGTAAACTCCACAGTTTTACCAATACCATAATTACATATTTGATATACAGAGAGAATATTAGAAGAGATTTGGGGTATAAGCAATACACTGTTAAAACATCCATCCTGCTTATCAATAATACCAGATCCCAAAACTTTAATCTATGAGGAGTTACCCATAACAATATGTGATGTGCTACAATCTGTAAGAGAAGACAATAGATCCTTAGAATGTGTGAGATGGTGAGAAGCACCTGAGTCAAAAATCCACTAATCATGACATGAAGATATAGCCTTAGCTGAAAGTGCTTTCCCTTTTCCTGTAGGAGAAGTAGAAGGAGATGGAGATGGAATGGAAATTTTGTGTTGTCTGACCGCTACCCCTAGTACTTCCATCTTCTTAAAACATCTACTTTCATCATAATTAGGACCACCACAAAAATTACATGGACCAAATGTTTTCTTCTTTTGCTTAAAGGACTTTTTGGTCTTAGTAGATTTAGAATGATGAGGTGTTTGGGTGGTGGACTCTGGAGGGTTATTTGAAGGTGCTTGCTTTTGTTCAGACTTAGGTGAAGGTTTTCCTTTAGAAGAATTAGCAACTAGAGCATGACTAGGACCAGGTAGAGCATCTAAGGCCATTAATTTTGTTTGCTCCCTTGTCAATCTTTCACAAAAAACTTCAAAGGAAGGCCATTTGAATTCATCACCTAATGTATCCATCATAGTATAAAAAGCAGAGGAAAAAACACTATATGGTCCTTTCAACTTTGACAAAATCATGAAAATGCACTCCTGATCACTTTTATCCTTGTCACCAGCTTTCAATTGTGACCTTATAAATTTGAATTTTGCCAAGAATTCATCTATTGAAGGGAAATCTGATGGAGATAGAGTACTCAATTCTGCATCTAATTGCAAAATTTTAAACTCATTAATTTTGCCAAATAGGTTTTTAAATTTTTCCCTTACCTCTTTTGGTGTAGTAGCATCTGCAATGTGAAATTGAAGATTATCTGAGACGTTGAGACAAATCAGTCCAAGAGCCTCATCCTGCTTACAACCATATGCATATTTGTCTTTTTTAGTGGTGAATGCTGCAGGTGTTGTTTCAGAAAAAATTATCCATAAGCCCTTTGATTGAAGGAGTTGTTGCATTTTTGACTTCCAAACATGGTAATTTTTAGAATTTATGGGTTTAAACAATTGGGATTCCATTCCCGAGGAAGATGATGATGTTGACAAGAATAACCTAGACATTCATTTTTCCTCAAAACACCCCTCCTGTTACAATTTAACGTCTCTCAACGAAAAAAAATATAGCCTTAGCTTATACAAAAGAAAAAAAAATGGTTTTATGCAAAAAAATGTATGGGGATTTGACCCCAAGATTTCCTCCCTACAAATTTTTAACAAAAATACCTCTAGCCGCTTTAGCAAAGTCAAATTTATACTTTTAAAGCTAGAGACTTGCATTTAAACCACTAAAAATTTAAAAAAATTAATAAAAAATAAGCCAAAATGAATCACACATGTGAGATAACTGCTAAATAATCTTTGGCTTTATTAGAAATAAACTCTTTTTCCAGCAAGGCGTGGTGATTAGGGAAATTTCTAAGAAATTTTGTAAGCACTGGCCAAGGAAAACACCTCTCAGCAAATGCAGAATGGCTCCACTGGATCTGCCCAAAGGACTGTATAGCCTAGTCCAAATCCATCCTTCTCAGTTGGAAATAAAAGCTTGAGAAGTCTGCTAACACATGAAATTATTAGATGTTGAATTTATGCAGCATAAGGCGTTCAAAAATGAGAAATCCGTACGGCTATGCTGCAGACCAAAAAATAGATTTTAAATTTCTGTTGTAACCTTCCAAAACACTATACGACCTAGTCCAAATTCATCCTAATTTATATGGAATGAAATAGATAACAGTCAGCTTTCACGAACAGGGTTTAGATTTAAAAAAAGTCAACCGTATGATCTGCCACATCAGAAAAATGTACAGGTACTGCAGTTTGCCAACAAGAACCAGTCATCAAGTTTTTGAAGGAAAGAGCTGTATGACCAGCATGAAATGAAAAAATTCAAATTGAAATGGATTCCTAACTTGATTTTCTACACCCTTGTGAAAAAAAATCTGATTTTGGAAATCTGTACGGTCATTTAATGATCATAAAGTATAAAATTTTCCAAAAAAAAACTTGTAAACAAGAACCAGAATTTGAGAGAATAAAAAATATCTATAACACATCAATAAAATAATGTTTTTGAATGTGTTAATAGATGAAAAAATTGTAGGGAAGAGGATCTTCAACTGGAACTCCAAGCTTTGATACCATGAAAGAATGAGCAGGAGATACACTGGATCCACAAGATCAATCCAGGAGAAAGAACCCACAACAAATAACCTACAAATAATACCAGAGAATAAAATAAATTTATCACACCTAAAAAATAGGTGATAATCCACAAAATTCTCTATATTCTCTCATTAATCTCTCGTTCATTTCTCATATATTGTAAAGTATATATAATACAAATAGTTTGTTTCACGACAACAAACTATTTGTAGTGATTACAAAATAGAGAAAACAAACTATTTGTTTTCTCATACTACGAACAAATATATTGTTGAGAAATTCTCAATAATAAAATAAATTAACCTAGGTAATAAATAACTTACCCTATTAACCCTAGGTAAGCTTAAATATGCATTATTCCAACATTTAGTGTAGGGTCAAATAAAATTTATTTGGTTGACTTTCAGATCTTCAAAAGTGATCCCTAGGCTTTGTATGATAATAAGTGTAGATGTACGATAGTTTAAAACAAAATAAAAATTTGAAAATACATATATTATTTGGTATATATATCACAACATGGTTTATAAGTTCATATTATTATTTTCATTTACTTGTGCATTCCACTAGGTTAGAATAACACACTCTTTTTTTTATGCAAAGAGTTTTTTTACCTTACGTCTTCTAAGTCAAAGATATATTACATATCTTTTATTTTTGTATTCAAATTCATTAAGGGAAATTTGGATAGGATATATTTTGTTATTCACTTATTCAAAACGGTTAGGGGTTTAAAACCCATTTGGTGTATATTTTGATCAAAATTATATATTGATCTTATTTTTGGTATAAAGATAGTTGTAAGTGGTATAAAGCTAATTGTCAGTGCAATAAAGGTGTAATTATTTTTTCAAGTCTTAGAATCTTTATAATCAGAATCTAATTTTCCTTATTTTGATAGCACCATGGCAAAAATTATAAGCTTAATCCCTGAAAATGGATGCTTAACAATGAAAAACTAAAAGGCATGGTCGATGAATATGGGAAACAGACTTGTTTTTAATGATTTGTGAAAAATAACTGAAAAAGAAACCACAATGCCAACTGAAGCTACCAGTTTCAATGGTGTGATAAACACACCCTTACTTTTTTGAAATTATCATGTTTAACTTAGGTAATTATCTATATTGAATCCATTAAAGGTAATGTCTAGAAAGATGAGAAAGTGTTAAAAGATTTGTATGATAAACAACCTACCTATAAGAAGATTTATCTTTTAATGCAGTTGCTTAATAAAAATATTAGCATTGATGAATATGTATCTGAATATCTCTCTTGTATGAAAACATTAAGACATAAATATTACATAACTAGTGGAAAGATAAATGATGACATGTTGATTTCCATGACTTTGAATGGCCTTAGTTCCACATACATAAATTTTGTTAGAATGCTACAACTTAGTGATAAGCTTAATGGTTCCACGATTGACTCTATTTTTTTGTTTTCTACTCAACATGAGTGATAATTTACAAAGAAGAAGAGTATGCCTACTAAAAAGGCTCAATATACAAAGAACATATCCCATCACAAAGATCATTGCCATGTATAATGATAGTTTTAGAAGCATTCTTTGAGACACTCTTTGACTCATTCTCCAAGACACTCTCTACACCATTCTAGAAGGTCTCCACAACATTCTCATCGACACTCTCCAACATTCATAATGCAAACATCACCATAGGCTTTCTTCTCATTCCTATGATTCTTCCAGTGCTTTAGTTTCCTCTTGATCTCATTAACACAAGAAAGAGACCAGATGTTTCAAATGTGGTGGTATTGGACATCTTGTAAATGTATGTCCTTATCAACGACCTCACTCTCCACATAAAAATAATGATGAGGCATATTATGTGGATCACTATAGTACTAGATATTCTGGTTACTCTAATTATTTTAGTTATTCTAAAACTTCCTTTGATCAAGAGGCATCCTATATGGCTGAGGTCTATGGTCTTGATTGACTTGAAACTTGTTCTGAGTAATCAGTGATTCAGTCATCTTGTACAAACTACTAGGCTCAAGATTAGGATTTATTAGAGTAGCATTTTTGGTTTGTGTTCTTACTTCTAATTCTATTTTTGGCTTTTTATATTAGATATTCATGACATGGAACATATGAGATTATTTTATTTTGTTTCTCTCATTTCACAAATTCTCACCTCTCACCTGATAGGGCGAGAAGATAAAGCATTAATAGGTCTTCAATCAATCGCTAGTGATAGTACAAATTGATAGGGGTTGCTAGCACCAATAATGCTGAGTAAAGGTTGTCAGGGTTACTAGCACTAAAAGTGTTGAGCAAAGGTTGTCAACATTTATTGGGCATAAAAAAGATGTGCCATACATATTACAGGTTGACTTTGAAGGGATTCTAAGTGGATCTTTATGTGGATCGATGTAGTTGGATTGCCTTGATAATGTTCTAGAATAGTACGGTATGATGATCATAGGAGATGAGTAGGCCTTGATCATGTTTATCAACCTTTTATGCCACAAATCACAAGGTGGGCTTCTATAGAGAGTGGCATCAGTTTTAGTCAATACTAGGATGTATAGTACACTAGTTGTAATTAATTCAAAAGTTTATTTGATGACTTTAGAGTCATTTCTCTAGTATTTTTAATATATACCCCTTTAGATCAAGGGGGAGTTTGTTGGGTCATTTATGATCCAATGTAGTTTGTATTTATTTAATGTTTTTAGTTTTGTTTAGTTAATTATTTTGGTTAGTTTTTGGGTTAATTAAAACTCTTTAGTTGGTTTCTTTGTAACCAACTTGAGAAATATTTTTAAAATCTTGTGGACGTACAAAAATAATCTAAATGCTTACATATAGTATATTATAAAATTATTTCTTCATGTTTCAATCCCATCAACATGCAGGGAAGAACTAGATTTGTTTAATGCCCTCTTTAGAATATTGGATATGTAAGTAGATTCTTTTGATAGTGGGGTCATTGGGGTCAGCATGACACTATATGATCACTAACCCATTTTTCCCCAAGGACACATTAAAGATGTAAAACTAGGGTTTTTGCATTTCCTAAGGAGACAGTCCATGACCCATATATGAATGCACTAGAATAAAGGAGAATCTAAACCTAGAAGCATCTAGGTGGTCACATCTTATTTCATACTTAACACTATCATCAGACTTAAACAATAATATTAATGTAATCATCCAGGGCTAACACAATTATCCAGATAGCTAGAGGCATCAAATTTAGAATCTAACAACTATTCTAAAACTATCTTCTCACCTATTTTTAGCCTATTCTCATATGCATTAACATCAAAACAAGCTAAGTACTCTTCTTTGTCATTTATATATCTAGCCTAGTTGTGCTTTCCATATTTAGACTATTTCAACATAATAAATTTAGTGTATGCTTAAATTTGAGTTTAACATTTAATTGGCTTGCTATATCTGATTATCATCCTTGTACCATTTCATTTATATATTCTTAACCATAAGCTTATAGTGATATACACCAAAACATTTCATTTTAGGGTTAAATAAAATCATATAGTTATGGGGAAAAAATCACTATTTCTAATTTTTGAATTGTGAAAAGTAAAATAAATTTCTATTACATTGAAAATGGTGACAAATGACTATTTTTTTATCTTGATTTTCTATGATGTAGGCCTCCAAACATGTGTAAGAGTTATAACATGGATGAGTAATGAAAAATATATAGACACTCAAACTAGAGGAGTTAGATTGGGAGCTTATAGATGCAATTGTATTAGCCTATTTTACATGCCTATCAATAATGTGATATGATTAAATTGTTCTCACTACCTTGGCAGAGCGATGGCATAGTGATATTTCTATTTTTTGGCTTTTGAATGATGACACAACTATTGTTTCTTACAAAACATGACCTAATTTCATCAAAAACCATGGTCCCCATTATTTTGTTTGGGATTTTTGATATTGCATTTTAGATGAGTTTGATGTCTTTTACTTGTTTGAATAATCCTTTTAGCATGAGAAAATTGCTAAATGTAAAATCAGGATTTTAGACAAGTTTTATTATTTTAACCAAGTATGAGAAAGAAATTTACATTAGGAAATCTTAATTTAAAAATTCATGTTTAGAACCTCATTGGATTAATTATTTAAAGTTTACTAAGTCTGAAGAGGCTTTACCTTTTTATTACTTGTTTTAAAGTATACTAAAAATAACCCTCTGGACTATTCAAACTTAGACTTATGCAAATAATCTATATTTATTTAGAAGCTTCTTTTTCATAACTTTTCCTTATAAATTTAGCTCATTTACACTTTATTTCAAGATAATTTAAATAAATATTTATATTGCTTCATTCTGGGCTTAGTTGATTTCGCTATATTTGAGCTAAAGGTTTGGCAAAAAGGGTTTTATTAATATGTTCATTGTATGCTTTTTGCATTAATTTTAAACTTGCCTATTACTTAGTGCTTTATGATCATTACTATGATGACTATTTACTATGTGCCTTATTGTTATATCTATATTGGCATGAAGCTTATATGTCATAGGATACATTTTTCATATATTTTTAGATGATCTAATATTTATATGATATCATGATGCATGTAAATATTTTATTTTGAGAGGAATAATTTGCAAGCTACGTCCCTCACCTCAAAAATGGGAAAACATAATGGGCTTGTCATGGAGACTAAGTCCTTCACATAGATATATTCATAATTTGAGCACATATTAATTCATACTAGGCACAAATTATTCTAGAATGTTTGAAAGGTTTACAATATCAAATTAAGAACATATGCACGACATAGGTAGATAGTTCAAAGATAATATTATATTTTGGCACATATTATATGACTCAAATTACTTATGTTTTCATATTGGGGGCATATGTGGGGTGTATGTCAAATATTATATAGGATTTTGAGTTAAAAATGTTACAATACTATTACATAGATTGCATAACTCAAATTACATAGGTTATCAGTCTAGGGGAATATGCCTTACATATATTGATAGTTTATAAAATTTATGATATTTTGGCACAAGCTATATGACTTAGCTTACATAAGATATTAGACTAGGGGAATATGCAAGGTATAGGTGATACATTTTATAAGATTGTTTACTTATATTTAATCAAGTTATAGTAATTTTTACTCAAGCATTACTCAAGTTAAATAATAAATTTTATCTACAGTTGATTCAAAAACTTATCGAGATACTTAGAAATCAAGTTTTACTTCGATTTATTGGAACCCCTTTTGGGCTCCATTTTAAAAAAAATATAATGAGTAGTATGGTTGAGGCTCGACATGAGGTAACTTCTAAACATTTATCCATCTATAATGAGGTTTGTTGGCATATTCAATTCAACCCATGGTTTCAACACTGGAATCTCCATGGGACATAATCCCCATTCTCTAATGAATTCAAAGGGACACATGGTTCACGTGCTTATAGGTGTATTCATTATTTATTTCATCAATTTTAAATATTTTCAATTAATATTTAAAATTTTCTATCATCACTGGACACTGATCATTTCTACATGTTTTATTTGAGGTTTTTTGTGGAACAACCTCAAAGCTCAACATATACCTGTAGAAACCCATTTTGATTACATGCATGTACCAAATTTTCACTCTACTATTTTAATTTATAAATTTAAATAATAAAATAAAGTGGGGGTGATGTAGATACATAAATATGGTATTAAACACCTTAAAATGTTATTTTTGGCCAAGCCTTAAGATATATGACCTGTGTATATACACCTAGCTCTTGCTTCCACTCTCTAAAAGCCATTCACTTATCTATAGACTGTAATTAAAAAAATATGTTATTAATACACAAAATTTTCTTAGTATCTACTTGAACAAATTATCATCTTAATCATACTATCACATGATCTCAAATCACCATTTTGTATTTCCTAGATACCTCTAGCCACAAACAAGTGAATTTGGTTCCTAGAGCCATTTTCCTTGTTTGGACTTGTTTATCCACTCTCTAATGGATAATTTTCCAAATTCAAAATATTCCTTTGGGTTAGGCCGTATGTTTGACATGTTATTTTAGAGAAGAATTATCCAAATATTCAATTGTATAAGCATATCAAGATTAGGCCTATTTTTATCTAGTAAACATCTATCTTTACATCTACACATAATTGAGGCACTACCTTAAATCATCCAAATCTACAAACCCATTAAATGAATAACTCAAAAACAAGTTTGAATACTATTTTAAGGTCCAAATCACAAGTCATCATGTCTTGAAAGTAACACACAAGATTGTGTTGCATGATCGTATTACAATAATTTATCACACATAGTTAGGTTAGAAAAATATGTGTTGTTTGAGCCCTCTTCATAGTATTATAACATATGCAACACTTATCCACTTAGTATGGGATGGTTTAGGTCAACTCAAACCATCATTTTTAACACTTTTTTAATTACAAAGAAAGTGATGATAATGGATCTAGGGTTTCAAGGTGAAGGAAGACAAATATAAGCTTGTGCACATTCTAACCCTATGATGCATTACAAAATACCTATCTACAAGAAGTCACAATGATCTATGATAAAATATTACAACATTTCTCATAGGGAAAAATATGGTAGATGTCAGACATATTTGGTTATTACAAGCATCAAACAATTAATAAATTTGTCCCAATAGGCTTACACAATTAGTTATCATATCAGAGTGACCATAGACCAATTTTAGATCAGTGCTGAAAATTGTACACTGTCATAGACCAAAACAAAATTGAAACAGAGTACCCTATCTTCTAGGTCATTTTTATTTATAAAAAGTAAAAATAAATCTTGCATAGTATTTTAGTTACAATTATATATATTTAATTTAGACATGTATTATTCAATATGAATTAGTGCCTGTTTCTATTCTATTTATACCACCAAATAAAAAACATGATAAAATAATTATCACCATCAACATGCACACGAGGGAACTTAAATGCATAGTGTCTAATTTACCCACACTTGAAACATGTTCCTTCAAACCTTCCTCCTATTCCTCTACCAAAACATTCTTTCCATCTCATAAAAGTGGGTTCTCCTTTTCTTATCGTGATTACATCTTATATGTGCCTGATTCACTACCTTGATCATGCATGTGTTTTTATTTATCATCATAGAGCTTCCCTCTAGTTATCATATTATTTTGCCTACACACCAATTTACCTTGCACCCTTCATGCATATTGATGTGCTTCAGATAAAATTTGTAGTCTCACTATGTTGATATCATCTTGTATGACCCATTGCAATCCATTGATGTCCTGTGCCACTTTCACTTGGTCTATTTCACTATGACCAACCCAAATTATGACCTTATAAAAATATTATAAGTACTCTTTAACACTCAACTTGTTTTGTTTCATATTTTTCAACCTATTAAAATGATCTAACTAATAGAATCTAGGTAGAAAATTTCCTTTTAACTTCAAAACCATTCTCTCTTAGTAGGTAATTTTATATTTTCCCTTACAATTCCATTCAAGCTATACCTCCTTGCACCTCAGAGTTGTGTGTCCCTTCAATTTTGTTTGCAAGACCTTTGTCTAGTGATCATTCACTAATTAATGAAACTTGAAGTACTCCTCCATCTATGTGAGCTAATCTATTATCTCCTTTGGGTGCAATGTTCCAAGAAAATATAAAACCTCCATTTGTGTTCCTCCTCTAGTCTTGGATATAATTTTAATGAGCCTTTATTCTTCCTCATCCAATTGATTATGCATTGGTATTGTTTCCTCTTCATATGATTTTTTCACTTTGACATATACATTGCTCACATCATCCCTTAGAATGAATCCTATTCTTCTATATTTTTCCAAATCAACCAACATTGTCTACATTATTAACAATATTTTTTCAATATAATCTTGTCTTCTAGTCATATTTATGAATTTTACACCCACTCTTCCCAATATTTACAAAGGCATATTGACTTTGCATTATCTCAGATTTATCTTTACACCTTTTGAAAACTTACATAGATCACGCATTTCACTCACCCTTTGTTATCTACCCACCTTCACAAAGATAGAGAACTTGAAATATTTGATCTCCTAACCAAAAATTGTTTCCTTACTTTGATACCAAATGATGGTGTCACATATAAGGGTATTAATGAAGAGAAGCATTATACCATTCAACTAAAAAATAATTAATGTAATAAAATAAAAATCAAAACAAGCAAATCTATATTAATCCTAAAAATAAGATATTTCACACTTATCCAAATCTTGTTTACAACACACACATTTAACATATGCATCATGTTGGATTATAAACACCATAATTTTACCCCAAGTCCTTGTAGGGATGTGATTAAATTCTTTAGCTCTTATGTAGATCTACATTATCTACTCTCAATAATAGTTGAACTCTACACTTTTACCTTATATATTTTAAATCCTTTTCAATAGTGTATAGATCTATTTATATACGCACAATATCCACCCACTTGCATTAAGTATCTCACCTACCACTAATGCCAAAAATATTAAATTTTTATAACACATCACAATATACCACAATCATTAAATGCATAATAAATATTTTGGTGACCCATAACACAATTGCCATGTGATTAAGTATTAGTTATTCTATTTCCAAGCTCAACATAATAACAATAAATAGTTAGGTAGTTTGAATAGATCCTCCTACCAATTATCAATTATCCTCTAGTTATGTAGCTTCATATGAAAATTAGTTAATTCTATGGCAGATTTTCTACATCACCACAACCCTAAAATATAACACTATTCTTACTATAAACTACTTCCAAGTGATCAAATGACTCCTTTTAGGATTTAAAGTGTGAGAGGAAAATATCTAGAATAAATTCTAAAATCAAATCTACTAATGTTGCACCACTAGTTGAAGTCAACACAAAGTTACAAACTTAATGAAAATTACCATTGTGTTTGTGTAGTGATAATGAAACTTCACCAATAAGAAATGAAGATCATCCATCCTTATACAACTCTAGAATATGACAAAAAACTTATGATAACATACATGGATATCTTGATGCATGAAAACACACCTCAAAACATCAAAACATACAAGGGCTTCACTGTTACTTATTATTAATAACATACTCATTATTTTGGTTGATGCAACATTACTTATGGACTAGAATGATAGTGGATAATTTTTATAACAAACCTAATGGGATTTGAATTAGTAATGGATAATAACAATAAATATTACTCCTAAAATTTCACTTTCTCCACATTTTTACCTATAGACACATAAATATGGTCACAAGTACATAAAAATTCTTATTCTTGACAGATCTTAAACCACATGACAAAAATGTTTGACCCTTGTTGGTTGGCACTTCTACACAAAAACTTCAAAGGTAAAATATTCAAAATGATTTAAATCACACTCAGATTGTCTCTAGCTTAGGATAACTATCCTTGATATTTTAGGACAAGTTCATGTTACACATGCAAGAGCACTTCCATGCTCCTATCTCTATATAATAGCCACATCTTTCAAAAAATAATGACTAATTTAAAAATAAATAAATTATATTTTGGGTTTTCCAACATGTTTCATAAAGTTAGCTAAAGGATATTACCAAAATGTATGCCTATATATACACATCAATGGTCACTCATTATGACCACTTGATATTCACTTGGTTAAAGCTATTATACTTCTATACATTAATAAAATATACCTTATTATTCCTAAATTCAATATAATTCACAAGGAGAAACCATAAGCCAAGTCAAGAACATCCTAAATAAAGTCAAGAGCTATAATTTTCAAGTATCAAAGCCACATTTCTAGTTGCATACACATAGTCAAAGAGAATAATTGCATAATCACTCTATGTAGGAGAATTAAGTGGGTTTGATTTCCATCCTAAGAGTATTATATACATAGGAAATGATCAATAATAAAGTGGGTGATTTATATAAGCTTAGCCCATTACACTCCAGTTTTTTATAGGTTTTAAAGCTCTCAAGGTGACCTTAGAGTTTCAAATACAAGATAAAGTAAGACAATTAATTCTATGTGGAATAATCCAAATTGTGATATCTCATATTACTTCAAAAGACTTAGGCAAAAAAGGTGCAATAGTTAGTTTTTTTCATAGTCAATTGGGACAAATCTGCATTAATGGACTTGAATGTTAGGGTACTTGTCCACCTACAATGGTTTTGTCTAAAATATTCTCTAATTCTAACTTTGATTTGACATAGTCAAAATCCTATTTTTATTTCCATTTATTTTTCAATCAATAATCACAGTAAACTAGTACAAGTCCTTTATTAATGGACACAAGTGACATGCACTTTTGTCTGCTTGTAGTAGACCTACCCAAATTTAGTTTCATATTTTTTTCTTGATCTCGAGCATGCACAATCACACGATTTTTTCTTTCCACTTTCAGATATTCATTAAACTAAATATAGATCTATGCTTGAGCTAAGTCTTTTTATAAAAATAATAGTTTTCCATATTTGGCAAATATCAAAATTAGAATTGTTTGTTATTTCACATCTTTAGAATTATGATAACTTCTAATTTTGATATTTGCCAAATATGGAAAACTATTATTTTTATAAAAAGACTTCATCTTTAGAATTATGATAACTTCTAATTTTATACCTATAATCACATAAACATTTTATTATTTTATAAAAAATATGGTAAAACATATTGGTGAACTTGATGTGATACACAATCATCATCATTTACTTCTATCATGAATATAATCAAGGATGTTAAGAAGGTCATCACCTTTAATAATGAGTACTTACCTCCCAAGAACATCATATAAAAAGATATTCCACTATTTATTCAAGTTCATATATAATCAATCATGTGTTATTTGACAATGGTTTATGAGTGAATACTTATAGCTTTATTGTTTTACAATAATCAGGTATCAATATGAATAACATTAAAAAATAAGAATAAAACATTAGTGGATAATCAGAGTTATCACATTGTATTTACTAGTAGGCCCCAAGATAGTGTCTAAGTTTTTTCAAGTCATGTCCAACCAATTACATTGCAATTTACTTTTTGGGAGACCTTGGAATCATGCTACATAAGTCGTACCTTATACATTCCATAATTATATCCAATTTATAAATTATGGCTATGAATATACTCTTCAAATAGATGATACACCTTTAAAATACTAAAAAATGACCCAATCTCAATTGAAGATCATTATATTATACCACCTACGCAACCCATCACACTTGATTGAATACATACATATGAGATAGGTGAGTCAAGTACAAAACATGATAAATGTCCAATAACAAACACTTAAGGATATATAGAAAAGCATTACCTGCCACTATACAATAAGAGGATAAAATACTAGATCTCCCTCTATTGGCCAATTTTGAAGAACTTATTTGCATAATAACATATTGGTATGATATTGATGATGACGACATGCAAGATATAACAAATGACAAGTTGTGTAAGATAAATTTCAATCTTATTGATCCAAAGAAACACTTATCTCGTACTCTATTCATGCCTATGTGTGTTAGAACATATAGATATGATTCATATACAATAAAAAATGATAAATTAAACCCTATTATGAAGACACTATCTTCCAAGGATAAAGGAAAATATATAGTTCACTATAATCAACATCATCACAATGCCAATACATGTTGCATTATTATTAAAAAAAAAACAATAATAGATTCACTTTTTATGTCTAAGGATTTCATCACTTAAAGATAAGATTGTAAATACTCTAAATATTTAGAATGTTACAATTAATGTCACATCTCTTTAGGAACAAGTACAAGCTAAAAAAATGAGATAATGGAGTAAAATAAGTTATTAAATGAGAAGATCAAAAGAGACTAATTATAAGAAGGAAAAATTAAAAAATAAAGGTATCTAAGAGAAAATAACGACCAAGAAAGATTATATAAAGATCAAACACAGAGAAAACAAATTAAAAAAGAACATTCATTAAAAGAGGATGCATAAAAAGACAAGTTGCAATAAAAAAAACTCAAATTAAGAAAGATAACATCTTCACAAAAGGGTTTCTTACAAATCATAGTCACAAGAAAGATACACCAAATAAATTTAATATGGCCCCGACATGTATATAGGTATGATGAGACAAAGTGTGAGATGTCGAGACCAGTGATAGGAGACGTCCTAGTAGAGGAGGTCCAAGTGCTAGCAAGGGGGAACATAGAGGATACATGGTGTACTCCTGTATATACAACTTAGTGGGTGGAATAGTTGGGGGCATGGTAGGATAGGGTAGTTTAACCATGTCAAGAAGGAGAGGATGAGGAGATGTAGGATGTGGAAGAGGAGGAAGGGATTCTAAATATGAGGGGATAAAGGAGGAGATAGGGGATGAGATAGGAGATGTGGGATTTAGGGTAGAGGTTGGGGGATATGAGGAGGAGGTAAAGGATGAGGATATAGAGGAGGAGATAAATGTTGAAAAGCTGATTACAAAGAGAGACATATTGTGGGAGTGGTGTGAATTTTTAGATGGACAATTGACTATAGCATAAGGGGCACTGCCTATAGCATGGGTGGATTAGGATAAAATGCAATCTCGAATAGACACTTTATAGGTGGGATTTGATTTATTATAGTTGAGTCATGACATGGTGGTAGAGGAACATGATAGGTACAGGGCAGAGTTGGAGATGCTGAGGAGGGAAGAGGAGTGGAAGTCCTTAATGTAGGTGATTAGGGAGATGGTGGGGCCTAACATGAGGCTGATAGGGATAGTGAGTATGGATCATTATAAGGATGCAGTAGTGGATCTAAGATATTATGAGAGGAATGTTTTGGAGTAACTTTTAGAGACTCCCTGCTACATGACCTATATGGCTAGATAGGGAAAGTCCTCTAGGCATACATACACAAATTCTATCAGTATGAAGAATGTTACATAAAGGAGAGATAGGTTTGGAGATGGGGGTGGAGATCTACTGAATATCCACCTAAATAGATTAGAGTTTATAGAGTAGTTATATATATATATTTATTCACTTGTATTAGCAAGAGAGCCATCGACATGTGTACAAACATCTTGATGTACATTGATTTTAGGGAATAATGATTTGGAGATAATTCCCATAATAGGCTGAGCTTATCTAATTAAAGCATGCTATGAATAGAGATGGGGTATTCATATTTAAGGTTAATACTAGGCAATGCTTATGGATAACCACATTCTCTAGATATCATTATTGGTTACAGAGTAAGAGGGATATGAAACCTAGAAACTAAACTAGGTTGATCAAAGTGATTAGGATTGATTAGTAGTAGAAAGGATGCAGATGCAAGGTGTTAAGAGGTTCTCACTCTGATTTTCCATCAAGAGAGGCCAAATAATATGCCCCAATTCCATATTTATGGGTGATGATATATTGTTTGAGCCAATTTGGATCAAATTTAGCTCTTTTGCTTTTTTTCATATTAGTTACATGTTGATTTTATTTTAAGACAATATCACCAATGTTAAGTTCACATTACTTTAAGTCTCTATTAAAAACATGCTTGATTCATTCTTGATATACATGTAGATGGTCAATGGTAGTCGAGCGATGTTTATCTAAGAGTTCAAGCTGGGCTAATCTCTCCATACGAATTTCATATTCAGAAATGGTATCCTTCAGGGAGATGAAAATCAATGGAATCTAAACTTTGAGAGGAAGGACAAATTTAGTACCATAGATGAGAGAAAAAGGTGTATCACCTATAGGTGTTTGAATACTATTTTGATAAGCCCATAAGGTATAGGGAACATGCAAGTGCCAATTTTTGCCTGATTTATTGATGACTTTGGTTAGTATTTTGAATAAAGTCTTATTAGATGCCTCACACTAACCATTAGCTTGGGGATAGTAAGGTGAGGATAAATTGAGCTTAATACTAAAATAAACACAGAGTTCTTGAACCTTTTTATTCTTAAAATAGTTTCCACTATCTATGATGATCTTATGAGGGATGCTAAAGTGACAGATGATATGTTGAGTAATGAATTCAACAATTTTATCTACTTTGGTTGAAATAACAGGGATAACTTCCACCCACTTAGTGAAATACTTGAGAAACTTGTAAGGTTTGGTTAGGGACATGACATAGTTTGACATGCTACTAACACTTGATGCATTTCTTAATGTATATACAAAAAACTTGATTTAAAGTGGGCCAATAATAGCCTAACTGTAGGATTTGCTTAGTGATAACATGACCATTAAGTGTCCCCCACATGATCCATTATGAGATTCCTTAATAACAAGTATAACTTCATGATTTTGGAGATAACTAAGAAGAATACCATCAAAACCATGCTTATAAAGGACACCCCCCAATATGACAAAATGGGTGACAAGATTTTGAAAAACTCGCTTGGGATTTCTAGATAGGTCTAGAAGAGTAATCCTCTTGGATAGATAATCAAATATTTAGGAATAACAGAGATCTGATGGATTCTCCTCCACACTATGGATGGATGGGAGGTCAATTTTGATAAAAGAGGGTTGATTAATCCTATGAATAAGGACAAATAACTTTGATTCTAGATAGGTTTAGAGGAGTAATCCCCCTGGATAGATAATCAAATATTTAGGGATACCAGAGATCTGATGGATACTCCTCCATGGATGGGAGGTCAATTTTGGTAAAAGAGGGTTGATTCATCCTATGAATAAGGACAAATAAATTTAATTCTTGAGATTCAGATAGGATAAAAGAGGTGAGGGAGGCCATGGTATCCATAAATTTGTTAGTCGATGGAGGGGTGGCTTGGATAGCAAAATGCTCAAAGGTGGCCAGCAATTGATCAACAAAGATTTTCTACTTTTGAAGAGTATCATTCTTAAATTAATATATGGTTGTGATTTGTTTAACTACGAGCTCAGAGTCACCATAAATATTGATAATTTTAATACCCAAGGCTAAAGTGGTTTAGAGACCTATGATTAAAGCCTCATAATATTCCATATTATTAGAACAATCAAAATCAAGTTTAAAGGATAGAGGGATAGGTGTCCACTAGGAGGAATTAAGATAATTCTAGATTCTCCACCATGCTCACATTTAGATCCATCATATAAGAGATTCATTTGATATTATAGATCAAGTTGAGATGTGGAGGCTATTGATTCATCTAGAAATTCATAGTTAATAGGCTAACTATCAGGAAGAGGTGCCTCAGGTAGCTAATCAAGAATAATTTAACCTTTGAATGATTTTTGATGGATAAACTATAGATCAAATTATGATAAAAGCATAAGCCACTTGGCCATTCACTAATTTTTGATAAGGCTTGGAGTGTATGAATTTTAGGGGATTAGTGTTCATAACAACATAAGTCTTATGATTGAGCACATAATGTCATAGTTTAGTAGTGATAAAAATAAGAGCTAGGCATAATTTTTTACTATAAGAATAACATGTATCATATTCAATAAGCTTATGACTGATGTATTATACAACCTTCTCTTTGTGTTGCTCATCATGATGGGCGAGCATAGCTCCAAGGGCATAATCAGTAGCAAAAATGTATAAGAAGAATGGTTTTCCTTATTTTGGAGGGGTGAGGATTGGTGGCTAGAGAAGGTAGTTATTAAGATATTTAAAAGCCTCTTGACAACCAAAATCCCACTTAAAATGGATATCCTTTCTTAAAAGGTTATGGAAGGGTTGACACTGATTAGATGACTGGGATATAAAACAATGAATAGATTATAATTTACCTTGTAAACTATCAAGATGCTTGAGATTCGATAGAAGTGGCATTTCTAGGATGGCCTTGAGTTTAGTGGTGTCAACTTATATATCATGGATGGAGAAAATAAAGCCTAGGAGTTTACTTGACATACTCCAAAAATACATTTCTTGGAATTTAGATAGACATGAAATTGGATTAAGTGATTGAAAATAGCCTTTAAAAAAAAAGGTGATCTTTTCATAACTTTGATTTATCGAGGAGGTCATCTACATAATCTTCCATAATCTTATGGATAATATTGTGAAAAATATAGGTCATGGCTCTCTAATAGGTGGATCCTACATTTTTTAGGCCAAAAGGCTTAACACGATAGTAGAAAGTCCCCCAAGGAGTGATGAATGAGGTCTTATGCTATTTTTTTGGTGTGATGAGGATCTAATTATATCTATAAAAAGCATCCATTTATGAAAACATTTCATGGCTAGTGGTTAAGTCAACTAATTGATCAATATTAGGGAGAGGAAAGTTATCCTTTAGAAAAGTGAGATTGAGATCTTGAAAGTCAGTACAAAGGTGAAGCCCCCTGTAGGTTTTGTTACAGGGATGATGTTAGATACCCATTAAGGGTAATTGATAGGTTGGATGAAATTAATGGATAAGAGGCATTGTATTTCTTATTTGACTAACAGTGTAATGCAAGGATGAATTTTTTGGAGCTTTTACTTGATAGGCTTAGCATTAGGAAATATGACATTATGGATGATGATGATAGGATCAATACCAGGGATATCACTATAAGACCAAGTGAATACCTCACTATGATCAACTATAAATGTAGTAAACTCTTGATTTTATTAAGGATATAAGGATTTACTAACCTTAATGATGCATAGAGTTTCTAGGGACCATGTGTTAACATCAATGGTGGCCACATGTTGAAGACTAGATGTTTTTGATGGGAGGGATCTATGCAGATGAGAGTTCTTAGTGCCTAAAAGAGTTAAGATGGGCTCATCATCTTGGCACTAAATAATAGGGATGGTAGGAGAATCCTAACCTATCATGTTAGGGTAGGATAGAGGAATGGTACAGGCCTTGCTATCACACTGATAGACAAGAATTTCTATAGAAATGGCATTGACTAAAAAAATTTTAGGTAGAATGGATACAATGCTGTTAGGTTAGGAAGGGATGTTGGATGATGTGGATAGTGTATCCTCTTAAGGGATGGTGGGAAGAGTAAACTTTAGGGATGATTTAGGGATTTTACTAAATCCTAGTCTATGTTTCTCATGGGGTTTTCTAAATTCCCCCAATATAACTTCATGTAGGCCCTATTTGTAATGTCCCATACTAAAATCTTTCTAGGTGCATCATTATAGGTATGTTTCTATGAAATGGGTTTTATCAAGAAATGAGAAGTTGGATATAAATGGTTTAGCCTGAGTTTTTTTAGAAGGGCCTATGGAGGAATGGTCAATTCACCCATACATCATATGGATATAAAGGAAAGGTGGACCAAAAGGAATAACTTCCCCTAGATTCAGATAATAAACTAGTTATTTTTTGGGGTGTCCATATTCTTATGATGTAGGGAGGGTATTAAGTGTTAGTAATTGATACTCTTTGAGTGAAAGCTATCAGAAGGTAGAATTAATGGTTTCCTTACCTATTCTTGATGTGGGGATGGTTGTGCTAGTGGATTTTTTATTAGATGTGGATGGGGTAGTAATTTATAGTGGAATTAGGACCTCATTAGGTCGGAAGGTAAGGTTGCAAGTTTTAAAGGGATGGGGGTCAATCAGGACATTATGGATTTTAACCTCATGTCAAACTTAATGCATTGATGTAATATTGAGGGGATGTAGCGGATAACATGTATCTAAGGACATCTTAGGAGAATATTGTACTAGATTTCACCTTCAATAACATAGAATAATTTAGGGAGAACTTAAGTGCTTACCCAAATGTGAAGTACTACCATTCCTAATGTTGGAGAAATGGTATCATTAAAGGCTCATAAAATGGTTAGTGATTGGGCTACCACTATCTTAGGTAGCTACAATTATTTAAAGCATGGGAATATATAATGTTTATACTAACATCGATATCTATCATGGCTCTTTTAATTCAAGTTTGATCTATTTGGGTAGTAATAAACAAAGTAGTATCCTAGTCATCCAACTATAAAGGTGGTATCTCCGAATCATGAAACATTATGGACAAGGGTTTTTGAAATGATGCAATAAAGGTTGACAATGGTTGGGGCTCATCTGTTTGTATTTATGAAGTTCATAAGGTTTCTATCATGGCTTCACGGTGCTGTAGTAAGTTCTGGACAAGTTTGTATAAGGACATCTTGACTAGCAGTTGGTGTAATTACTTTAGGATAGATATTTTTATAACCTCCAAAGCATTATTATTTTGTGTCTTTCCTAAAATGGAGACCTTAGGTTTGGAGGTAGGTGTTGTCAGACTATTTACGGTAGATGTCAGTGCTTTATCAATAGTCACTTTAGCTTTCTCGTGATTTTGGGTCTTAAGACCCTGTGCTTGGGATCATGTGGGTATATGAACCACATATATTTGGAATAAAGGGGGATTCTTACTCTCAGATTCACTCTCACATAGGGGGAGAGAGTGGTGTTGAACCCAATTAGTGATTCTATCCTCCTTCACTATTTGCTTTGACATGTTATTTTCTATGGTGGATGGAATTATAAGGGGATGGACATGATCTAGTTATTCTATTAAGAGATCATCTTCATCTAATAGATTTTAGAATATGATATTTAATGCATTATATATTTCTATGTCATGCCTAGCTATTTGAGGGTTGACATGCTTTATAGGTGATAGTGTGATTAAGGATGTCTAGATAAGTTGATCAAGGATATTAGAATAAGATCCCTTCAATGGTTCTTGACTTAATTTTCCCATCCTTTGGGGTGCTGGCAGAGAAGAAGTACGTGGCCTAAAACAACCTCTTGAGCTAATTACTTATATAGTCCTTATGATAGGTATTTTATGTTGATGGTAAGTTTTTACTCCTAAATTGGGTGGGTAATATGGGTTTAATGGATTATGGATTAGCATGACCACAATGGGGATGTTTTGTTATGATGATACTTGTGTTTTAGTGGTAGATTCTATAATATAAGCTTTTAATTTGGCTGAAGCATGGGCCCTTAGTATGGACACTCTTGTCTTAATAAGGGAAAATGGTGCCTTTACTTTTCATATCTGTTCAGGGGTTGCGGGGATGTCCTCTTTGGATAATTAAATCCTAACATGAGGATGTTGCATAGATCTTCCCCTTGGGGCTCCTAGATTTTTGTTTTTGGTATCTACAACTTTCTCCTTATTTTCTTTATGATTTAGCACCTCCTTAGCATTGGGAGGAACTGATCTAGAGATAGTTTGAGGTACAATAGTTTCCTTGGGGAGTAACAAACTAGTGGGAATAGGTATACTAGATGTGGGGGTTGAAATGATGTGAGGAATGGAATCTTGTAGAAAGTCAATACAAACCTTTTCTTCAACAAGTTTTTCCTCTTTTGGTTCTTGAGTGTCCTTAAATATGGATTCCTCCAATGGGTCCCAAACAATGAGATATAACATATTAGTAGAAGTTTTTGGGATGTCTTGGTTTGGTTTAGATGGTTCAAAAATGTCTCCTATGAGGAGATTAGGGACAGGGGAATCAACAACTTCTTTAGGTAGAAGCTACTCGTGGATGGCATTAATTATGTGGGTCTAATGTTTTGTTGTGGGTCCTAATTTAGCTGTTATAGAATTTGATGTAGAGGTATGATTTGGGAAATGTTACTTGAATATATCTATAGTTTGGTTTGTAGGGGCATTAAGATTATCTAATTATAATTCCCCTTGATCTATAAGATTTTTCACTAAGCCTTTGAAATCATGACATATGCTGACATCGTGGCTTATCACATGGCAAAAATTACAAAAATCATTTTCCATAAACCAAATAGGTTTAGGATGAGACTCATCAAGAGGTCTGATAGGAGGGAGTTTGACAAGAGAAGCCTTTAGGAGTTCTAAAATAGATGTATAAGATTCTCCTAGAGAGGTATATTATCTCAGGGGAAAGCATGTTAATGGCTTCTGGGAATGTGCCTATGAAGTGGAGGGCTTGGTTTAGTTTTTAGATTGAGGTGGTGCTGACTTCACAACTATGGCATTAGCAGTACCTTTGGTTTTGTTATTATTATTACTAGTAGTCCCTTTGGATGGTTTAGATTTAAAGTTCTTATTTCGTAGTTTGACCTTCCCTTCTTTAAAGGCTTTGATTTCAAGTTTTTAGGCTATTGAAAAGGCCTCATCAAAAGTTTTGAAGGATTGGACTCATAGTGTTAATGAAATGTGTTTGGCACAAACTCTCATAAATAATTTGATAAACTTGGGCTATGGCAGAGAGAAGGTGAATTGATTAATTAAACTTCTCCATCTAGTTAAAAAGTCAATGATGAACTCATCATCAAATGGAATAAAGGTCTATAATGGTAACTTTTCTTGCTATATTGATGGCAAAGTGTTATAAGAATATTTGAGCTAGTTTACCAAATGAAAATAGGGGATGTTGGGGGATTGAGATATACTAATCCAGAGCAGGTCCATCTAGCAACATAGGGAATGTCCTAAGAAGGAGAGCATCATCATGTGCTATGAGGTAATAAGCGTGTCTAAACACTCATAGATATTGCTATGGGTCCTCCTTATTCTAGAATTTGGTAAACTTAGGGTGTTCCTATTATGGAGGATAAGGTCTGATAGGAACAACTAGGTTGATGGGATCATTACATATATGTTTATAGGTGAGCATGTTTTTTTGATTAGAGGTAAAAGCTTCCAAGTTAGCCATCCTGTTCATTAGGATGCTCATGAGATCGGGTTAGACATTATGTTGAGGGATTCCTCCCAAAATGTTCTATTATAGGAGTTGGTATGTAGGTAATGGTGTGGAAAAATCTTGCAATAATAGATAACCAATCGATGTAGTTATAATGGGTTGAAAGGATACCACATATTATGGAGCCTATAAATAGATGTTCATAGACATGATAGTGTATATAGGTGCTATATACTGGGTGGTCAAGGGTATATATTATTGAGGTGGCTAACTCACAGTAGCCTATTATAATTGTTGCATTTGGGTGTTTAAGGGCATACTAGTTTGAATTAATAAAAGCATGGCTAGGACTAATATGACTAGGTTTGGAGTGAGGTAGTAACTGGTTGGGTAGCTATAGGCTGGGTAATGGTAACATTGTGAGTTACAATAATGGTTAGCGATGGAATACTAGATATCACCAGAGGTGGGTTACTTAAGGGTTGTGTCATAGTGGAATCAGAATAACCAACCGATGTAGTTATAATGGGTTGAAAGGCTACCACATATTATGGAGCCTATAAATAGATGTTCATAGACATGATAGTGTATATAGATGCTATATACTAGGTGGTCAAGGGTATATACTACTGAGGTGGCTGACTTATAGTAGCCTATTGTAATGGTTGCATTAGGGTGTTTAAGGGCATACTAGTTTGAATCGATAAAAGCATGGCTAGGACTGATATGACTAGGTTTGGAGTGAGGTAGTAATTGGTTGGGTAGCTATAGGTTGGGTAATGGTAACATTGTGAGTTGGAGTAATGGTTAGCAATGGAATACTAGATATCACTAGAGGTGGGTTACTTAAGGGTTGTGTCATAGTGGAATCAGAACTAGTAGAAGGGGGATTATTATGGGAAGTTACCATAGAAATAGTAAATCCTTCAACCTCCTCAAAGGGCATGCCATATGGATGTTGAGAGAACTGCATATGGGGAGATACTGGGATAGAAATGAATCTAAAGGTAAGATAATGATTAAGGGCTATAAGATTGCTATCTACTATGGTGGTGAATTTAGGATCATCTTGGTGTAGTACTGAGGGATGCCTTCTCTTATGGACTCAGGAGAAGTAGGTGGGCTAGGTGAATTATGCATAGATGAAGACACAGATAGGGGATCGGTTTTCTTCTATGACTGCTATCATGTCAAAACCATGTAGTGATAAAAAATAAAAAATAGAAAGCACACAAAATATTCCTTTTGATTATCTCATTTTAAATGAAGATTGAAAGATGCACACATTAAATTCATTGCTAAAAATATTTTAATTTTTTAACTTTAAAATGTGAAAAAAAGAAAATGAGAAGGATATAGAGGCTCTTAAGAAATGGCGATGTAAGGATGGTCTCATGTTATGCTTTGGCACTCAAGGATTTTTGTATTGGTAGCAATACTTGGCTTGGTTTTGGGGCCTAACCCCTCACTTCACATACCAAAATGTAATGGTGTTGGGTGCTTAGACAGAGTATATCGATAGACCAGAGTTTATACTCAGTTAGAGAACTAAGTTGGTCCCCCCCTTAGTGGTGAAATCTAACTGCGATCATCAGGAAGAAGGTTGCTATGAGGTGATGAAATCCCCATTGGTTCCCTTATGTTAGGTGTTTTGATGAGTTTATTGTGAATGTGATTTGGTTTGTGTGTGATAAAAGTGATGATTATGATAAATTTACCATCTAGATTATTTCATGTGAGTAAATTAAATAGGCAAAATGAATGCAAATTGTTTTAACCCTTAAAAAGGAAAAATGTAATTTTGATTTTCTTTGGATGAATTAAACACATAAAAGAGAGGGAAAAAGATAAATACATTCAAAAATTAATTTTAACAAAAAGAGTGAGACCTTAGGGGTCCCACTAGGCATGCCAAAATGTTTAATTAGTTTTTCATTTTCTTTAAAAATGAAAGGTGATTTACTAAAAACTTGAAATAATAGGGTTTATGTGGATGCTTATGGATTAGAAGATGTTTTCTCATCACTTGAATCCAATGATAGTGAGAAATCCTTTTTGGCTGGGAAGGCTAACCTGCACACATATGAAAACTTGACGAAATATGGATTAAGAAAAAAATGGGTGGACTACCTTATCAAAGATCAGTTCCAGGAAGTGGTACTCTTCCTTAGATGGATGTTAGTCCACTGTTTATGCAATTAAGTGAAATAAAGGCATAATAAATTATAAATAGATACATGATGCAATAATAATGCTAATGTAGATTTTATTCCTTGATTAATTCATCAATGTAAATAAAAGTATTTTTCCTAATAAGTAAAAGCAAAATCTACATCATCTTGAATAATAGATAATGATTCTTCATTGGATTCATGATATGGTACATAGATGATGGAACATAGGGATAACTCAAAGGCTATATCATTCTGATCTGCAAATAAAGGCTAAAAGACTATAGGGAGATCAATGATGCTAGTCATGTCATGAACTAAGCTAAGTAGAGCCATCGACAAGGAAAAGGCCATTTTTAAATAACAGTAATCAGTAAAGGGATTGGAAATAAAAGCTTAAGACAAGGCCTTGGGTCTTGTGTATAAAACACAATAGATTGATGATGATCCTAATTAGATCAATGTTGTTTAGTAGAATCGATGCTAATTCAGATTGAATCAACGTCAATTCTCTATGACTAAGTTTAATAAATAAAAAACTAAAAAAGATGTAGATTTGCTAACATAAATTGATTAAAAGATAATGAAGGATGCTAATAATGTTTTACTAATTAAATGGATAAATGAATATCTAATTATTGGAAAAATAAATGGTAAAATGAAATGTAGTAGTTATCTTTGATCAAGCTGTGAATAGAATGGTCTCCTTCCACAGGCACATGTAACAGCTATGATTGCATAGAGGATGCAATTAAATGTACTAAAAATATAACAGAGTATCAGTATGAATGTCATCAAAGTCTCAAGGAATGCAAATAATAATTCAAGGCTCTTAATGTTTTGGTTCCATCTCAAATGCAAATACAGGCTGTGTATTTATAGATCGATGTCAATCCAGAGAATTGGCACTGATTACAGTGGAATCATCATTGATTTGCCAAAAATGGAGCCTTTGTTTTAACCATAGATGAGAAAAGGTCAAGAACAAGTGGAGTTTGGCTGTAATGATTCCACATGAGGTAAATCAATTATATGGGTAGATTCCTAGGTTATAATTGGTTTTAAGAGGTTGGGAATGGTAAAGGGGTAAAAGTAAAGGCTATTTATTGAGCTGGTAAATAATCCAAAATTTAGGATAGGGTTTATTTAGGGGATTTAAATAAATGGGACCTACGACACCTAAATAATCATCCCTAGATGTACAAATTTTTAGTGTCTACATTTACCCCTTTTTGTAGAGTGGTATGGGATACGTGTCACGAGACAAAAATTATGAAGGATCCACTACCCTAGGTTTATGTGAGGAGGTATTCCCCCCTCAAATTGAGAGTTAGTGGAGAATAAGGAGAGGGTGATAGGTTTGAAAAATGGATGGGATAGATAGATAATAAATAAGCTCTAAGAAACATAGATGCATAACATGAAGCTTATGTTTTGCACTAGCAGGATGGAAGATAATACATGCAGAGATGCCCAGGGCAAATCTTATAACCAGATGCCACAACTACGAACATGTGGGCTTAAATAAGTCTAAACAAGAGAACTAGTGATAGGGTTGGTTGACCAAAGTGTCTGGTGTGCTAAATGGTGTGCATACTACCTATAAATAATTGTTCTCAAGGGAGAATGTACTCTCAAGACCCACTGAGGAGAGATACACAAAAGATTACAAGCTTTATGTAGGTTGTGGGACCATCAGGGGGTCAAAATCCACAAACCTAAAATGGTATAAGTCAAATAATAGGGTAAATATAGCAATGAATGAAGAACTAAGGAGCAATATTGGATGTACATGAGAGTATAAGTAGTACAGAAAGGGGCCAATTGGCACTGATCCAACTAAATGACACCGATCCAAAATAGATCAACACTAATCTAAAGTTAGATATATAAGGAGGTTTGATGTAGAAAAGGTCTCATTTGTAATCTAAGAGACCCCAAATGATGCTTGAGATCTCAAATGATGAGAGTACTATGAGACGAGATGATGACTAGTGGTAGTGGTTCATGATGATGATGATGCTCCCAAGATGAGGTAAGTCAATTATTTGCAAATGTTTTTGAATTTTTTGAATTTTTAAAGATTTTTAGGAGATAAATCTAGGTTAGATTATGGAGGAATGGCACTATGGAATCGATGATGATTCCCTAATGAATCGATGATGATTCACAAAGAATTGACATTGTTTTATCAAAACATCATCGATCCAGGCGAATGACACTAATCCATAGGGAATTAACACCAATTAAAACAATGTGGAATGGGTTTACGAAACTAGTTAGGGTTTTAGGCTAAGTTAAAGGTTTTAAGGGATTTTTAGACTTATAGGATATATTGATGATAGGTTCGGGGATTATTATGACTATGGGATTGAGTACCACTATTACTAGAGGATTTATGAGTGTGATTGAGTGATGATGATTGGACCCACCTAGAGGCCATAGGGTTAGGAGGGGTAAAACATTATCAATACATCCACTGGGACACAAGATTATTGGTGGCACTGATAGAGTGATGGGATGTCACTATCAAGACTTTTTCACTGTCGATCCGTGAGATGACTATCACCGAGGAGGATATTTATCAGATACTATGATTTTTGGTGCAGGTAACACCCATAATACCCATGGACAAATAGGGTCATGGAGTAGATTTGAGATGCCTTTATGGTGATGATGTATATGGGATTAGATTTGTTACTGAGGGTTTCAATTTTGGGCCACTTTACCATGCAAACATAGTAGGGAGAGGCATGCTGCTGATGATGATGATGCCGGTGATCTCCTACTATGCACTCCCTAATTCAAGGAGAGGGATATTTCCATGGGGTTTGACTAGAGTTATTGTAGATATGTTAGAGTAACACACTATTTTTGCATGAGTATCTACTCTATTGGCATATATATATATATATATATATATATATATATATATATATATATATATATATATATATATATATATATATATATATATATATATATATATATATATATATATATACAGGGAGTTATCAGGTTGGAAGACTTAGAGACACTATGGTCTAGATGTTATCATTATACCATAATGCTTGGTTTATGAGTACATTTAGATAGTGTGGCCCATAGGTACCCCATGAATACAGTGGTATGAGGTTGACTACAACATGGCCTTTCTATGGTGGATGGCTGATCTAACATAGAGCTTCACATATGGCATTGTTAGAGATTTAGATTACTACAGGGGAGTACTGGAGGAGTTGATGGTGACAAATATCATATGGAAGCCCTATCAATGATTTCTTAAGTGGTTGGGGATGTAGGCAAAAATGGTGAGGATATGGAAGGAGTGGTGGGTTACAAGGAGGAGGGATCAGTGGGAGTACCTCCATTTTGGCTGAGTGTGATGGAAGTTTGGCTTAGTATAGGATATCCCATGGGCCCCACATGTATATAGGTATGATGAGATAAAGCAAGAGCTATAGGGACCAGTGATAGGGAACATCTTGGTATAGGAGGATCGAGTACTAGTAGGGAAGGATTTATAGGATGTGTGGTTCACTCTTGCATATATAGGTTGGTGGGTGGAGAGTGAGGGGCATGGTAAGATAGGGTAGTTTGGCCACATCAGGGAGGAGAGGATGAGGAGATGGATGATGTATAGGAGGAGGAGGGGGATTCTGATTGTAAGGATATAGGGGAGGAGACATGAGATGAGATGGGAGATGAGGGAGTTAGGGGAGATGAAAATTAGATAAATGTTGTAGATTTGATTGTAGATAAATACATACTATAAGAGTGGTGTGTATTTTTAGATGGAAATATAACTATAACACAGGGGGCACTGAATGTAGTGTGGGTAGAGTGGGATAAGGTGTGGGCTTAGATGGATAGTTTATAGGTGGGATTTGATTCATTATATATGAATCATGACATGGTGGTAGAGGAGTGTGATAGGTGCAGTATAGAGCTAGAGATCCTGAGCAAGAGGGAGGAGTGGGAGTCCTCAGTGTCAGTGATTGGGGAGATGATAGGGCATTTAACAAATTTGATAAGGATAGTGAACATAGATCACTATAGGGAGTTAGTGGTGAAGCTGAGATATTATTATAGGATTATTTTAGAGTAGCTAGCAGAGACTCTCCACTATGTGACCTATATGGCTAGATAAGGTAGGTCTTTTAGGTGTGCACACACATACTCTGTTAGTATGGAGAGTGTTACGTAGAGGAGAGACAAGGATGGAGATGGGGGTGGAGATATAATAAGTATCCATCTAAGTAGATTAGAGTTTACACATTAGTTATATATGTATATTTATTCACTTGTACTAGCTAGAGAGCCATCGACATGTGTATAGACATCTTGATGAAAATTCATTATATATATATTTCATGTTTTATGGATTATGTGATTGGTGGATGATTATGCTTATAGATGGATTATTGGTTTTATGGATTTAGTTGTTTATGGATTATGTTATGGATACTTAAATTGTTTATGGATTATAGATTTATGGTAATGGATTGTTATGGATTAGAATATTCATGGATGGATTTAGCTATTTATGGATTTAAAATTTATAATTTGGATTATGAATTTTTACATATGATGGTTTTAATGCTATGGATTAGATTAGATTTCTATGATTATGAATTTTTATGTGATAGTAATTAGATGAGTTTAATTATGAAAAGTATGGATTATGATTTTGATGTATAGATTTAATGTTTCATGATTAAAATGAATATGATTTATATGGATTATGGATACATGGATGTGATGGACTTAATGTTTTAAAAAATGGATATGATTATGGTTATGTGATTATGTGTTAATGGATTTACAAATGGGTATTTTATTATTTGATAAGTGATTTGGTATATTTTATGAAATGTGATTATGGATTATAATCAATGATTATAGATTATAATTAATGATTATGGATTATGGTTTTAATAGTTTATGGATTATAACTTATGGATTAAAGGATTATGCTAATTATTTAGCAAATTTGGATTTGGACATTTATTAATATGGGTGGAATTTTAGTAATTAATTTAATTTACAAAAAAACTTAATGCTCATTATTGGCGCGTTCCATGACCCAAGAAAAACCATTTAATAGTAATGCACATGCATCCTTAACTTAGTGCTAATAAAAGTTTTAATCAACTTTAGGTTAACTGAGTTCAGGGTCTGATTGATTTACTTTTAAGATGCAATAATAAATGGGTTATAAGAATAAGATGTTTCCATATTACATTCCCCAAACTAAGGGTTTACCTAGAATCTTAGTGTACCAATCCATGTAGACTGATCAATGTACGAAGTTTACCAAATTAAAGAAAGCTGATCGATGCAGGAAGCTTTCTAGGGATTCTGTTATGCATGATAGCCATCCTTTGAGGGAGTGGTATATATATTAAGATATGATTTTTGAAACAACTATCCTTTGAGGGATCTTTTTGTGCTTTTGATTAGTTGTGGATTTAACAAAGCTGTCCTTCAAAGGAGCAATCTATTCATATTGATTTGATTTTGATTTTATAGATGCTTTGATTTTTTATTTTTAATACCAAATGCTATTTTAATTTGATGGATTGGCCTTAAGTATCCTAGGATAATTTCCCAAAGCTTTTGATACACAAGATAAAACACATATATTCTTGAAAGGGATTCTAGTGATAAGGAGGGATTTTAGGGAATAATGATTTGGAGTTGCTTCCCATAATAGGCTAAGATTATCAAATTAAATCATGCTATGAATAGAGATTGGGTATTCATATTTAAGGTTAATACTAGGCAATACTTATGGATAACCATATGTCTGTAGATATCATTATTAAGAGTAAGAGGGATATGAAACCTAGAAACTAAACTAGGTCGATCAAAGTGATTAGGATTGATTAGTAGTAGAAAGGACATAGATGCAAGGAATTAAGAGGTTTTTTCTCTAATTTTCCATTAAGAGAGGCCAAGCGATATGATGCAGATCCATATTTATGGGTGATGATATATGATCTAAGCCAATTTGGAGCCAATTTTCTTCTTTTGCTTTTTTCCATATTAGTTATATGTTGATTTTATTATAAGATAGGATCGCCAATGTTAAATTCACATTGATTTAAGTGTTTATTATAAGCGTGCTTGATTAATTCTTGATATACATGTAGATGGTCAAGGGTAGCTGAGTGACGTTCATCCAAGAGTTAAGTTGGGCTAATCTCTCCTAATATAAGTCATCTTTAGAAATGATATCTTTCAAGGAGATGCAAAGGGATGGAATCTGAACTTCGAGAGGAAGGATATCTTTAGTACCATAGATAATAGAAAAAAAATGTAGCACCTGTAGGTGTTCAAATACTATTTTGATAAGCCCATAAGGCATAGGGAACATGCAAGTGCCATTTTTTGCTTGTTTCATATATGACTTTGGTTAGGATTTTGACTAGAGTTTTGTTGGATTTCTCAACCTAACCATTAGCTTGGGGATAGTAAGGTGAGGAGAAACTGAGCTTAATGCTGAAATAATCATAGAGCTCTTAAACCTTTTTATTCTTAAAATATTTTCCATTATCTGTGATGATCTTATGAGGGATGTCGAAGTGACAAATGATATGTTGAGTAATAAATTCATTGATTTTATCTACTTTAGTCAAGATAAGAGGGATATCTTATACCCACTTAGTGAAATACTCAGCAGTGGTAATGATAAATGCATGATACTGGGATGATTTATGATTGATTTGCCTAATAAGATTAAGCCCCCATTAAGAGAAAGGCCAAAAGTCTTAAGCGACTTACAAGGTTTGGCTAGGGATATGAGATAGTGTATTGCTGACACTTGACACATTTATTAACATATTCATAATAATCTTGATTTAAAATGGGCCAATAATATCCCAACCATAGGATTTGTTTATCGATAGCACAATAATTAAAGTGTCCCCCACATGATCCATCATGAGTTTCCTTAATAACAAGTATAGCTTCATGATTTTGGAGATAATGAATAATAATTCCATCAAAACCATGCTTATAAAGGACACCTCCTATTACGAAAAAATGGGTGACACAATTCTAAAAAAATTGCTTGGCATTTCTAGATAGGTTTGGAGGAGTAATCCCCCTCGATAGTTAATTAGATATCTAGAAATACCAGAGATCTGATGGATTCTCCTCTACATCATGGATGGATGGGAGGTTAGTTTTGGTAAAATGGGGGTGATTAATCCTATGAATAAGGACAAACAACTTTGAATCTTGATATGAGGATGGGATAAAATAGGCAAGGGAGGCCATGGTGTCTACAAATTTATTGTTCAATCGAGGGGTGGGTTGGATATAAAAATGCTCAAAGGTGGCCAACAACTGATCAACTAAGATTTTATACTTCTAGCGAGTATCATTCTTACACTAATAGATGCCTATGATTTAGTTAACCAAGAGTTGGGAGTTAGCATAAATATTGAGAGTTTTAATGACCAAGGCTAAGGTGGTTTGGATACCTATGATTAAAGCCTCATACTCTATCATATTATTAGTGCAGTTGAAATAAAGTTTAAAGGATAAAGGGATAGGTGTCCCCCCAAGAGGAATTAAGGTAATTCTCGCTCCCCCACCATGATCACATTTGGATCCATCAAAAAAGAGAGTCATTTGATATTATGGATTGAGTTAATATGTGTAGGCTATAAATTCATCTAAAAATTCATAGTTAATAGGGTGACTATCAGGAAGAGGTGCCTCAGCTAGCTAATTAGTAGTAATTTGACCTTTAACTAACTTTTGATGGATAAACTCTAGATCAAATTATGATAAAAGAATAATCCACTTGGCCATTCACTAATTTTAATAAGGCTTTAAGTGCATGAATTTTAGGGGATTAGTGTTCGTAACAATGTAAGTTTTATGATTGAGTAGGTAATGTCATAGTTTAGTAACAATAAAAACAAGAGCTAGGCATAATTTTTTAGTATGAGAAATAATGTGTCTCATATTAAACAAGCATAAAAATGATGTAGTATATAGCCTGCTCTTTGTGCTACTCATCACAATAGGCCAACATAGCTCCAAGGGCATGGTCAGTAGAGGAAATGTACAAGAAGCATAATTGTCCTTCTTTTAGAGGGGTGATGACTGGTGGTGAGACAACATGGTTCTTAAGAGCTTTGAAAGCCTCTTAACATCTAGAATCCCACTTAAAATGAACATCCTTTCTTAAAAGGTGATGGAAGGGTTGAAAAAGATCAGATAATTGGGATACAAAATGGTGAATAGATTATAATTTACCTTGCAAACTATGAAGCTGCTTGAGATTAGATAGAGGTGACATTTACAGGATGGCCTTGATTTTAGTGGGGTTGACTTATATCCCATGGATAAAGATAATACTCTATAGGAGTTTACATGTCAATACTCCAAAAATACATTTCTTAGAACTTAGATAGATGCAAAATTGGATTAGGTAATTGAAAATAATCTTTAGAATGGAAAGGTGATATTTTCATAACTTCAATTTACCAAGGAGGTCATCTACATAATCATCCACAATCTTATAGATAATATCATGAAAAAGATATCTCATGGCTCTCTGATAGGTGGCTCCTACATTTTTTAGTCCAAAAGGCATAATGCAATAGCAGAAAGTCTACCAAGGAGTGATGAATGAGGTCTTATACTGATCTTTTGGCATGATGAGGATCTGATTATATCCAAAAAAAACCATCCATTTATGACAACATGTCATGGCTAGTGGTTAAGTCAACTAACTAATAAATATTAGGGAGAGGGAAGTCATCCTTTGGACAAGCAAGATTGAGATATCAAAAGTTGGTATAAAGGCAAAACCCCCATGTAGGTTTTGTTACTGGGATGATGTTAAATACCAATTGAGGGTAATCAATAGGTTGGATGAAATTAATAGATAGGAGGTGATGTAGCTCTTCTTTGACTAAGAGTGGATTGCAAGGATGCATTTTTTGAAGCTTTTGTTTGATAGTCTTAGTGTCAAGAAATGTACCGATATTATGGATGATGATGGCAGCTTAAATACTAGGCATATCATTGTAAGACCAAGTGAATGCCTCATTATGATCAACTAGAAATGCACTGGAGTCCTAATATTATTGAGGATCCAAGGATTTACTAACCTTAATATGTCTAGAGTTTTTAAGGACCCTATGTTAACATTAATGGTGGCCTCATTTAGAAAAATAGAGGTTTTTGATGGGAGGGCTTTATGCAAATGAGAGTTCTTAGTGCCTATATGAGTGTAGATGGGCTCATCATCTTAGTATTGAAGAATAGGGATGATAGGAGAATCTTACCCTATCATGTTAGGTTAGGATAGAGGAATGGTGTAGACCTCACCATCATGTTGATAGATGAGAGGTTCTATGGTAATGGTGTTGAATAACAAAAATGTTAGGTGGAATGGATATGATGCTATCAGGTGAGGAAGAAATGTCAGATGGCATAGATGCTATATCCTCTTTAGGGATGGTGGGAAGAGTAAAATTTAAGGAGGATTAAGGGATTTTGCTAAATCCCAGTTCATGTTTCTCATGGGGTTTTCTAAATTTCCCTAATATAAGTTTGTATGGGACCTATTCGTAATGTCCCATACTAAAGCCTTTCTAGGTGCATCGTTGTAGGAATGTTTCTAAAAAATGAGGTTTATCAAAAAATAAGAAGTTGGATGTTAATGGTTTAGCTTGAGTTTGTTTAATAGGGACTGTAGAAGGCTAGTCAATTCCACCATAAATTGTATGGGTATGAAGTAATTGTGGACCAAAGGGAACAAATTCCCCTAGATTTAGACAATAAGCTAGTTGTTTATTGAGGTATCCATATTCTTGTAGTGTAGGGAGGGTATTAAGCATTAGTAATTGATACTCTCCAAGTGAAAGCTATTTAAAGGTGGAATCGATGGTTTCTTGACCCAATCTTGATATAAGGATGGTTGTGCTGGTCGATGCTTTGTTATATATAGATGAGGTAGCACTTTTTAGCATAATTAGGACCTCATTGGGTTGGAAAGTAAGGTTGTAGGTTTTAAAGGGATGGGGGTTAGTTAGGACACTGTGTATTTTGCTCTCATGTTCAAACTTAATGCATTGATGTAATGTTGAGGGGATGTAGTACATAACACATATCTAAGGATGTCTAAAGAGAATATTTTATTAGAATTCACCTTCAATAATGTAAAATAATTTAGGGAAAACTTGAGTGCTTACCTGAATGTGAAGCACTATCATTCCTAATGCTAGGGCAACAATATCATTAAAGGCTCATAAAATAGTCAATGATTTGGCTGCCATTGTCTTGGGTAGCTACAATTGTTTAAAAGAGTGGGAAGATATAATGTTTATACTAGCACCATTATCTATCACGACTCTTTTAATCCAAGTTTGATCTATCTGGGTAGTAATAATTAAAGTAGGATCCTGGTCATCCAGTTGTAAAGGTGGTATATTTGAATCATGAAATGTTATAGACAAGGGTTTTTTCAATGATAAAATAAAGGATGAAAATGATTAGGGCTCATCCATTTGTATTTATTTTGCCTGTAAGTCTTCTATCATGGATTCATGGTACTGTAAAGAGTTCTAGACAAGTTTGTATAATGACATCTTGATCGACAGTTGGTGTAATTACTTTACGATAGATATTTGTATAAGCTTTGAAGCATTATTATTTTGTGCCTTTCCTATAATGGAGACCTTATGTTTGGAGGTAGGTGTTGGTAGACTATTTATAGTAGACACCAATGATTTAGTGATAGTCACTTTAGCTTTCTCATGATTGTGGGTCTTATGACCCTATGCTTAGGATCATGTGGATATATGAACCATATATATTTGGAATAAAGGGGGATTCATGATCTCAGAGTCACCCTCACATGGGGGAGAGAGTGGTGTTAAACCCAATCAGTGGCCTCAAACCTTGGCCTCTTGATGTAGCTGCTTAGATAGTCCTTACGACAAGTATTTTATGTTGATGGTAAGTTTTTACTCCTAAACCAAGTGTGTAATAGGGGTTTAATGGATTATGGATTGGCATGACCATAGTGGGGATATTTTTTTGTGATGGTACCTATGTTTTAGTGATAGATTATATAATAGTATTTTTTAATTTAGCTGAAGGATGAGGCCTTAGTATGGATGCTTTTGTCTTAATAGGGAGTAATGGTGACTTTCCTTTTCGTATCTATTCAGGGGTTGTGGGGATGTACTCTTTAGGTAATTTAATCTTGACATGAGGATGTTATAAATATCTTCCCCTTGGGGATCTTAGATTTTTGTTTTGGTATCTACAACTTTCCCCTTATTTTCTCTATGATTTAGTGCCTCCCTAGAAATAGGAGGAACTGATCTAGATATAGTTTGAGGTACAAAAGTTTACTCATGGAGTAATATACTAGTGGGAACAAGTATACTAGATGTGGGGGTTGAAATTATGTGAGGAATAAAATATTTTAGAATGCCAATACAAACCTTTTATTCAACAAGTTTTCCTTCTTTTAGTTCTTGAGTATCCTTAGATATGGATTCCTCCAATGGGTCCCAAACAATGAGATTTGACATATTAGTGGAAGTTTTTAGGATGTCTTGGTTTGGTTTGGATGGTTCAAAAATGTCTCTCATGAGGAGATTAGGGATAGGGGCATCAAAAAATTATTTGGGTAGAAGTTGCTAATAGATGGTGTTAATTATGTGTGTCTCATGTTCTATTGTGGGTCCTGATTTAGCTTGTATAGAATTCAATGTAGAGGCATGATTTGGGAAAGGTTGCTTAAATATATCTATAGATTGGTTTTCATGGGCATTAAGATTATCTAATTATGATTCACCTAATCTATAATATTTTGCACTAAGACTTTGAAATAATGACATCTACTAACATCTTAGCTTATTACATGGTGGAAATTATAGAAATCATTTTTCCTAAACTAACTAGGTTTAAGACAAGACTCATCAAGAGGTTTGACGAGAGGGAGTTTGACAAGAAAAAACCTTCAGGGGTTTATATAAAATAGATACATATGATTCTCGTAGAGGGGTATATTATCTTGGGGGAAAGCATGTTAATGGCTTTTCAGTTTGTGCCTACAAAGTGGAGGGCTTGGTTTGGTTTTTGGCTTGAGGTGGTGCTAACTTCAAAACTATGACATTGGTAGCCCCTTTGGTTGTATTATTGTTGTTACTAGTAGTCCCTTTGGATGGTTCAGATTTGAAGTTTTTATTTCTTAATTTGACCTTCCCTTCTTCAAGGGATCTAATTTCAAGCTTATGGGCCATTGAAAAGGACTCATTAATAGTTTTGAAGGACTAGAATTGTAGTGTTGATGAGATGTGTTTGGCACACACTCTCACAAATAATTTGATTAAATTTAGTTGTGGTAGAGAGAAGGTAGTTGATTGATCAAACTTATCCATCTAGCTAGAAAGTTGATGACAGACTCATCATCGAATTGTCGGATAACATAAAGGTTCATAATGGTAACTTTTATTACTATATTGATGAAAAAGTGTTCTAAGAATATTTGATCTAGCTACCCAAATGAAAAGAGGGAATGTTAGGTTATTGAGTTATACCAATCCAACATAGGTCCAGCCAGCAACATAGGGAATGTCTTAAGAAGAAGTGCATCATCATGTGCTATGAAGTAACAAGCGTGTCTAAATAATCACATATGTTGTTTGGCTCCTCCTTATTCTATAATTTGGTAAAATTAGGGAGTTCCCATTGTGGAGGATAAGGTCTGATAAGAATTGTCAGGTTGATGGGATCATTACAAATCTATTCGTAAGTGAGTATGTTCTTCTACCTAGAGATAAAATCTTCCAATTTATCCATCCTATTCATCAGAATTATCATGAGATCGTGTTGGACATTATGTCAAGGGATTCCTCCCAAAATGTTCTACTACAAGAGTTGGTATGTAGGTAACATCATGGAAAAAGCCTGGGATAATGGATAACCAACCAATGTGGTTATAATGGGTTGAGAGGCTACCACATACTATAGAGCCTGGAAAGGGATGAACGTAGACTTGATAGCCTCTATAGTCACTATATACTAGGTGGTCAAGGGTACATACTACTAAGGCAACTAGCTCATAATAACCTATTGTAATGGTTTCATTTGGGGTTTTAAGGGTATACTAGTTTGAATCTGTAGAAGCATGGTTGGGATCGATATGATGAGGTTTTGGAGTGAGGTAGTAACTTATTAGGTAACTATAGGCTAAGTAGTGGTAATATTCCAAGTTGGAGTAATGGTTAGTGATGGAGCACTCGATATCACTAAAGGTGGGTTACTTAAGGGTTGTGTTGTAGTGGTATCAAAACTAGTAGGATGGGGATTATTATGGGAAGTTACCATAGCAGTAGTAAATCCTTTGCCCTCCTCAAAGGGCATGCCGTATGGATGTTGAGAGAAATGTGTATGGGGAGATACTAGGATGTGAATGGATCTAGAGGTCAGGTAATGATTAAGGACTATGGGATTGCTATCTAGTATGGTGGTGAACTCAAGATCACCTTGGGTGTAGTATTGAGGGATGCCTTCTCTCATGGACTTAGGAGAAGTAGAAGGATAGGTGAATTAACCATAGATGAAGACACAGATGGGGGATCAATTTTATTCTATGATTGCTATCATGTTAAAACCATGCAATGATAAAAAACAATAAATAGAAAGTATGAAAAAGATTCCTTTTGATTATCTCATTTTAAATAAGGATGAAAATATGTACACACTAAAGTTATTAATAAAAAGATTTTACTTTTTTAAATTTAAAATGTGAAAAAATAGAAAATAAGAAGGATATTGAGGGCCCTAAGAAATTACAATCTAAGGATGGTCTTAGGTTATGTTTTGGTGCTCAAGGAATTTTGTATTGGTACCGATACTTGGCTTAGTATTGGGGCCTACCCCCTCATTTCACACACCACAACATAAGGTTGTTGGGTACTTAGCCATAATATATTGATGGACTAGAATTTATAATTAGACAAATAACCGAGTTAGCCTTACCCTTGGTGGTGAAATCCAAGTGGGATTATTGGGAAGAAGGTTACCACAAAGTGATAAAATCCCTATCAGTTCCCTTATGTTAGGTATTTTGATGAGTTTATTGTGAATGTGATTTGGTTTGTGTGTGATAAAAGTGATGATTATGATAAATTTACCATCTATATTATTCAATGTGAGTAAACTAAATATGCAAAATGAATTTAAAAAGGAGAAATGTAATTTTGATTTTCTTTGGATGAATTGAACACACAGAAGAGAGGGAAAAAGATAAACAACTTCAGAAATGAATTTTAGCAAAAAGAGCGAGACTTTAGGGGTCCCAATGGGCATGCTAAAATGTTTAAAGAGTTTTTCATTTTCTTTAAAAATGAAAGGTGATTTACTAAAAACTTGAAATAATAGGGTTTATGTGGATATCTATGGGTTAGAAGATGTTTACACACCGTTCGAATCCAACAATAGTGATAACTCTTTTTTGGACGAGAAGGCTAACCTGCACATATGTGAAAACTTGACAAAAGATGGATTAATAAAAGAGATGGGTGGACTTCCTAATCGAAGATTAATTTTAGGAAGTGGTACACTTATTTAGATGTATGTGAGTCCACTATTTATGAAATTAAATGAAATAAAAGCATAAGAAATTAAAAAGATATAAATGATGTGATAATAATGCTAATCTAAATTTTATTTACCAATGTAAATAAAAGTATTCTTCCCAATAAGTAGAAGCAAAATCTACATCATCTTGAATAATAGTTAATGATTCTTAATAATATTCATGAGATGGTGCATATATAATGGCACAAAGGGATAGCTCAAAGGCTATATCATTCTAATATACAAATAAAGGCTGAGAGACTACAGGGAGATCAATGATGTTAGTAACATCAGGAACTAAACTAGGTAGAGTCATCTATAAGGAGAAGGCCATTTTTAAATAATAGTAATTAACAAAGGGATTGGAAACAAAATCTTAAGATAAGGCCTCAGGTCCTATATATTAAACATAGTAGATCGATGTTGCTGTTGATAGGATCGATGCCAATTGGCAGAATTAGTGCTGATTTAGACTAAATCAACATCGATCCTATCAACATCAACATCAACATCAACATCGATCTACTATGTTTAATACATAGGACTTGAGGCCTTATCTTAAGCTTTTGTTTCCAATCCCTTTGCTGATTGGAAACATCGATGCTCTATGGTTGAGTTTAATAAATACAAAACTAAAAATGAGGTGGATTTGTTAACATGAATAGATTAATAGATAATGAAGATTGATAATAATGTTTTATTGATTAAATAGATAAATGAATATCTAATGATTGGAAAGATAAATGATAAAATGAAATGCAATACTTACCTTTGATTGGGCTATGAACAAAATGGTCTCCTTCCACAGGCGTATGTAATAGTTTTAGTTATATATAAGATACAATTGAAAGCACTAAAAATACAATAGAGTGTTGATATGAATGTTGGTAAAGTATCGAGGAGTGCAGATAACAATTCAAGGCTCTTAATGTTCTGGTTTCATCTTGAATGCAAACATAAGCTATGTATTTATAGTTCAATGTTGATCTAGGTAATTGGCACTGATCGTGGTGGAATCATCATGATTTGCCCAAAATGGAGCCTTTGTTTTAACCATGGATGAGAAAAGGTCAAGAATGGGTGGAGTTTGGCTGTAACAATTTCACGTGGGGAAAATTGGTTATACAGGTAGATTCCTAGGTTATAATTGGTTTTAGGAGGTTGGGAATGGTAAAGGGGTAAAAGTAAAGGCTATTTACAAGGCTAATAAATGGTAAATAATCCAAACTTTAGGATAGAGTTTATTTATGGGATTTATATAAATATGACCTACGACACCTAAATAATCATCCCTAGGTATACAAATTTATAGTTTCTAAATTTGCCCCGTTTTATAGAGTAGTATGGGATAGGTGCCAAGAGACAAAAACTATGAAGGTTCCATTACCATAGGTTTATGTGAGAAGGTATCTCCCCTCAAACTAGGAGCTAATCAAGAATAAGGAGAGGGGGATAGATTTAGAAAATAGTTGGGATGGATAGATAATAGATAAACTCTAAGAAACATGGATGCATACCTTGAAGCACATGTTTTGCACTAGTAGGATGGAAGATAATATAGACAGAGATGCCCCAAGGAAAATCCTATAACCAGATGCCACAACTACAAATAAGTGGGCTTAACTAAGGTTGAATAAGAGAACCAGTGATAGGGTTGGTTGACTAAAGCATTTGATGTGCCAAATGGTGTGCACACTACCTATAGATAACTATTCTCAAGGGAGAATGTACTCTCGAGACCCATTGAGGGGAGATACCCAAAATAGTACATGCCTTATGCACATTGTGGGACCATCAAGGGGTTAAAATCCACAAACCTAAAATGGTATAGGTCAAATAATAGGGTAAGCGTAGAAAAGAACTAGAAATAGCTAAGGAGAAGGATTGGATATATATGGGAGTAAAAATAGTGCAAAAAGGGGCCAATCAACATCGATCTAAAATGAATTGATGATGATCTAGCTGAATGGCACTGATATAAAATAGATCAACATAGTCTAAAGTTAGGTATATAAGGAGGTATAATGTATAAAAGGGCTAATTTTCAATCTAAGAGATGTCAAAAATGCTTGAGAGCTCAAATGATGAGAGTTCTATGAGATGAGATGGCGGCTAGCGATAGTGGTTCACGATGATGACGATGCTCCCAAGATGAGGTAGGTTAATTATTTGCTAATGCTTTTGATTTTTTTAATATTTTAAAGATTTTTAAGAGCTAAATTTAGGTTAGGTTATGGAGGAATGGTTCTATGGAATCAATGTTGATTCTTTAGTGAATCAGTGCTAATTCCTTAGTGAATTGTGATGATTCATAGGGAATTAACATTGTTTCATCAAATCATCACCGATCTAAGACAACAACACCAATCCATAGGGAATCAACACTAATTCACACCAAGTGGAATGAACTTAGGAAACTAGATAGGGTTTTAGGCTAAGTTAAAGGTTTTAGGAGATTTTTAGGCTTATAAGAGATATTAACGATAGGCACAAAGATTTATACCACTATTGGATCAAGTTCTACCATTACTGGAGGATTTGTGAGTGTGACTGAATAATGATAATTGGGCCCACCTAGAGGCCATAGGTTTGGGAGGGGTATGGCATTACCAATGCATCCATTAGGACATAGGATTACTAGTGGTACTGATAGAGTGATGGGACATAACTACTAGGAATTTCTATCTATCGATCGATGAGATGACTATCACTGAGGAGGAAATTTATTAGATACTATGACTTTTAATTTAGGGATAACCCATAGTACCTATGGATGAGCATAGGCATGGACCAACATTGAGATGCCTTTACGGTGATGACATAGATGGGATTAGATTTATTGATAGGGGTTTCAATTTTGGACCACTTTATCATGAAGACATTGTAGGGAGAGGCATTCTAACAATAATGATGCTAATGATCTCTTGTTATGCACTCTTAGATTAAGGGGGAAGGATATTTTCATGGGGTTTTACTAGAGTTATTATAGATATCCTGGAGCACTACACTATTTTTATGTGGGTGTCTACTCTACTAGTGAAGATATACAAGGGTTTTTGGGGTTGGAGGACTCAAATGTGCTATGGTTTAGGTGTTATAGTGATACTACAATGTTGGGATTATGAGCACATTTAGATAGTGCAACCTATAGGTATCGTATGGATATAGTGGTACAATTTTGACTACAATGTGGCCTTTTTATGGTGGAAGGATGATCTAACATGGAGTTTCATAGATGGAATTTTTAGAGGTTTAAATTACTATAGGGGAGTACTAGAGGGATTGAGGGTGATAAATATCATCTAGAGGCCCTATATATGATTTCTTAAGTGGATGAAGATGGAGGTAGAATTAGTGGGGATATGAAGGGTGCGATGGGTTATAGGGAGGAGGAGGGATAAGTGGGAGTACATCTGTTTTGGCTAAGTGTGGTGGTAGTTTGGATTAGTATAGGATATCCCATGGGCCCCACATGTATATAGGTGAGACGAGATAGAGTGAGAGCTATTGGGACTAGTGACAGTGGATATTCTAGTAGAGGAGGACCAAGTGCCAATAGGTGAGGATGTAGAGGATGCATGGTACACACCTGTGTATATAGCTTGGTGGGAAGATTAGTGGGGGCCATGACAAGATAGGGTGGTTTAGCCATGTTGGGGAGGAGAGGATGAGGAGATGGAGGATGTGGAGGAGGAGGATTATGATTCTAAGGAGACATGGGATGACATAGGAGATGAGGGAGTTAGGGGAGAGGTTGGGGGATATGAGGAGGAGGTAGAGGAGGAGGAGATAGAAGTTGTAGAGATAACTATAGAGAGAGACATACTACAAGAGTGGTGTGTATTTTTTGATGGATAATTGACTATAGCATAGGGGGAATTGACTATAGCATGAGTCAAGTGGGATACATTATAGGCTCAAAAGGATACTTTATAGGTGGGATTTGATTCATTATATCTGAGTCATGACATGGTGGTAGAGGAGTGTGATAGGTGTTGGGTAGAGATAGAGATGCTGAGGAGGAGGGAGGAGGAGTGAGAGTCCTCAGTGCAAGTGATTAGGGAGATGGTTAGGCTTAGCACAAGGATAATAGGGATAGTAAACATGGATTGTTATAGGGAGGTACCAATGGAGCTAAGATATTATGAGAGGATTATTCTAAAGTAGCTACCAGAGACTCCCCACTATGTGACCTATATGGCCAAATAGGGTAGGTCTTCCAGGTGCACACACATAAACTCTGTTAGTATGGGGAGTGTTACATAGATGAAAGATAGGGATGGATATGGGGGTGGGGCTGGAAATCTATCGACTATCCACCTGAGCATATTGGAGTTTACATAGTAATTCTATATGTATATTTATTCACTTGTACAGGCCAGAGAGCCATTGACATGTGTATAAACATCTTGATGTACATTGATTTTTTATACATATATTTCATGTTTTATGGATTATGTGATTGATGGATTCATGGATGATTATGCTTATAGATGTATTATTGGTTTTATGGATTTAATTGTTTATTGATTATGTTATGGATGATTACATTGTGTATGGATTATAAAGATTATAGATTTATGGCGATGGATTAGTATATTCATAGATGGATTTAGTTGTTTATGGATTTAAAATTTATAATTTGGATTATGTATTTTTACATATGATGGTTTTAATGCTATGGATTAGATTAGATTACTATGATTATGAATTGTTGTGTGATAGTAATTAGATGAGTTGAATTGTGAAATGTATGGATTATGATTTTGATGTATAGATTTAATGTTCTATGATTAAAATGAATATGATTTATATGGATTATGGATACATGGATGTGATGGATTTAATGTTAAAACAAATGGATATGATTATGGTTATGTGATTTTGAGTTAAAAAATGTGTATTTTATTATTTGATTAGTGATTTGGTAGTTTTTATGAAATAGATCATGGATTTAAAATTTATAATTTGGATTATGGATTATAATTAATGATTATGGATTATGGTTTTAATAGTTTATGGATTAATGGATTATGCTAATTATTTAGCAAATTTGGATTTGGGCATTTAATAATATGGGTATAATTTTAGTAATTAATTTAAATTACAAAAAAGTTTAATGCTTGTTATTAGCTCGTACCATGACCCAAGAAAAACCATTTAAAAGTAATGCACATGCATCCTTAAATTAGTACTAATAACAATTTTAATCAACTTTAGGTCAACTAAGTTTAGGAGCTAATTGATTTGCTTTTAGGATGTGATAAGAAACATGTTCTAAGAATAAGATGTTTCCATCTTACATACCCCAAACTAAGGGTTAGCCTAGAATCCTAGTGTGCCAATCTATGTAGACTAATCAATGTGATAAGTATACTAAATTAAAGAACTATGATCAATGCAGGAAGATTTATAGGGATTCTGTTATGCATGATAGCCATCCTTTGAGGGAGTGGTCTATATATTAAGATATGCATTTTTAAATAGTTGTCCTTTGAGGGATCAGTCTTTGCTTTTGATATAGTTGTGTAGATTTTGTGGCTTTAATATAACTATCCTTCAAGGGAATAATATATTCATTTTGCTTTTATAGATACTTTGATTTTTGATTCCAAATTCTATTTTGATTTGATGGATTGGCCTTAGGTATCATAGGATAATTTTCCTTAGCTTTTGATACATAAGATAAAACACATATATTCTCGAAAGGGATTTAGTGATAGGGAGGGATTTCAGGGAATAATGATTTAGGCAGAGCTTATCCAATTAGAGCATGCTATGATGAGATTTGGGGTATTCATATTTAAGGTTAATACTGGGTAATTCTTCTGGATAACCACATGTCTCTAGACATCATTATTGGTTATAAGATTAAGAGGGATATGAAACCTAGAAACTAAACTAGGTCGACCAAAGTGATTAGGATTGATTAGCAGTAGAAAAGGCATAAATTCAAGGAATTAAGAGGTTCTTGCTATGATTTTCCATCAAGAGAGACCAATTTATATGCCCCAAATTCATATTATGGGTAATGATATATGGTTGAGCCAATTTGGAGCAAATTTTCCTCTTTTGATTTTTTCCATATTAATTACATATTGATTTTATTTTAAGATAAGATCATCAATGTTAAATTCAAATTGATTTATGTTTTTATTATAAACACACCTTATTCATTCCTGATATACATGTAGATGGTCAAAGGAAGCCGAGTGACATTCATCCAAGAGTTCAAGCTAGGTTAATATCTCCTGACAGAAGTCTTCTCAACTTTTGATATCCTTTAGGGAGATGTAAAGGGATGGAATCTAAACTTCAATAGGAAGGACAACTTCAGTACCATAGACAAGAGAAAAAGGAGTATCACATAAAGGTGTTTGAATACTAGTCTGATAAGCACATAAGGCATAGGAAACATGCAAATGCCAATTTTTGCCTGCTTCATTGATGACTTTGGTTAGGATTTTGACTAGAGTCTTTTTGGATGCATCGACCTAACCATTAGCTTAGGGATAGTAAGGTGAGGAGAAACTAAGCTTAATGTTGAAAGAATCATAGATCTTTTGAACCTTTGTATTCTTAAAAGATTTTTCATTATTTGTGATGATCTTATGAGGGATGACAAAGCAATAAATGATATGCTGAGTAATGAATTCAATGATTTTATCTGCTTTGGTCAAGATAAGAGGGACATTTTCCACCCACTTAGTGAAATACTTAGTGGTGGTAATGATAAACTCACGATGCTAGGATGATTTAGGATTAATTTTTATAATAAGATCAAACCCCCACTGAGAGAAAGGCCAAAAGAACTGAGTGACTTAGAAGGTTTGGTGAGGGACATGAGATAGGTTGGCATGCAGATGACACTTGATGTATTTCTTAATATATTCTCAATAATATTGATTTAAATGTGGGCAATTAATAGCCCAATTATAGGATTCATTTAGTGATAGTGTGATCATTAAAGTGTCCCCCACATGATCCATCATGAGCTTCCTTAATAGAAAGTATAACTTCATGATTTTGGAGATAATGAAGAAGAATGCCATCAAAACCATGATTATAAAGGACACCCCCAAATATGAGAAAATGGGTGACATGATTTTAAAAATCTCTCTTGGAATTTATAAATAGGTCTGAAGGAGTAATCCCCCTAGATAGATAATCAAATATCTAGGAATACCAAAGCTCTGATGGATTCTCCTCAGCACTATGGATAGATGGGAGGTTAGTTTTGGTAAAAGAGGGTTGATTAATCCTATGAATAAGGACAAAAAAATTTTAATCTTGAGATGAGGATGTGATAAAATAGGTGAGGGAAGCTTGGTATCCACAAATTTGTTGGTCAATCAAGGGGTGGATTGGATAACAAAATGCTAAAACGTGGCCAATAACTAATCAACTAAGATTTTATAATTCTAAAGAGTATGATTCTTACACTGATAGATGCCTATGATTTCATTAACCATGATTTAGGAGTCACCATAAATATTGAGCATTTTAATACCCAAGGCTAAGGCAGTTTGGAGACCTATGACTAAAGCCTAATACTCTGCCATATTATTAGTGCAATCAAAATCGAGTTTAAAGGATAAAGGGATAGGTGTCACCCCAAGAGGAATTAAGATAATTTTGACTCTTCCACCATGATCACATTTGGATCCATAAAAAAAGAGAGTCATTTTATATTGTGGATCAAGTTGAGACGTGGAGGCTCTAGATTCATCTAAAAATTCATAGTTAATAGGTTGACTATTAGGAAGAGGTGCCTTAGCCAGCTGATCAACAATAATTTGACCTTTGACTAACTTTTGATGGATAAAATATAGATTAAATTCTACCAAAAACATAATCCACTTGTCCATTCATTGATTTTGATAAGGCTTGGAGTGCATGAATTTTAGGGGATTAGTGTTTGTAACAACATAAGTTTTATGATTGAGCAGGTAATATCATAGTGTAGCAATGACAAAAAAAAGAGCTAGGCATAATTTTTTAGTATGAGAATAATGTGTCTCATATTCAACAAGTTTACAAATGATGTACTATACAACCTAGTCTTTATGCTGTTCATCATGATGGGCCAACATAATTCCAAGGGTATGGTTAGTAACATAAATGTACAATATAAATGGTTGTCTTTATTTTAGAGGGGTGAGGACTGGTGGTCAGAGAAGGTAGTTTTTAAGAGCTTCTAAAGCATCTTGATAACTAGAATCCCATTTAAAATGAATATAATTTATTAAAAGGTGATGTAAGGGCTGACAATGATTATACACTTGGGATATAAAATGATGAATATATTATAATTTACCTTGAAAACTATGAAGTTGCTTGAGATTGGATGGAGGCAACGTTTCTAAGATGGCCTTGATTTTAGTGGGGTTGAATTATATCCCATGGATGGAGACAATAAATCCTAGGAGTTTACCTATCAATACTCTAAAAATACATTTCTTGAAATTTAGATAGATGTAGAATTGGATTAGGTGATCAAAAATAACATTTAGAATGAGAAGGTGATCTTTTTGTAACTTCAATTTACTGAGGAGGTCATCTACATAATTCTCCACAATCTTATGGATAATATCATGAAAATTATATGTTATAGATATCTAATAGGTGGATCCTATGTTTTTAAGGCCAAAAGCACAACACAATAGTATAAAGTCCCCCAAGGAGTGATGAATGACATCTTATGCTGGTCTTCTAGTGCGATGAGGATTTTATTATATCTAGAAAAACCATCCATTAATGACAACATTTCATGGGCAATGGTTAATTCAACTAACCAATAAATATTAGGGAGAGGGAAGTCATCCTTTGGACAAGCGAGATTAAGATCTCAAAAATTGGTACAAAGGCAAATCCCCCCTGTAGGTTTTATTATAGGGGCAATGTTAGATACACATTGAGGGTAATCAATAGGTTGGATGAAATTAAAGAATAGGAGGAACTATAGCTTGTCTTTGACTAAGAGTGCAATGTGAGGATGAATTTTTTAAATATTTTGCTTGATAGGCTTAACATCAAGAAATGTAATAATATTATGGACGATGATGGCAAGATCAATACCAGGTGTATTGCTGTAAGACCAAATGAATGCCTCACTATGATGAACTAGAAATGTAATGAAGTCTTAATATTATTGAGGATCAAAGGATTTACTAACCTTAATGATAAATGGAGTTTCTAGGGAACCTTTGTTAACATCAATGGTGGCCTCATTCAGAAGACTAGAGGTTTTTGATAGGAGGGATTTATATAGATGAGAGTTCTCAGTGCCTAAATGAGTTAAGATGGACTCATCATCTTGGCACTGAAGAATGGGGATGGTAGGAGAATCTTGACCTATCATGTTAGGGTAGGATATAGAAATGATACAGACCTCACCATCATGTTGATAGATGAGAGGTTCTATAGAAATGGCATTGACTAAAAAAAAGTTAGGTGGAATGGATATGAAATTCTCAGGTGAGGAAGGGATGTCAAATGGCACAAATGGTGCATCCTCTTTAGGGATGGTGGGAAGAGTAAAATTTGGGGAATAGTTGGGGATTTTTCTAAATCCCAGGTCATGTTTCTCATGGGGTTTTTAAAATTCACCTAATATAACTTTGTGCGGGCCCTGTTCGTAATGTTCCATACCAAAACCTTTCCAAGCACATTGCTGTAGGCATGTTTATGAAATGGGGTTTATCAAGAAATGAGAAGTTAGATGTAAATGATTTAGCTTGAGTTTGATTAGAAGGGCCCATAGAATGATGGTCCATTGATATCCTATCACACCTTTTCAACCCCATCTACATCACATTGCTTATCTATCCTATCCATCCCTACCCATCCCAAGCATCCTATGCCATCCTATTGTCCATCATATTGTGTCCATCATTTGTTATTGTCTTGACTTAGTAAAGGAGTGGAAAATGTATTGAGATATGTTCTAGAAGCATCTTGGTATATAATATGGGTGACACTTTGATGATAGGACATTTGGTTCCCTTGTGATGTGGTTCATGTTGATCCTTAGTCCATTCCTCATCATCTGTAATCCCCTTTGAACATCACCCAAATCCTTTTATCATTCCATCCATAATCATTCCCATACTAGTTATTAGGATTGGTTTTACCTTTTTTAGTGACCCCTAGTTTGTTCATATATATCCCAAAAAGACCTAAAAATCAAAATATCGCAAAAGCTAAAAAAATCATAAAATCTAAAAACATCTAAAATCATAGGATATGAAATTCTCAGGTGAGGAAGGGATGTCAAATGGCACAAATGGTGCATCCTCTTTAGGGATGGTGGGAAGAGTAAAATTTGGGGAATAGTTGGGGATTTTTCTAAATCCCAGGTCATGTTTCTCATGGGGTTTTTAAAATTCACCTAATATAACTTTGTGCGGGCCCTGTTCGTAATGTTCCATACCAAAACCTTTCCAAGCACATTACTGTAGGCATGTTTATGAAATGGGGTTTATCAAGAAATGAGAATTTAGATGTAAATGATTTAGCTTGAGTTTGATTAGAAGGGCCCATAGAATGATGGTCCATTGATATCCTATCACACCTTTTCAACCCCATCTACATCACATTGCTTATCTATCCTATCCATCCCTACCCATCCCAAGCATCCTATGCCATCCTATTGTCCATCATATTGTGTCCATCATTTGTTATTGTCTTGACTTAGTAAAGGAGTGGAAAATGTATTGAGATATGTTATAGAAGCATCTTGGTATATAATATGGGTGACACTTTGATGATAGGACATTTGGTTCCCTTGTGATGTGGTTCATGTTGATCCTTAGTCCATTCCTCATCATCCGTAATCCCCTTTGAACATCACCCAAATCCTTTTATCATTCCATCCATAATCATTCCCATACTAGTTATTAGGATTGGTTTTACCTTTTTTAGTGACCCCTAGTTTGTTCATATATATCCCAAAAAGACCTAAAAATCAAAATATCGCAAAAGTTAAAAAAATCATAAAATCTAAAAACATCCCAGTTGTCTTGTCTTATGTCCTAAGCAGTCCATATTCTTATCTAAGTTCAATATATTTATTGAAAATTCAAATCCTTTCTTAAAATCCTATAAGATTACTTAATGGTCAAATCAAAGTCACCCCTTTTTCATAATTCAACTTCAAATATCAGATCCCATTATCAACCCCATCATTGTTAACCCATCCAAACTTGAGCAAATCCCTTCTAATTGCATAATTGAGTTAGTCTTATCAATTCAAACTTTGGTAAACCATGAATTAGTAAAATCACATCTTTGCTATTTTAAAATATAAAACACCTAAAATTATGAGCTTTAATCTCCTCATCTAAGTCAAAACAAGTCAAATTTAGGGTTACATCACCCCACCCCATCTTAATCAAACTAGATATCCTACCTAAGTCAAATTTACTCAAGCAAACCTTGCCATAATCTCATTATTCATCACATTTAAAGATAAATATTTGATCAAATAAATATTATTAGTCCCTTATCCATCACTTCATCCAATATTCCATCAAATTAAACCTCCTGGCTTATATCATTATCACACCGAATCATCACCTTATCACTCATCCCATAGGCTTTCATTAGGACAATAGACAAGACAATGATCACATAACAACAATGCATCATATAATCTACATGTAGATACTTGTGTGTTTTACTTTCATGAACTTTGATGATGTTTTCCTTATGTATTTTCTCATGTATATATTTATGTCTACTCGTCTATATTTGTCTGCATATATTCAGTTCAATGTCTTTGGTTAAGTATTTTATGAATATATTTTTACATATTTTTGTCTTATAATTTTTTATTTTATCATCATTGTAAAATATCATATTTCAAACATGTCATCTTGGTTCCTTACACCATTGGTGCCTTGTACCACATGCTACTTGTACACTCTATTTTGATCTTTGTATCTTTTACATCAGTCTAACATGCACTTTGGAAAAATGTCACCATGGTCACATACATATATCATGGTGCACCCTACCTAGTGTTACATTAAAAAAGATTGATCTTACATATGGCTCAAGACCATGGTAACGTAAAATACTCATCGATCCAAATTCATGAATCAAACTCTAAATCACCTATCTAAATCCAATGTCTATATCTTCTAATCAATCATCTATCAATTTATCTGATCCAATCACGTTGACAAAGTCTAAAATCTAGTATATAATCATTTCTCCAACTCATATATCATCTATCTTGAACTACATTGGCATAAGATCTTTTCAAATTATGTGGGTAGTGCTCCATCACATGAGGTGTTTGGAGTTAACTAGATTGCTATCTCATCTTTTACCGTCACTAGCATCCATCTAGTCAACTATCCACTCCTCTATCCAATATAGTTCATCCTATCAAATCCTTCATCATAATGACTCATTATAATTAATTTATGCATTAGTTAAATCCTTGAGCTATAATATCAATCATCCAATTTGAGACCCACAACTCTCTTAGGCATGTGTCCTTACCTAGGATACATTTAAATTTTATAGATCTCCTATTATCCAAATTTTATGATTTCCTGCCTTAATTGAGGCACATTTAGGGTCATAAATTTATCATTTATCACTCCCTCACATGTGTCTTTGTCAGGGACATTATCAATATTAATCACATCGTATCTCATTGATCAACATCATTGCATCGCATCCCTCACTATCATTCACATCAAATATATCTATTTTAGCACCCCTTTCATCCATTCATCATCTATTATCTCTTCCATCACATCATTATTCATGTTTTAGGAGAACTACATCAACCTAAATTCTTTTTAGACTATGTAGCACTCAGTCACATAACATGTCTAAGGATATCTCAACTGCACTAATCAATTATTCCTTCATCCCTTGGTCCATCAATCTTGTCATTCATCACCTATCCTCACATGCATATCATCACTTGACCTATGATTTGAGCTCCAATTTATCATTATTCAAACAATAAATCAAATCATCATATAATTTGACCCCAAAACTATCCTGACATGTATCTTTACCTGAGATACATATAAATATTGTGGCCTTTTCTATTAAATCATCATATTATTTTGGATCACAACTCTCCTAGCATGCCTCTTTGCCTAGGATAGATCTAAAGCTTACAACCTTTTATCATCATTTCATTTCAATTTATTCCCATTTGGGTTATGTCCAAAGTCATGACATTGTCAATTTTACTCTCTCATATTTGCTAGGGGTATCATTAATTTTTAGCTCATTAGTGTCATCAATATCTTCCCCATCATTCCGTCTCATCACTATCACATTCATCACATCCCTTCCCCTCATCTCATCGTCTATTCACACTTCCCACTCCTCATTTCTTCTTTTGAGTGGCCATTCATCTCATCCTTCCCTTCATGTACCCTCGAGAGGGAATCATCCATCCTAATCTATGAACATCCACATTTGTATTTCTTATTTGAAAGACCATCAATTTCCTCTAGTTGGAATTCACTTTCAATGAGGGGCAAAATGTATACACCTTAATTTTCTCACTCTATTGTCATCACTAATTTTACCATTATTCAACACTAATTAATCACATCACAATCCATAATTTTTCATAATGTCTTATTACTAATCCCTTCTAGTCATTAGTCTAATGGTTCCTACATTCCTCATATCACACATTAACCTTAACCCCATCCCATGACAATTAATCATGTCATTACCCTCCTTATTACATCCCACTTAGTCTACTAACACATCACTACATTGTTTTGGAAATTTTAATTCCAATCCTAGCTACCTCCACTATCCTCTCCTACAAATATTTATTCAAATCATATAAATAATAATCATCATTAGTCTTAACCATCCTCTAGAGACTTCTACACACTCTAGAAGCCTTTACACTCCTTCTCTAGAATTATCCAAAGAATGTTATATTTCTTAGAAAACCTCTCCATCCTCTATATAAATATCTCTTCCTCCATGCAATCTCCACCTTTGGAATGAGAGGAGAAATTTATAATATCATGCCAAATTTTATTTATTGTCAAACCATCATTAATGCAACAAGTCTTTGAGCATCATAGTCCAAGCAATCTAACATTTATATCAAGCATCAATTTGTTAAATTTGGGACACATCACTATATTTGGAGGTGGATTGAGTTGCATAAGTGAGGTATAATTATGTATTTCATTTATTGTTTTAGTTCTCTCTTTGTCTACCTTATCCAATTACGAGTATTTAGTGGAATTTGGAATGAGTTTACGGTCATTAGCATGCTTGAATTGTCATTTTGCATTTGAATTTATATTTCCAAATTTTATCTAATATGATTAGCATTAAAATTCAATAATTTCTAAATGATATTTCTGATTGGAACTTTTAGTCCGCTTAGAAAAGATGCTTTCAACCATGTCCAACAAAGACCAAATCAGGGGATATAAACCCAATTACAATTATTCCACCAAAGAGAAATAATCCATTTGTGCTTCTCCTTTAATAGGTTATCTTTCATGGAACCTTGTGGTATACATAAATTTCATCCTTTGAAAATAATCCATCTTTTATCATGCACTCTAACCCTAAAGTATTATCCACATCCTGTGGATTCCTACATGCTACCCATGCATCTTGGAAATCCAAGTCTTCTTCATATAAATCCTTCATGGATTCAAATCTAATGACCTCCACCTCTATCTCATTCACTACAAGAGATTGCCTACTTAAGGCATCTGCTACCTTATTAGACTTTCCACTCCTATGCTTCAAAAGAAAATAATATATCTAAATAAATTCTACCTATTTCATATGTCATTGATTTAACTTAACTTGGTTGTTTATGAATTGCAAAGCATGATTTTCTATGTACAAAAGGAATTCCTTTGGCAATAGGTAATGCTACTACTTTTTGAGAGCTTACACCATTGCATAAAATTCTTGGTCATAGACTCAATAATTCCTCTCAATATCATTCAAATTCTCACTAAAATATGTAATGGGATTATCCTCTTGACTCAACACCACTCATATAGATGTTCCACTTGCATCACAATCAACCTAAAACACTTTTCCAAAATCTAGTAAGGCTAACACTGGTTGTTTTGTCACTCTTCTCTTTAAAAACTTAAAGCTACTCTCTATTACAATAGTCCACTAAAAATTATTCTTATCTCCCTTCATAGTCTTCATGATGGGTGCACATATGCCACATGGGAACTCATTGATTCAAACATACTATTCGGGAAAGGATAATCTACAATTTCCCTTGCCTTCCTGGGATTCATCTTAAACTCATATCTTGAGATTATAAATCCCAAATATATCAGCCCCTCTTACATGAAACTACACTTTTTCAAATTCATTAACAATTTCTCTTCCTTCACCTTATCCAAAACTAACTTCAAATGTTGAAAATGTTCCTCCTTGGAATGATTACAAATTAGAATGTCATCCAAATAAACTATTAAAAACTTACCTATGAAAGGTTTCAATAATTCATTCATGAGTCTCATGAATGTAATTGTAGCATCTAATGAACTAAATGACATAACCAACCATGCATACACCCTATAATTCATATTAAATATGGTTTTACATTCATTTCCTTCTTGTATGATGATTTGATGATACCCTCTCTTAAATTCAATCTTATTGAAGAACTTCACTCCACCTAAATAGTCCATTAAGTCATCTATTCTTGGTAATGAAAACATGTACTTATTGGTGATTTTTTTTATTACACATGAATCTATACACATTCTCCATTCCCCACCTTTCTATGGTGCCAATACAACTATAACTACACATGGGCTCAGACTCTCACAATTTAAACCCTTCCTCAACAGCTCATACACATGCTTATTTATCTCCTTATTCTCTATCAAAGTCAACCTATAGGTTCCTTTGTTAGGCAAACTTATTCTTGGAACTAAATCTATATGATGACTAATGCTCCTTACAGGTGGTAGTCCATTCAAAAACTCACTTGTCACAATATCAACATAATATTTCAATGTATTCTTAATTTTAATAGGAAAATTACTTATCGTAGTGGCTATTAAAACTTGCACAAGCTTTGAAATTAATGCAAAACATATTTATTCCTCCTTATCCACCCTAAAAAACTCTTTACCAGAATCACTTTTGAACTATTTTCCACCTCATCTCTTTTATCCTTCAATGGACTCAGTGTGAATATCTTGCCATCCTTCGTAATAATGTAGGTGTTTGCTCATACATCATGCACAAATTTTCTATCAAACTACCATGGCCCACCCAAAAATGCATGAAACATGTCCATATCAATGATATCACACATAACTTCATCTTTTTATGAGCTAATATAAGAAATAACCACACACTACTCATTCACTCTCACCTGATGGCCCTTAAGCAACCAAGAAACCTTGTATGGTGTAAGATGTGTCAAATATTTCAACCCAAGTTTTTACACCATTTCTTGAGTGACCAAGTTATTTTTGTTACCTCTATCAATCACAACTCTACAACACTTACCTCTAAATTTATAAATAGTTAAGAATAAACTCTTTTGTTTTGTCAGCTCATTCAATTCCTTGGCTGATTTCAATAGCACTATTTTCATCCATAGATTCTCTTTGTTCTGTCTCTTCCATATGAATTGGAGATCTAACACTCTCTTCATCTCCAAAATCTATATGATATGTACCTTCAATGCTCTTACCATTATTCTGAGGGTTTTATAGACAATCTTACTCCTTATGACCAACATGATTATTACACCCAAAACATTTACCATGAAAACCTCCACTTCTACCTCATTCAAATAAGCGTCTCCCTCTGGAAGATTATACTCCTCTTGTGCCTAAATTCTGATTTTTTAAACTATTTGCCTCTGCACCATTGTATTTTGACCCCTTACACTATTTTTTTAATCCTCATCCTCTCGAAGACCTTCCTCTACCTCTAAAGTTTGCTCACTTATTACTCCTCATATTATCTTCCACCTTCAACACACATTGATAGGATTCCTCTATGGTTCTCAAGTTCAACAAACTAATTTCATCTTTTATGAAAAAATGCAATCCATTCACATACATTACCACTTTTTCTTGACATTTCTCAACATGTCTAACTCTTATTGTGAGTCTATAAAATTCTTTGGTGTAGTATCTAACACTCATCTCTTTTTGCCTCAAATTTTGTAATTTTTAGAACAAGCTCAATTGGTATTTTGAGGGTCAAAATTTTGCCTTTAATTTCACTACCATTTAATCCCATGATCTTATTTTATCCTTATTCTTTCTATGCCTGTCAGCTTGCATGTGATCCCACCATAAAAATGCATGAATCTTCAAATTTTTGCATGTGAATTTTGCCTTCTTATGTTCCTCCATAGACTCATAATCAAAATATTTTCCTATTTCAGTTATTCAATACATGAGTTTTTTGGGATTCAAACTACCATTTTAATAGGTTGTATCTAATTTCAACTTACTACTAAGCATTGCTAAAACTCTGAGATATCTCATCTCATCTTCATTTTACATATCTGAGCTACTTCTTCCTCATCCTCAATCATGTCAGCATCATGAGCCACTTTACTTTGAGCTAATTTTATTGCATCCAACCTTGCCTATATACCTCTCATTATTTCATCCAAATCCATAACTTAAGGTCCTATCACTCTTGCCTCTTTATGCATCACATTTCCTTGGTGTTTCATCTATCCCACGATGCAAACTTCTCTTTCATAGCTTGCCAAAAGATTCAACTAGATTATTCTTCATGAAGAATATCCCAACAATAAAAATGTAGATCTAATACCAATTGGTGCATGTGAAAATTAGGGTTCTAAGGATAACCATTTCATCTATGATGTTTAGTTAAGGCAAACAAATCCTTTCAATGACAACCAAAAACATTAAATAAATTCAAGATTTAACACACAAATTTGTTCCCTTTATTCATCTTGAAGGAAATCAATAAAAATATAGTGAGTTTCAATGACAAGTTTCAAATACAAATTTTTATAACTTAACGCTTCACCAATTTCAAGAGGAGAGAAAAAAATACAATACCAATTTTCAATAATTCATGCCCACAGAAAATCATCCCCCAAAAAAGGCCATTTTTTCATTTAAGGCAAGAATGGACTGACCCATGAGTTTCCACAGGTGGCTCTTCACCTTTCATGGCATTTTAAAAGACCAAAACACATTTTTGATAGCCATAAAAATTGTTTGGGTCCTTTAGATCAAGCAAAACTTTAAAAAATGCACTTTATGAGTTGTAGACCAGGGTAGGATTTTTGAAAAAGTCTTAAGTGTTTTTTAAATTACACAAACCTAATCAAGCTGTTAATCTTTAATTAGAATTATGGCTTACATTTTAGCTTATTCTTGACCAAATCAGGGTTGCACTCCATGTATAATACTATGCTCAATGCTAGAGATGAGGTAGACCTCATCAAAACTTATGACTCTACATACCACTATGGGTTTACAAATATATTAACCTCATTCTAATTGGGATTCTATGTTTTATTAGTAGAGAGGCTTCAACAACCATTTCCTATCATTTTGATTGGGCTTGTAATACTAAACAATAAAACAACACCATTTTTTACCTAGTCAGTGAACAAACTCTGGTTTACAAAGTGTACACAACAAGGATGAAACCAAGTTCCTATTCAATTCTAGAACTTGCACAATGCTAAACATATAATTGGATAGTCACCAATATCTAATTAAAAATAAACCCTGATTATGACTACTTTAAAATGTTTAAGTTGTACACATACCAAATCAGAAAAAGAAGTCTAAATAACATTAAAATCATTGATAGATGTAATCAAAGACTCCAAATAGTTATGAGAAATGACCTTGTAAGATATATTTAAGAGGGTTACTGGTCTTCAAATAGTGATGAACACAAGGAATCCAATCTTGGTAATGAACTTAATAGTTCTTTTATTGATGACCTTGTCAAGGGATCCATTGGCCATGGTTTCAAGGTAAAATTTGTGTAAATTAGATCTCATGTAGTCCAAAAGGGTTTCATATGATTCACAAGAAAAGCCATCAATTTTTGGGGCTCTATCATAGACCCTACCAAACATGACATTGTGTAACTCATCTGCATAGAGAGTCCTATCACAAGCCATGCTTTGGCATGGAACAAGCTTATAAGGCACCACAACAATGCACTTCCTTAGAGTAGAATCACTTTCATCAATGAGGGCTTGAGCTTGAAATCCCTACTTATGGTGTTGGACAAAGGCTTTCAGAATCTGTATAAGATTAATGGGATGGTCTCTAATGTGCTCAAGGTCCTTAAATCACATAATAAAAAGTCTAATTCTCAAGTTTTGTAAAATCTCTTTGGAAACCCTATGTCTAATATTAAGGCAATAAATTCTAGCCTAGATTTTAGCACCATGAGTTTGATGGATCATAACTCTACATCTTTATTTTACATATCTCATAAAATTATAGATCTCTTTTAATATTTTGAAGTTTCTAAGCTTCCCTTCAACTAATATATTTTTTTCATTTATTCTCGAGAAAACTTTTCTACTCCCTCAAGACTATTCCACCAATTACATGTTTCACTCCAATGCTCACTATGGATATTACCTAATCTTGACAACAATTTTTTTGAGAATACCTCTTTTAAAATTTAAATCAAAATTCTCTAGCATTAATATCATCCTCTCTAGAAAACCAAATGTTCTTCATAAACTTTGAGTAAAAAACTAGGGTTAAAAAAAATCAATGGATCTCCCTTACCACAAGGGAACTTTCCATATAAAATATTGATGAATGATAGGAAAATATTGGGCCCTATTTAGTGTTGGACTATTCATGGAGTGGAAGATAAGGAGATTCAAATATTCACCACTCATTCATTAACACATGATAATGTCTTTCACCATAGAAAGGAAATGGAACTTTTAAGCCTTTATTCACTCAATGAAGCACAAAAAAATGGAATGAAAGATGGTGGATGATCAATCATGTGCATTCCAATTTTCATCTTGTATCTCCCAAGAATGGGATATGGATTTTGAAAATCTTGACTTAGAAATTTCCATTATTACTTTAGATCTAGGAGAGCTGGGAGAATTGTCTTCTCCATTGGCATCTATAATTAGAGTTAGGTATTTATAATATTTTATAGTTGTACTTTTATAGGTCATTTTGAATTTAGGATTGTAAAATCTAATTTATGAAGGCTAATATTAGATAATGTTATACGATTCTTGTAATAAATGTTAAATTTGTTTACTTTCCACCTATTGTTATTTTTAGTTGTCCTAGTAATTGCCTATCTTTATCTTAATATTTTATTTTGATATAAGTTTTTTTAATTTGTTAATATACAAGTTTCCTAGATTGGGGATTAATTTTTAGAGTTGTCCCTATTTTCATATCTATATCTATTTCTAAGTTTCTGTAACTTAAAGGACTTGATAATCAAAGAAGTTGGATTGATAGAATACAAGGATTTATTGTAGTACATACAACATAGAATACCAATTGCATACTTGATTCAATAACAATGTGTGATCCAATGGATTTGAATATAGAGATAACTTTACTATTGCATTATTGAATGATGGCTCAAAATTTGATGCAAAACATATTGAATGGAAAAAATAGACATGGTAGAAATGGATGGTAGTAATTATTTCTTTAATACATATGCAACACGCTTAGGACTTCATCATTATAACCTATACAAGAACACAAAATAAAACACCACTAAGGAAAATGTGGAGGCTTAACTCAAGGAAAATATTGGGAGTAAACTGTAGAAACTCAAGGGATTCCTAACAATGGCACAACTAGTTCAGTAATATGCTAGGAAAGTTACTTGTTTAGCTCTGAACTTCATGATAACTAAAACAATCAATAAAATATAAGAAACTATAGTGAAAATTTTCATCCTTAAAGGTTTTCCATCAAACCTATAAATTTTTCATTAGACCTCAAAATATGGAATGGTGATTAGATGGTTGAGTCATTTCACGCAAAGTTATCTCTGTAAACATTTTCTCTCTACCTCTCACCAACCAATCTAGACTATGTATGATAGGTTAGCATACCTATAGTCACTAATATTTGAATTGATCTAGATGGATTTGAAAATTCATAAAATAAAGTTTCATTTATGGAAAAAAATTCAATTCCTTAATGCAGGCCTAATTACCTTATTTGGCATGAATACTAAAAAAGTTTGGGAAGGTATCTCATGATTATACTTACCCACATCTAAATTTTAGAGTACAAAAAATGGTACTTGTTGAGAATGAAGTGACTCAAGATCTATCCAAAGAATTCATAGGGCCATATTTTAAGTTAAAAAATGATATACTATGTGAACTAGACAAATACTTGTTTCACATATAGGGAAGAGAGACATTGGATCAAGCATTGTCCTATAATAAAACTACCAATAGTTCCTAAAACACAAAAAACTACCAAGGAAAATATAACTAAACCAAATAATGTGGATGCATTTAATTTGACACAATATAAGAAAGTGGAGCAAAATTTGGCTAAAAATGGTGATAATTTCAGCCTTGTTGTAGATTTTCTATTGCCTAACACTTCTTTATATTACCATTCTTTGTTGTTGAATGATGAGATCAAGTGTCACATCTAAGAGTTGAGACATAAAGGACATATCAAGGTCAGTTCTTCACCCTATAGCAACCCAATCATGCTAGTTCAAAACAAATATGGCACATCAATATAACATAGTGATCACATGTTTCTCGACAAGATCACTATGAAGAATATATCAGAGTCTCATAATTAAAGGTCTATTGAATCAGATTCATGGTGCTAAACACTTCACCAAGATAAACCTAAAATTAGGCTATCATTAGGTACCTATTTACCTAATTTATATTTGGACAACTACACTCATAGAAAAATAAGGATTATTTGAATGGATAGTCATGCCATTTGGTCCAAACAATGCACCAATAATAATCATGAGGATGATGAATAATATTTGAACCCCTTCATAGATTCCATTGTCATTGTGTATTTGGATGACATATTTTTTAATAAAACATGGAAAGAAATCCTAAATTGTGCTTGACAAGTTATCCAAACCTTATGTCACAATAAAATCTACACTAACTTGAATAAGTGCTTCTTTGGAATGAAACAAATATATTAATTTAGTTTATTATTGATAAATATAGAGTTCATGTTGATCCAAAAAAGATCACAATGATTCAAAAATGATCACCCCCAAAGAGCTTAGTGATTTCTTGGTTCTTGGGCTTGCAAAATATTCTATAGGATATTTATACTTGGTTTTTTTCTCATATTGCCTTTAAGTTCAATAACTAAAAGTGTCACCAATATAAAATTGGTGGTGTAGGGATGAATGGTCATAATAACCAAATAGAGGGTCATTGTTAGATTTTGCTTTAGGAGAGTTCTAGTGTAAATACTTGGGAGAAGTCAACATCTATATCCTTTTAGGGCATATTGTTCTTTAGGTTCAAAGTTCCCATCCAAAAAAAATCTAAAAGTTGAGCTAAGGTAATATTCACTTGGTTAGACATACACATAATGTATTTGAGGAATTGAAACATAAACTCTATTCACAAGTATTATTTGCCTTACAAAACCTTCAAAAGTAGTTTGAAATTGAAAAAAATGCATTTGAATATGTACATGGTGAAAGTCTCACTCATCATGAGCATCTAATATCCTAACATAGTGAGACGTTTATTGACACCCTCAATCAATATTCAACATATGACTAAAAATCATATTCCATTGTTTAAGTATGCAAGCAATGGAAACATTACATTCTTAAGAAGGAGATGATCATACATATTTACCATAAGCATTTTTAATTTTTCAAACACAATAAGTTTCATAATTACCAACACTAGACATGGTTGACTTATTAGTAAGAGTTCCACTTAAATAGCAAATAGAAGAAGAGTAACATCAATTTAATAGATGATTGTTTGAGTTATTCACCAATCAAAACATTGGTCAAAATTCTTGATTTATGTAAACATGAGATTGAATCACAATCAAATATGTTTGTATCTAATTATATTTTTCTTTGAGACTATAGGTACTAAAATCTAAGATTTAGTACTTGATAATGGCAAACTTGACACACGTTTACTACACATGACTTGAACACTCAAACAATGTCCTAATATGTCATTATTTCACCCTTGTATGTTATCTTATGAGTCAACCTTTTTGTTCTACTATTTTACACCTACAAGAATCTCACTATCTATTTTAAACCTATTAAATATCTTGTACAAACATCTACAGTCTCTTAGTTAAGTCCACGTATACATAGATTAATTCCATTAAATTTGATTAGTATCTCCAGTCAATACTGATATGATCTAACTGGTTACCAACTCACTCCATAAAAGGAATATTTTCTAAAGTCAAACCTCTTTTTAGAGTCACCCCATTTTTGTAGTGTGTTGGTGGTGTGATAAACTACCCAATTATATCCATATATTAACAAATCAAGGTCTCATTCAAAAGGGACTTGGTACTTATCTTGAACACATATATACATTATTCCACATTAATCAAAATTTACCTATTCTTATAAAAATACCAATTTATCATTATGAACAACCCCAAACCAAGTATAAATCACTCTAAAGACAAGTCAAAACAAGAATTGTGGAGTATCAAGAGCATAATTGGAAAATCACATTAGGTGGGAGAAATACACATGGCTTGATTTCCATCTTTAGAGTATCAGATATGTAGGGAAAGGTTAATAATAAAATGGATGTGATTTGGGTGAGTTCAACCCATTACACTTTACTCATTTTAATAGGTTTCTAACCCTCAAAAGCACAACCTAGGTTTTCAAGTCAAAGGAGAATGGTTTTGTGAGCTACACACATCATCAACATTTGAAATCACAAATATAGAATAAACACAGATAGGCATAGATGACCATATAATAATTTTTCCTGACTTTTTTCAATAAAAACCAACAAGTCAGTATCGATTGGTGATACTAACCCATATTGGCAAAATTGAGCCATTGTAGACAAAAACTTAGGTCTGGAATTGAATGAACAACATGCATGATATATCATAATTTTCAAATTTAGATTACTACCATAATAAAAAAAATCAGCTAAAAAACCAAGTATTCATCCCTTTGTAGTACTTAGTACATTTAACATATGCCACTTATAAAATCAGAAAAATTAGTTTGTCTATTACATTCTAATATATGCTTGAATGCCAAATTTTAATATCTAAATTACCTTACAAAGTTCAATATTAATTAGAGTAAGTAACACACCTTAATCAAAATTAAGGTAAAAAATATTGGTGAAGCCATACATGATATAATTCATGAAATAATATATATGAAATATCTAGAGTGAAAATAAATAGGAAAAGCACATATAACACAAATGACAAATGACACAAGAAATAACATGGGAAAACCTAGAAAGGTAAAAAACCATAGAGTGACATTCATTAAATAAGAAAATTTTACCCGATACACACTTATTACTTCTCACTTCCTCTCAAGTATGAATCCATGAAACTTTTTAATCATCCACGTATGATCGAATGTGTCCAACATATAAACAATAGGGGTACAACCTTATTTATAGTGAAAAGTGAAGGGAGATGACTATTGTAACCAATGGGTCCATCCATCCCTATAACATTTTAAATAACTAATAATTAATAAATAATTTATATTTTATTATTTATTTACATGAAGATTTTAATCCATGTTAATAAATAATAAATCATTATTATTTAATTACCTAAAATACACTAAGTGTCTACAATAGCACCACTTAGACATCAAACGTTGTAACACTCCCTCTTAATGATAAGTGGGGATAAAAATCATAGTCACCTTAATAAAAGAATTATACTATGTAAAAATTTGAAGAATCTAAAAACTTTCATCATATCAAACATCATATTTTAAAATAAAAGGAATTATAATCCATAAAATCCATAAACTACTCGAAAGCAAGTTTAGTCTAGCACGATCATGAGACTACATTTCATAGTTTCTCATGAATAATCACTAAGCATATTTGGAGTCTTTTATAAAATATGGACCTCCATTACAAAGTATGCTTTTATGTATTGGGTACAAAAGTGAATATTTTATATGAAGTTTAATGAAATCACATAACTTCCACACAAAGTTTACAATGCTTTACTAAAGAGAAGTATACAAAAGAAGAAGTAATAAATGGACATTACGAAGTGGCATTTCCATGCACACGTCCCCTTAATGACAACTCTGAGAGGCCCATAATTGCATGAAATTGATAGCTCCAAGTGGTTTTGTGAAGATATCTATCACTTGTTCATCCGTAGGATAGAACCACATATCAATATCACTATTAAGGAATTTATCTCAGATAAAATACACGTAAACTTATATTATTTAGTTTGTTAGTGTTGCACTAGATTTTTTTCCAGAGCTATACATTTTGAGTTATCATAATGAAGGATGGTAAAATGAGAAACATTCAAATGAAGTTCTCCATACAACCTTCATAACCACATGGCTTCTTTAGTAGCTTTCATAGCACTTTTGTACTCTGATTCAGTAGAATAGATAGAGATAGTAGGTTCTTTTTTATTACTCCAAGTGATAACACCTACACCAAACTTAAACACATATCTAGAAGTAAATTTAATTTGTGATCTATAGTATCATCAATATAGTTAGCATCACAATAACCATATAATTTAACATTATCAATGGAAGAATAAAATAAACCAAAATTAATATTTCTTTTGACATAACAAAGTATATGTTTATCTAATTTACAAAGATTTAAATATGGATCCTGCAAAAATCTAAAAGCAACACCAACATCATATGAAATATCTAGCATAGTAATGGTTAGTTAAATCAAACTGCCAAAAAAATTTCTATATAGAGTAGGGATAGATTTTTCACATGCATGTTTTGAATCAAGTTTAACAGTAACTGCAATAAGAGTAGATGTAGATCTACAATCAAACATATTAAAATTAACTAGAAGATTATGTGCATACTAAGATTGTGATACAATAATAAAATATTTGTCTTGAAATACAATCATTCCTAAAAATTGATGAATAATGCTTAAGTCAGTCATTTCAAAAATTTGACTTAATTTATCTTTATATTTATGAATTAAACTAATCAGATCACTAATAATCAAAATATCATCAACATATAATACAATTAAGATTACATGACCATTTTCAACTTTGAAAAAAAGATCATTATCAAAATATCAGTTAGTTAATCTTAGTTCTTTGAAAAATGAAGCAATTTTAGAGTACCAAGCTTGAGGAACTTATTTAGACCATATAGTGGTTTCTTTAACCTACACACATAATGCTATATGTTAGGGTTAGTGAAACCTTTAGACTGAGTCATATATATTTTGTCTTCTAAATCACCATTTATAAATTCATTCTTGACATTCATTTGGTGGATAATCTAACCATTTTGGGTTGTAAGAGAAATAAGTAATCTAACAATACTCATTTTTTCTATAGGAGCAAATGTGTCAACATAGTCAATATCAAATTTATGAATAAATCCACAAGTGATTAATCTTGATTTAAACTTGTCAATTTTACCAATTTAACTGTATTTGATTTTATAAAGCCACCTACAACCAATAATATGACTTTTAGATGGAGGTGGGACAAGATCCCAAATTTGATTTTTAACTAAGGTATTATACTCAGCTTGAATAACAACATTCCATCTATCATTCTAAATGATTTTATCAAAAGATTGAGATTCACATTCATACATAGTCATTAAATCATGATAAGAATATTGACTCTTAATTAATTTATTAAGATTATCAACATTAGAATATTGGATTAGGGATTCTATCCATTCAGGTATTTTAGATTACACATATTATTCAAGAGTTCCTTAGTCTCTAAGTTATCTAAAGATGGATCAAATTCCTCTAGGGTATTATTTTCATCACTAGGAGAAATAGGAGAGCCAGGTTTATCAAAAGAAGAATATTGAGGAGATTCCACAGAGGGCTCACAAAAAGAGTTTTTAAGAATAAAAAAATTCCTATTCTCAATGATATGGCTTTTAGATGGATCATATATTCTAAATCCTTTAGTATTACCTCCATAACCTACACAAATACAAGAACAGGAGGTAGGATCAAGCTTCTTTCTTTTAAATTTAAGAATATAGATGGAAGTAGGGCTACCAAAGATCCTAAGATAAGCCATATTGGGTTTATTTTTAGAAAACATTTATAAAGGATTAGAAATATGTAAAAATTTTGTGGGGACTCTATTGTAAATATGAACAACAATATTCATGGTTACAATCCATAATAACTTAGAAACATTTGCAAAATGTAACATTGTTCTAGTCATTTTGATAATGGTGCAATTTTTCATTTAAACAATACCATTTTGCTAAGGGAAACATAGAGTTGTTAGTTCCCTTTGAATACCACAAATAATGAAAAAATAATCAAACTCTTTACTAATGTATTAATCACCATTATCAGATATTAATCTCTTAATAGAAAAACTAGAAGAATTTTCAATAATAGCTTTAAATTCCTTAAATTTAGATAACACTTCATATTTATTTTTAATGAAATGTGACCAGTATAATCATATATAAAAGTCAAAATATATATAAAACCATTAAGAGATAAAAATTCAATAGGTCCTGCTACACCACTATGAATTAATTCTAAAGGATGAGAGGACTTCACATCATGCTTTTTATGAAAATGACTAGTATATTGCTTACCATGTAAGCATCTTTCACAAGTTTCATGATATGAAAAGATTAAAAAAAACCAACGAAAAGATTAAGAGAAGATATATCATGTAAACCTATAAAATTAACATGTCCTAATCTTTCATGTCACAATTGATATTCATTCTTATTATGTGATGAAAGACAACATACAAAAGAAGCATAGAGAATATATAAACCATTATGTTGAACATCTTCAACAATCAGAGAACCAAATTAATTCATAATAGACCAATTATATCTAAGAAAATTTATAATGAATTTATCATCCATAAATTTAGAACAAGATAAGAAATTCTTCTTAAGTTTAGGTACATAAAAAAAATCATTACTAACAACATTTTCAAATTTTGTCTTTCCTTGCTTAGTTGATTCTAAAAATGAATTATCTCTTAGGTAAATATTTTCATAAATATCTATAGTATAAGATAAAATTTTAGATAATCAATTCATATGGTTTGATACACCACTATCTAAAATCCATTCATTCTCATTAGAAGAAAACAAGACAACATATAAAACAATAAAATTAAAATTTATTATTGATTTTTGTTCTAATTAGAGTTTTGATTCTTTTGATGGGTTTGATTAGATTTATTATCTTTGTTATTTTTAGAAGATTTATTTTTAACTCTATCTTTGTTTTTATAACAAGTCTCCCTTCTATGATCAAATTGAACACACAAATTACAATCCCCATTAAACTTAGGTTTATGATTCTTATTACTAGAATTCTTGTTCCCATTTTTGCTATTAACAAAATTAACGTTAGATTTATAGTTTCTATTGTTATCAAAAATAGGATTGAGAGTAAGAAGTTCCTGAGTGGCATTCCATTTAGAATCAAAACTAGACATCACTTGCTCTTCTTGCCATAGAAGAGCAGCCAAAGTAGTGAGGTTTGGGATATCTTGCTCTATTTGACTCAATTGATTGTTGGTTAAACTAGGTTTTATTATTGTGAATGGTTGTTGGTTAAACTAGTAAATATGTTTGGCTCACAAAGAGTCCATTAGGGATCAAATCTTGTTTCTAAAAAAACTTGATACGATTTAAGGGATGAGGCTGGGATCATGCCACTAGTGAATTTGGAAAAATAGATACCCCTCAGACCTTAATTCTTAGCCTAAGATCACCACGTAAAGTAATGGTCAAAAAATAATAATTTATTCATATCTTTAGGCTGTACTTAGCCATACAAAAACATTAATGGCATACCAAGTTATATTTGACTATAAAATTTGATCTTTGTTTGCTATCTAGTTGCAGAACAGAGGTTTTAGATGCCAGAAAGGAGGTTTGAAAGATCAAGACAGTCTCTAAATAAATTTTCTAAGATTTTAAATCTTTAATAAACCACATAAGGACATAACATAAGATGTACTTAAACATCTACATGGCTGAAAAAATTGAATTTAGTTTGAAATTTAAAATTAAATCCAACAAAAAATGCTTACTAAGCCTCTACATTCTCTTAGGCTCTAATACCATGATATAATTCATGAAGAAATATATATACAAGATATAACACAAATGATAAATGACACAAAAAATAACATGGAAAAACCTTGAAAGGTAAAAAACCACAAAGTGATATTCATTAACCGAGAAACTTTTACGCAATACACACTTCGCACTTCTCACTTCTCACTTCTCACTTCCTCTCAAACATGCCATCACAAAACTTTTTAATCACCTGAGTATGTTTGAATGTGTCTAGTGTATAAAAAATAGGTGTAAAACCTTATTTATAGTTAAAAGTGAAGGGGGGATGACTGTTATAACCAATGGGTCCATCCATCTTGAAAACATTTTAAATAACTGATAGGTAACAAATAATTTATGTTTTATTATTTATTTACATGAGGTTTTTAACTTGTGTTAATAAATAAATAATCATTATTATTTAATTACCTATAATGTACTAAGGGTCTATAATATCACCAATTATCATTAAATTTTCTAACAATACACATACCAAAAGTACAAAACCATAGGTTTCCATTAGGGTTTCATACTTCTAAAGTTTTAGACTTTTGTTCAAGTGTTTCAGATTTCATTTTTTTTATCTCTTCACACACACAAATCATTTTTATATTTTTGGTCCTGGGAGTTCATGATATAATTTTTTATTTCCATACATAAAACCTTTTCACCTTAGGCCTTAGCCTTCCATTAAGGTTTACTCTATTAGGGTTATTCCTTGAGTAGTTAATTATTGGATTAAAAGGCTATATTTTTAAAACACTCTAAGGTTTTTTATATTCATATTGAGTGGATGAAAAATCAATTTTTGTTTGCTAAAATACTATATCCATTTTTCATAATTTACAATTTATTAATTTTAGAAAATTTGGCCTAGAGAATGAATGGTGTACCTATTTTCAAATTATTTTTTAGGTTTCATCTATCTACTAATTTTTATAAAAAAATATTTTAGATTCCAAACATTCATCAAAATTTTATTGGAATGGTCAGTTCTTAATTTCCTACTATGGATTCTTCTATTCTTCCTTCTACCTTTCCTCAAGGTGCTAATAGCTACTTTCCCTCTAAGGAGGTCCATTCTATCACTATCTCAAGATTTAAGGTGGCCCCTCCTATGGTAAAAATTTAAGGTCATTTGAATGTTCCTCATCATCTCCATCCACCTCTTGTAAACCCTATCGATGATCTTTGTATGCATATTCAATCAGAAGTATCTAAGATATATGCTTGTGAAGCCCTTCAACTTCAAGTAGTCACTATGATAACATCCATATAAGAGATGCAAAATCAAAATCATTATATCAGTTTAAGGATTAAATTAATTAAAAATAATATCACATATACAAATAATATAGAGCATGGAAGTGTCAATCATAAATCTAAATCCCTATCCAAATATTTTGTGCCTCAGAAGCCAAAACAAGATATATCTACAACTACAAATTTAAAAAGTATACATAAGGCTAATAATATTTTAAGTGAGATCCTAAAGAAAATGCTTTGAAACAAGTTGATCACATTACCTTCTATACATCCTCTAAAGAAATAAAAAAAATATTATGCATATCATAGAACACACATGCATCATATGGATAATTGTTTGGATTTGAAGAACAAAATACAAAGTATGATTGATAGTGGTGATCCTATACTAGATAAATCGATCAAACCACCCCCTGATTTAAGAACAACATATACAATAAATAAACCTACTTATAATATGATTGCATCTCCTAAAAAATAAGTGCAAAAATAATAAAAGGAACAATTAAACAAGTAAAGGTTACAAATAAAAGTCAAAAATAGATAAGAAAAGTTCTACAACTTAAAAAAAAGAGAAGTTAATTAAAGAGAAATCACTAAAAGAGAAGATGCCAAAGCAAAATCAAGATAAGAAAGAAAACATCCTTTAGAAAGGGTTTATTATGAAATAAAATAAAAAATAAGATGTATTTAAAAATGCTAATGCCACAAGTATGGCTCCAAAGGAAGCAACTACAAGCCTTTCCTCATATCAAGAACTTTTCATTATCACCACTCACATATATGGTAAGCAATGTACCTATGTCAAGGTTATGGATTAAGAGGAACATAATTTTTATACTAAAATATCAATCAAGTTAATAATAATGTATGCTTCAAAATAGTGTCATCTTATATTCAAAATTATTCATGATATAAGCACATACAATGTTGTTCTTGGATGAACATAGTTTAAGTCAATAGGGACAATAGTCAATAAAAACAAAGGTTGCATTACATTTTATCACAAAGGTAAGGTTAAATCCATTTCAAAAGAGGGAAATCCTTTAAATCACGAAAATGAGAGTGAAGATATTTATTCAAGTATTTATCATGATACAATTCATAAACAAGTTTTGATACATGATACAATTGCCTATATATATTATGTGAAAGATACTAAATGTAGTGTCAATTATACGAGCATAAGTGTTCCTAAAAATATAGTATCATAAGTGCAAGATTATCATTAAATTACTCATGAAGATCCATATTGTGCACATTTATTACTTATAAATGGTTAGAGTGATTCCCTTTATTAGTTCACCACACATAGCCTATAATATAGTCTCTTTGTGCTTGCTTGATTTCTCATCGATTTTGCTCTTCTATTTTAACATGCATTCAATCATATGCCTCACATTGACCATTCTTCTAGCCCTTGGCTTTATTTTCACTTGGATTTTGACTTTCAATTGGCATCTCGATCCATACATCTATAACACTTATCCTGTAATTATTTTAGTGCACATCCTACATGGTTTTTATTGAGCTTACATGATCATATAATCTATATTTACATATTAAATGGGAATGGTGATACTTATCTCCATATATGATCTTAAGCTATATTGTTGTGATTCACATATATAATGGGGGCATATTGTTTGCTTTTACTTTCTACACATAGCCTAGTTATCAAAATTAGTGCACTATATTCCTTGACACATGATTCAAATTGTTTGAATCCTTCTCATTATTTTATTTTCATAATCATTACCACCGTACCTTACTTTTCCAATTCTCATAAATTCTAAAAATATAAATAAAATCAAATAATCAGAAAAGATAAAAACATTCAAAATATTCACAAATCCAAAAATCAAGACCTAAGCATAACATGATTATTAGATTACACTATTGACCTATGTTATTCATCACATGTTTGGTAGATGGAATAATATCTACATAAACACATGCATTTCATAGTATATGAGTACTACACAAGACATACAATGGCCATGCTGATACTGGGAGCATCTTGTTCTACAAGTTTTACTATTATAGATTATATATTTCTATGACCTTTGTATCATGTTGAGCTACCTATATTTATTATACATGGATATTATACTAAGTCATGTCCCTTTTATTGTGTGACATTTGAACATGCCCCTTGTTTACAGTCTCTTTAGACCATTACTTATTGACTTGTTTTTGAGTGATCTTGTATGTGTGTTTGTTTGATTTTTGAAATTGTAATATTGTTATCTATAGTTTTCCATGATATTTATCATGTGTATTAAGCCTACACACGATCATATTGGTTATATAGACTTTAATGATATGTTTACCTATACATGTTACTTTTATATGCTACATGGTTACATTCACAGATTATACAGTTGTCTTACCCTTTTGAGGTGAGGTAACTCCCAGTTCCTATATTTACCTCACCTTAAAGGGGGAATACTAGTGGAAGCATCTTAGGAAGCATGTTTTTCACACTTAAAACAATTATTATATTTAATGAGGGCATGCTTTGGAAGCATGTTCTCCACACCCATTCAATATTTGGTACTTATATCAATTTGAAGATTTAGTGGGGGAATATCATATGGGCATGGCTACCACACATTTATAATTTTTAGATTTAGTGGGGGAATTCTTTGGAAGCATGTTTTCCACACTCATTTAATATATGGTACTTATATCAACTCACAGATTTAGTGGAGGAATGCTTTAGAAGTATGTTCTCCACACCTATCCAGTATTTAACATCTCCAACTTATAGTGGGGGCATGTTTTAGAAACATGTACTCCATATTGGTAATTATATAAATTTTTAGATTTCTCCATATAAAATGGGGGCATGATTTAGAAGCATATCCTACACACTTACATAATTATCTGAATTAGCCAAATCACACAGTTATATGATTCATATTCATAGTTGTAAAAAAATTCTATACATTGGTACCACTGTCATACACAGTTTCATGATGAGACATATCTAAGGTGCATATACTATGCAACATGTGCCTAATATCATAAAATCCAAATAGTTTTAGATTCTAAAACCACTACATGTATTGATACCCTATGTATTTTTATGAACCATATTAAGCCAATCTCCTACAGTAGTTGGTTCATATTTTAGTATAGTTGAGGTTGTGAACACCTAAAACTGGCCATCGATAACCTTTAATTGAGCTTTTGACCCAATTCTTACCAAAATGCACAATTTGGCCTAAAAACACTAAAACATGCTAAATGAGTTGAAATCAACATATTCAAGCAAGCACCAATTTTGGCCGTAATATCATTAAATAGGGCAATGTAATTTATGGGCTAGCTAACTTTGATCAGATCATTTTGAGTCAAAATACTAATTTTGCACCTGAGTGATCTGGATTTATCTTTTCTATAAAATTTCTTATATGAGACACATGCATTTGTTATTTTTCATTGACAACATCCTAAATAGGATAACGGTCCTAATGCATTGAACTTTGACTTTTAATTTCAATCTAGTCAAAATTTAAGCCAATAATATGACATTTTGACCAATTTGATTAATTTGTGCACAAAGAGCCAAGGTTTGCATCAAAGTGCTTAATCATGCTTAAGAGCTGATTAAACCAAATCAAGACCTTAACTTAATTTTCCATGAATATTTGTTTTTGAAAATAAATATTGAATATCTACATCATCAAAGTGATATTATTTCTTGAGAAGACATCCCTAGGCCATAAATGCCATAAATATCTAAGTCAAGCCACCCCATGCCTCATCAATGCCTCCCATATATCTTAAATGCCCCTCTATCCCAAATATTTGTGAGATTATTTATAGATTTTAATTACATAATTGGATTAATCCTTAGCCACACATCTCAATTTTGAGATGGATAGTTCAGATTGATTTTAGCCATTTTCAAAAATCTATAAATAGGAGGCCTTTCCACATAAATTTTAAGCTCTCATAAGCCAAAGTTATCATGCCCAAATGCATTTGAAAGATTCATGCAATTGGTGTTATAATTCCCAAATATTGAGCTAAGCCAAGCCAAGCTAAAGCCACACAAGGTGCCAAGGAGAGATGTAGGTAGTGAAGCTTCCATTGATGTAGACTTCATGAGCACAAACCGAACAAGCCACTAAAACAAGTATTTTGGAGCATCCAAAGAAGGTGGAAGAAAGGTTTATTTTTATTTTTAGTTGTGTTTTCCATTCATGTTTTGTTAACTAAGCTCCCCCTAGTAACTAGGCCTAGAAATGTTGTGCTAGTGTGTTTATTTCAATTTTGATTTCATTTTTGGAACTAACACAAAATTAACCATCCTCTCTTGAGTTAAATTCATAGTTCACATAATGGCATGCCTAGTGGGACCAAACACATCCCACACATGAAGAAAATCATTATGGGACTTTTAAAATATTCATTTAAATTATTATAACTCTTACAATTTGATATTCTAACTTTATTTTGCCATTTTTTTGTCATGGGTTTATACAATTAACCGTTGATGGTTAGTGCAATCGCCAATGGTTATTTTTAATCATTGATGGTTAGGTCTAACTATTGATGGTCAAGTATAACCATCGATGGCCACTATGTTTTTGTTAAAAACACAAAACTTGAGAGCTAATATGCCATTTTAAATTGCTTGGTTTGGGGTCATACAAACTCATTTTTTGATGATTTCTTTTAGAACCATGTGTTTTCTCCTAAATTTTCAAAATTTGATATTAGTTTAACTTCAATTTGCATATATTTTTCACAAAAGTTTGAATATCTCTTTAAATGTTTAAAATCTAACACATTTGCTTTTGGGGTGATGCCTTAAGGGTAGACAAATAGCCAATGGACTTCAAATTCATTAAAATATGCTATTAAGACATCTTTTGCATGCTTTAAAATGAATTAGGAACCTTTTTTTGGTGCTTAATAAAAATGTTAGATGCTTAAGTGAATGCTTTTGATAACTAGGCTTTCAAAGTTACAACTTAAGACCAAGGGGTCAAAATAACACTGCCCAATTTTTCAATTTGGTGTTTAAAATTTAACTCATTCATCTAAGTTTGTATTCAAAAGTTGTTTGTTTAAACTTGATTGGCAAAGAGAAGGAAGTTGTATATATGCTCTTCCATCTATCCCCTTTAGGGCACTTTTGGAATCATAAACACCATCCTTATTGCAAACATGCCTAGTCCAAGGCATAGAAAGAATGTCATCTAAAGCACCCTCTAAAAACTCTCAATAGTTTAGGTGATCTTGAAAACAACCCTAAAGTCTTTCTATTAGTCATTTAATTATTGCATCTTAGCTTGCGAGAGGGACTTCATTTCCTCCCACAAGTTCTTTAGGGAAGATTTGACCCGAGGTTTCATCTCCTGAGACCGACTTTAACCACTCCCACTAGGATCAAAGGTTTGAGTGGTTAAACCACCTTCTAGTGTTGGAGTTACACACGGGACGTATCTACACTTTGGACATTGCACTACACTAAGCAAGGGACAGATGTAGTGGTTGCAAAAAGGACAAGACCTTTTTGTAACAAGCCAAGTGCCATGAACACCCAATTAAAGTGTGATTATTTTACATCATTTGGCATGAAATCCATTGTGTAATTTATCTATTTAGAATGATAAAAAACTAATTAGTTTTAGTCAACCCCACTTTGTCATACCCTCAATAGGAATTTAGATGATTTACTTATATTTTATCATTTTCTTACTTGGTGTTTTGAGACTAAAACCTAAATATTTGTTTATAACCATGTCAAAACCAATTTTTTTATATGCCACTCTTTTAATTAAAGATGTGCTATGCTAGCCATTTTACACCACACTTGCACCTTAAATCTTTTGTTAAATTTGTTTGTGTGTATCACTTAAGTTAAGGTGGGTACCATTATGCTGCCCACATCATTATCAAGTTTGAGCTTTTAAGTCTTTTAAAACATAACATTGACGACGTCATTTGAACATGCTTATGTCGTTAAGTTACTCACTTTATTTCAAGACTTGTTTACCATTGCATAAAAAACCATTTGTTTCAAACCATGTCATGTATACCATTTAGACCTTGTTTGTTTGCCATCATGCTTGTCTAGCTTGTTTGGTCAGATCCTAGTTTTCAATGTTGAGTTTTCAATTAACCTCATTGATTGATTTTGTTTAGGCCTCAATTCATGGGTCTAATACATATATATTTCTCTTTTGGGTTGCATAAATTTGGTTAATTAATTACCTAAATTTGAAAACTATTGATGGTTTGTTTGTTCAATGCCTATCCTCATCATTATTTGTGCCTTTGTTTGGAAGAACACAACCTTTCTCCAAAAGCCTTTTTCCTTATGCCAACTGATTATGCTTATGTTTGATTCTATGTGTTAGGTCTATGCCAAAATTGTTTCCAAAATTGTTAGATTAAATCAAATGACATTGTCTTTTATTTCAACCTAGATTTTGATGCCATTTGGCCAAAAGTCCTAGCATAGCCTATTTCAGCTTAGATTTTGACCCTGTGTTTAGACAAAAGACCTAGGGACTCTTTTCCCTTTCTTGGTTTAGACCTTGTTTGGAACACTTTGACCTAGACTTTTGACATGCTAGTTTTTATTCAAATGCTTGACCTTTTGTGCATATGACATTTGATGTTAGACTTTTTTATGCCAAATCTTAGCACCAACCATTTTGGAGATATAACTCCATTTTTAGACCACGTTGGAGATACAACTCCACTTTAGACCAAGTTAGACTAAGTTTGAACCATTTGTCCTTTGGACATAGTTTTTTGGAGTTTGTAGAACTATAAGCCTTTTTATTTTTGGAGATTTTATCACTTATGTAGATATGCCTAGCTACACTTATGATGGAGTCACATATAATCCAACTTATGATAAAATGGCCACACAAAATGACTTGTATGGCTTTAGTTAAGACCCGAATGATGATAATATGATTTGTGAGATAGATTTCTATCTACCTCATAATAATCATTCATGGAAAAAAATTCATGAACCAGCTTACGATCCAACTCAAGACCTTGATTGGTATGAAGAGGCTTGTGAGGAGGACGTTTAAGACCCAACTATAGATAATATTATTTGAGATATGAATCAATACCCTCTTTATGATAATCAATACATGGAACATGTTCAAGAACTAGCTTATGATCTAACTCAAGATTAGGATGATATGGTTTATCAAGAGGACTTGGACTCTTTGGCTTGTGCAAGCAATCAAGTTTCAAACATATTTTTATTATCTGATCATCAACTACCCTTAACCTTCCTTTGGATTATGCGAGCCACCAAGATCCATAATATTTAAGGCATACCATTAACATTCCAAGACCTCATCTTTTGGCTTGTGCGAGCAATCAAGCTCTATAACGCCCCTTCTTCATTCCAAGACCTAGTCCTTTGGCTTATGCAAGCAATCAAGCTCCACACCACCCTATCATTACCATTTTAGGACTTCATCCTTTGGATCATTGGAGAAATCAAGATCCACAATGCCCTACCATTACCCAACTATAGGCCATTCCTCATCCAATACCAATCCCATCAAAACCTTAGTCAATCCAATAATTCAAAAACCAAGCTATGTTTAAACTTGTATTTTATAACTCATTAGAAACCAAGGCCAAGAGAACCAACCAATCTGAGATGTTTTTGTTGAACCAACCACTTGTAGTAAGTCAACCTATGATGAATTTCCCATTGATTCTATACCTATTGTCAAAGAGTCTCACTCTGAAGAGCTAGTCTTTGCTGAGTCACTTCTTAAAGATTATAACCACCTTTGGGAAAATCATTACCTTGACCATTTGCATATATTTTAAGAGCCTCTTATTGACAAGTTATTCTCTAAGGAGTTCTCTTAAACTTTTTCCCATTATAGAGAAGTCCCACTCTGACAAACCAGCTTTTATGGAGCCCACCATGCCATCACAGGTCATTACTTATCCAAAAATAAACATTTAATAAGACATCATTGTAATCGAGTACCCATTAGATGAAGAATTAGAGTTAGATTCAGGTTCTATTCTTGAACCAACATTAGATTTAACATCATAATCAAAATCGACATTAATCTCAATATTAGATTCAGAGTCTATTAAGTCAGAATCAAATTTAGATACATAATATAATCATGACTGTTATAATATTAGTTATGCATCCCTAATAGATCAGTTTGAATACATTTGTGATCCTTCTATGGTTTTTGAGGATGATTAATTTAACATCACCATAAGTTATCCTAGTATCTTCTATGAGGATTGTGCTACCTTTTCCCATTTCATTACCATTCCACATACCATTACCACCAACTAATATAGCCATTTCATTGACATTCCATCTCCTACAAGTGTTGATTGGGACTGACAAAATTACACTTTGTTAAATTGCATCCATGGTGACATAGAAATTAAAGAAAAGCAAGGAGGCCAAGACCAAATTCATGTAGCAGAAGAACACTCTCCTAGTGAAACCTTTTCAAAGGCACTAGGGGACAAGCAAAGTTCAAACTCATCATCTTCTAGTGAAACTTTTTTGGAAGTGATAGAAGATAATCAAAGTCAAAATTCAATGTTCCTTAGTGAAACCTTCTCAAAGTCATTATGGAATAATAAAAAAAAATTCATTGGTGAAAAACTCATTGAGGCACTGATAACTAAGCACAAAAGTCATTCACTACTTGATGAAGATAATATCAAAGATCAAATCAAAATAGCTTCCAATCTACAGTCTAGTCAGATGATAGCTACTCTTGGGCCTAAATAATAGAAAAATATGGTGGTCCTATCGAGAGAACAAGTATTTATCCCTACCACATCTAAAATAATGTCAAATATGGCATTAAAAACATTATATGTGACTAAAAGTCATGATATTCATTTGTTTCCCCTCCATCATTCATTTCATTATCATCTTCAATTCTATTTCACCAAGAAACCTATCAACCATAAATTATCCCTATTTACCATCCATGGTCTCATTTTCCTTTGTAGAGGATACAAAGATACCTTGTCTCAAGGCTTGAAGGAATCAAAATCAATGACCAATAAGGATTACAAAAGCATTTTTGACATCCAAATTTGTAGCCAATTCTTGATAGAGTAACTATTCAAATGAGGTGTGAGCTAGTAATTAACATGATCGAGTATTTTATTTATATCATTTACTGATCAGGATGTGCATCTCCACTTCAATAGGAATAATAGAATCATATGCCATTTTACTATACGCAAGCCAAAAACACATCAAAACCAACAACCATCATTAGCCAAAAACATGTACCATGCTATTTTCATTTGCCATTTTTATTTTTCATATCCTTTTACCATTGTCACATATCCTGCCATTCACCCCATCACTTGGGGACAACCCTCTCAACATCCTTATTTATTTTACCATCCTACCAGTTTATAATTATCCTTAGCAAGACCATTCTATTCTATCATTCCATTCATATCTAGACCAAACGCTTGTTTTTAGCCATCCTATCCAATCCTATTTTGATTTTGGTTCATTTGGTTCTTCCCTCACTTTTTATGAGAGGATTTTGATCAAGTTTCAACAATCCATCAAATCCATGTTTACAATATCAGTCTATGAAAGTAGTGTGACAATTGATCTGGCAAGATATTTTTCATTTTTCCATCCTATCAAGTTTGTTTATGTGCATTATAACTACCTATGGGCAAATCAGTGTCTCACTAGTCTTGCTACTAATTATAACCACCTATGGGAAAATTAGTATCATTGACCTATTCTATTATATCTTAGTTATAACTACCTATGGGAAATATAGGGGAAACACTTGTTTACCATATATTATTGCATCACCTTGCCATCACTAATTTCATTTGACCGGTCATTTACCCAATTTGAGAACTTGTTGGGACCTAGTTAGTTTTTTTCCACCTTTTGTGTAGACAAAATTACTATGACTTGAAGTTATTTTAAGACTATGTAGGTCATGCTCAATTCATGTTGAGGTCACCTCAGTCCCCATTTTCATATGTTTTCACCATTTTGTGAGCAACCTAAGCCAAATACTCTCACCATTTTGTGATTAGGTATCTTGTCATTCTCTAACGAGTTAAGATACCTCAAAATACTAAAAACATTTCAAATATCCAAAACCATTTGTCCTATCTAAGCTTAGTTAGTTATCCTTGATCTGCCCTACTAGGGTAAAGTCATTGTTAGGATGCTTTATATTTCTTTATATTTATTTATTTATTTTAGTTTTTTTGTTTGGTTGTGTGTTTGTTTGTTTGTTCACTTGCCTATTTATTTTCTTTCAACACTATTGCCTTGACTCAGTCTATATGTGTTCATTAGATGATCCCTTATGCATATTATTCTTGAGTCCATCCATATTCATACGTCAAAATTATCATCATGGTTTTTATCATTGGTGAATTATTTTTAAGTGTTTATTGGATCAAAAGTTAGTCCTTATGCATATTTCAGCCAAGTCTTCATGGTGTTCTATCATGATTCCTACCATCACATATTACAACAAAAATTAGATACAAGAGGTCTAAAATTAATGGAGCCACAAAATTTTCTCCTTGACACCTTGGAAAAACCTCCCATCTCATCCTTGATCAAATTAACCCATTGGCCATTCTATTTTTATCATTTCTAATAAGGATGAGAATCTCCTAATTAGTAGGTACAACTTAATCATTTATAATGATCAATCTTATTCTTCTATCCATCCCTTTCATCCCTTTGCATCCTCATATGCTTGGTTATTTGGGGCTTCTTTAGTTATTAGACCATCACATATACATTTACATCCACTCATATTTAATCTATATTTAAAGTTATATCCTTGAGTTATGCTTGCTAATCAACCCTAACTAGGGTACCATCATCTTTATCCAATCCAGGTCATCTTAATGATTATAACTGCCTATGGGTAAATCATTATTTTTGACTTTTATTCCTGATTATAACACCTTTGGATAAATAAGTATCCTTTTTAAATAAATACATGCAAGCATTTTCTCATTTGGATTACTCTTAACCATGGGTTAATTCCACCTTTCTTCTTGCTTCTTTTCGAGGGACCATCCATCAACAAATGTGATGGCCACTCCCTCAAGGGGGCATCATCCTGGGCTTCCCAAATACCATTTGGAGCTTTGTTCTTTAATCATCATCTTATTTTTTGGCATAAAGGCCATTTATAATTGTTTGAGAAGACATTACTATGCCTACAATTTGTAACATCTTTCCAAATAGGGGGAAACTATCGACACCTAAAATTGGCCATCGATAACTTTAAACTAAAATTTTAACCCAATTCTTACCAAAATGCACAATTTGGCCTAAATATACTAAAACATGCTAAATGAGTTAAAATTGACATATTTAAGCACTGATTTTGGCTATAATATCATTAAATGGGGCAATGCATTTTATGGGCCAACTAACTTTGATTAGATCATTTTGAGTCAAAATACCAATTTTACATCTAAGTGCTTTGGATTGCTCTTTTCTATCAAATTTATTATACGAGACATGTTCCTTTGCTATTTTTCATTGAAAACATCCTAAATGGGATAATGGTTCCAATGCATCTAACATCAACTTCCAATTCAAATCCAGTTAAATTTTAAGCTAATAATATGACATTTTGACCAATCTGATTAATTTATGCATAAAGAGCCAAGGTTTGCATCAAAGTGCTTAATCATGCTTAAGAGATAATTAAACCAAACAAGACATTAATTTAATTTTCCATGTAAATTTTTGAATATTTGTTTTTGTAAATGAATATTGAATATCTACATCATTAAAGTGACATCATTTTTTGGGAAGACATTGCTAGGCTCTAAATGCCATAAATATATAAATAAAGCCACCCCATGCCTCATCAATGCCTCTCATGCCTATTAAATTCCCCTCTATCCCTAATATTTATGAATTTTAATTACATAATTGGATTAATCCTTAGCCACACATCTCAATCTTGAGATGGACGATTCAGGTTGATTCTAGCTATTTTCCAAAATCTATAAATAGGAGGCTTTGCCACATGAATTTTAAGCTATCATAAGCCAAATTTATCATGCCCAAATGAATTTTAAAGCTTCATGCAACTAGTGTTATAATGCCCAAATATTTAGCTAAGCCAATCCAAGCCAAAGCCACACAAGGTGCCAAGGAGAGATGGAGGTAGCCAAACTTCCATTGATATAGACTTCATGAGTATAAATTGAGCAAGCCACTACAACAAGAATTTTGGAGTATCCAAGGAAGGTGATAGGAAGGTTTCTTTTTATTTTTAGTGTGATTTTCATTCATGTTTGTTTAACTAAGCTCCCCTTAGTAACTAGACCTAGAGATGTTATGCTAGTGAGTTTATTTCAATTTTGATTACATTTTTGAAATTAACACCAAACTAACCATCCTCTCTTGAGTCAAATTACTAGTTCATATAAGTGATTAAATCACTCAATATTTCTAAGTTTTTAGGTTGAACTTGATCATCCAAACTCACCAAGTTATAAGTATCATTGGGTTGCATAGTTGAGCTAATCTCAACTACTAGGTGGCAACTCAATTTTAATCCAAATTTGGGGGCATGTGCCTTCCAATATCTCTCTCTCTATCTCCTTGGACATATGTAATTTAAATATTTATCTATATTTATCCTAATCTCAGGTTTAGAGCCCTATAATGATACATATTTTACAAACCAACTTGCCAATAGGCAAGGTAGTTACATTGCCACATATGTGTACTCCTAAACCTTTCTCTTTTAATTTCAATCTAATTCAAGTACTTTTAACCCAAATTTTATGAAATTATTTTACACTATAACATGATCTTAGTTGTAGGTTAGTCACCAACAAATCACTCAAATTCAACTCAAGCAAATATAATTTGTGCACACACACTCATGTACTTATTCCTTTCCTTTACACTATCACTTTCATTACTAGATTAAAGTAGAGAAATGTAGATGATATTTTATGATTATGTAGCATTTTAGTATTATACACTTTGGAAACGTAGACCTTGGATATTTTTCTGAGTTCTACACTTTCCTTGATTCTACAAGCCTCACATCTCCTCTATCTTGTACCTCAGTATTATATTGATGACACAGACATAATATTTCTTTTCAAAATGCTTAAAATGTACTTATTTTACACCTCTAAAATTTTTGATCCTTTACTTATTTGCTACTCCTTGGACACTAACATCCATGACAAATAATAACATCGATATTACTATCTTATCTTGATGCAATTTTCTAGTGCCTTAAAGCCATATAATTTGTAAATGAAATGTATCCTAATGGTTGGCCTAAGTGATTTAATGTGAGTATTAATATAAAAGGATTGACATAAATACAAGATCAACCCTCATTTATTCTTCACCTATGAATACTTAACAAAAATACCAAATAACATTCAGAGAGCATTCAATTGACTAAAGCTTCAATATTTATTCCTTTTTCCAAACCAATCATAAGGAATGTACACCTATAGGTCTAAATTACTAAATGAGTAGCCCAAGAGCTTGATTTGCCAAGTTACAAGTTATGTCACTATTGTACTTGTTTTAAACACGTTTCATGATTCACACATAAGCCAACATGTTTTGGGTCATTTATGATCCAAGGTAGCTTGTATTTATTTAATGTTTAGTTTTATTTATTTAATTGTTTTGGTTAGTTATTGGGTTAATTAAAGTTTGTTAGTTGGTTTATTTATAACCAACTTGAGCAAGCTTTTTAAAATCTTGTAGATGTACATAAATAATCTAAATGCTTACATTGAATATATTACAAAATTGTTTACTCCTATTTTAATCCCATTAGTGGTATCATATCTCAGGTTAATAATGGAGGATTTAAGATTGATGAGTGAAAATAACATACATCCAAAGGTATTTTACATGATACAAAAATAATCTAGACCTATACAACAAATCCACAAAAATGCTGACCTGTATGATGCATTAATTTGGCAATCTAAAGGTTTTTGGTTGAATTTTTTTATGTATGGCAATGCCCTAACAAGATTTTAGATTTAATAAATTTCTTGAGAAAATTATTTTGTTCTGTATTCATAATATTTTATAGAAGTTACGTTTTGAATATCTGACAAAAATTTAGTAAAATGATTTTGTACGACATAACAATATTAGAAAAAAGGTGGATGGACATTGTTGGAATAGGAATTTTAAGTTATTATTCTGTTAGCAGAGGTTCCTAGAAATACTCCAGAACATGATAATTATAAGGATATATTATGTAATGGAGAGTACCAATAGGCATAGAAGACATGACAATATTATCTACCATTTATGATGTATAAGAATACACCAAAGAGCAAGATGAAATAATTATAAACAAAGTCAGACCATAACTAGTATTGCATTTGATAACAGATTAAAGTAAAATAGAGTACTCATTGCACATAAACCATACATAAAATAAGATAAGGAAAACCATAATGAAATAATTATATTAATCTCTATCAACACATCAAACTAGATTCTATTACATCAAAGTGCTTTATATAGTATTTTACAATCCTATTATCTCTTTACATTCTAGCCTTTCGAGATATAAAAGAAAAGACTCTTCTCATTCTTATATTGCTCAATTAGGATTACAAGGCCAAATACATATAAAAGTTATAAAAAATACAAAATCATACACTTCGTACATGTGTACATCTATTATACTTCATGGTTTTACCAAGCTCCATTAATCATCCAACACTTTCCTAGACTTAAATATTTGTCTCCTCCCGAGACAAAGTCACAAGCTGATATAAATTGAGCTAAAAAAGTAAGTCATAATTTTTTTTTATAGTTTTCACTCCAGGTGCCATTTATTAATTTTCACCCATTGTGCACTACTTAGTCACCCTTTATAGTTTTCAACTAAATAACATAGTAGCCTTCCACCCTTTTAGGTTTTTAATAGACTAACATAATTAGGTGGCCTCCCTTATGGGTTTTCAACCATTCTAGTGCCATTTCTAATGTATAAACTATCTTACAAAAAAATATAATATGCTTGAAGTCATAAAAAGGAAGTGTGAAAACCTTACTACTATAGCTGAGGGGGTGTTTAGCTAAGTGGCTATAGAGGTTACTATAGTTGGGTATATATTAACCTACTGGCTTCTAATGTATCCACTATCAAAGGTAGTTGTAGAAATTGTGCCTTTGTGTCTATCTTCCTCTCCTATATGATTTGTCAAAGCTATTATGGAGGAATGAACTAGGGCTCATTTATTATTTGGGTAATAGCTTGATTAACTTGAGTGAGATCCTACTTGATCATTTTCCAATCGATGATCACTTCATGTATCATGAAAAGTAGAATGTGTAATGGTACCTAGATCATCATCATGTTTTGCATATCCTCATCATATACAATTGTAAGTAATACCTTGGAATTATATAGTTTTAACTAAATGTTCAAGATGAGCTCATCTAATCTATCTACTATCCTCTAGGCTTGGATGGCTATAAAAGTGTTGCACATTATTTCAATATGCCATACTAGCATCTTCTATATGGAAAAATCCATAAAATCTAGAATTTGTCTAAGTGCATTGCTCATTTTTTCTATAGTTGTTTTTTGATCCTCTAGTACAACTTTAGCTTTGTCTATTTTGGTAAATATAAGATTTATAATATCCAAGGATTGATTCAAATTCCATCTCCAATTTAGTATATCCTTGGCTATCTGCTTGTCTTGCTTCACAACAGTGTCTAGGACCTACTCATATTCATCGAGGAATTGATATATGACCTCTATTTATGCCTTGAGAGCTTGTTTTTGTGTGTGCAATGCCAAAAATTTCTATGCAACTCCCCAAGTCTTTGTGAGCTCTATTAATAAAATAATGATTTTTTTGTCTTCTCACATGACTTGATCACCTAGTACTTATGTAGCTATGGTGGCAAAAGAGTTATTGATTAATTGTATCACATTTTCCAACTACTCTTCTACTTCAGCCTTTTGTTTCTCCAACCTCAAGACTTCTTACTCCAAATCTGAGGCCTTCTACGTAATAGATACCTAGAAGGTGACTACTCCTTCAATCTATTTTGAGAATGGAAGTTGGGTCACATCAAATGATGTTTCCATAAAAATGGTGGAAAGTGTCATGGATGTGGTCATAGATGTCATAGGAGTAGGTATGAATTGAGCTAGTGGAAGCAAGAAAATAATTTTCTGCATTGATGTAAAAGGGAAATCCCATAGCATTTGGCTAGGGATCTAAAATTTTTCTTCGGTGTCTTTAGTGTGATTTTTAGTTGCTCCCTTTGCTTGTGCTTACACATATATGATTTACTTAGTGTGAGTTTTTACTTTTGCCTTGGCTTTATTGTCAGTTTTAGCTTATACTTTAGATTCCTTTACAACCTTAACCTTAGCATCAGTTTGAGCTTTGGTGTTAGCATCTTACTTAGCCTTAGCTTTGACTTCAGCTTTAGCCCTAGCTTGGGCTTATTTCTCCTTTTTTTTTTACAACTTGCACCTCTCGTTGTCACAGTTGGGATTCCTCCTACTATTTCTTCTTTACCTCCACTTCTTTAGCTTGATTATGCATGAATTCTACTTCCTCAACCTACTTATTCATGGCTTCAACTTCTTTGGCTTGCTTCTATGCAACCTCTACTTCCTCAGATTTATTTTGTTTCTTAGTGTCTATATCTTATTGATGTTTCACAACTTCTTGTTGTGTTGCTTGTGGTACTACTGGTTGTGCTTGTTCTTGTGTTTTCTTACTCCTTTGTTCCTCTAGTTATTTAGGTTTAGGTATGACCTACATAATTTTATTATTTAGCTACTTCCTCAATCATAGTTATATTCATGTGTTCCTCATACTCTTTAAGCTTGGTGTAAATATTCAGTATGCTTGGGTGATTATGCTTCACCTAGCTAAACTTTGTATACTAGATTTTTTCTCTTAGATTTTGTTGGAGGCTTGAGAGTCTATTTTTGTTTCTTCACACTCTGGGGTTGAGGTTATTAATGTGATACTTGAGACTATTATGCACTAATTTATTTTATAGGTTCATTGAAAGACACCACCCTTTTCCACATAATTTATGATGGCTTAATAGATGGATGTGTGCATGGTTATTGAAATAAGACTTGTGTAAGACTACCTTCTACAAGTAAATCCACCACCTATGCAACTAATGACTGTGCAACTAATTCTATTGAAAATATTTTAGCCTCCAACTTGTGTCGAGCTACTTCTTGTCCTATAGTATCAAAAAGGATAAAAGAAGGTGGTTGAGTAATATCAAACCAAAGGTCTTATCTTACCTAGTTTTGCACTTGGCAAGTGTGCACTGATTTTCAAAAGAAGAAATCCTTATCCTCTTATGAATCATACACCTCTTTTTTGATGTCTTCCAATATTGATTATAGTACTTCCTATTCTTCTACCCCTAACTTAGGTAAGTCACATTTAACAACTATCTATGGAACCATGGGATGATTGAGCCATGACTTTGTTTGTTGGGGTCTTTTCTTTAGTAGAGGTGGTGAAACTCTATGTGAACTAGGAATTTGACTAAGAAGAGGAGATTAGTATTGTGTTAGTGAATGAAATAAAATAAAAAACACACTAAACTAACATCTTCATGCCTAGTTACTAGGGTGAGCTTGGTGAAAAAAGACACATGAATAAAAGCACAACTAAAATGTAAGAAAACATTCTTTACCTTCCTTGCTGCTCCAAAAGTATTCTTTGATTGGCTTGCTTAGTCTGTGCTCTTGAAGTCATCATTAATGGAAGCTTGGTTACCTCCATCTCTCCTTAGAACCTTTGGCTTTAGGTTGGATTGGCTTAGAATCAATTTGGCATGGTAACAATAGTTTGCATGAAGCTTTTAGAACCAATCCTGCATTATAACTTTTCACAAATTAAGCCTTAAAAATGATGTTCATGACCTCTCTATTTATAGATTTTCAAGATTGATCAGAATCAACTTGAACCATCCATCCTGAGATGAAGATGTGTGGTTGAGGATTAATTTAATTTTTTGGAATTAAGTTTATAATTATCCTCATTATGATAGTGGAAAAAGGGGAAATCAAGAGGCATGGAGGGTACTGATGAGGCATGGAGGGCATGAATCCTAATATTTGTGGCATTTATGGCCTAGGGATGTCTTCTCAAGAAATGAGGTCACCTAATGATGCAGATATTCAATATTCATTTCTAAAACAAATTATTCAACAAGTTTCCATGGAATTCTTGATTATGCTCTAATTTGTTTTAATTATCTCTTAAGCATGTTTAAACACTTTGTGCACAAATTACTCAAATTGATTAGAATGCCTTATTATTGGTCTAAAATTTGACTGGATTAGAATTAGAAGTCAATATCAGATGCATTGGATCCATTATCCCATTTAGGATATTATTAATAACAAATAACAAAGGCATATGTCTTGTGCAAGAGATTTGATATGAAAGAGCAATCCAGAGCACCTAGGTGCAAAATTATCATTTTGACCCAAAATGATTTGATCAAAGTTAGCTAGCCCATAAATTGCATTGCCCCATTTAGGGATACCCTAGCTAGAATCAACACTTGACTATATCAATTTTAACCTATTTAATGCATTTTAGTGTTTTCAGGCCAAATTATGCACTTTAAGTGGAAATTAGTCAAAAGCCTAATTAGAATTTATTAGTGGATAGATTTAGGTGTCTATAATTTGCCCCTATTTGGGAAGGCATTGCAAGATATAAGCATAGTAACATATTCTCAAATAATGAAAAAGTCATGCATACCTACAATTATAATGATGATAAACTAACTGTAAGATACCCCCTTGAGGGATGGTTAAACAAGTAGGTCGACAAATGGTCCCTTGATAAGAAGTGAAATGAGGGGACCAAAGAAAGGAAAGATGCTGGGGTGAAAACATAATGATTTTGAAAAAGTAGTAAAAATCATTGAGAATGAAAGTGGGAAGGTGTATAATGGTTTTCCCAAAGGTAGTTATAAGCATTGTACCCCGATAGTGGCAACATGGTATGATAACACAATAATTTGCCTAAAGGTGGTTATAATAACATGCCCCTGTGTGGGTATAAAAAGGGAAGTGGTGACAATAAAATGATTTTTTCAAAGGTAGTTATAATCATTGAGAAATGTAGGTGGGATAGTGTGCAATGATTTGCCCATAGACGGTTATAATCATTGGACCTTGATTATGGTAAACATGATAAAATTGGCTGAGCATGATGATAAATTAACACAGAGAGTAATTATGAATTGGAACAACCTACTAGTAGGAAGATGCTTGTCTGAACCAATAAAGGTTGAAATTCTTTTATAGTTAATTACTCTATTTGGGATATGATTGAATCAAGATGCTGATGTTGAAGAGATGTTGATGCTACCATTGCTGAATAGACTTCTTGAAGCTCAATTTTAATATATCACAAGTTCGTAGGTATCATGGTATAACATCATGAGGACTTGGCTAAAATATGCATAAGTACTGATTTCTGTAATCCAATACTCAATAGAAAATAATGCACCAATGATAGAAACCATGATGATAATGTAAGCATATGAATATGGATAGATTCAAGTGTAAGTGTGGGCAAGGAATCATCTAATGAACACACATAAACTAAATCAAGGAAATAGTGCTAAAATCAAAAAAATAGGCACATAAACAAAATAATAAAGAAATAATAATAATAAAAAGAAACACTCAATAGAAACCATACGAACATTGCCCCTAGAAAATATGTGATAACTTAACAAACAAATAAAATGGGGGAATAAAAGAAAAGGAAGGGGGTGGCCGAGATATCTCTATATGCACTAGGCAAGTGGACACTACCTACATAATTCCATGGATGTACTATCCAAAAAACTTTAGGCCAAATGTAGTTCTCCCAAAGAATGAGAAGAATGTTATAACTGATGAAAACAAATAGAATGATGTGATAGAAGAATATGAATAGTCTTTAAAAATGGCAAGTGAGTGAGAGAAAAGGTCAAAGAGGATGGGGAAACTAAGTGACAAGTGGTTTGCTTGAAACTTAGTAAGGGTTCCCAGAATCCTTAAGGAAAATAAGTGGTTCATGTTTTTGTTATTCTTTTCTAGTAGTTTTATAAATGTTTTGGAGTATATCAACTCAATTGAGAAGGATGAGACACTAAATGTTTTAAGATATCAAAATGGCAAGAGCGTTCAAACTTAGGTTGCTCAAAAAATGATGAAAGCATTCAAACTTAGGTTTCTCATAAAATGGCAAGAGTGTTCAAACTTAGGTTACTCACAAAATGGTGAGAGCATTATGAAAAAAGTGACTGAGCTGACCTCAACAAATATTGAGAACTACCTACATAGTCCCAAATTAGGATGTCAAGTCACTATAGTTCTACCCTACAATGAAAGAATTCAACTAGTGTAGCAATCAATTCAAATAAAATAAGCATAGTTGGTAAAAAGGCACATCATGGCATATAAAGTGGCAAGTTGGTATGTCAAGGCTTAATAAACAAATGTTGTCCCTAGTTTTCCCATAGGCAGTTATAAATAAGACACAACATTATAGGTCAATGGTACTAATTTTCCTAAAGGCAGTTATAATTAGTAGCAAGACTGGTGATAAGAAAAGAATAATAAATGAAGGATGCAACTGCCAAAACTTTTGTCACATTGCTCTAAAATATGATCTCTATTTGAAGTAATTTGAACCAATTGATGAAACTGATTAGATTCCTCAATGTTGAAAATGTGTAATAAATAGAAAAAACCGAGGTTAAATAGGCTAGGCTTTATAACACACTAGGTTGATAGGTCAAATATGTAAAGTGGATACGGCTAAGAGAATGGATAAGAATGATATTTGTACAAAGAATAATAGTGATAAAATAGCATAACTAAAATGGTCCTTATAGATAATACAACTTAGTGCTCAAACATAATACCGCTTAAGGTGAATAATATTCATTGGCTCAGGAAGTTCATCTCCATCTAGTGTGGTAAGCCTATATGCCCCTGATCCATAATCTATAGTAATGATGAAAGGCCCTATCTGGTTTGGTTTGAATTCTCCTTTATGCTTTTTCTCAACCATGGTATTCTTTAAGAAAAATATCACCAATTTCAAAGTTTCTAGTTTTGACATGTCAATTATAGTGGCCTTTGAGTTGGTTTTGATATGCCTAAAGATTGTTGAGAATAGATTTGTATTTCTCATCAAGTAGGTCTATTTCTCATAGGTGAGCTACTCGATAGTCATGATCATCCAGGACATGCTTAAAAGAGATGCATATGAAGGCAATTCAACCTCAATGGGAAGGATAGCTTCAGCACCATAAACAAGTGAGTATGGAGTGGCTCCTATGGGGGTATGATGATTGGTATGATATTCCCAAAGGGTAGGAAATATCTCCAGTTGCTAATCATGATCTACATCATTGACAATATTTTTGAGAATATTGATAGTGGTTTTATTTGATGTGTCAGCTTGGCCATTACCTTTAGGGTAATATGCTATAGAAAAATATTGTGTGATGTTGTATTTGATACATAGCTGGTCTACATATTTGTTCTTGAATGATCCTCCATTATCAGATATAATGTTAGAGGGGATACCATAGTGGCAAATGAGATGGTTGAAGATGAATTTAGAAATTTGATTTCTAGTCATGTAAGTGAGGGGTATAGCTTCAACCCACTTAGTGAAATACTCGATGGTGGTAAGATATGCTTATTGCTATTAGATCAAGTGGGGTTAATATTTCTAATGAGGTCAAGTCCCCATTTAGCAAATGGCCATGGTGTCAACATAAATTTCAAATTTTGGGTTGGGGCATGAATTATAATAACATGTCATTGACATTTGTCACACTTCTTTACATATAGAGCTACATCTATGTGTATCATGGGATAATAATAACTAGTAAATAAGATATTTTTAGATAGGACTGCCTTATTAGAATGAGCTCCACATACTCCTTCATGAACTTCTCTTAACACTAGTGTAGACTCTACTAAAGTTAAACAATGAATCAGAGTTCCATCAAAAATATGGTGGTAAAGGGTAGATCCAAGTAGAGTATAATGAGTGGAATGATGAATAAAGGCTTTGGTTTGTTTTCAAGATAGCTTAGATGGTAGAACTTGGTCATGAAGGTAGTTGTAAAGGTTTGAGTACCAGATAGAATTAGGACCAATAATATCACAAATCATTGTAACTAATTAAGGTTCATGAGCTGGTGTTGATAAATTCTTGATGAGGAATTGATACTCTCTAGCTTTATTTTTTTGTCAAATCAGAGAGCCAATAGTAGCCATGACATCTATAGTTCTATTACTAGCCCTTGATATCTACTCAAGCTAAATGATGGAAATTTATTGCTTAAGAGTGTCAACCATGGCTTTTTTGTAACTAGCTTGTCATCTTTGGTCTAAAAAATATCTATGATCTAATTGATAATTAATTGAGAATCAACATAAACTTTGAGATGAGATATGTTCCAATACACTGCCTATCAAAGTGATTCATACTCAACCATGTTGTTTGTATAAAGAAAGCTGATTTTGAATGATTTAGGGATTAGATCCCCCTATGGTGTAATAAATAAGAGGCCTACCCCTGATCCATGTGTAGTAAATGAACTATCAAAATACAGCTTCTAGTTTTGTAACAAGTGATTCATACTCAACCATGTTGTTTGTATAAAGAAAGCTAGTTTTGAATGATTTAGGGATTAGATCCCCCTATAGTGTAATAAGTAAGAGTCCTACCCTTGATCCATGTGCAGTAAATGAACCATCAAAATACAACTTCTATTGTTGCTCCTCAAGAGGTGTGTTAGTGATGGTCATTCTGGATTCATCAAGAAAATGAAATGTGAGTGGCTTTGTGTCTGCAAGAGGTACTTCAACAAGTTGATCTAAAAAAACTTATCCCTTGATTACCTTTTGATTGACATACTCTATGTCAAACTCACTAAAAAGCATGATCTATTTGGCCATTCTACCTTATAAATCTATTTTAGATAGTAGATACTTGAGTGGATCTACTTTTGAAATGACCATGGTCTTATTATTCAACATATAATGACATAGTTTCTGAGCTACAAAGACCATGGATAGACAAGCTTTTTAATAGGTGCATAGTTATGTTCATATGCAACTAAGGTATGATTTAGGTATTATACAACATGCTCTTTTCAATTGTCATCATGTTGAGCCAAGAGTGCCCCCCAAGCATTATCGATAGCTGATAGGTATAACAAGAATGGCTTTCTTGGCATAGGAGGTAATAAAATAGGTGGATTAGATAAATATTCCTTGAGTTGTTGAAAAACTATTTAGCAGTGATCATCCCAATGAAATGCAAATCCCTTTTTTAGAATATGTATAAATAGATGACACTTGTCTACTAACTAAGAGATGAAGCGTCAGATTGATTGGATCTTACTTTGAAAACTATGGAGTTGCTTTAGATTGGTTACTGGTGGCATCTCAGTTATAACATGGAATTTAGATGAATCGACTTCAATACCTCTATGAGATATGATGAAAACAAGTAATTTGCCTGAATTTATACCAAACACATTTTTTTGGGTTGAGTTTGACTTTGTACTCTTGCAATCTTTCAAATATCTTACATAGCATTGCTAGATGGTCAGCCCTGGTTTTGTATTTTCTTAATAAGTCATCAACATAGTCTTCAACAATATCATGTATCATATCATGGAATATGATAGTCATGTCCCTTTGATATGTAGATCTAATAGTATTAAGACCAAATGGCATTACTTGATAATAAAATGTTCTCCATGGAGTGGTGAATACTATTTTATGTTGGTCTTTTGGTGCTATTCTGATCTGATTGTATCATCAAAATCCATCCATGAGTGAAAGCATTTCATAACCTACTATGGAGTCAATGATCATGTCAATATTTGGTAATGGAAAGTAATCCTTAGAACAAGCTTTGTTGATGTCTCAAAAATCAGTATAGATTCTGATTCCTTTAGGCTTTTTGCTAACATGTACAATATTAGATATCCATTCAAAGCAGTCAATGGATCATATGCATCTTGCTTCTAAAAGTTTTTATAACTCTTTATTTACCAAGACAATAATGTGAGGATACATCTTACGTAGATTTTGTTTTATCAGTTTGGCATTAGGATTGACCATAAGGTGGTGCAGAACCAAAGTGGGGTCTAAACTTGGCATGTCAAAATAAAACCATGCAAAGATATCTACAAATTCTCTCAATAGAGCTGTAAAGACTTCACATTCTTCCTCAATGAGGGATATGCCTAATTTTATCCATTTTAGGTCTGATGGAGTCATGATGTTTACCTCTATTATATCTTTGACTAGAAGGTCAAACTATCTTCTAAGATAATAGGTAAAGACTTGAATTATTGGACTATATCAGGGTCATCTACTAGAACGTTCTCTTCAACATCTCATAGGCAAGATGAATCTAAATCCCCTAATGGGAGATCTATCCATGTGACAAAAATAGTCAAAAACACTTGAATAATTCAATCACATACTTGTTATTACACAAAACTAAAATTAGATCTATAAGAAAGTTCATTATTGGTGGTCTCCTAGTTTAAATTCAAAGAAGAATGAACACCCCCTTCTAATTGTGCCTAAGATAGGTTTTCACCACTAGATTAGCCTTTATCTTTACTTTTTTCCTAGTCAAAAAACACCTCAAAGAGGTTCACTTTAGGACCTCAATTTTTTATTTATTTGTTTTTGGCTAAGGATGTTCACCCACTTTCCAAAATAGGCTTAAATATCTAATGTAATTGAGAATATTGACTTGTGATCTCCCAACGAAATGTTATCCCTAAGGCCTAAAAATTCAAAAAATGCATCATCATTTTGAAACTCATCAATCAGCAAATTGGATTCTTGTTGGTCCCAATCTATTAGTTGGGGATATTATAATGGAAATGGGTTATGATGAATGACTGAGGTAGGGGTACAAATGACATTGTTATCAAATAGGTTAGTCTCAACTAGGTCATCAAAGGTGAGGCTATGATCAGACTCTACTTCACTGTCAGTATCATCATCACTAGCCACTGGTGATGGAATTTAAATAAAATATGTGGGGTCACCCCCAAGTGATTTAAATCTAAGTCCATAGGGTATTTTATACTTAGTCATAAAAATTAGCTCGATGGTTCCTTGTTGATTTAGTTTGAGGCTTCTTCCTTCATAATCTTGATGCTCCACGATCCTATTAGGAATAGGATACTTTACACTTTTATAACAATTAGTTTGGTTGTCATTGTACAACCATGATTCATCCCCTTCAAGAGGATCTAGTTTTAGGCCAGATGCTGGTAAAAATATAATAAGTCCCTTATCTTTGTTCTTTTGTTGCCAATGCATGTGTGGGGTGACTTTAGGTTGACCAAAGGTCTTCATATTCTAAGGAAGATTGGCAATATGGAAGGTATCATGGGTCACATGCTCCCTTGGTCCATTATTTGAAATGGTGAAATGATTGGAAGCTTCAGGAGGTGGCATGTGGGAAAGGGAATCTAAGGTATTAGGATCTATACAATTATCCTATGGTGGATCAATAAGTATGGCCTTTCCTTTATCTTGCTTGGAACTCAAGTTTATGCTGTATTGGTAATTATAGCTTTAAAACTTAACCTCAATATGTTTGCAGTGTTCATATGGGTGTAAATCTCCTAGAATATTCACTTCCATCCCTGAGTGGGAGAACTTGATACATTGGTGTAGCATTGACGAGACTACTTGAATCTCATGTAACCAAGGACTACCTAGAAGTATATTATATGATAAATTAAGATCAAGCACATGGCAAAGTGTATCATGGGTCAAAGGCCTAATGATAACTAGTAAGATAATGGTGGCTTGTGATTCTCTTTCTTGATTATCATAGGCTTTGATAGTTATCATTTTTGGCTAGAGATCTGCCAGTGTGTACCCAAGTAGATTGATGAGCTTTAAAGACACTATGTTGAGGCCTGATCCATTATCTATAAGGACACATTTCACTTTATGCCACTTTATATAAACTTCTATGTATAATGGATTATTATGGAGCGGGCCAAGGGAAGACATATCAGTTTGGTTGAATGTGACTTGTTGGGTTGGAGCTAGGTGTCCAACCAAAGCTTGAAATTTATTAGGGTATATGTCATTGGAAATAATGGATTGGGTCAAAAAATCATTCAAGTTGTTCTTGTGGATTAGTGATGTTTGTAGCAAATCTAAAATAGAAATTTATGCTAGTGTCTTCTATAATTGTTCTACAATATCAAACTTCTTGTCTTAGTCAATAGTGAATGGTTTATTCTAAGGTTGAATGGTTGGTTGGATAATAGGTAAAGTGGCATATGGTTATGGGCTTGGGATAGTAATCTTTGACCTCTAAGTTGTGATTACATAATCAAGATTAGATACTAGACCATAATTTATAACAAATGTTGGACATGGTGTGGGACTAGATAAGACAAGTCTCAGTTGTTGATGCACTTGTATGTGGTCACATGGCAAGGGTGAGTTGTTGGTGTAAGGTCCAAAAGTGGAAGTCTTAATTTGTTGGTTTACCTATGTGCTATCCCAGATCAAAGAAGGATTATCCATGTATTGTAGTTTAGTGTTATTATTTAGCAATGGCCTATATTGATTAATGCTCAGTCTAGGATTAATGGAGATGGTATTAACATTACCCCCTACATTATGACCTACAACCCTGTTGTAGTCATGTACGATTGCATGGTAGGTTTATTGGTTGTGACCATTCTAACCTTGGTTTTGTCCATTGTTTTGATATTGTGGGTTATTTTGTTGATTTGACTGGTTTGGCCTTTGATTTTGATACTATTTATTTTGTTTTTGCACTAGCCATTGTTGTTGTTGTTGGTTATTTTGTTGCTACTAATTATTATGTTGGGGAAAGGGGTTTTGATAAATCCCAAGAGTTTGATTGGAAGTGGAAGCACCATTATCCAATGTTATCTTCCCATTCTCCAACATATTCTCGATTAAATGTTTGATTTTCACATATATTTGTAGATTATGCTTGTTGACCTGATGGTATTTACAAAATTCATTTTCATGGTACCAATCAAGATAAGGAATGCCTTACAGATAATGCTTTGGTACAGGCCAACTAATATGATTATCAACAACAAGTTTATGAAATACAAACTCAATAGGCTCTCCTAGGTCACTAAAGACACAATGCATAGGCACAATTCTCCTTGGAGGAGGGGTTTGTAATGATAAAGGTTGCTGTATTTGTTTTGTAGGTCTTAGTTGTTATGATTTTAGCATTGGTGGGAGAGGTTTTTGGGTAGGAGTAAGTAGAAAAGGTGGTGTAGATGGTGTTTGAACCAGTTGGACATGATGTGACTCAATTACTCCATTACCCATAACATTCCTATTATGGTTAAATTTCTTTGGTGTTTCTTAGTTATTGGCCTATGCTGGTTACGATGCTTGCACTTGAATTGGATGTTGGTTTGGGCCACTTATTTGATTGGTACCTTGATTCTGATTAGTCAATGTAAGATTGATGATCCCTTTATTAATAATATCTTGCTCAATCAATAAGCCCTTGTCAATGATCTCCTTAAAAGTATGTGCACATTGTAGTTCCAAATGATAAGCTATCTCACTATCTAAATTTTTAGTAAACATAGAAACTAATTATTTATCTAGTAAAATGTGGGTGAATTGACTTGCAAGAGATCTCCATTGCTATAGATAACTTACAAAACTCTCACCAGATTTTTGCTTTGCTTGTGTTAAGTCAACCAATGAAATCTCATGTTCGAGATTATAGGAAAAGTGCTACATAAATTTATCAAAAAGATCATCAAAATTTGTTACTAAATTCTTAGGCAACTTTAAGAACCAATCCAAAGCTTGTCCAGCCAAGCTCTTTGGAAACAACAATAAAAGGTATATATTGCTATATGCCACCAGTTAACATGTGATAAAGAACTCTATTAAATGAGCCTTAGGGTCACCTTTCCCTTTGTATTTAACAAATTTTGGTAGTTTGTATCCTAGAGGAAATGGTATCTATAAGTAATCCATGTTGAATAAATAAGAACACATGTAATCCAACTTAAACTTTTTAGTTTATTTCCCAACCTGAATGGTGATAATTTCATCTTTCATCTATTGTAATTCTTGGGATAGGAAACTAGAAGGAACATTGGTTTGAGGGAGAATATTGGTTTAGGTAGATGGTTGGGAGGTTATAAGTGGGACACTTTGACTAGATTGTAATGGAGATACCTATTGGGGTATATTGGTTTGGTTAGGGAATGGACCAGAATATGCATACATGGATTAAGATGTACTTGAAATTATACATTTGGTTGTGAAATATTCTAGTTTGTGTTGGTGATAAAGGTTTGACTTAGAGGATTTTCTATTTGGGATGGAGGGATATAACTATACTATGCCTACTGTGGTTGAAAAGGGACATGCTACCGACTAATCAAACCTTGATATTGTGTGGGAACTTGTGGACCAAGACCATCTCTCTGAACTTGTGGCACATTTTGAACTAGTTATTGTCTCGTAGGTACTTGAAAAACATGGGAGCCTCCTTGTTTCATGAATCCCTATGGGGAAGTGAAATAAAGTTGAAGATTCAACATCTGTTGTTGACCAATATTTACATGTTGTTGACTAGTCATCACTTGGTTTTGGATTGGTACACTAGTCTGTGACTGAAGAGGTATGTTTTCCATTACCTGGCAAGGTGGAACATTAGTTGCCCTTTGCTAAGGTGGAAATACATTTATCCTTAGCTATGTTGGTACAATATATTATACCTAAATTTATGGAATACTACTCATCACTTGTTGAGGAGGAGTAATATTTATTACATTCTATTGTTGAGGGGTGAGACTAGTTGCTTGTTGACTACCTAATCCCATATATTACACACTTGAGAAAGTAACTGGTTGAGGTTGGGAAATAGGTGGTGAAAGTTGGGGTGCAGAGGCTCTTATTCCTTGGTATGATGATCCACTCATGGTATTAACTATAGGCCTATGTTGTTGACTAGTTATTTGTGCATTAGTACCACTTTGATTAGGATTGGATGTTACTTGCACACTATCCACTATATTTTACTCATTATTCTACATAAAAGTAGAAGAAACTTCTTCAATAATGGGCATATATATCAAGTTGTCTATTGAAGTGTTTTGTATGAATGGGTCTAAACTCTAATTCTCTTGACCAGTTAACTCTATCAAAACTCCTATTGAAGGAACTATGTCAATAAGAGGTTTGCTCACCATGTTCATCTGATTGAAATTATGTGCTAGATTCAGGTAGGTTTGATATGCTATCTAAATTTGATTAAAGTGGTCTTTCATGATGTTTTTATCTATATTAGCCAGATTAAGGTTTAGATACATTGTTTAGACTAGAGCCAAAGGATTTCTAGAAGAAGCATGTTGATCATAAATTATGTTATGTGGCATTCTTACTAGGCTTGGTAAATTCTCATGAGGGAAATTTGCTAGAAACTTGGCCCCTACCTCTATGGCACTAATCAAAATCTCATCTTTGTTCTCTAATAAATGATGCTAAAATAAAAATGGATCATATGTGGAGGGTGCATTAGTAGAGTATGGATATTGAAGAATTGGTTCATTAGTTGTGGGTATTGTAGCTAGGTATTGTGTGATTTGTTCTTGGTCTTGTTCTGAATAAGGTGGTGTATTAACCAAATAGTTAGCTAATGGAAATTGAATTTGTGCCACTAATTGAGTATTATAAGAGGGATAAGGATCCATCTCATAAGAATTATTATCTGCATAGGGGTCTTACACCATTTATTCCTATGCAACCACATTACTAATCCCTAAATTGTACATGAGTCCACTATGAGTGTGGGAATACATGTTGGGATCCATAGTCAATGCTTGGTGATAGAAAGGGAAAAGAGTTATAAAAAATCTAAAAAGGATAATGTCTAAAAATATGATGTTCAAACTTGGTCTAAATTCATCAAAAAGATCAAAAGGTTTATGCAAAGATCTGTGATAACACAAGTTAGCGTTAAGTATTTAATGCCTCACTGTTCACACAAAGATAAGAAAGTAAATAGACTGAAAATGAAAATGCCAATATCTAAGGTTGAAGTGTTTCAAAAAACAAAATTTGCTAGGTCTTTTGGCCAAACACGACATCAAAATCTAGGCTCAAATAAGGCATGTGATAGGACTCTTGGCTAAATAGCGTCAAAAGCTAGACTTTGAAATAAAGATGATTTTTAATCTAACATATTTGAAACACTTCTAAAAAATAATATGCATTTGAGTTTTAGATATAAGATTGACCAACTAAGTATAATGTATGAAACAAAAGGCACTTTAGAGATAGTTTATTTTTTCTCACAAATAATGGCATAAAACCTGGTTCTTTTGACAAATAAGCTAGACAAAAAGTGAATGATGTAACTATGCTAGACAAAGGTTCACAAAAGGTACACTCAAATTGGTTTAAAAATGTAGGAATAAATTTAAACTCTATGCAATAGGGTTTATGAAACAATATCTAAAATGTTTTGGGCAACGTAACAATGCTAGACTACCCAAAAGATGTGACAAAATGTTTGTTTCAAAAACTCTCTAAGACAAAAATAGTTTCCCATAAATTTGATATCATAACACTATCTTTCTTGACTCAAAATGTTGTGATGCATAGACTCAAAGTGCAAGTTTTTAGCACAAAATGACTTAAGTCTAACAAGTGGTGGTACCGATCATGAGTCTTAAATAACCTTCAACCCAAATTGGAATTGAAGCTAAGTTCCCTCAAGTTTAGAGAAAATGGTGAATCCAATTAACACATCAACCCTATGAAATTATAAAGGTGAAAATTTGAATTTAGATTATAAATTAAGGACTTAAACAACTTTGGCAAAGGTCTAGACTCAATTAGGAAGCATAACTATGCCAAAATGGATGATATGACTCCCAAGTTTTGATGAACTTTTGAACAAGGAAAATTGACGATTTCATGTGGGCAAAATTACGTCTCTTTGTTCACAAGAAAATGAGGACCATGTGTTTTGGTTTGTATCATTTGTTTACACCAATTTTTGACTTCAAACAAGACTTTAATCTAGGATAAAACTCAATTGATTAATCGCTCTTAGACTTTAAATTGACAAAGTTACTTGGTATTGTTAGAATCCATCAATATACATAATTTGAGAGGATTTTAAGTGTTCATCCAAAAGTAAATGCACATTATATAGTATGGTTTTTACACCCCCCTTCTCTCAAATTAAAATACTATGACATGGACATTGAGGCACACCTTGCACCAACAATACTTTTGCAACAAGTGGGGTTTTATATAAGATCTACAAGTTTCCAACCATTCTAGGAGAATCAATTGCACAATGAATTTCATGTCAAATGATGTAAAAGACAAACACATAAATTGGGTGACTGTGGCATTAATTAGTTGTAAAAATGTCTAGTCTTTTTTACAACCACTACATCCTACTATTTTCTCAATGTAGTATGATGTCCAAATGCAGATACATCTCATGTATAACTTAGAAAGAGTAAGTGAAGTCAATGCCATGAGATGAAACCTTGGGTTAAAGCTTCCCTAAAGAAATCAAAGGAGCTAATGCCGCCCCACTCACAAGCCAAGATGTAATGAAATGAAATACATAAAAATAAAGACTCTAGGGTTGTTTTCAAAGTCACCTAAACTTATGATGAGTTTTTGGGAAGTGATTTAGACGACATTCTTTCTAAGCCTTGGACTAGGCTTTATGTAATAGGAATGGTGATTTTGATTTCAAGGGTTCCCTAGAGGGGACAAATGGAAGAACATACATGCAACACCCCTCTTTTTGCTAAACAAAATCTAATTTAAACAAATAAGTGAATTAAAAAAGCTTGGAAAGGTGAGTAAATTTTAAAGCCCAAATGGAAAGGTGTGATGGTGTTGTTTTGACCCCTTGGTCTTAATTGTAAACTTTGAAAAAATTCACCATAAACATATAAATTTTTTGTTAAACACCAAAATAAGGTTCCTAATCCATTTTAAAGCATGCAAAAGATTATCTCAAACATGTTTTTAGCAAATTTCAAGTTTGGTCTTGTAAAAAAACATTAGTATGTCCTTTAGCCTTGAAGCTACTTTGGGTTTGAAATGATGAACTTGGAAAAAAGAGCTCTCAGGTTTTTTACATAGTATAATCTCTCTATTGCATAGAGCAATCCCACTACTTACAAGACAATATCATGACTATAAGAGTTATGGTATTATAACTTAACTACAGGTGGTTTAGTCATAATACTATGACTTAGTTTTACAATACCGCTAATATCAAGATAATCTCACTACTTAGCAAGTCGTGGTATTGTCACTAACCGCTAATGATTAGACAATACCATGACTTAATTAATCAACCCTACTAATAGTAGGATAATCCCATGACTGAGTCAGTAGTGATATTATTGACCCTGGATGAAAACATAATTAGTCCAAAAATAAAAATGGTTAAGCATAATATCGCTAGTCCAAATAATAATCTTGCTACTTGCAGTACATTATCGTGACTGGGTCAGAGCAAACCCGTGACTTTTAGAAAAATGTTTTTTACTTAAAATTTTCACTTTTTTTAAAGCCTCCCACTCCAAGATTCTTCAAGGAAAAGATTAGTGAGTTACTTGAGGGATTTTTGTGACCATTTTTGTGAGGCTAGGAGGGTCCCACTAGGCGTGCCATTATGTGAACTAGGAATTTGACTAAGAAGAGGAGATTAGTATTGTGTTAGTGAATGAAATCAAATCAAAAACACACTAAACTAACATCTTCATGCCTAGTTACTAGGGTGAGCTTGGTGAAGAAAGACAAATGAACAAAAGAACAACTAAAATGCAAGAAAACACACATTCCTTACCTTCTTTGATGCTCCAAAAATATTCTTCAATTGGCTTGCTTGGTTTGTGATCATGAAGTCCTCATCAATGGAAGCTTGGTTACCTCTATCTCTCCTTGCCACCTTTGGATTTGGCTTGGCTTGGAATCAATTTGGCATGGTAAAACTAGTTTTCATGAAGCTTTTAGAACCAATCTTGCATTATAACCTTGTAAAAATTAAGCCTTAAAAATGATGTTCATGGCCTCTCTATTTATAGATTTTTGAGATTGATCAAAATCAACTTGAACCATCCATATTGAGATGAAGATGTGTGGTTGAGGATTAATTCAATTTTTTGGAATTAAGTTTATGATTATCCTCATCATGACATTGAAAAAAGGGGCAATTAAGAGGCATGGAGGGTATTAATGAGGTATGAGGGCATGAATCTTGATATTTGTGGCATTTATGGCCTAGGGATGTCTTCCCAAGAAATGAGGTCACCTGATGATGCATATATTGAACATTCATTTCTAAAACAAATTATTCAACAAGTTTCCATGGAATTCTTGATTAGGCTCTAGTTTGGTTTAATTAGCTCTTAAGCATGTTTAAGCACTTTGTACACAAATTACTCAAATTGATCAAAATTCTTTCTTATTGGTTCAAAATTTAACTGGATTAGAATTGGAAGTCAATATCAGATGATTTAGATCCATTATCCCATTTATGATATTATCAACAACAACTAACAAAGTCACGTGTCTTGTGTAAGAGATTTGATAGGAAAGAACAATCTAGAGCGCTTAGGTGCAAAATTAGCATTTTGACTCGAAATGATCTAATCAAAGTTAGCTATCCCATAAATTTCATTTCCCCATTTTTGGATACCCTAGCTAGAATCAACACTTGACTATGTCAATTTCAACTCATTTAATGCATTTTAGTGTTTTTAGGCCAAATTGTGCACTTTAGGTGAAAATTGGTCAAAAGCTTGATTAGAAGTTATTGGTGGCCAAATTTAGGTGTCTAAAATCTACACATAGGTGCTTCCCTCTTTCATTTCTCTTGTTGCATTAGATCTTGTAGTTGTGTTGGTTATGGTGGTTGGGATTGTAGCTATGTTGGTTATTATGAGGGTGCTTGCTCTACTTGTGGTTGTTGTGTCTATCAAGGAATGACTTATAATGGAGGTACAAACATCACAGATAGGGCCTTTTGGTAGTACACTTAAACCTTAATTTAGATCATTAAAATGAAAAATGGCATCGAAGTAACATTTGGGGTAGCCAACTCATGAACCTTGGTCTCTATGCCATTGCATTTTTGGTAAATGAAGCATGTTGTCCCAAATATTGCATTACATCCTATGGAATCTTGGGGTGTGATCAGATCAAGGCTATGGATTCTATCCACCATGTGTTAAATGACTCTAATTTCTCATAATATTTGCCTATTTTAGTCCATGCAATCCTTGCAAAGGCATTATTGGGATAAAAATATGGAGTTACATTAATTGGCCCTAATGGAGATTTCCATTATGTGAAACAAAATAAAAGGACCAAAATATGTACTAAAAGGTTTGTGTGCTTCCTAAAAGTACCTTATTTATATTAATGATAAGCTTGGCTATCATAAACTTAGGTTAGTTGAAATCCTCTTGTAGCTTCATCATGTGATAGGCAATGTTAATGACACATCTTGTCACTTGTTTTAGTTAGTGGTTTGCTAGAATCTTTTGGTGATACATTGAACCATGGTGCACAATGAACCATCACCAATCAAGTTATTACGAGTTCCTCACCTTTCCATAGTGGTATATTTTTCCTTGATATTAGAATGGATTGGTGGTGCAATAAAATTATAAGGCATGAGAGATTTACCATGATTGGGTAGACCAGTTGCTCATGCCATGTTGTGTGTAGAAAAATAGATTATAACATATTGAGTTAAATAGATAACTCCCTAATTATAGTGGCTCAAGAAAGTCATCATAACCTCATCTAACTTCCCAAATGTAGGCAACTTAAGTAACTATTTAGTTTTAGAGCCTTGCAAAGGATGTTGAAGTGTTAGGGTTCCTGCTTGTGTTGATCCTTGAGTATCTTGGGAAAACATAGTAGTTTTTTCTATGTCTATAAAGTCTAATGGATATGGACCATTGAATTTAGTCTATCAAAGACTTAGCCCAATTCCCATTTAATATTTTTGTGCATCTGATAGTATTATCAGTAATTTATCTCTGTTCATAGCTTGATCAATGGTTTGGATTGAATGATTACTCTGAGTAATTACACTCTATTTGAAATCCATTCATGATTAGGTATTCCAAAGGTATATCATAGAAGTCTCTTATTGGCTGAAGGTTGTAATGTTTTATAATTGTTTATACCCTACTCTTATATAGCTGTTAGTGCCCAATTTCATGTCACTACCTCTTTTGAATACATTGACTGTGTGCACATGAATGTGCCCTTTTTAATTAATACTAGTTATTAGAAATCACCTTGACTGGGATGTTTAGTGCCTAGGATACTTAATTTACTTTTGTGGTAGTAATTATAGGTATCTATCCTTTTGGTTAATCAATTTACTTTTTGTATCCCCTTATCCTTTTATTACCAAATCTACTTTGAAAATGATGTAATCTTTTTGAAATGCCATGTAATTAATGGTTTGACTTGACCGTTGGTCTTCTATTCACTATAACTATCTTGTCTCTTCCTTCTCAAACTTTATGATAATGCATGTTATAGTTATGACTTGATATCTATGATGAGTTATCTCTAGAACATGATCACATATTGTGACGATAATTGGTCCTTGGTGGTTGTGATGTGTTTGTAGAAATGAACATGCTATACAAAGATTATAGCAACCCTGCTCAAGAAGATGAGCCAGATCTTGGGTAGGATTAGGTGGAAGCATTTGCTGCTCTTGAATACACCAATTTGGCCCATTTTTCAAGGCCCATTTATCCAAACCATCAGCCACAACATTCCACTTGCATGGAATATGCTTAAAGGATATAAACTCGAAAGCCGTAGACATTTGATGAATCTGCTTGATCACCGTAGCTAGCTACCAATCCACTCCATCAATTTTACCACTATTTAATAGGTTAATGATCACTTGCAAGTCAGACTCACAGATAACACTAAGAAGGTTATGGCTATAGAAAATTTGAGTTGCTTCCAGGATCGCAACAGCCTCCATCAAATTATTTGTCTGGTGGCCTTTAAAAATGGAGAACAAAAAACAAATCATGCCACTGCTATCTCTACCTATGCCACCTATCCCAGCTACTCTGGGGTTGCCTCTAGAAGATCCATTGACATTCACCTTAATGTGTCCCTCCTCTGGAAGAGTCCAGTGTCCCAGACGGCTAATCGGGCGTGCTTGTTGCCTAGTCATGTGCATGGGGCATGAGCTAGGAAGGCCTGCATCTGCATCAGACCTCCCAAGGGAAAGCTTCTCAAGAATATTGTTCATAGTCAAGTCCAAATCTGTAGTACTATCATGATGAACATGGAGAGTTTCTTAAATAACACTAAGTATTTTCAACCACACCTTACTGATACTGACACAGGACTCTCAAAAGGTCCTATTTTGTTCGATCCATATATTCCAAAGAATGAAAGCAAGTCCAATAATCCATGCAGTCTACAAAATGGATACTTTATCAGGTGGTCAGCCCAAGCACTACCAAAATTCAGTAAATGATGAGACATGCCAGCAAGGACAGCCCCAGGCTGTCCACCATAGATGCCATATTCTCCTGGTAAAGGTGCATTGGAAGAACAAATGCACTCCAGTCTCCTCACTGCTCTAGCATAGTAAAAAAATTGACGGACCCTAATAACCCCTTCTACACAAATTCTCCCAAGTCAAACATCTGTTGTAGGTGAGAGTCTAGAGAAAAAAATTGCATTTTGGCCAAGAGGTAGCATTCCAAATTCTCTTCCCCCAACCAAAATCCACATCACCAAACCTAATCCTGGTGAGCTTCTGATAGCCCTCAGCCACTGAGTATTGCCCATTGGCTTCACCTCCCCAAGCCAGAATGTCACTCTCCCTCAAGGAGCTGCAACCTCTGCCATCAAGAATCTGAGTGAGCTCCTACCTATCATCCTCAGTTCCCCCCTGTGGCCAATCGATCTCATCCTTCCATTTGTAAGCAATGATAGGACCCACATTATACGCTTCTTTATACTGCTCCACAGTAGTCCATCCCGCATTGAGAAAGGAGTCACACAACAGCTGCAAATGTGGATGGGAAGAGTAGAGTGGAGGAGCTCTGCTCCATGAATCCTCCCAAAAAAGAGCGTCTAATCCTCTATTACAGATCCAAAAAAGGCTGGGCTGGACCAACTGAGATCTAAGTTTAAGGGTGTCCCACACCATAGAACCTCTTCCCTCAATAGACATCTTGGGAACTTCAGTCGGGTTAACTCTTGGGAGATACTTTGAAGACACGATCTGGGCCCAGAGCTGGGATTGGCTGGTGCACCACCGCCAATATAATTTAGCCGCAAGAGCCTGACTAGTTAGAATAGCAGATCTCAATCCAAGTCCACCATCCTTTTTTGGCTAGAACATAGTGCTCTAGTTAACAAGACTCCATTTAGAGTTCTTAAGATTGCTGCTCCACAAAAATTGCTAAGAAAGAGCATCATAATCCTTGAGGAAATACATCGGGGCTACCTGGACCATACTCTGATAAATGGGCAATGCCTAAATCACAGACTGCAATAGAGTCACCCGCCCAGCCGTAGAAAGCCAGCAGTGGGTCCAATGGTTAATCCTCTGCCTCAATGTGTCTAGTACATTCTACCAAAAAAGTCTCGACTGCTTGCCCATCACAATGGGAATCCCCAAGTAAGTCACCGAGAGAGACTACACTTTAAATCTAAGAATAGTAGCAACCCTACGCTGAATAGCCTTAGGAGTATTAAAGAAAAATATGGAGGATTTCTGCTCATTGATTCTCTGACCAAAAGCCCTCAGGTAAAGATCCAAGGTGTTTCAGAAAGCTTGCGCCTCCCTAATGCGAGTTTCCCTGGCCAGGATGGTATCGTCCACAAATTGGAGGTGAAACAACTTCACTATCCCATTTCCCCACTGCCACCGTTGAATCATATTTTGGGCAACTTGAAACTTAGTAAGCTAGCCCAGCCCCTCAGCAAGAATAATGAATAGGTACGGAGAAATCAGATCACTTTGACAGAGACCTCTAGAATGCCCAAACAATTTGGAAGGTGCCCCATTCATAAGGATTGAGTAAGAGGGTGTGGTAACACAGCTAAGCACCCACTTTACCCAGTCTTGCCCAAAGCCAAAGGCTAGCAAATTTTTTTTCAAAAAACTCCAATCAGCTATATCATACGCCTTAGCCAAGTCAAGCTTTATGAACATATCCCTCTCCTGAGAATGATACATATAGTAGATTGCTTCCGACACAATCACCACTCCATCAAGGATTTGCCTACCTGCCACATAGCCCCCCTGTTCCTCTGAGATGATCAAGTGGAGGCATGCTTTCAGCCATTTTGTAATGAGCTTAGTTATAATTTTGTAGACCATATTACAGAGTGCAATGGGCCTGAAATGGTCCAGCCGATTGACCTATTTCTCCTTCAGGATCAACATGAGAAAAGTGGCATTAAGCACCCTAAGCATCTCTTTGTTCCTAAAAGACTCTTGCACAACTTCCAATAGGTCATGGCTGATAATACTCCAGAACTCTTGGAAAAATTCTATAGGGAAACCATCCGAGCCTAGAGCCTTGCCTTTGTGCATGCCAAACACCACCTATTCGACTTCCTCCTTGACAATCGGCCTTATAAGCGCCTCATTAACCTCTATCGTGATGAGAGAAGGTATGCAGGCCAAAACCTCATTCTCCTCAGGTTCTGCAGTAGGTTGTACGCCAAAAAGGATCTTCAAGAAAAATCTAATGGCTTCCTCAGAGATATCAAAAGATGAAGTAACTCGAGTTCCATCAGAAGTCACCAGGGAGGATATAAAGTTCCTGTTACATCTCTCCTGTACTGACTTGTGGAAGAATGTTGTGTTTTTATCACCCTCCTAAAGTCAATCAATATGGGCCTTTTATTTCCAAAATATCTCTTCCCTGAGTTCCCACTCTGAAAAATCATTCAAGGCCAAAAATTCAGCCTTGTGCAGGTCCTCTGTAAAGCCAAAGTCACGGATCTATCTGGTAACTATGTCCAGCCTCTCTTGTGCCCTTTTCTTCATTACATGGAGATTCCCAAAGTTATTTCTATTCCAATCTTGCAGCTTACACTTCACATACTGCAACTTTTTGGCAAAAGTGAACATGGCAGTTCCATATATAGGCCCTCTTTGCCTCCACCAATCGGTCATGAGGCTATGAAGAGCAGAATCCCAGAGCCATATTAGCTGAAACTTGAATGGTGCTTTCTTGGGTCTAACAATATAACTGGTTATCAGCTTGATGGGCCAATGATCAGACCCCTACCAATCCAGGATTTTGGAAGCAAGAGAGAAAGCCCTAGACAACCAAAAACAAGACTACCAAGAATCTATCTAAATGTTCAAAAATAACATCCTTACCTATTCTTCTATTATTCCAGGTGAAGATCCCATTAATGGGATTGATATCCACTAGAATGCAGCCTGTCCATACTATGTCTCAGGAGCTCAGATGAGGGATCAAGACATGCTAATCCTCCCCTTTTCTCCTCCAGGCTAAGGACAACATTAAAGTCTCCACTCAAAATCCAAGGTAGGTAAGGAAAATAGCTCCACACATACTCTAGATGCTCCCATAACTTTTGCTATCCTGAAATGTCTCCAAGTGCATAAACATTAGTGACCAAGATCAATTCCCCACATTCAAGGGAGGAAGCAACCACAGATAGTGCTGAGAGACTAGCCACCCACTGAAGTGGCATGACTTTTGTCCCGATCCCAACAGATTGCTACTCCACCAACACTGCCTAAGGCTCCAACACACTGGCATTGTGCCCAGGCCCAAAACTTAGAACTACAGCTGAACATAACATCAATAGAAAGCTTAGTTTCTTGGATGTAAAGGATATTTGGAAAATTCTCACCCACCAACTTCTGCATAGCTCTTTGTTTGGGGATACTATGCAGTCCCCTAACATTCCATGACAAGACTATCATTGTGTGGACTGAGTGAAGTGCTCATCTAGGGTCTTAACTGCCCCTGATTCAACCAAAAAATCTCCTGTTCTCTGGATTATCTCCTGGTCCTTCTTGCGCCCCACACGAGCAAGGGTAGTGAAGGAGATTTTCTTCAAAGGCCTCTACATTAAGCCTAATGTTGCAGCTGATCCCTTGTCTTTCTCAGAGGTCTCCGTGTCTTTCACCAACTCTACCCAACTAATGTCCTTGTTATGGAGCACTGCAGGGACTATCAAGGCTCCTTCTTCTGGCGCTACCACAATTTCCTTATTTATCTGAATAATCATGTCTTGATGCTCAATGGGAGAGGGGCACTTCTCTTCACACTCCCTAGGTTCTCCCATCTCCTCCAGAGGAATGCCATCCTCAATGGCCATGCTGTCCAAAGTTTCAAAGTGGTTGAAACTCAATTCAAGGGGTCTATCCTAGTTTCTACGCTTTTGCCTCCTGCCTTTCACCTGGCATCAGACTTGAGTGAAGCTGTCATTATCTAGTCCATTGAGATCCAGTGGGTCTTAAGATGAGTTGACCAAATTTGCCTGGGCTTTACCCTTCATCGCATTGTTTGGGCTGACCTTTGAGGGGTCCTTCTACACCATATGACCTGACTCCATGCCTCCATTGGACTCCATCCCAGTGAATCTCATCGCTTGGGGGCATTGGTGGTGCAAGTGGCCATAAACATGGCATATTTTGCATCAAAAGGGAATGGATTCATAATCGATTTGCTGGACCCATGATGAATCTCCCAGGTAGATTTCCATAGTGTCTGGCAAAGGATTATTCAAATCCATTTACACACAAACTTGGGCAAAAGAAATGAGTTTCTTATCCAGTGACTGGTGAGCAACAACAATTGGTGCTCCCAGTAAAGTAGCGATTTGGTGAAGGATATCCTCACGCCAAAATTCTAAAGGTAGTCTAGGAAGACGAACCCAAACAGGCACCTGGGTTGGTAGATCTTCTGCAAAATTGAAACTAGCATGCCAGGGCTTAATAAACAAGCCAATTCTATCATAGAAATAGGGCCCTCCTTCAAAAATTTGGTTCTTATCAGATACAGAGGAAAAATTTACCAAGAAATAGCTATTTCCAGCCAACATTATATCCATATCTCCATCTACCTGCCAGGTGCGACGCAACCAGGTCTCCAAGGCCACCTGGGATATCTGGATACCTATAAACTTGCAAATCAGGGTGTGAGTAGAAAGGTAGTTGACATCCTCCTTGACAGAATCAAGAGGAATCACCAAAATGGGCCTATCCTGGGACCGTGGGAAACAACCGTTAATCTTGACAACCCTGGGGTGTTCAGTCGCATAAAATGGAGCCTTCCCTCTTGTGTCTTCTCCCTGCATGGAGCTTGAACCTCCAAAATCCTCACACAGGCCGTCGCCTTCCTTACCACCACTCACCGTCACCATCAAAGAACCGCTATACAAAGATTATAACTGAAGAAAACAAAATAGAAAAAAACAACAACATTAAATGAAATCCTAATTACATGGTGCTACTCATCACCCACTCAATGTTTTTAGTAGAATGATAGAGATTAAAGATAATATGGCTTAAGCCTACATCCATTTATACATCTTGATAATATGATTGGCTAAAAATATTTTAGCACTCTTGTACCCTATGGTGATACTTCATGAATGATGTAGGGTCCTTTCCATCTAATGCAAAACTTTATAGGGAATGCTTTAAATATGCTCTCATAAAGTAATTCTATTTAATCCAGGTAAAATTGCTTAGATTAAAAGTTATGATCATGCCACGACTCTATTTGTTGATCTATTGTGTCAACTATGCTCTTAATCTATGTTATTCCGTCATTGTGAAATCCATCAACCATGCATTTAATGAATCCTGATCTCCTAATATCATGATCATCACAATGCACATACTAGGCATAATATATTCCCTTGGCATTACTACCTCAAAGTCATATCTACCAATGTGTTCTATAGTCCCATAGACTCAGAAGAATTTGATCTGCTAAATCATCTCTCTAAACATTGGAAATTTTTTGTTAACTTCTTCGCCAAAACTTTCTTGGATGCTTCTGCCTATCCATTGGCCTGTGGGTGGTAATTCATGTTTTAATGGTGTAATTTCATGAACTCTTCAATGAGAGTATTGATAGTGTTATTTAGAAAATGTGTGCCTTTATCACTTATCGAATTAATTAGACATCCAAATCTTGTGATGATGCTCTTATATAAAAACTTGGTAGCATCTTTCGCACCACAACTTGGAGTGGTAATAACTTCCACCCATTTCATGAAATAGTCAGTCATAATAATAATATATCTAGCATGACTATGCTTACTTGAGGGATATATAGGTCAAACAAAATCAATTCCACATTGCTCAAAGGGTTGTTCAATAAGCATAGGTACTAAAGGCATTTCATCTCATTGGTTTGGCTTGCCCATTCTTTGATAGACATAGTAGTGTTTAGCAAATTTGTGCGCATCCTAAAATAATGTAGACCACTGCAGACCACTTTGAAGTATTTTCCTTGCAGTGGATTCTATTGTAAAGTGACCCCCTACAATTCCTTGATGATCCTCTTGAAGAAGCTATAGTCACTCATGCTCTAGAGCTACTTTGCATAATACATCATATTTTCCAAGCTTATATAAGAATACATTAATGAGGCTATATGGTATGGCTCAGGTAATCATTTGTTTCTTATCCCTCTTTATGTAATGCATAATAAAATTTCCTTATTCCAATAAATTTTCAATGTCTTCCATGTTATCAATAAATGCAAAAGTCATAAATAATTGCACATTAGGGGATTCATCTTTGAGTTCCTTTGGTTCTTCCACATTACAAAGTTAGCTAAGGTGTTTTGGTCCCACATTCTCTCACCCTAGTTTAACATTAATCCAAAATTGAAATTCCTAAAAGAATATAAACCACCTTGACATATGCCCTCTTAGAATTGGTTTATTAACTAGGTATTGTAATGGCTGGTGATCCGTGTAGAACTCAAAAGGAGTAGCCAATAAGTAATGCCTAAACTTTTGAAATGAAAACACCATGGCTAGCACTTCTCTCTATATGGTCATGTAATTATTTTTTGTAGATGATAGTTTCTTCCTAGAAAAATGTATCAGGTGGTCCAACCCACCTTTACTTAGTTGTGCTAAGACAATTCCTATTATAGTGTCATAGCATCCACATGTACGTGAAATGGATTTTTCTAGTCAGGAAATATTAAGATCAGTGCTATTACCAACCTTTGATTTAACTCAATGAATGTTGTTTGACATTTTGATGTCTATTCAAATTTGGTATCCTTGCATAGTAGTTTCTCCATGGACACATATATAGTTGCATACCCCTTTATAAACTTCCTATAATATATGGTATAACCAAGTAAGGTGTGCAATTCAATTGAGTTAGTAGGCACTGACATTCCTACTATAATAATAATTTTAGCTGGGTCAACCAAAATTTCATCATGACACGCAACATGTCCCAATGGGACACCAAAAGTGTAAAAAATAGACACTTCTTTTAATTTAAAGTGATGCATAAATCTCAACATTTCTCCATCATCAATCTTAATTTTGAAAGTGTTATTTAAATAGAGAAATAATAGACCAATCATCCATATAGACTTCCAGGAAATCATCAATGAAGTCTTTGAATGAATTTACCACAACTCTAGAAAATATAATAGGTGTATTCTTTGAACCAGATGGCATTACCTTATATGCAAACTATCCCCATTTAGTAGTGAAGGTGGTCTTGGCTTGATACTCTTTGGTAATCAAAATTTGGTGATATCCACTAAAACCATTCATAAAAGAATATACCTCATGCCTACCACAGATTCAAGTACTTCATCTATGAAAGGAATAGTAAATGGATCATTAAAATAAGAATCATTAAGTGCACGATAATCCCCACACACCCAAATTTCTCCTGTGTTCTTAGGTTAAACAAACCATGGAACTCACCCACTCTACCTTTTCAACTACATAAATAATTATAGCTTCTTGCATTTGATCAAGTTTAGGATTTACTTTGGTCTTCATATTAAGATTGAGCCTATAGGGTCACTTTTTTATAGAGCGCACACATTATTTTAATTCTATATGCATTTATCCCAGAGATGGATCTACTCCTTTTACCTTCAAGAATTTTCTTGGAAACACGTCTTGATAATATCTTAACAACTGCAAGTCCTCAAAGATTTGCTCTTGTCCCCAGTAATCTCCCACTATTGCAAGCTTAGGGGTTGATTCTATTCTAATATTTATTTTAATCTTTCATAAAGGTTCCTGATATATCTTACCTGATCCATTAGGCAAAGTATCTTGAGAATGTGTTTGCCTTCACATTTTAGAATGTTAATATTGCATAGTTTTTCCTCTTCCATTTGCTTTGTGCTTTACATTAGTTTGGGCTCATCTTCACATTGGGGCTCAAATAACCCTTCTAGATCAAGATATCTATCACTGTCACTATTATTTTATTCTATCAGATCATTGATTATTATATTACATCACTGAACTAGGAGTTGTTCTTTTTGGTTGGCTTTATAATTGCATAGTGAGAGATCCAAGTCTTATGCAACTTTCTACGTAAGATTATGATTCAAAAATGTTTATTAAATCTTCATCACATCCATGACATAGAATTTTTTTAATTATCTACAAGGCATTATGTACTAGTGGGCTATCATATTTAAACACAAAAGTTTGAATGAAATCCTACTGAAGTTGTGCCCAATGTTTAGTTTCCCTTCTACACTCTTGATACATATACCAAGTTGTTGAAAGAGGTGCAATGATATGAATAAATATGTGTACCCACTATCATGGTTATACTTCTTGTGTGGTCCATATATCCACACACTAATGGATGTCAAATTATAGGCATTTACCCTCTTGAAAGAAAGGCCATTTTGATTTAACACTAGTTGGTATTTGAAGCCTTACATGCAAGATTTCATAGACTTTCTCCTAATGCATTGTGTATGGCCCACCATGTCATAATAGTTCTTTTTAGCACATAGTTGAGTGCATTGACATGCCATTTGACTTATGATATATGGTGTTCAAGCCTTAATATGAATGGATTAAGATAATCTGTCTCAAAATATTGAGGTGTTATGTAGTAAACCCCATGCATGAAGGTCACAACTCATGATCTCTACGAGACTAATTCAAGATGTGCACATATGAGTCACTATTTATGGATGATGTAGAATCCTAGGGTAGAATACCTTTGGGAGTTGGTTCAGTATAGTCCATCATATTTGCACTATAATTATACAGAAAGTTTACCTTAGATCTTGTCGATGAATACATTGAAGGAGAAACACAATATTCAATGTGAACCTATCTAACTAGAGACTTTTTTATAAAAGGTTTGAATACCAATTTTTTTCTTACTGTGCAGTACTTGGTTTCCACTTTTGACATTCTATAGACTACACCCCATTTTGTTTTTCATCTGTACCCAATTTAAAACAACTATTGTCCCTATAAACATAATGAAACTTTAGCTCTTTAGGAATGATCTATGTATTTTATTTAGATTTGTTTAAAGTTATGACCACTATTTTATCTTTTTAATGTGCTTCTAACTAATTACACATAGTGTTAATAGTCATTTGGACATCGTAGGCCCATTTCTTATCGATTAAGGTAGGGTATGGGTTTCTATTGTCTTCATGTCAATGACATCAAAATAACCTCATAAGCTAAGATCAATCACTTTAATTTCAACATATTATAATTGACTAATGGGTTTGACTCTTCCATAATCCACAAAACTTAGTGTTACTCGACTATAGCTTAGAATTAGGTGACCAATGACTTCACATGTTGATCGGAGAATCATATTGACTATATTTTAAAAGTCAAATACTTAATTTTGGATTTCATATCCAACTAACTCTATATCCATTCATGAATCCACATACAAAGGCTTATAGGTCTTGACATACCAAACTACTTTATCAGCCTTTGCTTGTCCTCATTGCACACATTATAGGAGATTATGTAGGAGGTTAGTGATATTCTAAGATATATCATCATTTCATAGTATATTAAAGAGTTTCATTAGATCAGTTAAAGTAGTCATAACTCTCTCTTTATAAATTATCCCAATAATTTCCCCATACATTTGAGCATCAATAGGTGTGTCATCATCATCAAAGACTAGTTTCTATTATATTTCTTATAATACCTACACAATTTGATACATTAAATTCTTTTCTATTACATGATCATGATACTTATCTCAGTGAAATTTTATAATACCTTGATCTTAAGGCATTTATAAAGGAGGTAAGCCTTGTTCATCTCTCTTTTTCCTTATGATAGCTTGCACAAATGCATTTTCCTCTAGCCGTGCATTGATCATATTTACATTACACACTAGGTTCTCCTTTCTTTGTTTCTCTAGAATAGGGATATATTCTATTTGATGTTGACCTTCAACCTTATAGTATACATAATAAAATTATATCTAAGGATTGGTGGGATAATTCCTCACATAATGATTATATACTCCACATAGGTAACATTACATAGGGGTCGAGTTTATCGATTATCATTGTTGTGACCTCCTTGATATCCATCATGATATATTCCCCTATAACTACCTCTGTATCCTCCTATATTCTATTTATATCCCCACCCTTAGGATTTTTTTCCAATATATCCTCCTTCATGATTAATTTGTGCATCATATCCCTCATATTAATGGTGAGGGGAACTTGGAGTCTAATTTAGTTGTTGCTAAAGATTTGTGTTGTTTTAGGGTTATGCATATTGACCATAATATTCGTATGAGGGAGATGATGTGTTATTACATATTTCTATGCCCTATGGATAATATTAAGGTGATGAAGATATATGATATTGAGGTGATGAAGGCACCCATCTTGGACTACCTTGAGTCGTATTTTTCATCTCCACGTCTGGTTTTCCAATTTCTTGCTTCATAATGGGTATTTGCTGATCTATAACTATGAAAACATTCTTCATTATATCTTAATTTAACTCTTAAAAGGCTCAATAACTTGTCTCATCATGATTTTTAGATTTTCAAAAATTAAACTACATGATCTATTAATTTTAGATATATTACTGGATAAGATGAAACTTAGACGTAGGATGTCTAACTACCCTACAGATATCAAAAAATTCTATTTCAATTATTAGACACTCATATCTATGATGTCCTTTGATACCACATTATATGCACCATAACCTAATTTAGGATTATCATTTTCATGCATCTCATTCATCTTCCTTATTAAAGCATATAACTTAGCTTCTACTTTTGATCCTATTAATGGAATATCTGTGTAATCTTCTATTTGTTCAACTTTAATGGCATAAGACCAAGCATCAACCTTGGTGTCAAACTGGGATTGCATAATAATGAATATTATTCTTGGTAATAATACCTCTATGAACCAAATATACTTATCTTTATCCTATAAAATAAATTCAATTTTGTTCATCACATCAAAAAACCTACGATCATACATTTCAACTATTTCTCTAGATTTTTGCCAAATTTTATTTAGATATTGAATAACTTGACTATAACATTTTTTTACCTTAAATTTTGATACTAATAAATATTTAAATTGTATGAGCTCAAGGTTATTTACATTCCTTTTTAAAATAAACTCCAAAGCATATCCTACCAAAACCCCTACGAGTTCACACTTCTTCACATCCTCTGATGCTATCTTTTTTACAATCCATTTCATTTCATAGGTTATTGTTGACCAAATTTGACCCTAAGTAAAATTTGGGTCAACCCATACTATTTTTAAATTTTGAGGAAAATTTCATATGTCCTATGGGGCCTCTTATTGTTTGACTTATCTCATTTGCCCTTCCCCTAGTCCCTATTGAAGTCCATCCTCCTTGTACTGACCTAGTCAACAAAAGTCAACATTGGTAAACCATGGTAAAACTTAGTCAAAGGCTCAATTTATTTTTTAAATGTCATAAAATGGTATATAATAGGGTTCAATGTGTTGACAAGTCATAAATTGGCCACTTGTTAGGTCTCATGTGCTAAAAGGGTCATTTGGCCACCTTTTTAGGTTAATTAAATGAATTTTAGGGAATTTTCAATTAAAATATTTATCACCAAGGTGGGTGAGAATTTTGAGAAGGTCAAATCATGTTATATCATGTTAGGTGGTAGTTAAAAGTTAGATATATGCAATAAATGATAGTTTTCCTTGAAAATAGGCCCATTTGTAGCACTTGTACAAACTTCTCAAGTGCACTTATAGATAAAAATGTGGTGGTGTGTATCCTCATCTCCCCAAACCCATTTACACACTTGAAATTTGGAGAGTTCATCAAAAATTTCAGCTGCATCTTCTTTTGCCTCCTTCTTGTCTTGGTAAGCAAAAAAGGGTCATTTTCAAATGCTCAATATGGACCATATAGATGGAATTGGGAAGAATGGTCCTGGTGGTGGATATTAATTTGAGTAAAATTTAATTTCATATTATGATTTCTCAATTTGGTGCCTCCTCTTTTATGAAAAATTAGTTAGAGTTCAATCAGCTTTTTGTGCACTTCAATCTATGAGGTGGTCATTCTTTGCATTTATTTCAGATTCTCTTACTTTGGTTTGATGGATTTGATTTTTTTGGTGTTTTCAATGTTTTTATAAGATATCTCCATAGGTTCTCCATCACCATGCTAGCAGAAAGATCATCAAATGTCAATAAGCCTCTTTTAGGCTTGTTTGGATCTGCTATTGTCTACTCTTTTCATCTCAAGTGCCAAGAAAGATATTTTTCACATTGAAGAAGGTGTTTTGAGAATGATATCAATGTTTACATATGAAGGTTATCAATTTGGGGACTGTCAGGTGTCTTTAAGGTGATAGGAGGCCTAAAACAAACCTTTTCTTGCTCAAATTCCATGCTTTTCCTATATTTTTGTCAAATAGTCACCTTCAAACTCTGCTAATGTCATTATGGTGTAAAGGAGAGATGGAATTATCTCAAAATTTCTTATATTACTTGACATAAATTTGGATGTTTTTCAAGGACCATATGAGTCATTTGTACACTCATAGCTCATAGTGATCAATGCCCAATTCACTGTTTGCCTTTCAAAAAAACTTTCTATAGGTAGCTAAGCATGAATTTCAGGTGTCTACGAAGGATGCAAAAGAAACCTCACATTCCTTTTCACCTATATCACAAGAAGAGTCTTATTAGGCTCATAGTAGCTCCTTGAAATCAAATAAGGTATTTAGTCATCTTTGAAAAACATGACTGAGTTTTCAAAGGTCCTTTGTCTCTAAAAGGCCTAAACATAAGTCCCTAAGCTTCTTTGGAACAACATATAACATAACAAAAGGAATTTAAAATGCTCTTGATTGTTTGGTTCAAGAGTACATATCACTCATAACACTTGTGCCAAATTTGAGAGCAAAATTTTGAGAGGGAGATGGTCATTTGGATGCTCAAAAGTACCCTCTAATACACTAAAAGGCTTTAATTACATCTATAGGCCTAAGAAGGGGGATGAATCTTTCTTTCACTCAAGTTACATTCTGAAATCTATCATAATATTTAAAATGTTCTAATTGTTGAATGAGTTTTATCAAAATATATTCAAGGTGAAAGGAGGGTAGCTCATCAAATTTGACTCACTTTGATCATCTCTTGTTCATATAATGTCAAAATGTCAACCTACAACAAGGTAGGTTGACAATGAGTTATAAATATGTGTTCAAGAGTGTATCAACACTTGAAATAAGAATATAAACATAAAAAAGTGATATTTTGACCTTCATGAGAGGTTAAGGATCCAATATGAACCTAACAAGGAAGTGAAATAAGCTCACAGTATGATCCACACAAACAAAACATAGTTGATTGTGTTATCTCAGTCAATAGACAATGAGCTAGAGGTGATTGTTAAGTAGTGATTAGTGTGTTAAAAATATGTAGATAAAAAATTGAGAAAAGTATAAATATACCTTTGCGAGACTAAGGAGGCTTTTAACATCACCTTTGATGTCTAAACAGGGCAACTAACCTATAGGCAGGCCCAAAATTCATAAAACATTGTCATGAAGAGTATATTGGCAATAAGGTGGAAGTTTGAAGCTTAGATCTCATTTTGAAATTTAAAAGTGGATATAAGGTGAAATTAATGAAAGGTGACCATAATTAACTTATTTGAAAACTAAACATAGTATCTACTAGGCCTAAATCTTTCCAAGATGCACACTTAAAGGGGTAGAACCATGACTGTGATAGTCAAGGCAGGGCATCCTAGTTGAGGATATAAGTATAATTTGATATGGATTAAGGGTTTATATGCAAATTCAATCATGAGGAGGGTTTTATAACCTAATAATAATGGAATATATATCTTATTACATCAAAACTGAATGCTATAAACTCTGAATAAGCACATACAGTCCTTAACAAGCAATGGCCTAGTCTTATGAATGTAGGGATGGATTGGTGAAAGAGATTGAGCCTAGACTTGGTAAAATTATGGATGAAAAATTAAATGAGAGTTTAAACATAATTTTTTGTTTTATTATGTCCATAAATCCTAAAACCAAGACCAAGTAACCTACATCTAGGCCTAGAAAAGTGATTCCCCTTTCTAGGCAGTCATAGGTGTAGTCCATGTTTCCAAGAGCATGGAAGGTGTTTAAGGGGAAATAAGACTATAAATGGTTTTAATAGGTTTTTTAATGTATTTATGATAAATATATGTCCTTAAAAAACTCAAATCAACCCCTAAAATCTCCAAACCCAACCTATACGTTGCCTACCCTCAAACTCTACATATTTAAAAGTCTACCTTGGGAATTTGGAGAGTTGGATGGTCTAATGGAGGAGTTAGAAGATAAAATTTGGTAAAGAATAACATTAGGGGTTTAATAAGGTTATAAAATCATAAATTTTACAATATTAATATTTAAAATTATCTTTGTTTTGTTTCAGAGCAGGGGCAGTTTTAGCTTGCATGAAGATGGCAATTTTGAGAAAAATGATGAAATTGATGACCAGAGGGAAAGAAAGGACCAGATGAAGGTTTAATAATCTGGAGGGGACATAAAAAAATATGAAAAAACTTGATATAATCATTTTAAGTAAACATGGTACCATACATAACAAGGGTTACAATCACGCATGAAGGAAACCCTTAAGCCTATAAGCCAAAATGAGGATCATGTGCATTTTTGAATTTGTACATGATTTAAACTTAAATAATTAATGTTTTAAGAGTTAAATTTAAGGTTTTTAATCTTTAAAGAGGCAAAGGAATCCATTATATGGTCAGGTGGAGTTTCAAATGGTAGGCAGACCTATTGGCAAGGTTTAGGCCTAATGCCAAACAGGGGTAAGTTTTCATCTTTAGATCTTGATGAGATATTATAGTGATGGGAAAATGTTTATTGGGTTATTATAAAATTTTATAGACCATTTTTTTTTCAAATTAACTCATGAAGAAGCTAATTATTGGTTTGAAAGCTCACAAACCCTCACAAAATGCACCAAATGGCTTAATGGTCAAGTATAAAATGCTCATAAATTTCATGAACTGATGCATGGGACTTGGAGGAATTTAAGAGAGTTGGATAAGGTCATTTAAGATCATTTAGTGTCATTTTGAGGTAATCCTAAAGTTAAATATTCATGAATAAACTCTAAGAGGGATAATGACCTCAAAACCCTTGTCAACCCTATTTTAGGACCTAATGGTGGAAATCAAGCCAAAAGTGCATCTACATGGATTAATTTGACCATGAGTGATGAATATAAGTTGTTTAAAACTACACGAGGATAAAATCAATGGAATCAAATTGTATGGAATCCATATAGGTGATGTAAGAAATAGATTTTCTTGATATTTTCTTATTTTTTGTAGGTCCTAAAGATAACCATGAGATGACAATCAATTTGGGAGGTATCTCAAGAATTAAATCAACTAATCATTCCATTTAAAATGTATGAAAATTATCACAAGTTTCCTTGCTAATCCTCTCACTTTAGCCAATCTAAAGTGGCATCTAAAATGGCATAGTAAATAACATGGAAACTCAAGTTTGGAATCTTTTAAAGATGTTTTTGATGAATCCAAGAATATGAGGTGTCCAAAAATGTGTCAAAAGACCCTTGGTATGGATAATTTAGGGAAGATAGAAATATTCTAGTGCAAAGTGTCAAAATAAGCCTATTGGAGAATGATCATGGTTATAAGGTGAGGATGAGCTTTTGTAAGAGAATGTCATGATCAAGAAAACTCCTAATTCAGGTGAAGGATTATTTGTAACTCCCTCTCCTCATCACATATGAGACATTTTTACATCACTTGGTTTGGAATGCTCAATAAAAGCCCATGATGAAGGTGGTTTTCAAGAAAGAATGATTAAGAAGATTTGCTATGCCACACTTGGAGAAGAAGATAATTTGGGATGACATGACGAGTAAATCAATTTCATGACTCATTTTACACTACATCCACATGTATTGGAACTTATTATCATCTTTGGACACTTGTACTTTTACCTCTTCAACTTCTCTCTTCTCTCTCTTCTTTAAAGTTCTATAAATGTGAGCCATTTTGGCTATTGTAAAGGAGAGACCATAGCTAGTATGGTATAGCCCTATTGGTATGACATTGCCTTTTATCTTTGAACATTGAATACAAGTATAATTTTGGTTTGTGAACATCTTTGTCTAAGTGTGTGAGTGATGAATAGTGGATTTCAGTGATAGTATCATCCTTACTCCCTTTATCCTTCAGGTTTAAGCAAGAATTTTGATTTTAACAGGTCATGTGAAGTGTGTTGAATGTACTAAGATCTTCTTCAAGTATGTAGTTGTCTCTATGGTGTGGAATATACCCCTATATCAATTATCTTGTTGATTTTCCTATGTATGCTACCTTCATATTGAAGAATTTATGTTAGGATCCTTCAATGACTAGAATTGGTCTTGGAAAGCTTTGTTGCTTAGTAGGAGTGTGATAGTCAGTGGGACATGTTTTAGTGTATCACCTCTTTAGTGTAGTTTCCATTTCATGCAAAATTCTAACCCTTTTCCCATGAACAAGAATTATATTAGGTGATAATCACTTAAATAATAATCTAGGGAGCTACCACTCATAATCTAGAGATTCATCTCTCCTACAAGTTCACCCACAACTTGAGAGATGATTCAATGTTACATTAAATTGCAAAAGCTTGATAGAGTATCCTAGGGTGAACAATTTAATGACAATAGTTACCAAATATTATTTAAGGTATGAAGACATATCATATGACATTAAAGGTACAAACATACCTATATGAAGTGCCATAGTTGGTAGCCTGATAGTTACTACAAATGTTTGAATAATAAGAACTATGACTGGTGGTGACTACACACTAGTTGATGCACTGTTAGATAACTGCAAAGTGTTTACTATGATCACATGCTATTGTGCACTAATATTTTTAGGAGTAATAAGTAATATTTGTTTTTATAACTTCTTTATTTCTAATGTTCACTTGGTTTTTATAGTGAACCTTCCAAACTTATCGATAAAGGAATCAAACCAACTTGAATCAACTTCTTTCTCTATACTTTTTCTACCTTATATAAATAAAGTGTGCTTAGGGGATGCATACCCTTTAAATGAATGACATTTAATTATAACTTGTTCTAGATTCAAACTTGAACTTGAAATATTACTACCTCTAATTTTAACATTTTCCCAAGAACTTTCCTTCTTAGTTATAGCTAAAAACCCCTCACTTAACTACAATCTACCTCTACTTCCTAATTAATCTACCTCAACATCAATATTTATAGCATCCTCTTTCCCATTGGGTCATTTCTCATATTTTGTATACCTTAGTTTCCATATATTCTCTCATTAACCTCTCTTATCTAGCATCTTTTCCTTATATGTCTCTAGCTCTAGCAATTTCTTCTCTACTCCTAGTCCTATGCGTATTACTTTGGGGTCATTTGTATTATTCCACCTTCTTTATTGTTGTATTTCCATTTCAAGCCTATAATTTTATTCTCACTCTAAGTGTTTTTGCCTTCCATTTTTTGGGATCAGGTTCAAGTTCCTTTTACTCAGATCTTTGTCATCCAATTTCTCCTACATGTATCCCCATGGTACCCAAAGAGAGTAATCCATGTTAGCTAGAGTAGGCACTATGGATTTTTCCATAACAAACATATTTATCAACAAAGGTAGTTGCTACAAATATTCCCTTTGATTCTTTTGATAAATCAATCTTGTGTAGTCTCAAAATCTTCATATCCTTGTACTATGAACTATGTGATATAGCCGTCAATCATAGTCTTTGTCTTGTAATCTAATACTCAGGACCAATGGATATTTAGGTTGCATAGTCTTTCTAGTTTTTCCTCAATTTAGACTATAAATTATATTCTCCTTGCACTAAATCAATAGTATTCTAATCTAGCTAGCCATGCAACTAACAATCTAAGCAATCACACTAAAAAATTTCATAGATTTTGCCATAAAGGTGTTCTTAGATAATCTCCTCTATAGTTTTTCCAACTCTCTATATTTCCTCCTCTATAAAGTTTTGGATTATCTCATCTAACCATCTTTATATGTCTCTCTACCTTAGTAATCATCTCAACATATTTCATCTAAATAGATACGATGCTCATCACACCATTATAAGCATAATTTCCTAAAAATAAGCAAGAACATGCTAAATATATTGTGAAATGAAGAGTACCAATAGGTAAATAAGAGATGACAGTATTATCTGCCATCTATGATATACAAGAATGTAATGAAAATCAAGATGGAAAAGATACAAACATAAGCCAATCCATAACTAGTATTACATTTGATAACATATTAAAGCAAAATAGAGTACTCACTATGCATAAACCATACATAAAAGAAAATAAGGAAAACCATAACTGAACAATTTTATTAATCTATATCAACACATAAAACTAGATTATATTACATAAAAGTGATATATATAGTCTTTTATAATTCTATTATCTCTTCACATTCCAACCTTCTATGATACGGAAGGAAATACCCTTCACATTCTTCTATTGCTTGATTAGACTTACAAGGTTGAATACATACAAAATTTATACAAAAGACAAAATCATACACTTTGCACATGTGTCCATCTAATATACTTCATGGTTTTACCAATCTCCATTCTTCATCTAACATATTCTTCAAATAGTTGGTGACTATAGTGGATGCCATTAAAGAAAGTAAAGGCTTGACAACTAGATGGTGATGAAATCTACTTGGTAATATTTTAATTTTGGTGTAGGGTAAAATAAAATTTATTTGGTTGACTTTCAAATCTTCAAAATTAATCCCTAGGATTTGTATAGTGATCCGTAAAAATGAATGCTTAACACCAAAAAAATAAAAGGCATTGTCGATGAATATGGAAAACACACTTGTTTTTAATGATTTGTGTAAAATAACTAAAAAAGAAACCACAATGCCAACTGAAGCTACCAAATTGTTTGAGTTTCAATGGCATGATAAATGCACCCTTACTTTATTGAAATCATCAGGTTTAGCTCAGGTAATTATCCATATTTAATCCATTAAGGGTAATGCCTAGAAAGCTTGAAAAGTGTTAAAAAATATGTATGACAAACAACTTGCCTATAAGAAGATTTATCTCTTAACACAATTGCTTAATAACAAGCTTAACATTGATGAAGATGTATCTAAATATCTCTCTCACATGAAAACATTGAAACATGAATACTACACAACTAGTGGAAAGATAGATGATGACATGTTGATTTCCATCACATTGAATGGTCGTAGTTCTAAATACACAAATTTTGTTGAAATGTTACAGCTTAGTGATAAGCTTAATGGTGCCACATTTGAATCTATTTTTTAGTTGTCAACTTAGCATGAGTGACAATTTATAAAGAAGAAGAATATGCCTACTAAAAAGGCTTAATATATAAAGGACATGTCCCAACATAAAGATCATTGCTATGTATAATGATAGTTTTAAAAGCATTCTTTGAAATAATCTCTGACTCATTCTCCAAGACACTCTCCATAACATTGTAGAAGGTCTCCACAACTTTATCATTGACATTATCCAAGATATTCAAAATGAAAACATCGCCATAGGCTTTCTTCTCACTCCTATGGTTCTTCCAGTGTTTCAATTTCCTCTAGATCTCATTAGCATAAGAAATAGACCAGATGTTCAAATGTGGTGGTATTATACATCTTGTAAATGTATGTCCTTATTGATGACCTCACTCTCCACATAAAAATAAAGCTAAGACATATTATGTGGATCATTCTAGTAGTAGATATTCTAGTTACTCCAATTATTTTGGTTATTCTAATACTTCCTTTGATCAGGAGGCATCCTATATAGCTGAGGTCTATGGTCTCAATTGAATTGACAACTTGTTCTCAGTGATCAATGATTCACTCATCTTGTGTGAGCTACTAGGCACAAGATTAGGATCTATTATAGTAGCATTTTTGTCCTGTGTTCTTCTAATTCCATTTTTAGCTTTCTATATTATATATTCATGACATGGAGCATACAAAATTATTTGATTTTATTTCTCTCATTGCATGATTTCTCACCTCTCGCCTGATAGGGGAGAAGATATAGCATTAGTAGGTCTTCAATCAATCATTAGTGATAGTATGATTTGATAGGGGTTGTTAGCACCAACAGTATTGAGTAAAGGTTATCGGGGTTGCTAGCACTAGTAGTGTTGAGTAAAGGTTTTCAACATTTATTAGGTATTAGGAAGATGTGCCATATAGAGTATATGTTGGTCACTTTGATGGGGATTCTAAGTGGATCCTTATGTGGATTGATGTAGTTAGATAGGCCTTGATCATGTTCTATAGTAGTAAAATATAATGATCATAGGGAATGAGTAGGCCTTGATCATATTCATTAGCCTTTTATGCCATAAATCATAAGGTGGGCTTTTGTATAGAGTGACATCAGTTTTGGTCAATACCAAGATGTATAGTACACCAGTTGTAGTTGCTTCAAAGTTTCTTTGATGACTTTAAAGTCATTACTCTAGTGTTTTTATTATATACCCCTTTAGATCAAGGGGGAGTTTGTTGGGTCATTTATGATGTAAGATAGTTTTTATTTATTTAATGTTTTTAGTTTTATTTATTTAATTATTTTGGTTAGTTGTCAGGTTAATTAAAACCCATTAGTTGGTTTCTTTGTAACCAACTTGAGAAATCTTTTTAAAAGCTTGTGAATGTACAAAAATAATCTAAATGCTTACATTTAATATATTATAAAATTATTTATCCCTGTTTTAATCCCATCAACATGTAGGGGAGAACTACATTATTTTAAGGCCCTCTTCAGAGTATTAGCTCTATAATTAGATTCCTTTGATAGTGGGGTCATTGGGGTCAGCATGACATTATATGCCCACTAACCCATTTTCCCCCAAGGTCACATTAAAGATGTAAAGCTAGGGTTTTTCCATTTCACAAGGAGACAGTCCATGACCCATATATGAATGCACCAGAATAAAAGTGAATCTAAACCTAGAAGCATTTAGGTGGTCACATCCCATTTGACCAAAGATTCTATACAAGACACTATCTTTGGACTCAAACACTAGCATCGATGTAACCATCTAAGGCTGACACAACTATCCAAATATCCATGGGCATCAGATTTAGAATCTAGCATTTGTTCCAAAACTATCTTCTCACCTACTTTCAACCTATTCCCATCTAGATTAATATTAGAACAAGCTAAGTACTCTTCTTTGTCATTTATATATCTAGCCTAGTTATTATTTACATATTTAGACTATTTCAACATAATAAATTTAGTGTATATTTAAATCTAAGTTCAACATTTAATTGGATTGCTAGATATAATTATCACCCTTGTTCCATTTCATTTATATATTCTTAACCCTAATATTAAAGTGAAATACACCAAAAAAATTCATTTTAGGGTTAAACAAAATCATATAGTTGTGGGAAAAAATCACTATTTTTAATTTTTGAATTATGAAAAGTAAAATAAACTTCTATTACATGGAAAATGGTGACAAATGACTAATTTTTTTATCTTGATTTTCTATGATGTAGGCCTCCAAATATGTGCAAGAGTTATAACATGGATGAGTACTGAAAAATATATAGACACTCAAACTAGAGGAGTTAGATTGGGAGATTATAGGTGTAGTTGGATTAGCCTATTTTACATGCCTATCAACAATGTGATATGATTCAATTATTCTCACTGCCTTGGTAGAGTAATGACATAGTAATACTTCCATTTTTCGGCTTTTGAATGATGAGACAACTATTGTTGCTTGAAAAACATGATCTAATTTCATCAAAAACCATGGTACCCATTATTTTGTTTGGGATTTTTGCTCTTGTATTTTAGATGAGTTTGGTGTCTATTACTGTTTGAATCATCCTTTTAGCATGAGAAAATTTCTAAATGTAAAATCAAGATTTTAGACATGTTTCATTAGTTTAACCAAAAATGAGATAAATTTTCATTATGAAATCTTAACCTAAAAATTCATGTTTAGAAATTCATTGGATTAATTATTTAAATTTTACTAAGTCTGAAGAGTCTGTACCTTTTAATTACTTATTTTAAAGTATACTAAAAATTGCCCTCTTGATTGTTCAAACTTATACTTATGTAGATAATCTAGATTTATTTATAAGCTTCTTTTTCATAAATTTTCCTTATAAATTAGCTCATTTACGCTTTATTTCAGGCTAAATTAACTAAATATTTATATTGCTTCATTCTTGGCATAGTCAATTTCATTATATTTGAGCTAAGGATTTGGCAAAAAGGGTTTTATTAATATGTTCATTTTATGATTTTTGCATTATTTTTAGACTTGCCTATTACTTAGTGCTTTATAATCATTACTATGATGACTATTTATTATGTGCCTTATTGCTATATCTATATTGGCATGCAGCTTATATTTCATAGGATACATTTTTCATATATTCTTAGATGATCTAATATTTATATGATATCATGATGCATATAAATATTTTATTTTGAGACAAAAAATTTGCACGCTACATCCCTCACCTCAAAAATGGAAAAACACAATGGACTTGTAATGGAGACTAAGTCCTTCACATAGATATATTCATAATTTGGGCACATATTAATTCATACTAGGCACAAATTATTTTAAAATGTTTGAGAGGTTTACAATATTAGATTAGGAGCATATGCATGACATAGGTGGATTGTTCAAAGATAATAATATTTTGACATAGGTGGATAGTTCAAAGATAATAATATTATATGATTCAAATGACACATGTTTTCATATTGGGGGAATATGTGGGGTGTATGTCAAATATTATATAGGATCATGAGTTAAAACATTATATGATACTATTACACAGATTGGATAACTCAAATTACATAGGTTATTAGTCTGGGGGAATATGCCTTGCAAATGTTGATAAAATATAGAATTTATGATATTTTGGCACAAGCTATATGACTTAGCTTACATAGGATATTAGACTAGGGGAATATGCAAGGTATGGGTGATACATTTCTATAAGATTGTTTACTTATATTTAATCAATTTATACTAATTTTTACTCAAGAATTATTCAAGTTGAATCATAAATTTTATGTACAGTTGATGATTCAAAAACTTATTGAGATATTGAGATAATTAAGTTTTACTCAGATTTATTGGAACCCATTTTGGGCTCTATTTTTAGAAAAATATAATGATTAGTATGGTTAAGGCTATGAATGAGGTCAATTCTAAACATTTCTCCATTTTTAATGAGGTTTGTTGGCATATTCAATTCAACCCATGGTTTCAATACTAGAATCTCCATGGGGCATAATCCCCATTCTCTAATGCATTCAAAGAGACACATGGTTCACGTGCTTATAGCTGTATTCGTTCCTTATTTTATCAATTTCAAATATTTTCAATTACTACTTAAAATTTTCTATCATCACTAAACACTAATCATTTCTACCTATTTCATATGAGGTTTTTCATGGAGCAACCTCAAAGCTTAACATGTACTTGTAGAAACCCATTTTTATTACATGTAGGTACCCAATTTTCACTCTACCATTTTAATTTATAAATTATAATACTAAAATAAAGTGGGGGTGATGTAGATACATAAATATGGAATTAGACACTTTAAAATGTTATTTTTGGCAAAGCCTTAAGATATATGACCTATGTATACACAACTAGCTCTTTCTTACACTCTCTAAAATCCATTCACTTATCTAAGGATTATAATTAAAAAAATTATGTTATTAATAAACAATATTTTTCTAGTGTTTACTTGAACAAATTATCATCTTAATCATACTGTCACATGATTTTAAATCACCATTTCCTATTTCTTAGACACCTCTAGCCACAAACAAATGAATTTGGTTACTAGAACCTTTTCATTGGTTGGACTTGTTTATCCACTCTCTAATGGATATTTTACCAAATTCAAAATATTATTTTGGGTTAGGCCATATGTTTCACATGTTAGTTTGGAGAAGAATTATCAAAATATTCAATTGTATAAGCATATCAAGATTAGGCCTATTTTTATCTAACAAACACCTATCTTTACATCTACACATCATTGAGGCACTACCTTAAATCATCTAAATCTACAAAATCCTTAAATTAATAACTCAAAGCCAAGTTTGAATACTATTTTAAGGTCCACATCATAAGTTATCATGTGTTGAAAGTACCACACAAGATTGTGTTGCATGCTCATATTAAATTTGTTAGGTTGTGGAGCTAAAAGCTTCATTAATGCAAACATGGAGGAGGTTGCTGAGGGGTTGCTGAGTTGCAGAGCAACTGACATTGGTTTGATCAATCGACGTCGGTCATATACAGTGAGAAGAGCAACTGACATCGGTCAGGGATTGGCCAACGTCGGTCACCTCCAAGCAGACAGGGACCGACATCGATTGCCTGTGCGGTTCCAAAACTGCTAGTTCATGAACAGTCAGTTAACGAACCAGTTGTTTGCATGTAGAAGGATAATTATAGACTTGAAGCTGCAGATCTAATTATTGTAATTAGATGTCTAATTATTGTTTGCATGGGATCTATATAATAGACTCATGGGCTATATTGTAAAGTGTGCTAGAGAGTAAGAGAGCAAAAAATTAGCTCCTTCAAAGTGAAGAGAGCAAGGTGTGTTCCTCCTAGTGCCATAGTGCCAAGTGTGGGTGCTAGTTTAGAGAATCAGAAGCATTCTTCATGTATGTATGATCTTGGTCAGTAGGTGTGCAAAGCCATGTTTGGAGATCTACATGGTAAGTAAGATCATTGATTTTCAGGTGTGTGTGTGTGCAAGGTCTAGGTTTACAGGTGTGCAGAACTAGGTTGATCTATAGGTGGCAGTAAGATCAAGGTGATAGCAACACAACAGGTAGCAAGATCAGGGAGATATACTTAGAGTACGGTGTGTACTCGGTTAGAGAGCAATAGAGGAAGGCAAGGTAAATCCTTCCAAAGTAAGATCATTTGAGTTGCAGGTTGTTGCAAGTTCATGGGAGATCTACTTAGAGTGCATTGTGTACTCAATTGAGTATGTGTGTATACTCGGTGTATTGGCAGTAGTGATACTGACTGGTTGGAGGTGAAAACCAACTCTGTGTTTGAGTTGTGTGTTGGGACCGTAATTGAGAGAGTGAGCTCTTGAAGAGATTTATTGTTTATGCCCTAGAGGTGGGGGAGCCCTAGAGGTGTGTAAGGAAGAAGACTGTGGCATCTTCTTTGTTGTATTTCCTTCTGGAAGAGTATTAATGCAATTGGGTATTGTCTCTCATATTTTATGTTATTTTTGAATTCTAGTTACTTGTGCATTCTGGTTAATTCCACATATTTAAGTTGCTTGTACATGGTAATCAATTGTGCTTTTGGGTCCTAACAATGGAATCAGAGCTATTTGTTGTTCTAGATTCCTGACAAGTGGTATCAGAGCTAAGGTTGCAGGGAGCAGGTTTTATGTTTGATTACAGGTCACTCTTAGGGGTTTCTGATTGAGTGGGAGTAGAGCAATGGCAGAAGAAAGTAAGCTAAGAATGGAGGAATTAAAAAGCATGAATGGTCAATTACGGTGTTATGGAAAGAAAGAGCAGATAAAGAAATAATCAGCATGAAGGAACTGAAGAAGCAGATGTTGCAGGTGTTGTTGCACAAGATGCTCTGGGATGTTCCTTGGATAAAGTAGAATCTTGTCTTATAGATTTTGTTGCCTCTTTCCATGCAGCCTGAAATAGAGTATTTTTCCATGTTAAGGTCTTTGGAAACTTTGAAAAGATTTATTTAGGGGCTGGTTGCCTTGTCAAAGAATTGGCAAAGGGGAAGTGACACTGAAATTACAGATGGCCAACACATGGGTGTTGAAGGAGGTCATGCAGGTCCCAATTTTGAAGATGTGACTAATTACTTCAGGGAAGTTGGGTGATGAGAGATGCACAAAAACTCTCATAGCAGATGCACTTGAATTAGCGTGTGGTGAGAAAGTAGGTACTCTTTATCTACTTGCTTGTATTACTGATTCTTCTTCTATTATGAAGACGTAGCTTTGTAGGCTTGGTCACATGAGCAAGAAGGAGATGCATGTTCTTAAGAGGAAGTCAGATGTCTTTGACAGACTTATGAACTGGAAAGCCTTGGTGTTTATGGAGGAGATGATGGACAGAGATCAACAGATGGGACTGAGTAACTCTGAGTAGAGTAGTTTGGACAGGGTTTTGATCCAAAGAGAGCTTGTGGGTAAAAAGTCATCACTCATAGGTGAACACAGGTATCGACGTCAGTCAGGAGGAACCAGCGTCGAACAGATAGGTGTCGATGTCGATCATGTGTAGACCAGAGCTGATGGTGTCAGGCAGGGTAAGACCAACATCGGTCAGGGAACTGATGTCGGTGGTAGGTAGACACCGATGTCAATCAAGAAACCAACGTCGGTAGTTAGGACAGTTGCATGGAACTAACATCAGTCTGATGCAGACTATGTGGTGATTGAGGTCGGTCACTATAATAGATTTTGGGTAGACAACAAGCTGTCAAGAAGTCTCAAATGCTCATATGGAGGATTGAAAGGGTAAGTAAGCCTAAAATTCATTGGTCCTCTTCTTTATACTCGTTGCTCACTGTAGAGTAGGAAGGATCCAGGAAATAGTGGGAGCATGGCATGAATAGGATGCAAAACTAAATGGGAGATTTGGTAGGGTTGCCAACCAGAAGAAAGCACTGAAAGATGAATGGATACCTTAGTTAAAGAAAAGAGAGAATGGACACGTGAGACGGAAGGCCAGGTCATATGGTCTTGACAAAGCTACAGAAAAGTGGCACAGGTTTGATAGGTGGATGACAAAGCATGGCTTTAGTCAATGTCAGTGTAACCATTGTGTTTATCTTTACCAGGGTGGATGATGGTCATGACATTATCTTGTTATTGTATGTGGATGATGTGCTTGTTGTAGGTGCATACATACAGGGAGTTGCTGAACTAAAGGTAAAGTTAGTTCAGTGGTATGTCATGAAGAATTTAGGAGCAGCAAAATTCTTTGGCATGAGTAATCTTAGAGACAGGGAAGATCACAAGTTGGTGTTGTCATAGGATGATTGTGTGAAGGTAGTGCAGGATGCAAAATGACAAGCACACCTATGGATGGACAGTTCACAGATTAGGGTCCCCAATCACATGATGAGGTTGAGTACAAGTGTACTCCTTGATATTGCCCTAGTAGTGGGAGCTGTCAGCAAGTTTGGAGTTAATCTAGGAAAGAAGCACTGGAGGGTAGTTTAGTGGGTTCTTAGGTATCTAAGAGGGACCATCAGCATTTTGACATGCTATACAGGGTCAAGTTCTTTTCTACATGGGTTTGTAGATGCGGATGTGGTAGGTTACTTGGATGACAGGAGTTGCACCACAGGATGTGTGGTGGTTGGTCTTCAAGATTGAGCTTGAAGAGGGATACAAGCTAGGAAACAAATTAGACGGTGTATAGGTATAGGTACAGTGTAATTATTTATCTCCAAGTGGGAGATTGTTAGGTTGTGGAGCTAAAAGCTTCACTGATGTAGAAATGGAGGAGGTTGCTGAGGGGTTGCTGAGTTGCAGAGCAACTGGCGTCAGTCTGATCAACTGACGTCAGTCATATATAGTGAGAAGAACAACTGACATCGGTCAGGGATCGGCTGATGTCGGTCACCTCTAGGTAGACAGGGACTGACGTCGGTCGCCTGTGTAGTTTTAAAACTATTAGTTCACAAACAGTCAGTTAATGAAACCAGTTGTTTGCATGTAGAAGGCCAATTATAGACTTGAAGCTGCAGATCTAATTATTGTAATTAGATGTCTAATTATTGTTTGCATGGGATCTATATACTAGACTCATGGGCTATATTGTAAAGTGTGCTAGAGAGTAAGAGAGCAAAAAATTAGCTCCTTCAGAGTGAAGAGAGCAAGGTGTGTTCCTCCTAGTGCCACAGTGCCAAGTGTGGGTGCTGGTTTGGAGAATCAGAAGGATTCTTAATGTATGTATGATCTTGGTCAGCAGGTGTGCAAGGCCACATTTGGAGATATACATGGTAAGTAAGATCATTGATTTGTAGGTGTGTGTGTGTGCAAGGTCTAGGTTTGCAGGTGTGCAGAACCAAGTTGATTTGTAGGTGGTAGCAGAATCAAGGTGATAGCAACACAACAGGTAGCAAGATCAGGGAGATCTACTTGGAGTATGGTGTGTACTCAGTCAGAGAGCAATAGAGGAAGGCAAGGTAAATCCTTCCAAAGTAAGATCATTTGAGTTGTAGGTTGTTGCAAGTTCATGGGAGATCTACTTGGAGTGTGTTGTGTACTCAATTAAGTATGTGTGTATACTCGGTGTACTAGCAGTAGTGATACTGACTGGTTGGAGGTGAACACCAACTCTGTGTTTGAGTTGTGTGTTGGGACCATAATTGAGAGAGTGAGCTCTTGAAGAGATTTACTGTTTATGCCCTAGAGGTGTGGGAGCCCTAGAGGTGTGTAAGGAAGAAGACTGTGGCATCTTCTTTGTTGTATTTCCTTCTAGAAGAGTATTAATACAATTGGGTATTGTCTCTCATATTCTGTGTTATTTTTGAATTCTAGTTACTTGTGCATTCTGGTTAATTCCACATATTTAAGTTGCTTGTACATGGTAATCAATTGTGCTTCCGGGTCCTAACAGTGGAATTAGAGCTGTTTGTTGTTCTAGATTCCTGAAAAAATTGATTGATCACACACAATTAGGTTAGATAAATAGATGTTGTTTAAATCCTCTTCATAGTATTATAACATATGCAACACTTATCCGATTAGTATGGGTTGGTTTAAGTTTACTCAAACCATCATTTCTAACACTTTTTTAATGGCAAAGAAAGTGATGATAATGGATCCAAGGTTTCAAGGTGAAGGAAGACAAATATAAACTTGTACACATTTTAACCTTATGATGCATTAAAATATACCTATCTAAAATAAGTCACAATGATTAATGATAAAATATTCCAAAATATATCATAGGGATAAATATGGTAAACCTCTGACATATTTGGTTATTGTAAACATCCAAGAATTAATAAATTTGTCTCAATAGGCTTATACAGTTAGTTCTCATATCATAGTGACCATAGACCCATTTTAGATCAATGTTGATGAAGACTATAGACTATCATAGAGAAGAATAAAATTGAAACAAAGAATCTTATCTTTTAGGTCATTTTTATTTATAACAAGTGAAAATAAATCTACCATAGTATTTTAGTTACAATTATATATTTTTAATTAGACATGGATTATTCAATATGAATTAGTGTTAGGTTTTATTATATTTATACCATAAAATAAAAAACAAGATAAAATAATTATCACCATCAACATGCACATAAGGGAACTCAAATGCATAGTGTCTAATTTACACACACTTGAAACATGTTCCTTCAAACCTTCCTCCTCTTCCTCTACCAAAACTTTATTTACATCTCATAAAAGTGGGTCCTCCTTTTCTTATTGTGATTACATATTATTCGTGCCTTATTCACTACCTTGCTCATGAATGCGTTGTTATTTATCATCATAGAGCTTCCATCTAGTTATCATAGTATTCTGCCTACACACCAATTTATCTTGTACTCTTCATGCATATTGATGTGCTTTGACTAAAATTTATAATCTCACTATGTAGATATCATCTTGTATGACCCATTGTAATCCATTGATGTACTGTGCCACTTTCTCTTGGTCTATTTCACTATGACCAACCCAAATTGTAACCTTATAAAAATGTTATATTTACTCTTTCACACTCAACTTGTTTTTTTTTATATTTTTCAACCTCTTCAAATGATCCAACTAATAGTGTGTAAGTAGAAAATTTACTTTCAACTTCAAAAACCATTCTCTCCTAGTAGGTAATTTTATATTTTCCCTTACAATTCCATTCAAGCTATACCTCCTTCCACCTCAGAGTTGTGTGGCCCTTCAATTTTGTTTGCAAGACCTTTGTCTAGTGATCATTCACTAATTAATGAAACTTGAAGTACTCCTCCATCTATGTGAGCTAATCTATTATCTCCTTTGGGTGCAATGTTCCAATAAAATATAAAACCTCCTTTTGTGTTCCTCTTCTAGTCTTGGATATAACTTTAATGAGCCTTTATTTTACCTCATCCAATTGATTGTGCATTGGTATTATTTCCTCTTCATATGATTTTTTCACTTTGACATATACATTGCTAACATCATCCCTTATAATGAATGCTATTATTCTATCTTTTTCCAAATAACCCAACATTGTCTACAATATTCATAATGTTTTTTCAATATAATCTAGTCTTATAGTCATATTTATGAAAATTTCACCCACTCTTCCTAGTCTTTGTAGAGGCATATTGACTTTGCACAATATTAGATCTATCATTGCACCTTTTGAAAACTTACATAGATCACACATTTCACTCACCCTTTATTATATACCCACCTTCACAAAGATGGAGAACTTGAAATATTTGATCTCCTAACCAAGACTTGTTTCCTCGCTCTGATACCAAATGATGGAGTCACATATAGGGGTCTTATTTAAGATAAGCATTATACCATGTAACTAAAATAAATTTGATGTGATAAAATAAAAACCACAACAAGTAAATCTATATTAATCCTAAAAATGAGATATTTCACATTTATCAAGTCTTACTTACAACACACACATTTACATAGATGCATCATGTTGGTTTATAAACACCATAATTTTACCCCAAGTCCTCATAGGGATGTGATTAAACCCTTTATCTCTTATGTAGATCTACATTAGCTAATCTCAATAATAGTTGAACTCTACACTTTTACCTTATATATTTTAAATCCTTTTCAATAGTGTATAGATCTATTTATATATGCACAATATCCAACCACTTGCATAAGTCTCTCACCTATCGCTAATGCCATAAATATTAAATTTTTATAACACATCACAATGTACCACAATCATTGAATGCATAATAAATATTTTGGTGACCCATAACACATTGCCATGTGATTAAGTACTAGTTATTCTATTTCCAATCTCAACCATACTAAAAATAAATAATTAGGTAGTTTAAATAGATCCTTCTACCAAATATCAATTATCCTCTAGTTATGCAACTTCATATGAAAATTAGTTAATCCTATGGAGGATTTTCTACTTCACCACAACCCTAAAATTTAACACTATTATTACCATAAAATACTTACAAGTGATCAAATAACTCCTTTTAGGATTTATAAAGTGTAAAAGGAAAATATCTATAATAAAGTCTAAAATCAAATCTACTAATATTGCACCACTAATTGAAGTCAACACAAAGTCACAAACTCAATGAAAGTTACCATTGTGTTTGTGTTGTGATAATGAAACTTCACCAAGAATAAATGAAGCACGTCCATCCTTATACAGCTCTAGAATATGATCAAAACTTATGATAACATATATGGTTATCTTGATGCATGAAAACACACCTCAAACCATCAAAACATACAAGGGCTTTACTGCTACTTATTATTAATAACATACTCATTTTTTTGGTTGAAGCAACATTACTTGTGGACTAGAATGATCATGGATTTTTTTTCTTAAACCTAATGGGGTTTGAATTAGTAATAGACAATAACAATATATATTACTCCTAAAATTTCACCTTCTCCACCTTTATACCTATAAACACATAAATATGGTCACAAGTACTTGAAAATTCTTATTCTTGACACATCTTAAACTACATGACAAAAATGCTCGACCCTTTGTTGGTTGGCACTTATATATAAAAACTTCAAAGGTAAAATATTCAAAATTATTAGAATCACACTCATATTGTCTCTAACTCAGGATAACTATCCTTGATATTTTAAGACAAGTCCATGTTACACATGCAAGAGCACAACCATGCTCCTATCCCTATATAATAGCCACATCTTTTGAAAAGTAATGACCAATTTAAAAAAAATAAGTTAGATTTTGGGTCTTCCAACATGTTTCATAAATTTAGCTAAAGGAAATTATCAAAAGGTATGCCTATAAATACACATCAAAGGTCACTCATTATGACAACTTGATATTCACTTAGTTAAAGCTATTATACTTCTATACATTAATAAAATATACCTTATTATTTTTAAATTCAATAAAATTCACAAGGAAAAACCATAATCCAAGTCAATAACATCCTAAATAATGTCAAGAGATATAATTTTCAATTACAAAAGTCACATTTATAGCTACATACACATAGTCAAAGAGCATAATTACATAATCACTCTAGGTAAGAGATTTAAGTGGGATTGATTTCCATCCTCAGAGTATTGGATACATAGGAAATGATCAATAATAAATGGGGTGATTTATATAAACTTAGCTCATTACACTCCCCTTTTTTATAGGTTTTAAATCTCTCAAGGTGACCTTAGAGTTTCAAATACAAGAGAAAGTAAGACAATTAATTCTATGTGGGATAATCCAAATTGTAATATCTCATATTACTTTAAAAGACTCAAGCACAAAAGGTGCAATAGCTAGTTTTTTTCATAGTCAATCAGGGCAAGTTCGCATCAAAGGACTTGAATGTTGGAGCAATATTATCCATCTATAATGGTTGTGTCTAAAAAATATTCTCGGATTCTAACTTTGATCTGACATAGTCAAAATCCTAATTTTATTTCCATTTCTTTTTCAATCAATAATCATAGTAAATTGGTACAAGTCCTTTGTTAGTGGATGCACGTGACATGCAATTTTCTTTGCTTGTAGTAAACCTACTCAATTTAGTTTCATATTTTTTTCTTGATCTTGAGCATGCACAGTAACACCATTTTTTTATTTCTACTTTCAGATATTCATTAAACTAATTATAGATCTATGTTTGAGCTAAGTATTTTTCTAAATATAATAGTTTTCCATATTTGGAAAATATCAAAATCAAAATTTTTAGTTATTTCACATCTTTAGCATTATGATATCTTCTAATTTTACACCTACATTCATATAAACATTTTATTATTTTATAAAAACTATGGAAAAACATATTGGTGAACCTGGCGTGATACACAACCATCATCATTTGCTTCTATCATGAATATAATCAAGGATGTTAAGAAGGTCATCAACTTTAATAATGAAGACTTACCTCCCAAAAACATCATATAACAAGATATTTCACTTTTTATTCAAGTTTAGATATAATCAATCATGTATTATTTGATAATTGTTTATGAGTGAATACTTATAGCTTTATTATTTTACAATAATCCAGTATCAATATGAATAGCATAAAAAAATAAGAATAAAACATTAGTGGATTTGACACTATTCCTTGTCAAATAATCATATTTATCACATTGGATTTACTAGTAGACCCCAACATAGTGTCTTGTTTTTCAAGTCATGTCCAACCAATTACACTACAATTTACTTTTTGGGAGACCTTGGATTCATGATACAAAAGTTTTACCTTCTACATTCCATAATTATATCCAATTTATAAATTATGGCTATGAATACTCTTCAGACAGATGATACACCTTTCAAATACTAAAAAATGACATAGTCTCAATTGAAGATCATTATATTATACCACCTACACAACCCATCACACTTGATTGAATACATACATATGAGATAGGTGAGTCAAGTAAAAAACATGATAAATCACCAATAACAAACAATCAATATTATATAAAAAGGCATTACCAGTCACTATACAGTAAGAAGATAAAATACTAGATCTCCCTCTATTGGCCAATTTTGAATAACTTAATTGCATAATTACATATTGGTATGATAATGATGATGATGGAATTCAAGATCTAGCAAATGAAAAGTTGTGTAAGATAAATTTTAATCTTATCAATCCAAATAAATACTTATCTCATACTCTATTCATGCCTATAGGAGTTAGAACATATAGATATGATTCATATACAAAAAAAAATGATAAATCAAACCCTATTATGAAGACACAAATCTTCCAAGGATAAAGGAAAATATATAGTTCAATATAATCAACATCATCATAATGCCAATACATGTTGCATTATTAATTAAATAAAAAAGAACAAATTCACTTTTTATGTCTAAGGATTTCATCACTTAAAGATAAGATTGTAAATACTCTAAATTTTTATAATGTTACAATTAATATCACATCTCTTTAGGAATAAGTACAAGTTGAACAAATGAGAAAATGGAGGAAAATAAGTTATTAAATAAGTAGATCAAAAGGGACTAATTATAATAAGGAAAAATTAAAAAATAAAGGTTACAAAGAGAACATAATGACCAAGAAAGATTATATAAAGATCAAACACAGAGGAAACAAATTGAAAAAGAGTAGTCATTACAAAAGGACAAATAAAAAGATAAGTTGTAAGAAAAAACTCAAATTAAGAAAGATACCATCTTCATAAAAGGGTTTCTTACAAAGCATAGTCACAAGAAAAATACACCAAATAAGGCTAATATGGTTCCAAAAGAGGTAGTTAAAAAATGTCCATCATATCTAGATACTTTGATTCTTAGTCCCCACATTGATGGAAATAAATGTATAGATGTAAACATTTATTCTTTTCATGAGGAAAATATATGTAGCATGACACTCCTTCAATTTTTGGAGTATGAAAAATATCCTTTGGGTAATATTATTGTGCCTAAATGTTGCATTGGATCTATTAAACTACCAATAACATTTGGGTCAAAAACATGTTTAATCAAATTTCACACTGACCCTACCTTGGATTAAAGAAAATAAAAACTAGGAGAATCATAGATTATAATAATGGGGACACCATTGTGAAAATACCATGATTAGGTCACATTTGAGCATGAAGCTATGATAGTTATAATCCAAGAGTAGATGAATCCATCAAGAAAAAATGAAAAAAGAGAATACTTCTTTAGATATCATTTCAATAAAGACAACTAATATAATCATAAGAGAAGGATATGATACAACACTTTTAAGAATGAAAAATACACAAGAAAATTTAATAACACAATATAGTGTAGTTGGATTTACATATACAAATAAAAATAGTGACCAAACTAGCATTCCAAACTTTACAAGACAAAGAATATGATTATGATTAAATAGAAGATTGTTTTGGACTCTCTTGATAACAATATACCTACATAATGACATCCCATACCAATTGGTGGTTTAACATATAATTTGGATGATTATTACATATGTTATGCAGGAACTTCATGGGAACATCCTGTGGACCAAGTTATTTTTTAAATCTTGCCATAATTTTCACTATACATAGTTTACTCATATCTACTTATCCTTTTATATTATTCTACAATTTTGATTTGTTTTATCTAGTATTTGCATTTATTTTTGGTTTATTCTAATCTGAACATCCATGTCACCCATCCTAAAAATGTAAATCTTTCACAGCAAGCTACTTGAGAATTCTTGACTCTTATTAAAACATTCCTTGAGCTTACAATATTGTATACTCTTAATTTGACATACTACATGAGAAAACATTGATTCTTTCCCACTTGGGTCATGTAGATTCATATCTCCATAGACGATATTGAGATACATTTTTTAATAGACATATAAAGTGGAACATATTTATTTCACTCACTCCACATTGCCATGCTATCACATCTAGTGTACACTATGCCTTGACACATGTTGTGGATTGTTATAATCCTTCCCATTCTTCTATTTTTTAACAATTATTATTTCCCCATGCATATGTTTCAAAATCACAAAAAAATCAAATATGTCAAAAATTAAAAAAAATCAAATCTTTTAAAAATATAAAAACATTCAAAATATTAACAAAATCAAGACTTGAACATGATATGAAATTCTAGTTACTCCTTTACATATGTTATTTATCACATATTTTCACAGATAACATATTATTTTTCCAAACACACATGTATTTCATGAAATATATGAGCGTGATGCAAAGCATACATTATACATGGACTTTTAGATGCTATATTCCTTTTTACCTAGTGGTCATGCATATGCTAAGAGCATCTATTTCTATATGCTACATTATAGTAAGTTATATCTTTTTATGAACTCTCAACCATTTCAAACTAAATATCTTTCAAGTTTTTTTCTAACCGCTCATATTTTACATTGTGCTACATGAATGTATCTTCTCAAATTGGAATAATATTTGCCTATGATAAGGATGAACTTGAAGATGCCATTCAATTCTAACTAGAAGTATGGAATGAAGAAGAGGTAATTATCCATCATGTTAAAACTAATTTCAATAAATTTAGACCCAATAAAATGGAATTGACAAAAATGAATGTTTCTCCTTCTTGTGAAACATTTGAGTTTCATTTGAATAGCTAAGACAACCTTAAAATGTCTGGGTTGATAGATAAAGATAATTTGGTCCTTAGAACACAAAATATATTGAAATAAAAACATGAACAAGGGGAAAAAACTTATTCTACTTTCCACCATATAAATATGTTCTTAAGATACCCTACAATCATGATAGAAAAAACATTAAAAAAATAAGACAAGCAAGGGCAACATATTTGTATATAGATTTGAAAAAAACTATACAATTACTCACACCAATGGAGAAATGCAAAATCAAACAAAAGGTAGATAGACCTTTGTTAGTAAAAAATTTTGATCAGATACATAGTGAATTATATACATGGTATATTTACTCTAGAAATTATGCTTTGAAAGTTCTTGTAGAGCTATGTGCATTAGGGGATGCTAATATCAAAATAAAAAATCTGAATGAAAAAGGGGTGAATGCTATAATTAATTCATTTATAAAACATAATGAGGTTTTAATTAAAAATGCTTTGTTAATTCCTTTTGATCCAAATAACCCTCAATTTATTATTGAATCAAAAGAAGTTCTTGAAGATATGATGGATAAAAAAACTGCAAGGTTCAAAATTGTAGATGGTCAACACAAAATTGCAACATAATAGAGAATTCTTTCAGATGAAGAATATAATTCACTATCATTGAGAAAAAAATGTTCTGTTAGAAGGGAAAGATTTCTAAAAATAATCATTCTATTTCATATTGTTCACAAAATATCTAACTAATATAATAAAGCCAATGAAGCAATTTATAAATCTTCATTTCTAGAAAGAGTTCGATCTACACATGACCTTATCCAACTAAGAGGTTGAAAGAATTTTGAAATAAGAAAAAAAATACAAAATAAATACATGAACAAGATAGACACTTGTTCACACAAATGAACTACTCAACACATTAATTACAAGAAATAAAATGCCTTCTTTTCATGGAACAATCCATTTAGGATTATTTTGATAAGACATTTGATTTTTTTGAAAGTGGTACTTTACTTGGTTTAGATAAACAAGATTTAAGTGTAATTGGTACAATAATACTTAGAAATATTCAAGGGATTTTAGACATACAAAAAATAGAACTAACATATTTATTAGAAAAAGGGTCTATTCCCTTCTTGAAAACCCCTAGGTGCAATAACATGGACACTTGGTGCATAAAAGTGAAGCTGGAAAGTAACATATTATCAAAAATTGTAGATGATTTTACCAATCATGATTTGACACTTCTAATAGAAAAATAGTCAGATCTGAATAAGTAATAAAGCGTTATACAATTTTTGTGAAAAGGTTCGATGATTTGAGTGTCTGAAATGAAAGTATTTCAAAAAATAAAAAAAATTGGGAAGCATTATCTCCAGATTCAATAAGCATATTGATAAAATATATTGATAGTGATGGAGGTTAGCTTCCTAAGATACATACAAAATTTTTCATCTACTATTATGTCCCTGCATGTCTTTGGTCATCTATTTTAGAATATTTTAGTACAATGTTCATTATTGGTGTGAATGTTGATTTGATAATTATTGATCTTTTAAATGTCATTGAAGATTTTAAGTAGGAACATATTTACCTATTTCTTCAGGCATTGATTGATAAAGTTATTATTGGGGCTTTTAATGTATTCATCATTCACAAATTTGACCATTTTTTTAGTATTCAAAGCTCTTTTGAAAAGCTGTGTTTGTAATTTCCATTATATGTAAAATATGGGTGTCATACTTTGGGGTCTAGATAGTGATGGATTCAATTGTACTCATATTACATGTATCAATTTTTCTTAAGATTTCACTAATTTTTAGCTTGAATATTTCATCCTCCATTCACAACAGAGAAAATTAGAGGAAAGTGTTGACATCATTAAAGACATACCAACATTTCAACTGATTGGTTCACAAAAAATAGGAAGGCTATTCAAAAATGAAATAGACATCTTCTTTTGGGAGAGACTTATCTCTACTTTCAATAATTCAAATACATGTGATGTGCTAGGGGTATATACAAGAGATGGATTGGTGATTGCTTGTACACAATTACAAAGGAATTTATCTTGCATTACAAAAATTAAAGAAAAAATATTTTTTAATGTTCAATTTCAAAATTGTTTGATGAATTCAAAACCACCAATACTAGAATAACCACTTTGATCAGTACCAAGTGCATAACATTTTAAATTTTATTTATAATCATGATTTATTTTTTAAATATAAAATCTTAACAATATTTTAGTGAGTATGTGTTATTTTTCAAACCTAACAACTTAAAAATCTAATGACATTGAATGCAAGTGAAGAAAAAATAATAATAGAAAATCAAATCAATGAACACGACACAATGTAAGTTAAAGAAGGTAAGATAAGATCATGCATATTTTTACAATTATAGAATTTTTTTATTTATCAATTATTATAATACTAACAAACTATTTTTTCATCTATTTATGTTTCAATTAAAATAGTTCACAACATAGGTCTACAACTTTGCGTCTCCAACAAAACAACCCAAGACACAGATTTGCAGCTTGATGCCTCCATGAAAATAACATAAGGTAAAGATCTACAACAAGACACTTTTTTAAAATACAAATATCAAATCAATTGATGATGAGAATTTTTAGTTATTATATTATATAATAATTTGCAAGGAATAAAAAACAAAAGGTTCAATGAAAGAGTGTAGTTGTACAAACTACAAAAAAACAAAAAAGTGAAAAACCCCTTTCAATGAGTGTGTAATTATACAGTTTCATATACTAAAATATATAAATTATCTTTATTTATTTAAACACATTAAATTGAATTTTTATTTATGGATAAGAGAGTGTAGAAGATAATAAAATATAGTGCATTAGATTAATATTTGGAAGTGTGTGTTCATTTTATTGTTATATCAACTTGAATGTGGTTGTATTTACCCATTTAAATTGTAGATGAAATTTTGAGTGATTGGATTTTATTATGCAATTATATCAAAATACCCAAAATATCATTCTACCATTGAGATCTAGATCCATTTAGGAATAAAACGCTTATGGTAAATGAAACCTTCATACCTGTATTAAATCCTAAAAGTTAATTGCTCCAAAATAAGATTAAAACAATGAAAAGATAAAAATATTAAGGATGAAGATTGCTCACAAGTAGACTTAGAGTTGTAGCATAATGATAGCTTGATTCAAGAGACTTGGATGGATTCATGGATTGATTTACTCATTATCCAATTAGTTATAGTGGCATGGATTCTCTAATTAGCTTGTAGTTAGTTAGAATTAAGGGAGATGGTGTATTTAAATACTCTAGAAGAGAGGATTTTTCAATGAATTAAAAAATTCCTTGGAGATTTCTAGAGAATAAGACTCTAGAAAAAGGGGGAATTCTAAGGAATTTAAAATTTCTTAGAGTTCTCTAGAAATGGATATTTCTATAAAATGTGGAAGATGAGGGAAGCTTATAGAGAGCAAAAGCCTCTAGGTTCATGTTAGGACTAAATGAGGATTAGAAGGGGAATATGTGAAGATTAGGCTTAGCTTGTAAGAAATCCTAAAAGTAGGTAGGTAGGTGGGTCATGGCAATTTAAAATTCCTAAATATTAGATAAGTCAGATTAGTTAGTAGATAATGGTGATTTAGATAAATTAATTAAGAAGTGGGAAGGGGTAAGGTTAGTATGATGAATAACAATGAAGGGGGATAATATTTAATTATTTAATTAGGATTATGGTTATGAGATTAATTAAAATAAATAACAATATTAGTAAAATGGTTAGGGAGAGAAAATTTAGGTGCATACATTTTATCCCTCTTTTAAAGGGCATTATGAGTAGATGGAGTGGAAGGAGTAATGGCCTTTCAAAGAAAAACTATTTGATGGATGAACTTAGTAAATAATGTTAGTGGATATAATGCCCCCTTTAGGGGAAATTCATGGAAGAAAGAGATGGATGGGCACTCAAAAGAAGAAACACGGGGTGGGATGTGATGAATAGATAAGGGGATGGGAGGCTAGATGTAAGATCAATAAAGAAAAGGAACTCAACCTGAACAATGAGCTAGAAAGTGATGATGCCCCTAGTAAAGACATACGCATAGGGAGTGGAAATGATTGTGTCATAGTTGTCAACACATCCTAAGGGGGAATCTACCATAACATTATGATGATAAGATAAAATACCATAAACTTTTGATGTATTCTAGACAAGGCCACATGCCAGGGAGAGCTGTAAGCTAGGATATGATAATGATTTGATAAGAGTAATAATGAGTGTAGCTTAAATCTAAAATCAAGAGATATGATGAAGGAGATGATAGGGAATAAATAATATGATTGAGTGACCAAAAGATAATGGGGAAAAAGTGGATGACAATGCATCAAATCAATGAGATATAATGTGATTGATAGAAATGATACCCCTAGAAAGGACCCATGCAAGGGATCAAGAGATGATGATAAGGTTATGGTCTTGATCATGCCTCAATTAAAGGAAGAAACCTTAAAATTTAAATTGTAAATTGACCAATCAATGATAATGGATGACTAATGGAAGACAATATAGATGTCATGATTTGTCTGGCCTAATCGATAGATGTAGGTGATTGATAAAATTATTAGGGAGATGATTGTGAGGATGATGATTGATAAATAGATCAATTGATTAATTATTGATATTATAGCTTAAGGATCTAACTGATGCAAAACTTGAGGATGATTAAAAATAAGATAAATGTGATGATAAATGATGGGTAAAGATGAGAGAGTGTACAAGTTGACCTTATATAGGATATGTGATTAAGTGCTGCCTACATAGTCTAAAAAGACCTTAAGATAATGTAGTTCAAACTAGATGATGGATGAAAAGGATGACAATGATTGTTAGACATGTTAGTGGTTCGATAGGATGGTGATTCTATTAAAGGATATAGATAGGATGATAAATGACTTAGAAGAATGATTAGATATTAGAGGAGTGGACAGGGATAATTAAATTGATGATAGAGGACTAGGATAAATGATTAGATATGGAATGTTAGATATTATGATAGGTGATAAAAGATAAGAAAAATAATGAGTGTGTAGATGATCAAGCCATCATTTCTATAATAATGTTCATCATAGTCTAAGCAATCCTGATATGAATATATCACTTGGTTGTATACCCCATGGTATAATTACGACCAAGAAGGTGTTATGCCAAAGTGTATAAAAAGGGTTTAAGTAATGAAATCTACATCATCAAGGGAACCTAAAAGCATTATTGTAGCTTTGGTGTCATCATATCATCTTTGTTCATTTCCTAATAAAAAAAAGAGACATGACACAAGACTAAAATGAAACATAGAAAAACATAAAATAAGTAGATATATACATGATAAAAGACATAAAAACAATTCAAACAACACACACAAGTATCTACATGCTGTGTCATAATGTCTTGTCTAATGGTCCTAATAATAGTAAACAAGATGATTGATTAAGTGATGAGTAGGACTAACTGAGTCATGATCGTGTGAATTTAGATTAAGGCTATAAACTTGGATAAGGGTATGAAATTGGAATGGACTAGGGATGTCGATGATGATTAATAAGGGATGGTGATTGTGAGTAGACTTATTATAAAAAAGTGAGACTAGGTCAATGATAGACTATTTTTGCCCAATTTGGAATAGAGGATGAAAGACAAGAGTGGGATGGATGAATATGATTTGGGTTATGGAGGATGAAGGACATAGAGATGGATGTGAATAAGAGAATAGGCATAAGACAAAACATCTTGTAATATTGATAGATTTTTCCAAATTTATGATTTTTAAGGATTTTAACATATTTCAATTTTTAGGGCCTTTTGGAATATGTATGTGCACTATACAAATTAGGGACTACTAGAAAATGGAATATCGAGCCTAGAAAATAGGATAGAGATGTAGGGAATAATGGATGGGATGATAAAAAGATGAAGGCAATGCAGAAAAAGGGATGGAAACTAAGGAACAGTGGACTAGGGATATTTAATGGCCACATTGTAAGGTGTTAGTTCCCAAAATTTTGTTGGAGAATTTTTCGTCTTTGTATGATGAATTCCCTATGCCCAAGCTAAGTGAGCTTCAATGTTTTAGTTTCCTTCCTTCCTTCGTAAAGAAGAGAGGTTGGGACATGTAGTTTAAGTAATCATGTCTATTATCTTGATTAGATGAGTTCAGAGGGATGTCTATCAAAGAGGGAAAATACCCCAGAAAGGCTTAGGAGATATTGATGAGTTGCAACGTGTGGAGCAAACATCCTATGGCATAGAATCTACAGTGAATAAGTGAGGGTGTAACTAAGTATTTTTCCAATCTTGGATTCTTCACGCTTAGGAGAAGAGATATGTCGATGTCCTAAATAAAAGTAACAGGCTACACTTATGTGTTTTTGTGATTAAGGTGAAGAGTAGTCTGATGAATCAAATGAAAAATATGTATTTAATTCAAGGGACCCCCAAGAGTAAGATTTGGGGGATGAAAATATTTTTCACTTTTCCCCTTTTGAAGAAAGTTGGTATAAAGGGTAGAAGTGGCCATGACCCTAGCTTCATTTTTGATTTGCACATGTGGTAGAGTTTTAGGCCCTCATACATTTCAACCCTCTTTGAAGAATTACCCCACTTACCTTTTTGGTGAGCACAATGCTTAAAATACCCAGGGCTTGGATGTCTAATTTTATAAAGAATATTGGTACCACATGGAGGTGCTTGAGTGTTAGTCAGCTTCGAGACCTTTTTGGAGATTTCCTCACTTTTATGGACATTTTACAAAGGGTCCCTGAAGGCCTGAATGCCTAGTTTTTTACAAAAGAAGGATCATTGCAAGTGGTGTCCTTGGTATCAATGAGAATTTGGGACTTCTTGCCCCACAACACCAGAGGATCATAATAAGTGAAAAGGTGCGAAATTCCTTGAGAGCTTGAAAAGAATGTTTTTAGTCTATGATTAACTCATATTTCAACATGTATTATAAAAGGAAGGTCACTTGGCACACAAGGGAAGGCCTTACATTTTCCCTCTATTTTTCAAATGAGGCTCAAGTAATTAATGGGGTAGGTGCTAATTAGCCACCTTATCTTGGAGAATTAATGTTAACCCTAATTCTAAAATTTAAGGGATTATAATTAAGTGTTATTTTTCATTTGAACTCACCCTTTGCATTCAGATCCAAAGATTTGTGATTCCAAGTGACTAAGTATGCCAGATCAAAGAACAAAGTGAGTATAGTGAATCAAAGTATGAGTTTTAAAAGGTCTCCATTTCCACCTATGTGCATATTTCACTAATATTATTAAGTGTTTGGCAACGTTGTTGTATTATGTTTTGAGAGGCAGTTGAGAGCTTAGTCGAGAAGTATTTTAGTGTAAAGAAGTTTATTTCTAAGTTAAATACAGTAATAATAGACTTGAAAAAAGATGGTAGCTTATTCAATAACATCCAAGGGAAACATCATATCAGTGTTGGACTCAATCAAGGACATTAATTTCATGGATTTGGATTTTGAGGCCTTATTGAATGTCTTGAAAAACCCTAACCCCCTACAAGTAGTTTCCAATGTTGGCATAAACTACATTGCACTAGTAGCAGTGTCCCCCCTAGCTTCTCCATACCTAGAGCTCATCATAACATGTGCTCAATCATATCAGATAGATACTAAAACCATCATTGATAGTAGTCATTTAGTGGTATGATCCTTTACTCTTGAAGACATCAGTACCATGTTTGACATTCCCCCTCAACTAGAAAATATCACACTCAACATCAAGGAATGTCAGCAATATGCTGACAAAGATGAGAGAGCCATTTGGGAAGTTATGAACTCATGTTGGTTGGCTAAGAGGAGACAAAAGGTCTCAAGGATGTCAAAAAAGTTTAAATTATTAGAATCAATGAGCTACCTCAATATGTTATAGCCATGACCATTAGAATTTATGGGATACCCACTGCTAAAAAGTTTGAGACATGGATGTTTTTGATCATGCTCTATGTGCTGGAAGGGAAAAGGAGGATTGACTAGGCCACCATATTTAGTGATAATTTGCACACATAAATGATGTATCTTTAAGTAGCCATCCTCTCTAAGGAGGAATTTAAAGATACATTTTATATGTCTTCTTTCTTAATGTATAACTTGGTGCACAATAGGGTTTCCCAGGGACTTACTAGGAATGCCGCAAGGATGAGAATCTATGAGATATATCTTGAGGTAACCCTAGAGGGTCTAGGAATAGTTTTTACAAGGTGCATAATTGCTTTTTCACCCCCATGATGAGAATATTTTACCCCCTACAGAGCCTAAATAGAATATCCACTATGGCCAAGCAAGTAATAGAAAAATATAGGGCCACATACATTCAATTTTGAACATTCACATACATCATGGTTAGTGGCTACATGGGGGTACCTCACAAGCTCCCAAGATATGTGGATGAAAAATTAGTAATCATGGAGCTGAGCTGGAAAATGGTGACTCTACATGAGATGATTGATGCCAAAAGATCAACAACCCTTTCAAATTCCCTATGAAAATTGGGTAGTACCCCTCAATGGCCAAGGCAAAGGGGTTAGGGCAAGAAATGAGCATGTATAGGTTTAATAAGTTACTACCCAAACCCAATTAAAATATTAGGTGGTTGGTGAACATGGAAACAAATGTAATATTGCATCAGTCTCACTATGAAGACCTTTGATCTGACTACACCATCGAGGAAGATGTCTAAAAGTGGGAATATATGAGGCTAATAGTGTAGGAGGTCATAGCCTACAACATCCCTCCTATCCCTAAGGACATGGTAGATGACAAGATGACACTCTCCTTAGCATACAACATGGATAATATTGAATCCTAGTGGGAAATGAGTGTTTAAGTATCCATTCCTCCTCTAGATGCACTGAAAGAGAATGCTCCCCTAGAGAGCTACTCCATCTATAGTTATAATCTCAAGGAGCCATCAAGGAAGGAATTAAAATATAATTCACAAGTCTTGGCTAACATAGTGACACATATAATGGACAAAGATAAAGCCACCATAGAAGACCTAAAGGTAGAGAACTAGGCTATGATATAGTATTTGCAAAATTTACTGAGTGAGCCTTAGGAAGTGACTCCAACTACCATCTAGGTTCTTGACCCTTCCCTTATCCCCCTTAAATCAATGAACTTTTCTCGTGGTGAGGATTTGAAGTCCAGAGGATGGGAAAAAATATTAGAAATAAGACTTGATAGCTTGAGCAAAGGAAGTCATCCATACAACCATGACATGGCTTGATAATGAGACAAACATACAAGGAGAGTGTAGCTCCCTAGCATTTGTATATGATGTTGATATCAAGAGTTGGGAGGCACTTAGGCCCAAAATAGATGAGATATGTAATATAGGAAAAGATGATTTAGTATCATAAAATATTATCTCTTCAAATGAATTTAAGACGCCTAGAGAATCCTAGTTGGCCATAAAGCATAGGCTAGCCATGATCAAAGATGACACCTTTGATATAAGATGAGAGAAGCAGTTTCTCAAGACTACGAGGACAAAAATTGAGGCCAATTTGAGAGAAATGGTGAAGCTTGATGGTGCAATGGATTGGAAAAAAGAATTGTTAGGGGATGCTTTGAAGAACCTCATCAATGCACCCCATGGATCTTTCAATAGCCAAAAGATAAGGGACCTAGTATCACTTGAAAAGTCCTACGACTAATTAGAGGCATTGGTACATAAGAAATAAGGAGTGATCTAGAGGACCACCAAATAGATAGAATAACATAATGCCAAATTCAAGTATCAAGTGGGCCCAAATAAAAAGATCCTTGCCACTATAATTGCAAAGTTTGTTACATACAAGAACAAGCTGGTGAAAGACAGTCATTAATGTGAGTTCTACATCATGACTAGATGCCCCTAATTTCTTTCCCAAAATGAAATCATTCCATACCTCCCTTTTTCTCTTTTCCCATTGGGAAACTGTTGTACCTTGCCTGATAATGGCACGTCCCTTTTAGGGTTTATTTTATTTAAAAAAGGGACGTCTTTGTTTCTTTGCACAAGTGGATAAAGTTATATTTTATCCCTTATGAGTTTATTTTATGTGTACATAAATATAAATATTATTTTTTAGTGGGGAATCATATCTTTCATCATCATGAGATCACAACTGCAAGTTTGAGGAATCAAGTTCATTACAACCGACCCTAGACCCACAAAGGAATCTTTTAGCTAGGGTATCTTTGTAGAATATGAAAAGTATGGATATGAAATTATATAATTAAATGGGGTATATCCCTTTATAAAGGTTAGATAAAATTTGAGTATAGAAGATATAGCTTGAAGAGTCATCCCTGTGTAGTGCCTTGGTGCCAAATCGATTTCAGTTATAAAATCATTAGCAAACTTTGAGATCATCCATGATGTTCCCTTGTTACATAGTCATTCTACATAGTGTCTCATGATATCAATTTTTTAAGAAATATATTGTAATTTATCCTTTCTCAGTGAATGAATAAAATATGTTCATGGTTTCTATTCTATCTTGTTGTTTAAGTGCAGTGTTTCTTTTTGCAAGCTAAATAGATTAGTTATTTGGTGTATGTCTCTTTGTGGTAGTCATTTAGAAGGTGCAACCAGAACATAAGATCCTTTCTATTTTAAAGTTTGGGGGAATAAAGCATTGATAGAATTTTTAAGGGTAGTCATGGGCTCACAAATACAATAGGAAAGAATTCTTGAGGGGTAACTTGTAGTGTTGCTCATAATTCTTCAAGGACCATCTATGCATAGTTTCTTCCTAGCTATCTCTAGAATCAAGAAAGCATTTGTTGATAAAGACGATATCATGATTGTGTGAATCCCTCTATGTTTAGTTATTATACCTCCACATCTTTTTACCAAGATATTCATATAAACATTGTCCTACCCTGTTCTACCTTGTATATAACATATAACTCACATATCATAAGTGTTGCTTGCCCAACAGATGCATTATACATTGTTTACCTAAAGTGTGTTCATTTTATGTGCTCATAATCCTAATGATGCATTTATTACTTATTCCTTGTAATTTAAAAAAAATATTTGCATTGAATATTGTAGCCATTTTTTCATCTATCTTAAGTATCTCTCATATGACATAAGGCATTCATGCATTTTGTGTGACAACCCTTCCTAAGTGGAATGTGTGAGTTTGGTTATGATTTGGTCATATCCCCTCTTCCCTAATTACAAATACCATAAAGGTTAAAGTTTCAAAGTCCCTTCACTAGAATAAGCTACCCCCATAGCTCCTCTCACCTTAGTTCAGGTAGAGCCAAAAGTAGTAGGGAATTAACCATCCCCTTTGTCGAGCCCCTCCTAGTCATTGTCCCCATTTAGTTCTTTCAAGGTGTTAATCCCTCCCCAACTTCAATGACATCTCAAGTAGCTCCTCACCTTAAAATTTCACCCCACCTTTGTTTAGGTCATGTGAGGCCGAACGATGATGATGTGCAACTGGGAACCAACATGAGGGAACCAAATGATTAGTTACTTGAGTGTTCATTAGAGGATATGCCAAGATCATTTTGGAACATTTCTCAAAACACCTTCCTCATACTTACAAAGGTCAAGATGGGAAGGAAGGATAAACCAAATAAGGATAAAATATATATAGACATGATAGACAAAGATGTTTGGACCATGACATGGATGGGGTTGGTAGGGAACATGGGATATGACTATAAAGATGAAGTGGATTTTTCCCCCAATTATTGAGGTTTAATGCAGATAATAGATTATTTTACCATTATACCAAAAAATGGTTTTCATCATGGTACTTGCCCAAGGCACTAGAAGATTGGCTTTAACCATTGGATGAATGATTCTTTATTTTATTTTTATTTTTTTATTTTGAATTTTTATTTTTATTTTTTGATTTTTTATGGCATCTTGATTTATTAGTCATGGGTGCAAGATATGGGAAATGCTATCACTTTCATGTTTTTTAGCCAACACCTATTCTAGAGATATGTGATTCTAGGATCATGTTGTATCCACTAGATGTATTAATGTCCTTATGACCTTCATTGATTATTTATTATGACCCCTCCAAATATCTAGGCTAGGTATCTTCATCACCCCTATGAGAGACAATATTTCCCAAACAGGTGATGGGAGGTATGGATTATATTAGATCTTGATGATGATGGGGGTGTATTAGAATTGAATGGATGATAGGATAATGAGAGGAAGGTGTGATGGGTGATTGAGTATTAGGAATAACATTCACACACACCATTGGACATGTTGGGAATTTCATATTTGATTGGTGCCATATGACAAAAGACTTTAAGAGATCCAAGATGCTTTGAATTTGTGGTTCATATTTGAATTAATTATTAGCCATAATGATAATTATTTTTACATTATTTGGATTTCTAGACTTTATTATTTATTGACTAGCCCTTGGTGCCTGACTTTGGCATTCACTAGAGGAGATTGATATTTGACTTGATAGATGAATATTATTATGACTTTGATGGTTCCCTAGTGCTTGACATTAGGCTTTATTATGGGAAGGCACTTTTTAATGAGGCCAATGATTTTATTCTTCTTGATTTTGAATTTTTGGATCAAATGTGATTTTATTATTATGTATGACTTTCGAAATATGGTCTTGGACCTTTCTATTTATGGCACATATTATGTTGCTTGGGGAAGAGTCCAATGATGTATGTTCATGTTTATTGATATGGAGGAAGGTGATTAAATGATAATTGATGGGAAGGAAAGGAACTATGATAGATAAAGGTGATGGAGATGATATGATGAGGTCAATGAGGGAAACATGGTATTTATAAGGGTTCTTAGGAGACCCAATTTTGACATCAAAGAAAATCTCCTCAAGATCAACAAAAGGATCACTAAAACTAGCTATAGTATATGCATCTAAAGTATGATCAAATTCACTCTAACTGTCTTCAATAAATAAAACTTGTATAAACTCTATTATGACTTCATCATCCATATTAAGATCAAAATATATACGTAGTGATTGATTATCATCTGAATTAAAAGTATATTCAAAAAAATAAGCATAGTCATAATTTGATATAATCTATAAGGGATGATGTTTTTGATGAGGAATATAATTTAGACACTAGTGTTGAGCATGATTTTGATACATATACTACTTTTATTAACTCTGATTCCAACTTTGATACAAAATACATGATAAAGCTAATAGAGGATTCTTTATCCACAAGTGACATCTCAATGTGGGGTCTTTGAAATGATGGGTGAAAAGAAGATGATGAAGAGATAATGGATTCACCAAAGATAGGGCCATGAAAAGACTCATGAGGTAAGGGAGGACTAGGCTCATAGGTAACATATTCATATTCGATAGAGGATTTGTTAAAGATGGGGGGACCATGGAAGATGGATGTGGTGTCTTGAACTTGTCTTAGAAATGGAAGGTCTTGATCATGATTGGGAATGTAATCTTAGCATCCCTCTTCTTGTTCACCCATGGATGTAGAATCATTTGATTCATCTTTGATATCAATGTTACCATGGTTGATGACGTTTTGGACAAAGTTTTAGAAATTATGAAATGAATTAATGGTATGCCCCCAGGTTTGATGGTATACATGATATTGGTTAGCTTTATACCAAGAGGGCTTAGGCTTGGTGGGATTAAGATTTTTTATGGTTAGATAGACCATCATGTCATTGGTAACAAGCTAGTGGAAGAGGGATTCTATGGATATAAAAGTAGGAGTATATGGACTCTCTTCATTTTGTGCTTTGGATGTGGTAGCATTGGGTTTTAGATCAGATGGTTTTTGATGTGATTGGTTTGGTGGACTAGTAATAGATGAGGTGTCTAGGATAGGATTTAATTTTTTAGTATAAGAAGGGGTATATGATTGGATATGACTGGTAGATGTGGGATTTAAATGGGATTAGGTGGTATGAGGCTAAAAGTAGACTGACATGGATAGTTGTGGATTGGAGGTAATGTTAGGCAGACGGGGTCAAAGTCTATAAGATGTGAAGTGCTTAGCTCAAGGAGGCAATAAAGAAATACATACCTATTAGCCATAAGGGATTACTCAATTATGGTATTAATCAAATTTGTTTTGGATGCCATGGATAAAGGTGGGAGAAATTAAGGATGATGTGGTTTACTAGCCCCATTTGATAGGTGTGGGGGATTGAATGGAAAGGATAAGGGATGTTTATGTGATGCATGGAAAACATTTAAAAAAAGGCTTACTAAAGTCTAATTTCAAGTGTGATTGGATATTTGATGTGATGTGATGTTCAATAAGGTAAGACAAGATCAAGTAGACCAAATTAGTGTTAGAAATAAATACAAAAATTAATGCAGAATAATTTCATAGAGTCATAATAATAGTAGATATAAATAGAGATGTATAAAGAACATTAATAAACATGCAAAATAAGAAGAGTAGATTTAACATGGTTCACTTAGTATGGGCTACATCCACTAGGAAACACTTGATCAGATTTTATTACAAGCCATGAGAGTACAAACCACTCTCAGATCTATATTCTCATAATTACAATGCACAAATATTATTTGGAGTTACACTCAACAAACCCTCCTAAATTCACACACTATTCTTCCTTATCAAAACCTTATTTTATTGATGCATTACCTATGAAATATCTCTCTATACATAATACATCAACAAAGTGATATTATAAAATAATGGGTACCAAAACCATGGGCTAAGTCAACCCAAAAAATGGTTTCCCATTAAAGGAGGCTTAAATTTTTTTTAGGGGCTACCACCCCCAAACCCCAATTTATCAAGAGATGCCACCCTTGAACCCTTGCTTGGGGGCTACCACCTGAAACCCTTAATTTTTAGTGGATGCCACCCTAAACCCAAGTGAGAATACATATAGAGTGTACAATACATTTTAAATGTATAATATTTGAAATACATTATAATTTAGGAATAGGCTCCACAACACAACAATTAGGAAGTGAGCTAGATTGTGATGATTTTGAATAGATTTGATTGGGTGAGATATGATAATCTCTAAGATTTGATAGGGGTTGGAGTGGTTTGAGAGATTGATTTTTATTAGGGATTGATTGGATTAAGACTAGCTTAAGACCAACATGATCGATTCAAAGAAGATGAAATGATTTGATAGATAGGTCAATAGGATTATGATTATGACTCAAAATTGATTAGACACAAGAGAAATAGTGATGAGGAACCTAATATGGAGATACTACTATAGTCTTGATGAGATCACTAGTATAGTCAAAGGGATGACAAGGTAAGGATTATGACTAGACTTGGTTTCAAGGTGATTAGGCTAGAAAAGGTCAAGACAAGTGACAACGTATCAACTAAGGTAAGTTTTGTGATGGGAAATATGGATTGGACCAAGTCTATAAGGATGAGTAAGACAAGGCAAGATGATGTGGAACATGGTGATGAAAGGACTAGGACATGACCAAGATTGATTATAAATAAGGTGCATTAAGTGGTAAATATTATGCTAGGGATGATTAATGTTAATGTCAAGTGAAGAATATAAGGTTGGATTATGTCGAGATGTGATGGAGGGATGGAAAGACTTGATTAAGGTAAGTAAGGTTTGGGGTATGACTAGTGATATGTAGATGAGATTAGACTTAGAATGTGACAAAGACAAGAGGGTAGTGAGAGGTAGGAAGAGATGTAAGATGATATAAGCTCAAAAGGATGTACACCAATATACAAAGAGAATATGTACAAGAGTATAAATGAGACAAGGATATACAAGATGATGAAAAATACCTATATAGGTGTGTATAGGCTTTGGGAAAGAGGCTAACTTGGATCATAAATAGCACTAGTATAACACAACACTCACAAAATCAAGCAAACCACAAACTTGTCACTAGTAAACTAATTTTGGGTGTGTAACCTAATGACTGCACCATCTAACAACTTCACAGGTGAGGCTATAGGCTAGTGACCCATTAAAGAATATCTCAAACCATCTCAACCCTATTTACACATGATGGTCACTTGGGATCTGATACTAACTCTAGTAGTAAATCTCCTATTATGGCCACAAGGTCCTAAGTTAGGCTATATAAGATCTCTAGAGGAATACCTAATATACACAAAGGTATGTGGGGACCAAATACTAGTTTAGAGAATTAACTCTTCCCTTTCATGGATGATATATATGGGGTCAACCTCTTAGCTTAATGATAACTATTCTTGATATTTATACTCTACTAGGACACATAGTTTGGTTGAATGTGTGATGATAAAATTTGCATCACTAACCCATAGTGACTATGGCAAGTGCATGGGTGTCAATTCCACATCATGTTTCCCCTAAAAAAAGAAAAATAGGAAGGTTTATTAGTGGTTTTTGATCCTCCAAGAATTACCACAAGGATGTAAGGAAGAGAGCATACACCACTATAGCTATCGAATGACACACACAAATAAAAAAATATTTATTATCTAATTAATTTATATGTGATATATATAAAATATATACAAGTTTTTTGCCAAATGATTTATCAAAATGCCAAAATATCTTTTATAGGTGACTTACAAGACAAGTGATTAGTAGTTTTAATTGGAAATCTTAGAGGGGAAACCTATAAGACAAGACATTACACAAAATATATGACTTATAAGAGAAGATGTTAGCAAGTCAAAATTGCTATTAGATTCACTCTTATAAGAAACAAAATGTTAGTCTAATAAGAATTAATAAAAACTACACAAAAATCATGATTTAGCTCTATAACATTTTTGGATGAGGGGGGCACGACACGAGGGTCTAGGGATGATAACCCCTAGCAAGGTCAAGGGGAAACACCCCTTATGGGGTCAAGGGGAAACACCCCTTACAGGGTCAAGGGGCAGTGTAATCAAATGTAATAACAAGTGTAAAATCATAATTGTATAAGGAAAAATTGTAGATACACAGTTGGTTAATGCAAAACTGATTTCAAAAATCATAAAACTATAACTCTTAGGTGATACTGTAACGACAAATATGTGATTTTGTAAGTTGTCTATTAACCTTGATTATGACTATATGCTTTAAGCAAAATTGCTATTGGTTAAACAATACTGTGACTCAAAATGTAATATCACAAGTCAAAATTTATGATTTTTTAGTCAACGAAAAATGCTAAAGGTCTAGTAGTTAGACTGATAAAACACTAAAAAGGTGATTAAAAATATCGATAGAATGTCAAAATATGATTGACATGACTAAACTAAGGTTATATTTACAAACATATTATTAAAATGGATCAGATCAAAATTGCTTATTAATGTGCAAAATCACTTTGTTAAGTAAAACCATCTTTTAAAAAATATGGTATTACATCAAGTAGCAAAAGGGATGTTTGATGTTGATCTTGGTGACACCTCTTCTTACCTACAAGCAAATGATGACCATACAAAGGCAAAATAGTTGTTAAAAGGCCAAAATTAACAATTTTAACTAGTGGGTTTAAGGCTTAAGTCAAAATCACACTTTAAAATAGCAAAACCATAAATTATATTCAATACCAAAACTATAAAACTATGATTTTGTTAAGTATAAAATAATTACAACTACATTATCACAAAACTATAGTTTAAATGTCAAAATTGCAACTGAAATAGTAAATTCACTTTTTGTTAGTTGAAATTTTGTAAAAGAGTGAGGACTTATCATAAAAGTTATTTGTTAGTGGTTAAAAGGAATAATTAGTGCAAAAGCATAGATTATATGTCAAAATTGCTTCTACAATATCATGATTTATAGAGCAAAACCACCATTTGCATGGAGTATGAGATTTTTAAAAAATGAGGCCAAATTTGACTTCAATTTGACTGGGTATCTTGATTAACACACTTGAAACACACTAGTGAGTCCAAAAAGAAGGCTCCCACCATGGTCACCAAAATGTAGATGAAATTTTGAGCAATTGGATTTGATTGTGGAATTATATTAAATACCTAAAATTCTATTCTACCATTAAGATCTAGAGTCATTTAAGAATAAAATGCTTATGGCAAATGAAACCTTCATACCTACATT